>CM064884.1:11153624-11270225 GCA_003313485.2 Penstemon barbatus | reverse complement strand
CGGTGGGGTTTACGATATTGGTGTATATATTTAGTAGGGCTCTGTTACTTTATTCCGGATGGATCAATCACAAAGAAAAGCAATGATTAAGAACAAGAAGTAAAACCACAAATAAAGCTAATAACACATCAATATGGAGATCAAAATACTATGAATAATATAGATTCTTATTCAGTTGTAATGCCTTAGGCAGAGAATATTTGTGTATCCTTGAAGTAAAGGATTTCGTAGTTTCTAATACAATCATTAACTAGGTATTTATACAATGTTTAACCTAGTTTTACAAGGAATCATAGTCCTAATAGGACTCGGCCCAAATATCCTCATGGGTCCGGAGTATTATCTTTAGATCGAAGAGAGCTGTGCTTGGCCGGGTCTGTTAGACGATCCCGATCTGCTTGGATTGGTTAATCGATCTTAACTTCTTCGTTCGATTCGAGTAATATGTAGGGTGCGAAATAGCCCCCATCAGTACTCCCTCACTTCTTCGAGCGTAGGATAATAGAAGCTCGTAGAAGTAGATAGATCTTTACGACTGTTTCTTTTCTATGAATGGAGCCTCGTTAAAAACCTTACTTAAGAAAAAACCAATGGGAAAAAATCTTAAATAAGGAAAAGAGTGCTACATATCATAGATAGTCGTTTTCTCTGTCCAGTTACGGATCGCCACGCGTCTATTCTGGAAACTTTTCGTATCCTTCCTTTTTTGGCGGGAATATCAGTAGTTGCCATAAGTTCGAAACGTCATTTCTCATCTTCTTATAAATAGGTGACACTATAGTTCGCCATTTCTCTTTTATACTTCCTTATAACTCGTAATCATTTTCTTGATTAGTCGCTCATCACGCTAAGTTTTTCCGTTTATCGACCTTCATTTTCCGAGAACCAGAATATATGGCTTCTGTGAGAAGATCTTCTTCTAGAGAGGTTGTCGCCCCCGACAATGAGGAGGAGTTGCAATCTAGTGTAACTGATTTTGTCATCCCTGTAGAGGATACTTTTAAGGTACGGATCCTTACTGACGCGGATGTGGCGGCCCGAGCCAAAAAGGGCAAAGGTACTATTCCTCAAATTTCTGAACCAATTGAGGACGTCGCTTGCGCTTATACGGCGGAGACATTTCCGGAGGTTGTGAATAACTATACTAAATATTTTCCGGAAGGTTCTGAGATAATTCTTCCTTCCTCTACTGATAGGGTCACAACTCCCCCGGAGGGATGTCGAGCCTTTTATACGGCTCACTTTAACAGCGGACTTCGTCTTCCTTTGTCTCCCCTTTTTCTCGAAGTTTTGAAAATTTTTAGTGTGTGCTTGACACAGCTGGTTCCAAATTCCGTTGCTTTTGTAGTTTGCTTTTCGGTTTTGATGATCGCCAAGGGGTTCAAACCTTCTTTTCGTAACTTTACGCAACTTTTTCGCTTCAATATTTCTAGTTCTTCAAATCGTGGATACTTCTTTGCTAGTCAGCGGCCTAGTCGAGCGATCTTTGATGCCCCTGTTTCTAGTAATCCCTCATGGAAATCTCATTTCTTCTTCGTTCGTCCTCCGTCTAATCTTCGCTTAGCGGATGGTACGAGTGTGCCTTTTTCATGGGATCATGGCTCTAGTTGGATTTCCGGAGGTCGCTTAGCGACAGGCGAACTGATTCCCGATGATGCTAAGTTTATCGCTGATATCTCCGAATTGCGTGCAAACAAATTTCAAAGTGCTCTTTTGATTGGGGAAGCTTTCCTTCGTAAGGCGGGGTTAAGCATTCATAGTTTTCCCATCAATTCACCATCTGAACCTCTTGGTTAGTAATTTATTTGATCTTAGTGTTGTGATGATATCACTTATTGGGAAGGTACATAATTTATGATTAATTTCTTTTTCAGCTGATATGGTAGAGAATTCTCGACACTCTTCGAAGGGAAAGATGGTGCTTTCGAAATCTTCTAAATCCGTGGAGAACGCGCCTATTGAGCAGAGAGCGTCACGGAAAAGGAAGTTGGAGTTAGGCCATGAATCCGAAGAGGACAGAGAGGAATCATCAGAATCTCCTCAGGAGCCCCCTATTCGTCAGGGCACGGGATCTGGTTATCCTCCTCTTTATCTTAGAACATCTTTAGGCGTTCGAGGATGTCACACCTGGTCGAAGCCTCATCCAACTAATAATCCAGTCGATAGAAAGAGGAGTTATTATGGACGTTCTGGCCAGGATCTTTCTTTAGTCGGAGAAAAACATCCAAGACCTACCCTTGTCGAAATGATCGAGGATCATTTGGAGGGAAAGAGGGCCGCTGGTTATTCCGAGAAGGACTCTCTTATCCACGATGATAATGAGAATGCGATCGATAAGGCAACTCGTGTTCTTTTGTCTGGTGTTTTTACCCGTGATCTGAATAAACTTCTTCATAAGGATCCTCTGGAGAAATTCCAACGAGCTTCTCTTTATGCTGAAAAGGTGATATCCTTTTCCTTTAATCATGTTAACAGATAATTTTAAGGGTCTTCCTTAATTTACTAATCCATCTCTTTTTCTTGCCCTCTTTGCTTGTTCAGACTAAGACGTGTCTTGCGTCATACGCCTATGAGAATGCACTTTGGAAACAACAGTGCGAGTTCTTGGAGGAGAAGAATAAAGCTTTGCTTCGTAAATCCTCCGGTTCAGAGGTTGGTCCCTCAACATCTTCTTTGGTTCCCACCGTAGAGACTTGTGCTACTGGGACTGAAGACCAAGAAATGATAAACAAGGTGATGGAGATTTCTCGTGCTCAAGAGCAGGCCAACCAAATGGCTAGAAAGTTAGAGGAATTTCAGTTACAGAGCACGGCTCGAATTAGTGAGCTGGAATCTCAAGTGTCAACCCTTGAAGCTTCTTTAGAGGAGTACGAGATGGATGTCCCACTTAGTGGACTTAGGGATCGATATGGTAGGAATCCCGACGAAAGAGTTGTTCGTGAATTCCTCAATTCCCCTGTTCATAGGGCGTTGGTGTATCGGATGGTCGGTCCTTTACTTGAAAATACTTTTAAGAAAGCGATTCATCAGCTGGTCGCTCTGGAGATGATCGATGATCGTCGAAAAGAGTATTTTAAGGCTGCTCATATTCGGTTGAATCGCTATGGTGAACTTTATTCTTCTTCTGAGGTCCCAGATGTTCTATATCAAGGTTTTCCTCTAGCTCACCTTGTCGAAGAATTTGGAAACCCATTGCCAATTCCTCCTTCTGACGTCAATGAAGAGCTCGATAATACTTTTGTTGATCCCGAAGTCGAGGAAGAAGAGGAAGAGGATATTGGTACGACTGAGGTCGTCGGTACCGACCAGAGAATTTCGGATAGTGAGCAGGCTCCTTAAAACAGTGATTTTTTGAATCATCCTTGTAATTATTTTACTCGTAGGTATTAATTGTAATTTTACCTTTTCTTCTCTTTGTACGCTAAACTTTTCGTATTCTGACAGTCGTGTCTTTTCGGCTTCGCCGTAATAATTCAGACAAGTCATTAAATCTGGCGTAATCATTATGCGTGTGTCTTTTCATATTCTAGCGTTTGCTCCAAGGTCATTTTTCCTGTTTCGCGCCCTTTCTTTAGGCCTGACGCGTCCTTTCGTGTAGTATAAATACGAAAGGTAAAAACTTGACTTGTTTTTACTGCTATACTCCTCTCTTGACAGAATACTCGTTTTTTAGTTAGTCGATAAACTTTCTCGATATTAATTTGTTTATTTTCATAATCCGACCATGAGTAACCTCTTTGGCAATACTTCGAAGCGACCTTCCCGTGAGGGCGCTCGGGACACTAGATCCAAAAGGCATCGAAGAGACGGACCGTCGATGGAGCCTCCTCGTTCGTCCCAAACAATTAGGTCGGAGATCGATACCAGTGTTATTGTTTCTGAACCTCTCTCTGTGGTAAATTCGTCGTTTCCTGAACCAATCCATTCTGCTTCGACTCAAGTAGGAAGCATGCCTTCCCCTGGTCGGTTTGCTTTTGGCGATATGTCCAACGAGGAACCGGCTTATAATATAGCTGTCAGTTCAAACGCTCCTTCCTTTGAGCATGTTTTTCATGGAGGGGATTTTGCTATTTCCCTTCCTTTATCCGTTTCTACTGCCCCAATCACTAGCGGAGGGCAAACTGGTGATGATTTATTTGTCAATCCTTCCGTAACACAATCTATTGTGCAGGACTGCCCAGAATATTTGTTTAACGATACTACTGTGATGACTACCTCCTTTGAATCGGGGGGACCTTCCGGAGGTCGAACCGGTTCCAGGTCTGGCCGCCGAACCGTTTTTTCTGCTTCGGGCAAGGAAATTTCTGTTAGTCCCGACGGGAGAGAATCTCCTCGTCAATTAGATGATCGATGCATCCTTCAGCAAGTTAATGACATTCTTTTGTCGGAGACTGCACGTTCTGATGGTGTCCCTTTGACCAGCGAACTGCCTGGTTCTGTTGAACCCGATGCTTTGTCATGGGACCTAGGCATGAGTACTATTTTGCCTGGCGAGTTGAGGAAGCTCGAAGGTACCTCCAATGTTCGCCTTGTTCAATCTTTGGTGAAGATATGTGAGCAGGTAAACATATTTCGAATATTTTTCCTGTTCTTTGTTTAGAATTCCTTGTTGTAAGGCGATTTCTCTTATTCTTTCTGTTCTTAGGGCAAGTATTTTGCACTCCAGCTGGGTGTGCAAAACGACGAACTGTGGAGTTGTCGGAGAGTTCTTCAGGGTCAGTTGGAGTCCGAGAAAGCTAAAAGCAGGGTTTTGGAGTTGCAGCTGCAACTTGATAAAGATGATCTTAAAAAATTGGAGGCCGAAAAAGTTGTCCTTGAAAAGGAGAGAGATAATTTAGCTCAGGCAGCTGTTCTGGCGGAAGAATCTCGTCGGCAGTCCTATGAGGAAGGTTATGACGCCGGTTATCTAAAGCGTCAAGAAGAATTGATGGCTTTTGCTGGGAGTCTGACTCCTCGGAAAGCTGTTTCTGGTGGTCGGCCTGCTGACCGTTCTTCTCAGTGACCTTTGCTCGACCTGGCAGGCCTTGGACTGTGTCTCTTCTTTTTTTTTTTTTTTTTTTTTTGTGGCCCAACTTTTGTGCAATTATTTGGGCAGAAATTTTTGTAATGGGAGAAGCTGTAAATTGGAAAAGATTGTCTTTTTATAGGCAGATTCTTGCCTTGATCAATTGTCTTCTGTATATGTACTTTGTTATGCTCATGCTTCCTTCGTGCATAAATATAATGTTCGCTTTAGCAAGTCAAGACCTTTGTTGATCAAAATCCAGTATATTCCTTTGGTTTACACGCACCAGCATGTTTTACGTCATAATTTAGGCACTAGGTTATTTATATCGATAATGCTCATCGTCTTGGTCGATGCTCGATCTAAGCCTTGTACTTTTTGTCTTTTTGCGATCTAAAACTTATATAAAGAGATTATTGTCCCTTTGTTGATCTTCGGTTTTCTTTACGTCATTCTACAGAAAAATGTCCCTTTCAATCTTTTCCAAACCCTTATATTTCCCAGCATCAATTTTTGAACGATATGTTCCTTGGCAAGTGTACCATTATATCACTTTCTTGATATGGGAGGAATTGGAAAATGTAGGTGTTTTAGCCAGATCTACCCTGTTCAGACCTTCTTAAGCAATTCTTTGGTATGTTAGGCAGTGACGTCTTTGCCGTTTAGAATAAGGAGGACTATTCTCCTGATTTCTATGTCAGATATCTTGGACTCCATAGGAGTTTATGTAAAGCTTAGTCAATGGTCATTCATATAATGTATGAGGCAGTGACGTCCCTCGTATTGTAAAGGGTTTGGTCTTTTATCTTCTATCTTTATCGAGCAACTGTCCTTTTCGCTGTGATTTTGAAGCTTATGTCACTTCGTTTGTGGCTTCTAGATTTTAAGCTATCGACCATGAAGTATGATCGTTCCAGTATGACCGGTCTGGAGTTCTTCAGGTTTACTTGTGTTATTCGGGTGATCGCTTCGATCCAAGACTTCTTTCGTTGTCGATCAGTTGAGGCGAATAGATGGTGCCGTTCCAACTTATTTGCATTTATTACGGGGAGTCAAAGGGTCGTATCTATGTCCGTTGATCAAATACTTCTTCAGCCGTTGGATCTCTTAGATCTACCCCTATAAACAGGGGGCTGGTTTATATTCTTCATTTGCAATTTACCAAAAAGATGGAGATCTCAAATTCCTTAGATTTTATTCTGCCCTCTGATCCCATTGTCTTCAAAAAATCACATTACTTTGAATTATTTGTTCAAAATAGTGAAGTCGTTCCCAGTCTTGTATTGACGGGTCCCATGCCAACCCTACCTTGTATCGACGGGTCCCATGAGATCTCTGCATTAGTCTTCATCATACTAGAGGTCCGTGGTTTCCGTTTGCACATGGTGGGTTCATACTTGCCAGTCACCCCTGTTCTTCGATGTAACCTCAGGAGTGATAGACCACCGGGGTGGCTGGTAAACTTACCGTTTCACGACGGTCCCGAAGAGATGCTGCTCTAGAGTAAAATGTTTTATAGATAAAGTAAAAGCAGTATCTTCTTGCGGGTGAGTGAGCATTGCTTAGCTATCTGGCTGGTAATGTTCATTTCCTCTGGAAGAACATTTGATCTTCAGAGCCTGGCCGTCGAACCAAAGAAGTCGACCATCCTGAGCAGCATGCTTCTTAGGTGGTTTATTACAATCGACGAGGTACTAGGGAGGAGATTGGTGTTTCCGTGGACATTGTCGTGAAGATCGCCGATAACAGAGGATCATCTTATTTAAATCATTGTAATGATCTTTAAGTAGT
Source organism: Penstemon barbatus (assembly GCA_003313485.2). Lineage (NCBI taxonomy): Eukaryota > Viridiplantae > Streptophyta > Magnoliopsida > Lamiales > Plantaginaceae > Penstemon > Penstemon barbatus. The sequence continues at coordinate 11,263,429 of CM064884.1, read as the reverse complement.
ATGTAGACCTTTGTAACGTATGATTTTGTATGTAACTGATTTGATGAATAAAATATATTTTATCCCTCGTATCTTCCTTGTCGTTAATTCTGTCATAATTTACTTATGAGTAGCATTTTCCGAGCAGACGGTTTTATACTTAGTCTATCTTCAAAACTTCAGGAGTGTTAGCAGATCATTTAGATCGTTAGGAACAGATCAAGGAGTTTTTATTGAGCGTATCAATGTTTACTCGACTTGTCATAGTTTAGAACTTTAGGTTTTTAACCCAAAGTCTTTTTGATCGTTGTAAATAGTTCGAGGAGTGTTTATCGAGCGGATCGATGTTTACTCGACTCTTTTTAGACTTAGGTTCTTAACCTAACAAGTCTTTTTGACATATCGAGGAGTTTTTATTGAGCGGATCAACGTTTACTCGACTCGTTTTTGATTGTACACTTAGGTTTTTAACCCAAAAAGTCTTTAAATCGATAAGTTTGAGCGAGGAGTTTTTATTGAGCGGATCAATGTATACTCGACTCGTCTTAGGTTTTTAACCCAAAAGGTCTTTAAATCGATAAGTTTAAGCGAGGAGTTTTTATTGAGCGGATCAATGTATGCTCGACTCGTCTTAGGTTTTTAACCCAAAAAGTCTTTAAATTGATAAGTTTGAGCGAGGAGTTTTTATTGAGCGGATCAATGTATACTCGACTCGTCTTAGGTTTTTAACCCAAAAAGTCTTTAGATATATCGAGGAGTTTTTATTGAGCGGATCAATGTTTACTCGACTCGTTTTTTGATTAGACTTAGGTTTTTAACCCAAAAAGTCTTTAGATATATCGAGGAGTTTTTATTGAGCGGATCAATGTTTACTCGACTCGTTTTTTGATTGTAGACTTAGGTTTTTAACCAAAAAGTCTTTAGATATATCGAGGAGTTTTTATTGAGCGGATCAATGTTTACTCGACTCGTTTTTTGGATTGTAGACTTAGGTTTTTAACCAAAAAGTCTTTAGATATATCGAGGAGTTTTTATTGAGCGGATCAATGTTTACTCGACTCGTTTCGTTCTAACAATATGATTGTGCGATTCCGATGAATGTTTAACCGATATAATCGATATATATAAAGTGCCAAAGAAATCTTTAATAATTGAAGTTTAGGCCAAGGCCTTTATTACAAAGATTGAAATTTGATAAAGTAAAAAGTAAAAAATGCATTATAATCTGCTAAAATTTATTTACCATAGTATTTCCTAAGGTTGACAGCATTCCAGGTTCTTGGTAAGGCAGTTCCATCCAAGTGTGCAATTCTGTATGAACCTTTCTTCCCCACGCCAATGACGATGTAAGGTCCATCCCAATTTTGTTGTAACTTTCCCACATGCTTGGATACTTCTACCTTTTTCAAGACCAAATCTCCTTCTTTGAAGGTTCGGATGCGTACTTTTTGATTGTATGCTTTCTCCATATTAGCTTTAGTGGCTTGTAAGCGCACAGCAGCTTTATCTCTTAAAGCTTCCGTTAAATCAATGTCATTTTCTCTTGACTTTTCATTTTCTTGGTCATCGAACATTTCTACTCTTGGCGTTGGGATTAGGGTTTCCACAGGGATAACCGCTTCCGACCCATATACCAAGCTAAATGGGGTTTCCCCAGTTGAGCTCCTTACTGTGGTCCGATTAGCCCACAACACTCCTGGGAGTTCATCAAGCCATTTTCCTTTGGCTGCTCCTAATCTTTTTTCCAAAGATTTTATTATCTCTCGGTTTGCTACTTCAGTTTGTCCATTTGCTCGAGGATGTCCTACCGAGGTAAAATTCTGTTGAATTCCAAGTTTTGTACACCATTCTATTATCTGTTTCCCCGCGAATTGAGTTCCATTATCGGAGATAAGGACCCTTGGGATGCCGAATCGACAGACTATGAATTTCCATAGGAAATTGATAACTTGGAATTGGGTTATTCGTGCGAGGGCGACGCATTCTATCCATTTGCTGAAGTATTCTACAGCGACCAGGACATAGGATTTCTTAGATCTGGCCGCTGGGAAAGGTCCCACGATGTCCATTCCCCACTGATCGAATGGCCAACAAACTGGAATAGGGTGCATGTTTTCTGCTGGTCGATGACATATGTTAGCATGGATCTGGCAGTGATGACATTCTCGGACATATTTAGCGGCATCTTTATTGATGGTCGGCCAATAGTAACCCGTCCTGAGACATTTTAAAGCCAATGCCCTTGATCCGCTGTGGTTTCCTGCATCCCCATCATGTATTTCTCGTAGTATATCGATGGTTTGTGATTCAGGTACGCATTTCAGAAGAATCCCTGATACTGATCTTCGGTAGAGTTTTCCTTCTACCAGTGTATATTTCGGAGCTCGATATCTTATTTTCCGAGCTTCATTTTGGTCAGGTGGTAATTTTCCTTCTCGAAGATAGTCTATCATTGGGGTCATCCAGTTTTCTTCGGCTTCTTCGATTTCCATTATATCGACTACTGGCGTTTTGTCGATGTCGATTGCTGGTGTATTAGAGACCAACCAGTTGATCACCCGTTCGGTCTTTCCGTCATGGGATCCTGTGAATTTTGATAGCTGATCGGCCCATTTATTTTCCGAACGTGGTATGTTCTGGATACTAAAACTTTCAAATTTCTCAGCTAGAGTTTTCACTTTGGCGAGGTATTTGACCATGTTGAATTCCTTAGCCTCGTATAGGCCTTCTATCTGTCTTTGCACTAATTCTGAATCAGTTAGTACCTTAAGACTTTTTATATTGGCTTTGATCGCCATCTCCATTCCTGCGATTAATGCTTCGTATTCAGCTTCATTGTTTGTCACAACGAAGTCCAGTGTTATCGCGTAATTTAAATCTTCCTTATTTGGTCCGGTGAAATTGATTCCGGCGCCTCCTCCTTCTCGGCATGAAGCACCATCGACATGCATTAGCCAAGTTTGATCTTCAATGATCAAAACATCGTTGTTGGGGCAGCTCGATGATTCAGTAGCCTGTGTCGGTGTTTCTAATATAAAGTCGGCCAACACTTGGGCCTTGATGGCAATCCTTGGTTTGTAGTCTACCTCGAACTGACTGAGTTCGATGGCCCATTTGATTAGTCGACCGGAGGCTTCTGGTTTAGCTAGAACTTGCCTTAGCGGTTGATTCGTCAAAACGATAATTCTGTAAGTTAAGAAGTAGGGTCTGAGTTTTCGTGCGGCCACTACTAAGGCCAGTGTGAATTTTTCTATTTCTAAGTAATTCTTCTCCGCCCCTTGTAATAACTTGCTGAGATAATATACGGGCTTATGCTCTGAGCCCTCGACTTTGATTAGTACTGAACTAATCGCTACGTCGGAGATGGAGATGTACATATACAATGGTTCTCCTTCCGTTGGTTTTGCCAACATCGGAGGCGTCGTCAAATATTCTTTGAGCTGCTCGAAAGCCTGATCGCATTCTTCGGTCCAAACAAAGTTCTTTGCCTTTCGGAGAGTTTGGAAAAAAGGGAGGCTTTTGTCCGCAGACTTTGATATAAACCTGTTTAATGCTACGATCTTTCCAACTAGGCTTTGTACTTGAGAGATAGTTTTAGGAGGTTTCATTTCAGTTATGGCTCGGATTTTTTCTGGGTTGGCTTCTATTCCGCGTTGGTGAACTAGATATCCCAAGAATTTTCCTGATTTGACACCAAAGGTGCATTTTGCCGGGTTTAACTTCATACGATATTTTCTTAAGATCTGAAAGCATCGATCGAGATGCTTTACATGATCTGCTTCGTTCATACTTTTGACCAGCATGTCGTCCACGTAGACTTCCATCAGTTCTCCGATTAATTCTTTGAACATTAGGTTTACTAACCTTTGGTAAGTAGCTCCGGCATTTCTTAAGCCGAATGGCATTACTATGAAGCAATATACTCCCTGCTCGGTTACGAACGCGGTCTTTTCTTGATCCCGCTCATCCATGTATATTTGGTAAAACCCTTGGAAGGCGTCCATCATACTGAATAACGCGAAGCCAGCTGTCGAGTCGACCAATAAGTCGATCCTTGGCAGGGGGTAAGGGTCACGCGGACACAACTTGTTGAGGTCGGTGAAATCATTACACATCCTCCATTTATTATCTTTTTTATCTCCTTTTGCGACTAGTACGACATTGCATAGCCATTCCGAGAAATGAATTTCTCGAATTTGTTTTGCCTCGAGCAACCTTTCTACCTCGGCTTTGATAATTTTATCTTTCACCGGTCCATGATTTCTCTTCTTCTGCCTGGCGGGTTTCGCCAAAGGATCTATTTTTAGGGAATGCTTGATTATTCGAGGATCAATTCCTTCAATGTCATTTGCGCTCCAAGCGAAGACGTCAGCATTGTTTCTGAGGAAGTCGATCAACATTATTTCTCCTTGTTCGTTCAACTCTGTACCGATTCTCGTCTTTTTGGATGAGTCGCCTTCTACTAGAATTACATCTTTATGTTCAGGGGGTTTCAAAGATAAGTCTAGTGGTTCTTTCCCCTTTTTATCTAGTCGATCAGTACTAGGAATTTCAACCTCATTTCTAACGAGATCGCCTTCGATCTTTCTCTTGCTCGGAGTAATGGACTTAGGGTGTTCTTTCATAGTTAACGAAGTACTATAGCAGTCCCAAGCCATGCAATGGTCGTTTGTTATTTCTCCGATGCCTGTATCGGTTGGAAACTTTATCTTCTGATGATAAGTAGAGACAACAGCTCGGAATAGATTGAGAGCAGGTCGTCCCAATATTGCATTATAAGCGAAAGGGGTTTCTACTACTAGAAATTTTACTAATTTTACTGTCCGGTGGGGTATTTTTCCGAGCGATACGCTTAAGGTTATCGTTCCGCTGGGGACGATTTCGGACCCCCCGAATCCTATTAATGGCGTAGCTACTTTCTGCAAGTTTATCTGTCCTAAGTCCATTTGGGCTAAAACTTCTCGGGAGATAATATTGGCTGAGCTCCCATTATCTATTAAGATTCTCTTGACGTTGTAATTTGCTATTTCTAGCGATATTACCATAGGGAAGTCGGGGTTATCCTCTCTTGCGTCCCAGACAATATTTTTAGGTGCTTCGCCTTCATTAAAACTGATCTGCTGATCGTTTGATGGCCTACTTTCCAGGGTCCAAATTTCTTTTGGGTATTTTGAGTTTCCAATTATGGATCTGGCAGTTCTTCGCCGGGCGTTACGACTATCTCCACCCGCGGGACCCCCGGAGATCGTATGGATAGTTCCATTGATCTGGTCGTGATTCGACTCCTGAATAGGTCGGCGTTCAGGTGACCTTTGATGAGAACTTCTCCTTCGATCAACATTCTGAGGGCTTCTACTTCTTTCCCTTTTACGATTATCTCGCTCTATGTATTCGTCAAGTTTTCCTTGCTCGATGAGTTTCTCAACTTCTCTCTTAAGGTGAAAACAATTCTCCGTTCGATGTCCATGTGCCCTATGGTATTTACAGTATTGATCGTAGTTTCGAGACCCTGGTCTCGGCTGTGCGATTTTCCTCGCTTCGGGAATCCAGTTATTTCTTTCTAGGACTTCCAATATTTCTTCCATTGGAACATTTAACCTTGGGTGTTCTACCTGATTCACCCTGCTTCTGATTGGTTGATCATGGTTTCTTGGTCTTTGGTAGAAATTAGGTTGTCTGTCATGGTCGGCTTTGTTGTATTCCAGTCGGTGGAAAACATTACCTCTCCTGGAAGATCGCTCGTAATCCAAAGATTTTTGGGTAGGAAACCTCTCATGCCGTTTGGAGCCTGAGGTGGTGGCTTTGTTTTTGTTTTTATCCTTAAAGGAATTCATCTCTTCTTGGGTCATATACTTAGAAGCCAAGCTCATAATGTCGGCAAACGTTCTCGGTTGTTTTCGACTGAGGGCGTTTCCAAACTGCCTATTTTTAGTGAGGTCGAAGAGGATAGAAATTATGTAATCGATATTCGGTGAGTCGATTTTGAGTAATTCTACGTTGAACCTCGCCAACCAATTTCTTAGGGATTCTCCCTCTTGTTGGTGTATGGTTCCTAGGTAGCTCATCGGAAGTTTTTGCCTCCTCTGACTGGCAAATTGCTGTATTAGTTTATTGCATAATTCTCGGAAACTGAATATAGAGTTGGCCGGCTGTTTGGCAAACCAATCCAGCGCGAGTCCTTCGAATGTTGTTACCATTAGCTTGGCGGTGAATTCGGCGGAGTGGGCATACAAATTCATTATGTTCGTAAAGCTAAAGATATAATCGTCCGGGTCGGTGGTTCCATCATATCGGGGTAGTCTTCCCGGGACCTGTCCCGCGGACTGTGCTTCTTTTATTTCCCTGCAGAAAGGAGAGCAAGCCGCAAGGCTTTCCTGGAGTTCTGCAGTCCGGGCCCACGGGTTCTGCACAGATCGTAATCGTTGTTCAAGTCGCTCCTGTACCATCCTTTCAATTTCTCGTTCTGAGAATCGAGTCGCTCTCGGTCGATAGGGGATTGTATCATCTATATCATCTTCGATTGGGATGATCGTTCGTTCCTTCGATCCGCTGCGACCGGCTTGTGGTACTCTTCGACCAGTTCTTCTTTGGGGACGGTTGTCGGAGGGTTTAGAATTGACCTGCTGTGGGCTGTGTAGCGAGCGTCGCTCACTTGCTGGGCTGTCAGCTTGTTGAGAGGTCCGTTCGTTCGGCCTCGGCACTCCTGGCGCGGGAGTTGCCCTGGGAGCCGTAACGTTTTGAGGAATTTGGTCCAAAACTAGCAATTCTTCTGGAGAGAGTGACTTGAAGAGCATCGCTATTTGTTTCAGTTTTTCCTGAGCGCCAGGGAGAGGAACGGGTATCTCGGGAACTTCCGGTTCTTCTGGTATTGTACCGGTAAGACCTCCTTGGTGTTCCTGCTGACGGGAACGGGTATCTGGGAGATTTTCATTGGTGTTGGGATTGTTGTTATCGTTGTTGTCTTGTGGATCTTCAGATGTGTTGTGGCCTGTGGTCGTATTGCTTCTCGCTCCAACGCGAGCGCTTTTCCTTGGGCGAGCCATGTGTCGATTCGAATAATTAACCTAGCCCCACGGTGGGCGCCAACTGATTTAACCGGATTTCGTCGGGTTAATTGTATATCAGTGAATTTGTAATATCGGTGGGGTTTACGATATTGGTGTATATATTTAGTAGGGCTCTGTTACTTTATTCCGGATGGATCAATCACAAAGAAAAGCAATGATTAAGAACAAGAAGTAAAACCACAAATAAAGCTAATAACACATCAATATGGAGATCAAAATACTATGAATAATATAGATTCTTATTCAGTTGTGATGCCTTGGGCAGAGAATATTTGTGTATCCTTGAAGTAAAGGATTTCGTAGTTTTTTAATACCATCATTAACTAGGTATTTATACAATGTTTAACCTAGTTTTACAAGGAATCATAGTCCTAATAGGACTCGGCCCAAATATCCTTCATGGGTCCGGAGTATTATCTTTAGATCGAAGAGAGCTGTGCTTGGCCGGGTCTGTTAGACGATCCCGATCTGCTTGGATTGGTTTAATCGATCTTAACTTCTTCGTTCGATTCGAGTAATATGTAGGGTGTGAAATAGCCCCCATCAGAAGGAATAGATCTCAAGAATGGTATGGTTTTCTCCTATGTTGTACTGACTACACAAAAAACATGGACTACATAATCTGCAATCCTATCACAAAAGAATTCCAAGTTATTCCACAACCTCGTAATCCTCATTTCCTTGTAGCCCTTGCCTTTACCTACAAAGGGGATCATGACTACTCGATATCTCGAATAGGGGGTGCAAGCCCCCGTTCACCAACCACAACACTGGAGATGCAAGCCCCCGTTCACCCTGCTTCGGAGTTTGTGGATGTAATTAAATTGCTTTAACGTAGTTTTATTTCTTGGTCTGATTGCGTAGACCACTCTGAAGGGAAATTTCTCTATTCCAGAAATTCTTTGGTCGAGATTGAGGTTTGGGTCCTTGAAGGTGTTCATACAAGTGAGTGGACGATGAAACACAGAGCCATGTTCGAGGAGATTTTACGAGAGAATCCGCATGTAAATCCATCACCGAATTACACTTTAGGGGTTTTACACTTTCACCCCCATACTGATCATCTGATTTTGCTTCGCTTAAATAGTAAGGCATATTGGTACAACTATCAAAGTGGAAGACTGAGTGCTATTGATGGTTATGGTAAGTTCGACTCTCCATCTTTTACATATGAATGTCCCGGTGAAGCCCTGTTCCCTGTGACCATCGATGAAAGTCCTCGTGTCTAGGTACATGATGAAAGCCTAATGTGTACGTACCATAACACGATATCCTCGTTCTGAATATTCTCATTCCTGCATCAAATAATCGTTAAATCAGTTTTCTTGTTTCAAAATCGATTCTCAAATACAAATTTTAATAAATTAATCTTGATGTAGCGTACATTAATTCGGTGTAAGAGTGAGAAATGATGGGTAGAATGGAGTCCAAGATGGATCGAGATGGTCATCTCATGAAATGTTCGTTGTGACGATAAAGCAATGACTTGGGACAAATATGGGCCGTTCTAAGATGTTGTTGCCAACCCATGAATCAATATCTACATTACCAAAATAAACTAAGGACTGTAACGGAGGTTGGGCGAAGCTCAATATGGCAAAGTTGAGGCCCCAGAACCAATGAATTATGAGTTTAATTTTCAGTATTGTGAGTTTTTTTTCTTTCAACTTTATTATTAATGTTTGTAGTTGAGTTTCTATGTGATGTGTTTGTAAGTGAATGAAATTTCTAATTTAGAGTTATTTGATGTGATGATGTAATTATCGTTTCAATAATAAATAAATAAAAATTGAGAAGATTCACATAGTCTGGGTAAATTCGTGTGTCGGACAATTACCCAAGGTTCAGAGTATCATTATTCGTGTGTTGAGTCTTCACCTACATGTTGCAAATTCACACAGTTGGACTTTAATATGTCACGTGTTCGGCTCGATTCACCTACACGTTCAGCCCGCCCACTCGTATGTCGGACAATTACCCAAGGTCCAGAGTATCATTATTCGTGTGTTGGGTCTTCATCTACATGTTGCAAATTCACAAGGTTGGACTTTAATATGTCACGTGTTGGGATCGTTTCACCTACACGTTCAGCCCGCCCACACGTGAATGGGAGATATTAAGACTAAGTGAGTTTGGCCTAGCGATTCGAAAATTAATTATTGTTGGTCCCAAGTGGTCAGAAGAGGTTTAGAGGGGAGGGGGGGTGAATAAACCACTTTAAAATTTTCTTCGAATTTTAACTTTAAAACTTTTCTCAACTGTGAGCAGACTAAGCTGATCAGAGTAGTAAGTTACAAGTCTGTTCGCGAACAAATCTTTGAACAGATTTGATGACCACTCGTCTGATAATTACTTAGCTGATTTTGTCAAAATCAGTTTTAATACTTAGAGTACTTGCAGCGGATTTTTAAAGTGTTTTTCACAAGTATTCTCAGTAGTTTGAAAAAATGTTTCCCCAGTTTTATAAACTCATTTTAAATACCTTTCAAACAGTTAACTTAATGTGTTTTTGTGCAATCAGAAAATATGCAAGTTTAAAAGCAATGTAAAAACACAAGTAATTTTTATAGTGGTTATATGGATGTAAATATCCTTTAATCCACTCGTCCAAGTCACAAAGATCTTGGGTTACACTAGAAACACAAAGTAACCAGTACGCTCTGCTTACGCCAATCAACAAATGAACAGGCCGTAAGTGCGCAGTAAGAAATCACTAAGAAATCCTACTCTCTGAAGTAATATCACTCACTTAGATGGATATCTACTTCTCACAACACTCTGTTTTACAAATTCACTTAGAAGATGTGTTTAGCTTTGTTCTTCAACTTCTCTTTTCGTCAACAAATGACTAAGCTGATGAGTGAGCTGTTCTTGAGACTTAAAGAATTCTGCTTCGTAAATTCTCTCAGAAAGTGTGTTGCTTGTTTTCTCTTCGTCTCTTTCAGCTATTTATACTTGAGGTTTGAAAAATGTCCGTTGAAGAGAGACAAGATTCAAATCCCTCGAGTACTGGTCCTGAAAATCCGCGAACGGCTCTTTTGCAGTCTGTCTGTACTGTGAATAGTACTATTCTGCAGGCAGCATTAAATGCACCCAGCTGATGCGAAGCATTTCTTCAATCATTTGTCTTTAATAACCTCGTACTTCAGCATTTATTACTCCAAGGGGCATTTATTACCGTTGGGAAGACTTTATGATCCTTTCCACTTGGCTGTCGGAAGTGCAAGTCTGATGGCGAACTTGGCTGATCTCAAACTTGAAAAAATCTGATTTGAGTCGGCTGATCTTCATCAGTCTGATAACTTTCCTTCAGCAGATCAGAAGTCTTGGACCTAGAAATTTTGACTCTTCTGATGTCTTCTTGTACTTAGTCAAAATTTCTTCACAAGGGACTGTGACGCCCCGCTCCCCGGGTTGGGTCCCACATGGCCCATCCCCGAGTTTGGGATCGCCCGGCGCGGGATAACCCATCAGAGTTGCTGAATTTTTTTTTTTTTTTTAAAACATGATGACATAATTAAAGCATGCGATAAAAACTATATTAAAAATTCAAGATGTCTGCTAGCTCCGTTATAGACGGAGAATGCCAAATATACGGTCATACGGGTAACCCCGCAAGCCTACGGAAAACATAAACACGATATTCAAATTACATCATTCAACCTTATGACAAGGTGACAACAAAAGTAGTAGATTGCGAAAGCAAGTAAAACAAAAGGGAGGACAATCCCTCAATGACTGACTGGATCCCGGGAACTGACTCAACCATCATAACCCGAGACTCCTGCATCTGAAAAGATTAATAAAAGGAACGCGTAAGTTGATCGTCCAACTTAGTGAGGTTGTGGTGCATTGTGCGTGTGTCACGTGGATGCAACATAACATATATCGTGAGCATATAAATGAATTGAACATATATCACATATATAAAATCAAAGCATAGAGTTCAGTTAACCAAGAGTTGCTGATGCCGTTTTCCGCTTACCCTCCATCCTTATCTGATTCCATCCAAACTCACCAAGTAAGGAGCGACCTTACTATCTAAAATGCATCGACATGTCTTTGCCGGAGTTCGTCCTTACACCCCAAGTGTTCCTCCCCACTTAGGTTGCAAGGCCAGGCCTACGGGTAACCGTGACAATCCTGCCGGCCCTTGCCGGCCAAGTTACCATCGGGTCCATATACCAAACAAATAGGGCCCACACAAAATCGGAAACAAACAGAAACACATAATCGGAGACAAACGAAAACATAACATATCAAACATATTATCAACATTTAACAACTTATAATATGCAACTTTAGGTGTCATGATAGTTTAGTAACATGTATTCGCAACTAGTAGATTCGGATATAGCATGTATTAGATTATCATGTTGATATTCTTAGGATTTCATGCGAGTAATATGGACATAACAAGTCCAGTCTATTCGTGACAACATGCAAGAGAAATTTGAATAGAATACATGCTTAGACTCGACCTACTAGCATATTAGACTGACACACAAATGAACACACAGCGCTCACCTGTGCTGCTTACGGTTCTTGAAAGTTTCTTGGTGGAGCGATGATTCCGGATCCTGAACAAGTTTACGTAACGTTTAAGAATCTAAACACGAGCAAGAACTTACGATTGACTAAAGAAATACTTTAGTCGCAATTATAGTCGTGTCATGGACGAAAGGAGACCAGGATCCAACTTAGATTAATTAACCCTGTTTAGGAGTTCCTAGAGCTATGTGGCATGGAAAGCCACAAATAAGGATTTATAAAAACCCGAGAATGTTCTTAAGTAATATGCATTCATTTTATTTCAGCAAATCAAAGTTTATTTTATAATTATTTATTTTTCTAATTTTGAAAACTTTCTTTATTTATTAATTTTAGTTTTGAATTAATTAAATTCAGAAAAATATTTAATCAAAATATTTTACTTTATTTTTTCAAAATATGAATTAGTTTTAATTAAGAATCAAGTTCGTTTGAAATTATTTTATTTTTTGAAAATTATTATTTTTCGTGATCTTAAACGAATATAATTTATTATTATTTAACCTTTATCTTATTTTAAAATTAATTAAATTTCGGAAGATTCTTTTATTTTTTTTTAACCCTCTTTTCTTTTCAAAATGATCTAAGTAATATATTTATTTTCGAAAATATATTTATTATTTATATTAAATAAATATTTTATCTTTCGGAAAAAGGACTTTATTAATTATATTTCAGAAATTAATTAGTTAAATTATTTAGGTTTATCTTCAAAATTATTTATTATTTAAATTTCAAAACATTTTATTTCTCGAAAAAATTGATTTATTATTTAATTATTTATAATTCAGAAAATAATTATTTAAAATTGTTTTATTTTCGAATTTATTTATTATGTATTATTATGTATTATTATTATTTTTAATAATTACAAATTTTATTTTCAGAATAAATTTCAAAATTATTTTTAGGTTTATTTAATTTAATTTTTATTCTCTCAAATTTATTCCATTTTATTTTTCAAATTTAGTATTTAAAGATACGTTTTAAACTATTTTATTTAAGTAAATAATTTATCTATTTTTCAAATAATAAATAATAATAATTTACGGAATATTAAAACTATGTTTACAATTTACGGATTTACTTTAGGAATATAATTATGCATTTTATTATTATAAAATTTCAAATAATTTATTCAAAATATATTTTCTTTTCTTTTCTTTCTTTTTTTTTTTTTTTTTTTTTATATATATGGGCTGGCCTGATGGCCAGCCCACTTACCAAGTAGAAACAGGCCCATTAAATGGGCCTGTTGTTCTGTTGCAAATTGCAACATGCTGTTGCAATTTGCAACAGCAACAGACAACAAAAAAAGAACAGCCATGGCCGATGGCTGTTTGCTGGCTGTGGGGTGGCTCCGGCCAATCCCACCGGAAAATGCACACGAGATCAAATTTTGAATTTGCATAAAATGCCCAAACAAAATAACACAACCATCTTTAAAAACAACCCAAAGTTCTCATAGAATTTCATACATTTTCATAGACATTTATATATTATTCAAGATCCATAATATAGCAAACATATATGCTCTCATAGTCAATCTTTAAGTAATTTTAAGAACAAAACATGGTTCTTTCAACAATCACAAAAGTCCCCCTTTTTTTTTTTTTTTGAACATGCATTAACATATAATAAAACTATTTAAACATTGAATATCATAAAATTAAAGAAATCCATTATTTATATCTTCAAGATATTTCTATATCAAAAGCATAAGTTTCTAAGCTATTTCAAGATTAAAACCCTAAATTTCTAAGTTATTTCACACAATTAACCATACTAAAAAGGATTTTGAATATTCTTACAAGCTTCCAAGTTAGTCCCTTTTTCTTTTCCCGGTTCACGGCGGCGGCAGCGGCGGCGGAGGAGGCGGCAGCGGCGGCAGCAGTGGCTCACGGAGGCAGCGGTGGCTCACGGTGGTGTTCCGTCGGGAGGTGGTGGTGATGGTGGTGTTTTCCTCCTATTTTCTCCTACCCTCTATATATTTTCAAGAAACCTTCACTTTTCTCTCTAATTTTCTCTCTAACTCTCTCCAATTTACTCCAAGGAAATGAATGGTGTAGGGGAACACAAAAATCTGATTTTTGGGGTATAATAAGAGTGGTGAAGTGTTTGAATGGAGAATGTGGGGGTAGAGGTATGGCTATACTTCAAGTAGGGGCATGGTTACTTCATAGGGGCATGGCCAAAGTTGATTTCTTGGCTTTTCACTCATTACATTGCTTGATGTAGGATTTGAAAAGATTGGGGAGAATTTGCACTTTGCTCCTTGAGCTTTGGTAAAGTGCATTTTTTTTTTTGCCCCCAAAACATAAAATTTTGCGCACTTAGGTCCAAAATAAATTACAAAATGACCCCAATGTTTTTAAAAGGCAATAGACATGTTTCCTAATTTATTTCTAAGTCCAATATTCCATAAGAATTAATTAATGTTCATAACATAGCACAAAAGGGAGTTCAATTTAACTTTAAAACACATTAGCATATAAAATTGGATTAAAAATCCAATAAAATATGATTAGAAAGGTCTTAAATTTACGGGGCGTTACAATCTCCCCTCCTTAAAAGAATTTGGTCCCCAAATTCGATTGTGGGATTCAAAAGGTTTCGTGTTAGAAAGCGTCACTTTCAAATGACAACATTCTAATCGGGCAAATAGATGGACAATAAGTCCATACTTAGAATCATATCAAATCCCAGAGCCAGAGATGTGACTAGATCGGCAAAAAGTACCATTTCCTTGATATTAACCTTGCTTACCTTGAGAACTAAACCCGTTATAATAGAGGTAACTAACGAAGTATGAGCCTCCAACTCACAGAGTATTTCTACCATACTTAATTGGAACTATACTATAATACTATGAATGAACGAGATGCTCTGATCATCAAATAAAACTCGACATGATTGCCCAAAAACATAAAGTTTACCTTCCACCATGTCATTCACGTTTTGCTCATTAAGCTCATTTCCAGTCATAGCAAAAACTTTTTCGGGGATCCCTGACTTTGGTGTTTTTGCAGCCTGAGATGATCCTTCGCTTCCCGGAGCTAAGTTAACAAATGCTTTGGGGCAATTCTTGATGAAGTGCTCCAGACTCCCACACCTCAGACACTTTCCGGCCTTCCTATAACACTTAGGCTCCCCATGCCCCTTTGAGCCACAATAAGTGCAAGCTCCATTCGGTGTCTTTCCCGAATTATTCTGTTGCCAGTTATTCTGTTGAGGGCCCTTCGGATTTCCTGAGTTCAACTCTCCTGTCCTTGGTACCTTCCCTGTATTTTTCCCCAACTGCCAATTCTCCTGAGGAGGCCTCGACTTCTTCTCCGAAAACTGCATATCATTGAGCTCAATCAACCCGTTCTCAACTCGTGTGGCCCTCTCCACCGCCGCAATGTACGATACCATGTTGTGAGAGAGAAGGGCTCGCTGGAGCTCTGGCCTCAAGCATTTTATGAACCTGCGAGTGCGACGGGGTTCATCTGTCATCAAGTGGGGAGCATAACGGACTAGTCGGGAGAAAACAGCCTCAAATTGCGGCACCCTCATACTCCCTTGCTTTAGAGCGTTGAATTGCTCCTCACGTTGTTCCTGAACAACAGGTGGAACATACTTGTCGTTAAACTCCTTCACAAAGTTCACCCAAATCCTTTCTATATGGTCCCGCTCCCAAACTATCTCCCTAGTCTGCCACCAAGATCTAGCGGCATCTTCAAAGCGATAGGTGGCCAATGAAATTTTCAAAGTGTCAGAATAGTCCAGGGCTCCGAAAATGTTTTCGATCTCAGCTAGCCAAGCTTCAGCCTTCCGATCATCTGGTTCTCCAAGAAACTTGGGTGGTTGAAACCGCAGAAAACGCTCCAAGGTTTGGTCCAAGGCGGGTGGTGTCGGGGTTGGAGGCACGGCCCGTGCAGTGCCTTGCAGAACTTGGGTGAATTCGGCCAAAGCGGCAATGATGCGCTCAGCCTGATCAACGGGTGTTGTCACTGGTGGGACTACCGGTGCCTCTTCAGAAGGGTCAGAGGTAGCCCGTCGGCTAGTACGACTATCAGCTCGATTGTAATACCCCGTAATTTTTATATAAATGCAAAATGAATTCGTAATTAATTTTTAATTTAAATAGGAAACTTAATATATTAGGGTTGGAATGAGATTTATAAAGACTTTAGTATTTTAGTTGAACTAATATAGGACTCATTAAATTCATCTGGGTCCAATTGAATAGATCATTAATAGGTGAGGATAATATGAATGTTAAAATAAAACTATGGACCTATTATGAAATTAGTAGTTAACATTAATTATGGTTGTATATATATTTCAATAGATATATACTACGGTAGAAAACTCTCTCAACATTTTATTACACAAATTGAAAACAAAATAGAAATCTCCCAAACTAAGTCTTACACACGGCAGTAAAGGGTAGGGAATAGATATGACTCTTAACTAGTTTTGCAAGGTGTCACTTTCTCCTTCACTAATTTTTCCTAATACTGTAACATTTATTCAAAAATATAGACTAACCACCTTATCAATCTTCTTCCAAAATGGTGTGCTTGTTGGACACGCAAAGCACTCAGAAAAAGAGAGAGAGAGAGAAAGAGAGAAGGAAACCGTGAGAGAGAGAGAGAGAGAGAAACGGGAGAGGGAGAGAAAATGCTCGGTGGTAGTGGAGTGTGTTAGGGGAGTTTCGGGTTCTCTTCTTTCACTTTATTCGGACGGAGAGTGGGAAAGAAAGAGATGAAGCAGTGGTGGTACGGTGGTTGTAGTGGTTGAGGTGGTGGTGGTTGGTTGACAGCGGCGGCGGTGGCGGAAGCTACGGAGATGGTGGAAGAAGAAGCAACTAAGGAGTGGGTACGGTTGGGCTCGGTTTTGAGTTATATAGAATTGATTTGGGGATGATGGTAGGTTTCCGGTGGGGTAAGGCGGCGGCGGCGGCCAGCTAGGGTTTGAGGTGGTAGATGATGCAATGAGGGTTAGGGTTTGAGATGTATTCTGGGCTTGATTAAGTGGGTAGAGTTTGGAGATTGGACTTTTATGTACTTTGGGCCATGATTGTGATTTAGTTGGGTTGGGGTTGAGTGGTTAGATTTAAGTGGACAAGTTGATGTGGGTCAAGCCAATTTCAGGTAATTTAATTGGGCTTAGTCTTATAGGCCTTTGTCTTTTGGGCCTTCCTTGTTTGGATTGTTCTAAACTGTGGACTTGGTATTAGAATTGGAGTTAAGTGTATAAGACCAAATGACTTGGACCAAAACTGAAATTTAGACCCTTAAGTGGACTGAAAATGATTTGGACAGTGAGATATTAGACTTAAACCAGTTTACATTAACTAAATTATCATAGATAACTACTGATTATAATTATTGAAATTAATTATGTTAATTAGTTAGTGTTGGATGTAGACATATATATGTATTTTAGTTCTACAATAGTTATTTGGGTAAGTAATTAATGGACTCAATTGGAAATAATTGGACTTGGAAATCGGTGGACCCTTAATTAAACATTAGATTTGCAATAAGGTTGTAATTAAAATAATTCGATTAAGTATTAAATTACGATTATTTAACTAGTAACGATAATTAGTTTAATAAGTTGAATTTGTAAGATTAACGTGAATTGAATAATTCTTATAAGTTGTTTTAATTAAGATAATGATTTAATAATCAAGTATTGTCGGGGTCGTCTTATTTAATTAAAATTAATTAAAGTACTCTCAATAGACGATTTATAAAACAGATGAGACAATAAATAAGAATAGAGTTACGTATGGAGTTTAAAGAGTTGTTGATCGTGGAATTATTATTTATAGAATTTGGGACGTTGATTGTAGGTAACTCGAGAATAGTTGGTTTAACTATTCAAATCTTGAACCAAGATTAAATGGGATCGAGGTCATTCTTCTACGAAGACATACTAGAAGGTAAATCGAATAGTGTGACTTGAGATGAGGCCACTGTCCACCGTTGAGTAGCAACCCTATCCTGAGAAAGGTGAGCGCCTCATTAAAACGTTTTTAAAACTGAAAGAGCTTTTCAAGAAAATCATATCATATATATGCATTCTCAATTGAAATGACTATAGTCGTTATATATCTATATTTGTAACTGTCTGAAATGCTCACATTTCGTATTACATATTCATAATGGAACTGATAGTACTATATCTACATGCGGTGCTGGCAACATGTACTACTTCATCATAGTAGAACTGATAACTCTATACTTGTCTGCAATTCTCACAGTATATGATAATTGTTGAATAATGGGGTGTAGTACTTTATCTCACCTCATATTGATGAATGGTACCATGGTGTAGTACTTTATCTCACCTAAGTACCAATTGCTTGTGCATGATTATTTGCGCGCTCATCTGCTCTCGGTTGATGGTATTCTCTGGGTGCTTCTGGGTAGCTGGGGGCTACAGGACTACCAGAGCTCTGCCATTGACCGGACTCACAAAACCAGGGATTAGAGCCCCTTGGGAAGTGATTCAAATTATTCGGCATGACATGTCAGGGCCACTTAAAGGGACGGGTAGCGCCTCAGCCCTTATCTAACCGGCGTGCTAACTATTGATCACATCCTGATCTTTCTGTATCCTTTTGAGGTGGAGGAGTTGTTTAGCCCGTTTTTGACGGGTAATTGAACGTGATTTCATTTGTGCCATTATTACAACTGTTATACTATTGTGGATTGATTTTATAATTTAAATAGGCAGTTCATGGATTTCTAAATCATTTCTTGCATAAAATTCAATTGCACCCTGGCACAGGCCTCACTAAGTTGTTTTTACAACTTACGCTTTCAAATTATTACTCTTTCAGAAACTCATTGAAGGGCAAGATGGACCACATGAGACTAAGGGCTTTCGGTTGGGCGTCGACCATAGAGTTTCTAGATGTTGTCAGACGAAGGTCTGGTTTGTGATGAAAGTTTTAAAGTAATAAGTTAGTTGGGAAAAATTAATGTATTGTAATAGATAGTTAGAGCTCTGAACTGCAATTATTGGAAATTTATCAAGGTTAATTTTATTATTTATTTATGTCTTAGCAGGCAGGTGCCGGTTTCGGGCTGTTACAGGTGGTATCAGAGCATTAAGTTGTGTTAGTGCTATGTCAGGATAGGTTCCTTTGACTGTGGGTGGTTATACCAAAGAAATTCTATAGAACCCTTAAGATTTTCGATCGAGTCATAGGAACCCTTAGTACCCAATTGTCGTGAATCACTATTGGGGCGCGCGACCAACATGTGAATCATTACAATTATGGTACTGAGATAGGTTTTCCCTGGCGGGGTAAATTTGTAATAGAAAGGTTTAACCTGGGAATTAGTCTAGACCTGTAACAAATCAAGCAAGTTAGAATTTTATCTTTCCATTCTCTATTCAACAAGATTATTGAAAACTTGGTTTCTATCTAGAACAACTAAGTAGTTGTAAGATATTTTCGAATGTCTATCGATTCATCTACATTGCTCCAAATGATTGCTTTCCTCTTGATTTTCCATACTCAATGTCTATCGATTCATCTACATTGCTCCAAATGATTGCTTTCCTCTTGATTTTCCATACTCACCTTTTAGTACTTCCGGAGTCGAATTGAATTCGAAATTTTGTAAGTTCCTTGTACACTAAGATAATGATCTGATTATGATGGACTTGGATTGTTGTTATCCTTAAGCCTACGTTTAACTCGATTAACTCTTAGGAGTTATACTCAACTCAGACTATAGTAAACTATTATAATAATTTGTGTTTCCACTAGAATAACCGAACAATAAGTCAACTCGTATATCTTACTGGAATAACACGATGCTTGATTACGATTTTGGATAATCGAACAATGAAATAAAGACCGAGTACCTTCGTGTTTACATGGATAAGAGTCAGCGACAAATTTCTGAGAAGAAGCTGATGGAAGAAAAGTTTGTGCCAACTTCACGTGACGATAGAGTTGTAATCAAAGAAAATGAAACTTCTCCCATTACGATCTAATCATTGGAAATTTATTTCAACGACAACAATAGATTAGGGGACATCAATTAGATAATCATAAAATGCTTTATATACCACCCATTATAAATTATGAAATATGAAACTTCGTTAGCTAAGTTGGTTTAAAATATTCAGTGAGTTGGTCTACTCATTGTCTTCCTACGATGAATTTGAGGATAGTCAATCAAGAAAGTGAGAAAGACTTAGGTGTCCTATTGAAAGTGACAAGAAAACATCGGGGTAAGTTGAAGGTAGCAAAATTTTTCTTTAATGAGTTAAGCGAATGTTTATAATTTTTGAATTTGAGAGATAGTTGAATAAATTCTCTTAACTTTCACATCCATAAAGTCATGTTTCTGTAACACGTCCTTCTTTAATATGACCATAACTTTCATACTTTTCCCTTACCTTTACAAATTGTTATAAGTTTAACCAAATCTCAAACACACGTGATTCGAAACCTGTGATCCTTGGTAAAATACCTATCGCAACTTACAAGTTGCAAAGTTATAATGTTAGATTGAAACTTCTGATTAAACCTTGTCTAGAGTATATTAAGTGTCTTACTTTCATCCTACTCTTATACCACTTAGAAATCTATAATTTCACTTCTTTCAATCACTTTCACTATTATGCTAATTCAACTCTATTAAGGATCTTTTGCAACACATTATTTTCAAGCCAGAAATGGCTAAACCTATTTCTTTATTCAAAAATTTATATGTCGTTCTACTTGGACCTTCTTGTGTTAAAATCTAAATCTAGTCATCTTACACTAGAACTCTTATAAGATTCATACGAATTCATAAAATTTGACTTGACCCTATGGACATACATAATGTCAATTACTTTCCATTTGTATATTCTTTGAACGATTAGTTTTAGGACACTCGATCTGAATTTCACATAGTTAATCTGTTCACATTTAGTCAACCTTTTTAGAGATTAGAGAATTTGCATATTCCAGATCTTAGTCTCACAACTCTTATATATTATTCTCTCCTTGCTCACCTTTGAGCGGATTATTACCCGTTCTCACTTATTATAAACCTTTAAACATACCTTAGTCTATAGTTTGATCTAATAACTTCTTGAGCCCATATTATTCAAAATCATGATTCATTTTGTATCCTTACTACTACTTTTTCTTCTATCAATTCTTATCATAAGCATAACCAAATAAGTGAGAGAGAATTTGGGGGCCAAATTCTTTGAAGGAGGGGTGAATGTAATACCCCGTAATTTTTATATAAATGCAAAATGAATTCGTAATTAATTTTTAATTTAAATAGGAAACTTAATATATTAGGGTTGGAATGAGATTTATAAAGACTTTAGTATTTTAGTTGAACTAATATAGGACTCATTAAATTCATCTGGGTCCAATTGAATAGATCATTAATATGTGAGGATAATATGAATGTTAAAATAAAACTATGGACCTATTATGAAATTAGTAGTTAACATTAATTATGGTTGTATATATATTTCAATAGATATATACTACGGTAGAAAACTCTCTCAACATTTTATTACACAAATTGAAAACAAAATAGAAATCTCCCAAACTAAGTCTTACACACGGCAGTAAAGGGTAGGGAATAGATATGACTCTTAACTAGTTTTGCAAGGTGTCACTTTCTCCTTCACTAATTTTTCCTAATACTGTAACATTTATTCAAAAATATAGACTAACCACCTTATCAATCTTCTTCCAAAATGGTGTGCTTGTTGGACACGCAAAGCACTCAGAAAAAGAGAGAGAGAGAGAAAGAGAGAAGGAAACCGTGAGAGAGAGAGAGAGAGAGAAACGGGAGAGGGAGAGAAAATGCTCGGTGGTAGTGGAGTGTGTTAGGGGAGTTTCGGGTTCTCTTCTTTCACTTTATTCGGACGGAGAGTGGGAAAGAAAGAGATGAAGCAGTGGTGGTACGGTGGTTGTAGTGGTTGAGGTGGTGGTGGTTGGTTGACAGCGGCGGCGGTGGCGGAAGCTACGGAGATGGTGGAAGAAGAAGCAACTAAGGAGTGGGTACGGTTGGGCTCGGTTTTGAGTTATATAGAATTGATTTGGGGATGATGGTAGGTTTCCGGTGGGGTAAGGCGGCGGCGGCGGCCAGCTAGGGTTTGAGGTGGTAGATGATGCAATGAGGGTTAGGGTTTGAGATGTATTCTGGGCTTGATTAAGTGGGTAGAGTTTGGAGATTGGACTTTTATGTACTTTGGGCCATGATTGTGATTTAGTTGGGTTGGGGTTGAGTGGTTAGATTTAAGTGGACAAGTTGATGTGGGTCAAGCCAATTTCAGGTAATTTAATTGGGCTTAGTCTTATAGGCCTTTGTCTTTTGGGCCTTCCTTGTTTGGATTGTTCTAAACTGTGGACTTGGTATTAGAATTGGAGTTAAGTGTATAAGACCAAATGACTTGGACCAAAACTGAAATTTAGACCCTTAAGTGGACTGAAAATGATTTGGACAGTGAGATATTAGACTTAAACCAGTTTACATTAACTAAATTATCATAGATAACTACTGATTATAATTATTGAAATTAATTATGTTAATTAGTTAGTGTTGGATGTAGACATATATATGTATTTTAGTTCTACAATAGTTATTTGGGTAAGTAATTAATGGACTCAATTGGAAATAATTGGACTTGGAAATCGGTGGACCCTTAATTAAACATTAGATTTGCAATAAGGTTGTAATTAAAATAATTCGATTAAGTATTAAATTACGATTATTTAACTAGTAACGATAATTAGTTTAATAAGTTGAATTTGTAAGATTAACGTGAATTGAATAATTCTTATAAGTTGTTTTAATTAAGATAATGATTTAATAATCAAGTATTGTCGGGGTCGTCTTATTTAATTAAAATTAATTAAAGTACTCTCAATAGACGATTTATAAAACAGATGAGACAATAAATAAGAATAGAGTTACGTATGGAGTTTAAAGAGTTGTTGATCGTGGAATTATTATTTATAGAATTTGGGACGTTGATTGTAGGTAACTCGAGAATAGTTGGTTTAACTATTCAAATCTTGAACCAAGATTAAATGGGATCGAGGTCATTCTTCTACGAAGACATACTAGAAGGTAAATCGAATAGTGTGACTTGAGATGAGGCCACTGTCCACCGTTGAGTAGCAACCCTATCCTGAGAAAGGTGAGCGCCTCATTAAAACGTTTTTAAAACTGAAAGAGCTTTTCAAGAAAATCATATCATATATATGCATTCTCAATTGAAATGACTATAGTCGTTATATATCTATATTTGTAACTGTCTGAAATGCTCACATTTCGTATTACATATTCATAATGGAACTGATAGTACTATATCTACATGCGGTGCTGGCAACATGTACTACTTCATCATAGTAGAACTGATAACTCTATACTTGTCTGCAATTCTCACAGTATATGATAATTGTTGAATAATGGGGTGTAGTACTTTATCTCACCTCATATTGATGAATGGTACCATGGTGTAGTACTTTATCTCACCTAAGTACCAATTGCTTGTGCATGATTATTTGCGCGCTCATCTGCTCTCGGTTGATGGTATTCTCTGGGTGCTTCTGGGTAGCTGGGGGCTACAGGACTACCAGAGCTCTGCCATTGACCGGACTCACAAAACCAGGGATTAGAGCCCCTTGGGAAGTGATTCAAATTATTCGGCATGACATGTCAGGGCCACTTAAAGGGACGGGTAGCGCCTCAGCCCTTATCTAACCGGCGTGCTAACTATTGATCACATCCTGATCTTTCTGTATCCTTTTGAGGTGGAGGAGTTGTTTAGCCCGTTTTTGACGGGTAATTGAACGTGATTTCATTTGTGCCATTATTACAACTGTTATACTATTGTGGATTGATTTTATAATTTAAATAGGCAGTTCATGGATTTCTAAATCATTTCTTGCATAAAATTCAATTGCACCCTGGCACAGGCCTCACTAAGTTGTTTTTACAACTTACGCTTTCAAATTATTACTCTTTCAGAAACTCATTGAAGGGCAAGATGGACCACATGAGACTAAGGGCTTTCGGTTGGGCGTCGACCATAGAGTTTCTAGATGTTGTCAGACGAAGGTCTGGTTTGTGATGAAAGTTTTAAAGTAATAAGTTAGTTGGGAAAAATTAATGTATTGTAATAGATAGTTAGAGCTCTGAACTGCAATTATTGGAAATTTATCAAGGTTAATTTTATTATTTATTTATGTCTTAGCAGGCAGGTGCCGGTTTCGGGCTGTTACATCGATTGCCTGCCATCTAATCATGAGAATGGTTTAGTAGCAAATCGAGACTCAACCCCAAAACCCCACGAAGTAACTAAATTCAAATCAAACCAAACTAAATATACGTATTATATTTTGGTAATCCTCCAAAACGTCAAGAACTACCTTAATACGAAACCCTATCAAACTCACAATACAAGCAACAAAACAAATTCACATGATTTATTATCAATGTTTTCAAAACCGGACCGGACAGTGAACCGGTGAGCCGACTGGTTAGTGGTTTTACTGGTCGAACCGGTCGGACCACTGGTCGAACCGGTTGACGTCATAATAATGTAATAAATATATTTAATTTTAAAGTATATGTAATATGCATAAAATTTAAACATTATCATACAATTGATTAAAAATATAAAATAATTTATAATATTATAAAATTAAATCATATAATATTTATCTAACTTATATCATAACGGTAATATGAAACTAATTTGTATGCTCATATAAATATAATATGATTATATTTCTTTTTAAAAATTTAAAAGTGTAAGTTAAAAATACAACAAACTAAGATATTCATAAATTCTAAAATATGGTTAAGTATAAAAGTCTAATATTCAAAGTCAAACTTGCATATTATATCAATTTGACTCTTTATCCTAAAAATAATATTGAAAAGAATATTTTATAAAATAAATTTTAATAAAAAACTATTATTTGAGTATTAATTTTCATTCATAATGTGTGAAATATTTATTTAAGTTAATTATCTAATTTATAAATAAATTTGGTTACAAGTTTCAATAATTTATAAATTTTAATTTGTACTAAAATTTCAAAAAAAATTGTGTAGCTCAAATGGTAAGGAAGTCATTTCATTCTAGAGGTTAGGTGTTCAAATCCCACCTTGTACAAGAATTTCAAGTTTATTTTTAATATTAAAAAAATCAAAAAAAAAAAAAAATAGGAAAATCAGAACCGGGTCAAACCGGTCCATACCGGTTCGCCGGTTCACCGGTTTTGGACCGGTTCAACCCGGTCCAAACTGGTTTTTGAAGTTACTGGTTTTAAGGGGTAAATCGGACCGGACCGACCTCCGGTTCGCGGTCGAACCGGTCGGACCGGCCGGTCCGGTCCGGTTTTAACAACATTGCTTATTATGCATGATGACCCAAAAGACTTAGAACACGACTAAACATACGACTTCCGAGGATCCATGACTCAATTTTGAAAGCAAAAAGCTCTGATACCACCTGTGACGCCCCGCTCCCCGGGTTGGGTCCCACATGGCCCATCCCCGAGTTTGGGATCGCCCGGCGCGGGATAACCCATCAGAGTTGCTGAATTTTTTTTTTTTTTTTAAAACATGATGACATAATTAAAGCATGCGATAAAACTATATTAAAAATTCAAGATGTCTGCTAGCTCCGTTATAGACGGAGAATGCCAAATATACGGTCATACGGGTAACCCCGCAAGCCTACGGAAAACATAAACACGATATTCAAATTACATCATTCAACCTTATGACAAGGTGACAACAAAAGTAGTAGATTGCGAAAGCAAGTAAAACAAAAGGGAGGACAATCCCTCAATGACTGACTGGATCCCGGGAACTGACTCAACCATCATAACCCGAGACTCCTGCATCTGAAAAGATTAATAAAAGGAACGCGTAAGTTGATCGTCCAACTTAGTGAGGCTGTGGTGCATTGTGCGTGTGTCACGTGGATGCAACATAACATATATCGTGAGCATATAAATGAATTGAACATATATCACATATATAAAATCAAAGCATAGAGTTCAGTTAACCAAGAGTTGCTGATGCCGTTTTCCGCTTACCCTCCATCCTTATCTGATTCCATCCAAACTCACCAAGTAAGGAGCGACCTTACTATCTGAAATGCATCGACATGTCTTTGCCGGAGTTCGTCCTTACACCCCAAGTGTTCCTCCCCACTTAGGTTGCAAGGCCAGGCCTACGGGTAACCGTGACAATCCTGCCGGCCCTTGCCGGCCAAGTTGCCATCGGGTCCATATACCAAACAAATAGGGCCCACACAAAATCGGAAACAAACAGAAACACATAATCGGAGACAAACGAAAACATAACATATCAAACATATTATCAACATTTAACAACTTATAATATGCAACTTTAGGTGTCATGATAGTTTAGTAACATGTATTCGCAACTAGTAGATTCGGATATAGCATGTATTAGATTATCATGTTGATATTCTTAGGATTTCATGCGAGTAATATCGACATAACAAGTCCAGTCTATTCGTGACAACATGCAAGAGAAATTTGAATAGAATACATGCTTAGACTCGACCTACTAGCATATTAGACTGACACACAAATGAACACACAGCGCTCACCTGTGCTGCTTACGGTTCTTGAAAGTTTCTTGGTGGAGCGATGATTCCGGATCCTGAACAAGTTTACGTAACGTTTAAGAATCTAAACACGAGCAAGAACTTACGATTGACTAAAGAAATACTTTAGTCGCAATTATAGTCGTGTCATGGACGAAAGGAGACCAGGATCCAACTTAGATTAATTAACCCTATTTAGGAGTTCCTAGAGCTACGTGGCATGGAAAGCCACAAATAAGGATTTATAAAAACCCGAGAATGTTCTTAAGTAATATGCATTCATTTTATTTCAGCAAATCAAAGTTTATTTTATAATTATTTATTTTTTTAATTTTGAAAACTTTCTTTATTTATTAATTTTAGTTTTGAATTAATTAAATTCAGAAAAATATTTAATCAAAATATTTTACTTTATTTTTTCAAAATATGAATTAGTTTTAATTAAGAATCAAGTTCGTTTGAAATTATTTTATTTTTTGAAAATTATTATTTTTCGTGATCTTAAACGAATATAATTTATTATTATTTAACCTTTATCTTATTTTAAAATTAATTAAATTTCGGAAGATTCTTTTATTTTTTTTTTAACCCTCTTTTCTTTTCAAAATGATCTAAGTAAAATATTTATTTTCGAAAATATATTTATTATTTATATTAAATAAATATTTTATCTTTCGGAAAAAGGACTTTATTAATTATATTTCAGAATTTAATTAGTTAAATTATTTAGGTTTATCTTCAAAATTATTTATTATTTAAATTTGAAAACATTTTATTTCTCGAAAAAATTGATTTATTATTTAATTATTTATAATTCAGAAAATAATTATTTAAAATTGTTTAACTTTATTTTCGAATTTATTTATTATGTATTATTATGTATTATTATTATTTTTAATAATTACAAATTTTATTTTCAGAATAAATTTCAAAATTATTTTTAGGTTTATTTAATTTAATTTTTATTCTCTCAAATTTATTCTATTTTATTTTTCAAATTTAGTATTTAACGATACGTTTTAAACTATTTTATTTAAGTAAATAATTTATCTATTTTTCAAATAATAAATAATAATAATTTACGGAATATTAAAACTATGTTTACAATTTACGGATTTACTTTAGGAATATAATTATGCATTTTATTATTATAAAATTTCAAATAATTTATTCAAAATATATTTTCTTTTCTTTTCTTTCTTTCTTTTTTTTCTTTCTTTTTTTTTTTTTTTTTTTTTTTTTTTTTTTTTTTTTTTTTTTTTTTATGGGCTGGCCTGATGGCCAGCCCACTTACCAAGTAGAAACAGGCCCATTAAATGGGCCTGTTGTTCTGTTGCAAATTGCAACATGCTGTTGCAATTTGCAACAGCAACAGACAACAAAAAAAGAACAGCCACGGCCACTGCTATGGCAGTGGCCGATGGCTGTTTGCTGGCGGTGGGGTGGCTCCGGCCAATCCCACCGGAAAATGCACACGAGATCAAATTTTGAATTTGCATAAAATGCCCAAACAAAATAACACAACCATCTTTAAAAACAACCCAAAGTTCTCATAGAATTTCATACATTTTCATAGACATTTATATATTATTCAAGATCCATAATATAGCAAACATATATGCTCTCATAGTCAATCTTTAAGTAATTTTAAGAACAAAACATGGTTCTTTCAACAATCACAAAAGTCCCCCTTTTTTTTTTTTTTTTTTTGAACATGCATTAACATATAATAAAACTATTTAAACATTGAATATCATAAAATTAAAGAAATCCATTATTTATATCTTCAAGATATTTCTATATCAAAAGCATAAGTTTCTAAGCTATTTCAAGATTAAAACCCTAAATTTCTAAGTTATTTCACACAATTAACCATACTAAAAAGGATTTTGAATATTCTTACAAGCTTCCAAGTTAGTCCCTTTTTCTTTTCCCGCTTCACGGCGGCGGCAGCGGCGGCGGCAGCAGTGGCTCACGGAGGCAGCGGTGGCTCACGGTGGTGGTCCGTCGGGAGGTGGTGGTGATGGTGGTGTTTTCCTCCTATTTTCTCCTACCCTCTATATATTTTCAAGAAACCTTCACTTTTCTCTCTAATTTTCTCTCTAACTCTCTCCAATTTACTCCAAGGAAATGAATGGTGTAGGGGAACACAAAAATCTGATTTTTGGGGTATAATAAGAGTGGTGAAGTGTTTGAATGGAGAATGTGGGGGTAGAGGTATGGCTATACTTCAAGTAGGGGCATGGTTACTTCATAGGGGCATGGCCAAAGTTGATTTCTTGGCTTTTCACTCATTACATTGCTTGATGTAGGATTTGAAAAGATTGGGGAGAATTTGCACTTTGCTCCTTGAGCTTTGGTAAAGTGCATTTTTTTTTTTGCCCCCAAAACATAAAATTTTGCGCACTTAGGTCCAAAATAAATTACAAAATGACCCCAATGTTTTTAAAAGGCAATAGACATGTTTCCTAATTTATTTCTAAGTCCAATATTCCATAAGAATTAATTAATGTTCATAACATAGCACAAAAGGGAGTTCAATTTAACTTTAAAACACATTAGCATATAAAATTGGATTAAAAATCCAATAAAATATGATTAGAAATGTCTTAAATTTACGGGGCGTTACAGGGACCATCAGCTAAGTTGACTTATACTTAGCCAAATTTGAAGTTTTGGAATCCTTCAAAACCTCCCTTCTAATTTTGTCTTCAGTGCCTTCATCTTCATCCTTATCCAACAATTTCTCCCTTTTTGATGATGACAAAACTTCAGCCAAGTACCTGTTAAAACTTAAGCTAAAGAATGTAATCCTCAAAATTTTCTGAGATAGAAAAAGTATATTGGATTGAACTTGACTGTTTATTAATATTGAAATGTATTACAATGCAAGTTCATCAGATGAGATGTCTGAAGAATGGATAAAGTAAACTGATTACAAGATTTTATAAGTCCTAACTATCAGCTTCTTCATCAGATCCTTCAAGCACTTCTTCATATTCATAAGATGACTCCTCATCATCTTCTTCTTCATCTTCATCAGCTTCTTCACCTTGAAGGATGACTTCTTTAGCAGCTTCCATTTTCTCTTTAAGTTGCTGCTCTTTTAGAAGTTCCATCGCCTTCCTAGCTGATTCTGTGTTCTTGTACTTGGTTAACGGCTCTGATTAATCAGCAGCAAAGTCTTTAGATTCAGCCGTTACTTCATCAGTTTTGGCTTTATCTTTAGTCTCTTCTTCAGACTTGTCTTTGCCTTGTGCCTTTCCAAGTTCTTCTTCAGCCGTCTTGGTCAGTTCAGTAGCTTCATCAGTCTTCTTGTTGACTTCAACAGTAGCATCAGCAGTATCTTCCTTAGTTGTTTCTTCCCCTTTACCTTCCCCCTTTTTGTCTTCATCAGACTTGATGACTTCTTCAGGTTTAGCAGCAGGGTTGAGTGCAACTGTTGGAATCTTCATTCCAGCACATAAAGTCTTCAAATTCTGATTCACTACGTCATGACTTGCTGTAAGGTGATGAATAGTTGTGCTGATGTCGTCAGTCTTATCATTGAAGTAGTCAATATTTAGTTGCATAGTTGAAAGCTCTTCATGGATAACATCTCCAGCTTTGTTCAGTTCCTGCAACAAACCAACATTTATAGCCTTCTCTTCGTTACTGACTTTGATGAAGGTTGCAGTTAAGTCAGCTATCTTGTGCTCAGCTCTTTGTAAGGCAGTATGAAGGTGATTTACATCAGCCTTCACATCTTCCGCGTTTCTGTTCAAGTCATTGAGACTGTGCACTAACTGCAAAGAGTTGTCTTGAGGAATAGGAAAACTATCAACTTCTTTCTTTATAATCTTCTCTGTTGACTGTTGCATAGATTCCAGCTGAAGTTTGTTGGACTCTGCCAACTCTGCTTTAAGTTCACTCTTCAGCTCCTCTTTGACCTCTATCAGCTGCTGGTGATGCTTCTCTTCAAGTTCCTTTAGTGAATTCTCCATCAGCATCTGGAAAGCTTCCATCAGTGATGAGTGTTCATCACCTGATGAAGCAGAAGCAGCAGCTTCATCCTTTTCCTCAGTCTCCTGGTGGACAGGGACGTCTTCCATCTTGGTCTCCTGATGATCTTCAGAAGCCTTAGCATTCCACTCAATGGCTAAGGTCTTGTCAGCAGTCTTGTGTTCATCAGTGACGTCGTCATAGAACAGATTTGTGATAGTGCCATCATCATTGAAGCAGGTTGTCTGTCTTATCTGCCTCACAATGATCCAAGGGTTGACAAAGGCGTTATTTCCCTTGGGCACTTCACAGTACTCCTTTACTTCCATGCCAAAAATAATGTGCTGGATACTTGGCAGTTGGGGCAGCTCACCTGAGTGACCCTGCTGATATCTTGACCTATCTGCCCATCTCTTCAAGGCGGTCATAACAGCAATGTTGACTGCTCTTTCTTCAGCATTGTCAGACTTTCTTCTCTTGGCTGGCAGGGAGTTGTCTATTTTCTTGGCCTCCTCCAGTGCAAACTCCTTTGCATACTGATGCATAATGTCTCTGACATAAATGGGATCCAGGGCCTTCTGAATAGAATCTGTTCTTAGCCAATTAATAACCCATTGTTCTTCATCAGCTAACTCCTTTGAGTTTTGAAGTTCAAGTATAGATTTGTTCAATCTGTTGTCTCTCCAATTTATATATCTTGGCTTCTCTTGATTGAACAAAGTCTTTAACATCAGCTTCTGATCATAGTAAGCTAAAGACTTCTCGAATTTCTTGAAGAGGTCCTTATCAGCATACACTATGTTAAAAGCTCTTCTAACTTCAAATTTTTCTTTGGGTTTGGGCTCAGCAGCAGGCATCTTTGGTTTTCTTTTCTTGTCTTCATCTTTGCCTTCACCAATTTTAATGCCACCTCCATGGACAGGTCCATGGGCATCAATTTTGTTGAGTTCAATGGCAATAGCCAATTCAGCAGCCTCTGCAGCTTCCCTTTCAGCCTTAGACATCTGTCTTCTGGCTTCATCCTTAGCAGCTTGAACCTTGCTTAGCTCAAGGGCCTTCTTTTCTTCCAACTCATTTTGATTTCTTTGTTCAGCCTCTTCTCTTGCTTTCTTGTCAGCTTTAGAAATTTTCTTTTTCTTAAGCACTATCTTCCTCTTGCCTTTGTCAGCTGGAGCAGGAGCTGGACCAGCAGATGAAATGGGATCAGCAGCTATAGGATGGATGATCATGACATCCGGATCATCTTGAGGTTTGGCGACCTCAGCTGTTGGTGTAACTTGATTAAACTGTTGCTCATCAGCTTTGTTAGCAGCAGCAGCCTCATCTGTTACAACAGGCCTTTCAGCAACTTCAGGAATTTCTCTAACAACATTTTCCAATTCTGTGGGTTCTTCAATGAAGGTCATCTGTTTTCTAGCAGTTCTCTTAGTTCTCCCTTCACGGTAATTTGAAGCAGCTGTATCTTTTTGCTGACTTCTCGTTCTATGAGAAATACCTTCAGCAGGCCTTTCAGCTGATGGAGTTCTTGAAGATGATGTAGGGGATCCAGTCCTGACATCAGCAGTTATTTGATCAATAATAATAGTGGCTTCAGCAGCAGAAGTCACTGTCTCCATCTTCTTTGAATACTTCTCCTTAGGCTTATCAGCAACCTTCTTCTTCTTTGTCTCAACAGCCAAGTCAGCTGTTTTGACTAATCTCTTAGGTCTTTTGGTAGGAACCTTCTTTTGTTCCTCATCTTCAACTTCCTCAGGCTCACCAGCCTTCCTCTTCAGAACAGGCAAGTACTTAGTCATTACCTTAGACTTGTGGATTTCCTTTCCATTCAGCATAGGATAACCCAGTTTGAACAGTAGGTAACTGAGCGTGATCCTGTGGTTGGTGTGAGGACCTTTTCCTTTCTTCTCATCAAGGAAATCAGCCAAGATGTACCAAATTATTATGGACCAGTTGACTTCTAGCCCATAGTAAATAGCAGCCATGATGCTGAACCTCTTCATGGTAACAGCATCCAGTGAGAAGGTGCAGTTTTCAATCAACTTAGACACCATATCAGCCATCCGCTGATATTCATCTCTCAGTTATTTCTTCCTTATGTTTCCAGACAATACTTCTCCCTCTTTGGCGCAAATCGCCCAGAATTGTTGGTGCTTGTCTTCCGTCAGTACAGTGACGTCATGTCGTCCACTGTTAGGAATGTTGGGATTCGGTAAGATAAACAGCCATAGGCACAGCGGAATATAAAAATTTTAGGACCTCTTACGGAATCTTGCCAGGATACTCTCTAGTTGTATATATATGAATAAATAAAATGATAGTATAAGTTTTTACGTTATACCTATCTCCTTGCAAATCCAAGTTGGCAGTCAGCAAAACGGACTCTGAAATTCTCCTCAGCAAAATCGACCCAAGCTCTGCAATAGCGCCCCACGTGTTGCGCCTCTACGGGTTGATACACCACAATTACACGAAAATAATATATCTTGATCAGCTAGAACACAAGATATATTATGATCTAGGAAATAGGAACGATTTTGGAACAAAGTCGAAAACGAAAAATTCTTCCAAAAGGAAGACAGGGTTCGGTCGACTTTTACTGGGAGAGGGGAGAGAGAATTTTTGCTCTTGCTCAAATTTTGCTTATTGAGATGTGTGAAAAATAACTACAAGATAGCTACTTATAGTTATCTCCCTAACCTAGTCCTATTAGGACTAGGACTTTTCTCTCCTACATGGGCCATGGCCCTATTTAATTGGAAGACCAAGTCTTCTAATTAATTCATGGCCCAGTTAATTAATTTGACCAGGCTTTATTTAATCTCCCAATTAAATAGCCCAATTAATTAACTTAATCTCCCATTTAATTAAATCAGACTCTAAGCCCATTTAATTAAAATCCCTTTTAATTAATTAAATCCAACTTAATTAATTAATCCACAAATTAAATTCCAATTTGATTTATGATCCTGATCCAATTCCAATTGGATCTCAATTTGTTCCAATTGGGTCGACCCAGTCGACCCACCCATAATAATCGACCCAGTCGATTATTCACCCAGTCGACCCAGTCGACTCGGTTGTTCTTATTTCCTCGCTTTCGCTTCATGTGTATTGTGTATGCCCCCGTAGGTTCACCACATAATTGGCCGTGTGTTATAATTAAATATTATTTAATTATTCGAGTAAGACTTACTCTAAATCAATCGAACACTTTGTCGATTGATCATTCCGAAATTAGCACCGCTGCCAATTTGGGAATTCTCCCACACTCCACGGTCGATGTCCAGCCACAAGCCCATGGAGCCCAATCACTGGTGAATTAATTCAGTGAACCTTTTATCATTTACAATTTCCATATACGACATAATCTCTCCATCGATCAATCTCCCAGTCGAGACTTAAGGGTATGGTCTTTCATCGGTTTCCCTTTTCTTTTGTCTTGACCTTATGCATTCTGGTCTCGAAATAATTCTCTTTGACTTAACCTTTATGAGCTACTTACATAAAGCCGTCAGATACCTCGGCCGAGGATTTTACCAGAATTAATTTCTCACAGAAATCCATAGGAGAATTTTCCAACCTATCAAGTCGGGTCAATGGATCCTTTGTTGATGATATGAATCTGCATACGAGTTCCTCTATACCCAATATGAGTCCACAGAGACTTTTTGGCGATCTCCAGTCAGTCGGGACTCAAATCAAAGCATAGACGTTCTTGCACCAGATAAACCCTATCATCTCAAGTAGTTAGGGATCGTTCCTCGTATACTATTGTAAATTGGAATAACTTCAACCCCGATATGCGACTACCGCTTCCATGGTGAGTTATTTCCTAATTGGGGTATTCAATGCGCTTGCCATCCCAGCAAGCCACCCACTTATGTGTATCGACTATCCCAGTCACGCTCGTGGACCCCAGCGTTCTCCAGTTCATCGGAGTATACACAATAGTGAGAGTCTAACCGAATCCAATGATGTCCCATCTCGATTGGATTCTACGACTCTTGAATATATTCTAGATCACGGCCTTGGAGATCAGTCCACGGGTTGTCCCATAGCCCTGTGATCTAAGGACTTCTATCCTTATGCGTAGATAATTATTACATAAGATAAAGATGACCATATAATAATAAAATCCATTTATTAATCCAATTGAATGGTCCTTTCAATTAAATGCAGCCAAATAGTTGGCTTGCAGGACACTATTCTATCAAGGAAGCCCAAACGTCTCGTGAAGAACAGCGGGGGTAATAGTGATAGATTTTCCTCCCACTGTAGCCTTAATCTCCAGTGTGTTGTAATCAGCTTTCGCTGTATTGTAGTACTCCATCACTTGATCAGTCCAGATCACTCCCTCATTGTACTCCATGAAATTTACCAACGAAGCAGATTTGAACTTCTCTAGCAGTTCCTTCATCAATTTCGTACCAGATTGGTAGTATGATTCATAAACTAGGAACATACCTTCAGCGGCCATTGCAAATCTGTTGAAAGTTAGGAGAACAGGAAGAATTTTGCAAAAAAAAAATTGCAAGTAATTTTTCTCACAAGTGCTTTTGAATAATTAGGGTGCGTAAAGAACTACACTTCTGATCAGATTGGGATTTATAGAGTTAGGGTATTTCGGTTTCCGTGACACCAGCTAACCGTTAGATCCGTTTCTTGTCAGAGCTTATCGTGCGGCGTCAATTACGACCTTTCAAATTCAAATAGCATTAAATGAGGAGAGGGAAAAGTACCGCTCTTCTGTCACTTGTAAAAGCGTGTTTTGAAATAAAGCGTTTTTAAGAACAGTAAGCTTTTACATAAGCGATCAGATGAGTAAAATAGATACTTATCTGATGGACTATTGTCCTGATGACACAGCTGTTATCAATGAAAGCCAATAACTGATAACCTTCCTCAGCTGTTTGTCAATCCAGCTAGATAATAAATCTTCATTCTTCAAAACTTTAATCTTCTGTTGAAAACATAACTTCAACTAACTGACATTAACAGATTTCATCTTTTAATCAGAGGTACCGCTAGTCTTACACGTTCCCCCTGACTTTAAGAATTCACAAGTTAACTAATCTGTTGAGAGTTAATCCTTGAAGATAAATAAGATGAGTAAACTGTTGAACTCTAGTCTTCTGATGAGTTCCCCCTCAGCTTATGCATCCAATTTTAATAAACACAATTCAGCTCTTAGAGTTGAAAACCTTGTCTCACTTAGAGATTTTGTGAAGATGTCAGCAATCTGATTTTCTGTAAACACATATTCAATCATGACATTTCCTTTCTCCACATGATCTCTAATAAAGTGATGCTTGATCTCAATATGCTTAGTCCTTGAATGACTTGTAGTATTCTGAGTAAGGCTGATTGCACTTGTATTGTCACAGTAGATTGGTATTCCACTGATTTTGATATTGTAGTCTTCCAGTTGATGCTTCAACCATAAGATTTGTGTACAGCAAGCTCCAGCAGCTATGTACTCAGCTTCAGCAGTTGATATGGATACTGAAGTCTGTTTCTTACTCATCCATGAGATCAGACGACTACCTAGAAATTGACAGGCACCTGTTGCGCTTTTCCTATCAATCTTGCAGCCAGCAAGGTCAGAATCTGAATATCCAATAAGTTCAAATCCAGATTCTCTAGGGTACCATAATCCCAATTCTTGAGTGCCCTTAATATATTTCAATATTCTCTTGGCAGCTAAGAGATGAGATTCCTTAGGATTTGATTGGAATCTTGCACAGACCCCAACAGAGTACATGATATCAGGTCTGCTTGCTGTTAGATATAACAGTGACCCAATAATGCCTCTGTACTTGGTTATGTCCACTGATTTGCCATCTTCATCTTTATCCAAACGAAGACTTGTAGACATTGGAATAGTAGCAGTAGAGCTAGTTTCCATACCAAATTTCTTGAACAGATCCTTTGTGTATTTTGCTTGGCTGATGAATATTCCATCAGGCAACTGTCTAACTTGCAAACCAAGAAAATAATTAAGTTCTCCCATCATGCTCATTTCAAATTTGTTCTGCATCAGCTTTGAGAACTTATCACACATCTGTTGGTTAGTTGAACCAAAAATAATATCGTCCACATAAATTTGCACAAGCAAAATATGTTCTTCCCATTCAATAGTGAACAAGGTCTTGTCAACTTTACCTTTGCGAAATCCTTTAATTAAAAGAAAGTCAGATAAAGTATCATATCATGCTCTTGGAGCCTGTTTTAGTCCATAGAGAGCTTTCTTCAGACGATACACTGTCTCCTTCTTGATAAACTTCAGATCCTGGAGGTTGTTCAACGTAAACTTCTTCTTGCAGTTCTCCATTGAGAAAAGCTGATTTCACATCCATCTGATAGACTGTGAAATTTTTGTGAGCAGCATAGGCGAGAAAGAGTCTGATTGCCTCTAATCTTGCCACTGGTGCAAACGTTTCATCAAAGTCAATTCCTTCTTCCTGGCAGTAACCCTTGGCCACTAATCTTGCTTTGTTTCTGGTGACCTCACCATCTTCATTCATTTTATTCCTGAATACCCATTTAGTGCCAATGACTCTTTGATGACTTGGTCTAGGAACTAAGTACCAGACTTCATTCCTTTCAAATTGATTTAGCTCTTCTTGCATAGCTTCAATCCAGTTGGAATCACTGAGAGCTTCTTCAATTTGTTTAGGCTAAACTTGAGATAGAAAGCTGACAAACATTGCTTCACTTGCAGCAGCTCTTCTTGTTCTCACTTTATCTAGAGGATCACCAATCACCAATTCTGGTGGGTGATTCTTGAGCCATCTTAGATCATGTTGCAAATCAAGATGTTGTCCTTTGTTTTGATCTTGCAACACTACTGTTGGAGTTCCAGTAGTAGTCTGTTGAACTTCTCTTGTCTGTTGAACAGTCTCTGGTCTATCAGCTGTATGCAACTCGTCTGTTAGACAATCAGCACTGTTATTCTGAACAGCACTTGAGTTATCAGCTTGGTTGAGATCAGGCAGTATGATGGGAACATATTCTTCATTCCTTCCAACATTCAACTTCTGTAAATCAGTAGACAGATCTTGATTAATACTTTGATTCTTTTCAGAAGATTGACTTGGTTCATCAAATACTACATGAATAGATTCTTCTATTAGTAACGTTCTTTTGTTAAAAACTCTATAAGCTTTACTAACAGTAGAATATCCTACAAAAACAGCTTCATCAGCCTTTTCTACAAATGCAGTAAGGTGATTTTTCCCATTATTTAAAACATAGCATTTACAACCAAATATCTTAAAATAATGAATGTTTGGCTTCCTGTTGTTCCAAACTTCATATGGAGTCTTGTTTTGGTGCTTGTTGATCATGCATCTGTTCTGGGTAAAACATGCTGTGTTTGTTGCTTCTGCCCAAAATCTTTGTGGCAGTTTAGCTTCAGCTATCATGGTTCTGACAGCTTCCTTCAGTGTTCTGTTTCTTCTTTCAGCAACACCATTTTGTTGAGGGGTTCTAGCAGCTGAATACTCATGATGTATTCCTTTGATATTACAATACTCTTCAACAGTAGAGTTTGTAAATTATGTCCCTCTATCTGATCTGATCTTCAATATCTTCATGCTTTTCTCATTCTGGATCAGTTCCATCAGATTAGTAAGATGTTCCTTGGTTTCACTTTTCTTCTTCATGAATATCACCCAAGTATATCTTGAATAGTCATCCACAACAGCTAGGCAGTATTTCTTTCCACCATTGCTGACTGGATCAATGGGTCCAAATAAGTCCATGTGTAGTAGCTCCAATATTCTTCCAGAAGATTGATGCTTCTTGATTTTGAATGATGACTTGATTTGTTTACCCTTCTGACAGGCGTCACAGAGCTTGTCTTTGCTCATGACTGTTTTAGGAATCCCTTCTACCAAATCATTCTTTATTAATCTGTTGATGGTCTTGAAGTTTAAATGATTCATTCTTTTGTGCCATAGCCAACTAACTTCACTTGGTGTAGATGCCACCAAACAAACGTTTGAATTCTTGTCAGCAGAATTCCAGTCGACTATGTAGATATTTCCTTGTCGTCTTCCAGATAAGATTACCTTCTTTGTACCAATCTGTTCAACATAGCACTTATCTGTTGAGAAGATAACTGAATATCCCTTGTCACAAAATTGACTTATGCTCAGCAGATTATATTTGAGGCCTTTAACATATGAGACGTCAGATATATCTATGTTTCCTCTGATTAGTTTCCCTTTAGCTTTAATCTTGCCTTCTTTGCTGTCCCCAAAAGTGACCTTTGGACCATCCACAGCAACAGCATCCGTCAGCTCATGTATGTTTCCACACATGTGTCTTGAACAGCCACTGTCCAAGTATCAGATTTTCTCTACTTTACTCCTACTCCTAATCCTAACCTACAAAACAAAATAAAATTGTTTTAGGTACCCTTATTGAGAGGGTCCTGAAGGATTAGTTCCACCTTTGACAACCCAAGATGATGAAGTCTTAGGCTTCTTAGGTTTCTGAGTTTCAACAGGAGTATGAACAGCTTTGCCTTTACCACGTTCATCAGATTTATCATATTGTTGATGATCAGCATGATAAGGGTAATGTTCAAATGCAGAGTAAGATGCATGATATGGAGGATATGTATGCATTGGATGAGCAGGATATGGTGCATAGTAACTAGGAAATTGAGGTGCATGATACATAGGATGATATGCAGCAGGTTGCACATAATAAGGCTCATTTCCATACCAAGCATTTTGATTTTTCTTGTTCTTATGCTTCTTTGGTTTACTACTTGCTTGCTCATTGACAGACGACTTTGTTTTATCACTAGTCTGATTAGTTTTAGCCTTATCAGAGGATTCCTAGGACTCTTCTGTTTCGGCTTACTAGTCTGTTTTCCTATACTAGGCTCTTTGCTCTTTTTAGCCTTAGGAGTTTTCGTCTCCTTTGATACTTTCTCAGGTGAAGCAGGTTTAGTAGTCTGAACATACAATATGACCTTACTGTTGTCAGCTGATATAAATTTTTCAGTATGGTTCAGTTCTAACTTATCATGATCTAAAGGTGTCTTCTGTTTACTAGGCATGTGAGTGGATGCATCAGTTGACTTATCATGAGACTCAATGACTTTCTCAAGTTCCATGATTTTACCCTTTAAAACTTCACATTCAGCTTTCAGAGATTCATTTTCTTGCTCAAGCTGTTTATATTCAGCTGATTCTTTTGGCTTTTCAGCTTTAAGTTTCAGTGAACTGTTTTGCTCTTTTAGCAATATCATCTCTTCCTTAAGCTTTTTAAATGCTTCAGCAATAGTAGTATTGTTGAGCATCATTTGTTCAAATGAACTAAATAGTTCATTTTCAAGAGGAGTTACCTCATCCTCAGAGTTATCAGATTCCTTAGCCATCAGGCAGAGAAGGGCAGGGCTCTCTTCATCAGAAGACTCTTCATTAGAAGTGTCAGAATCTGAATCAGATGAGTAAACGGCAGCTGGCTTTTCTACTTTGCTACCATCGCCTTAGCTTTCTGATGCTTTCTTTCTTTTCTGATTCTCTTTTCTTCTTCAG
The DNA here is from genome assembly GCA_003313485.2 of Penstemon barbatus. NCBI lineage: Eukaryota > Viridiplantae > Streptophyta > Magnoliopsida > Lamiales > Plantaginaceae > Penstemon > Penstemon barbatus. The sequence goes on along the minus strand of CM064884.1, from coordinate 11,223,666 downwards.
TATACTTCTCAGCTTTGGGATATGGGCAGTCTCTAATGAAATGACCCAGTTTCCTGCAATTATAGCACATCATCTTAGATTTATAAGAATCCTTATCTTGAGAAGTAGAAGTAGGGTTAGAAGTAGAAGCATTGTTATATTTGCTCTTCATTTTTCGTCTGTAGAACTTTTTGAAGTTGTTCATCAGCAATGCAACGTCTCCAGCGGTGTACTCCTTTTTGTTGAGTAGAGTGGCTTCATCAGATGAGTCCACATCTTTGCTTTTCTGTGCTGGTCTTCTGGTGTTTTCAGCAGCAACTAAGGCAGCTGTGGGTCCTGAAGTTGAGGTTTCTTCAATCCCCATTCTAGGCAGTTTATACTCATATGCCTTGAGTGCGGAGAACAGCTCTGTAAGAGAAATTTTCCCCAGATCTCTTGATTCTTCCATGGCTGTCACCTTCATGTTGAACTTGGGAGGCAGAGCCTTCAATACTCTGACGCTTATCTCCTTGTCAGTGAAGGTATTTCCCAGCTTTAGAACTTCATTCAATGTTCTGGTAAACCTGGTATCCATCTGATCAATGGTCTCTCCAAATTTCATCTTGAAGTTGTCTAGCTTCTCCAAGGCAACACTGAGTTGATGCTCTTTGATGGCGTCGTTTCCTTCGCTCATGTCACGAACCTTATCCCACATCTCCTTTGCAGTCTTGCAATGTTTGATCTTGTCAAACCGATCATTGTCCAGGGCTTTGGTCATGATGAAACGGCCAATTTTATCCAGATTGAACAGCTTTATTTCTTCGGCTGTCATCTATGTTAAGTCTTTTTCCACCACTAGTTCAGCTTCATCAACTATTATAGTCTTGGTGAATTTGAATGGACCTTTGATGATACATGTATACATGTTGTCATTGTAGGCAGCAAGGAAAATCTCCATTCTGATTTTCCAATCTTCAAACGACATACCAGCAATGTGGGGAACATGGCTGATACGGTCCATTTTTCAAAAGTTATTAATTTTCAAAAAGATGCTCTTTTGAAAAGTTTTGAAAACCTTTGAAAAACACTTGGATCAAGCTCGTGGATCAGGCAGCTGATTCTAATGAACCACCTGCTCTGATACCACTTGTTGGTCCCAAGTGGTCAGAAGAGGTTTAGAGGGAGGGGGGGGGGGGGGATGAATAAACCTCTTTAAAATTTTCTTCGAATTTTAACTTTAAAACTTTTCTCAACTGTGAGCAGACTAAGCTGATCAGAGTAGTAAGTTACAAGTCTGTTCGCGAACAAATCTTTGAACAGGTTTGATGACCACTCGTCTGATAATTACTTAGCTGATTTTGTCAAAATCAGTTTTAATACTTAGAGTACTTGCAGCGGATTTTTAAAGTGTTTTTCACAAGTATTCTCAGTAGTTTGAAAAAATGTTTCCCCAGTTTTATAAACTCCTTTTAAATACCTTTCAAACAGTTAACTTAATGTGTTTTTGTGCAATCAGAAAATATGCAAGTTTAAAAGCAATGTAAAAACACAAGTAATTTTTATAGTGGTTATATGGATGTAAATATCCTTTAATCTACTTGTCCAAGTCACAAAGATATTGGGTTATACTAGAAACACAAAGTAATCAGTACACTCTGCTTACGCCAATCAACAAATGAACAGGCCGTAAGTGCGCAGTAAGAAATCACTAAGAAATCCTACTCTCTGAAGTAATATCACTCACTTAGATGGATATCTACTTCTCACAACACTCTGTTTTACAAATTCACTCAGAAGATGTGTTTAGCTTTGTTCTTCAACTTCGCTTTTCGTCAACAAATGACTAAGCTGATGAGTGAGCTGTTCTTGAGACTTAAAGAGTTCTGCTTCGTAAATTCTCTCAGAAAGTGTGTTGCTTGTTTTCTCTTCGTCTCTTTCAGCTATTTATACTTGAGGTTTGAAAAATGTCCGTTGAAGAGAGACAAGATTCAAATCCCTCGAGTACTGGTCCTTAAAATCCGCGAACGGCTCTTTTGCAGTCTGTCCGTACTGTGAACAGTACTATTCTGCAGGCAGCATTAAATGCACCCAGCTGATGCGAAGCATTTCTTCAATCATTTGTCTTTAATAACCTTGTACTTCAGCATTTATTACTCCAAGGGGCATTTATTACCGTTGGGAAGACTTTATGATCCTTTCCACTTGGCTGTCGGAAGTGCAAGTCTGATGGCGAACTTGGCTGATCTCAAACTTGAACAAATCTGATTTGAGTCGGCTGATCTTCATTAGTCTGATAACTTTCCTTCAGCAGATCAGAAGTCTTGGACCTTGAAATTTTGACTCTTCTGATGTCTTCTTGTACTTAGTCAAAATTTCTTCACAAGGGACCATCAGCTAAGTTGACTTATACTTAGCCAAATTTGAAGTTTTGGAATCCTTCTAAACCTCCCTTCTAATTTTGTCTTCAGTGCCTTCATCTTCATCCTTATCTAACAATTATAGGAGAATTAATTTTACTAAAATTGATTTTGGTAATAATTGATTATAATAATAATTAATTATATAATAATTACTTATACAAAAGTAACACTTTAATAGCTTCTAAAATAAGTTGATTTTTTAGAAGAAATCTGCAGAATGGTGAATGGCTCTAAAGAGGGGCAGAACCTTCCAACCTTTGGGGAATTCAACATCGATACTTCAAGATTTGAGGTAAATAATCTATATATCTATACTCTAAAGAGGGGCAGAACCTTCCAACCTTTGGGGAATTCAACATCGATACTTCAAGATTTGAGGTAATTAATCTATATCTATACTAATACTAAAAGTGTGAATAATTTAAGTTTTTTTTTTTTAAGACAAAAGTACCCTTATTCAAGTTGTTAAGTATATTAATAAAATATAATTAGACATGAATTTTCCTTAAATTTCTCATCAAAATTTTGGTAGAAAAATATTTTAAGAAAATTGGTAATTTCCTTTCCTTCTAACCAAGCAAAATAAATATGTAAGAAAAACAAAAGTATATTCAAATTAGAATGAAGTTTTATTATAGTTATTTTATACATTAACTCCAATAATTAGGAAATTAACTCTTACATCACTTTTATAATTTCATTAATATTCTCCTATAACACATAAAAATAAAAATACTATTATTTTGAATAGTTGCTCAAGTATATTTGTAAAATTATTATAATGTATTACCAATATGTTGTTATGTAAAAAATATTATTTGTTTCATTTAAAGATTTAGTACAATATATCACTCCTAAAAAAATTAAATTCTCTTAAATATCATAAAATTATGTTAAAGTAGAATCGCTCTTACATATAAATGAACAAAAATGCTTATGACTTAGTGGATTAAGTATTCTTTATTTTTATTTTTTTTAGAGGAACAAGTATTCTTTATTTGACATGAGAAACATTACCTCAAATTTTCATGGATCTTTTCGAGAAAAAATGTGTAAAATAAGTAAAAAACGGATGAAAATCAATGAAAATTGATCAAACCGATCAAATAAATTTTATGTAATTGATGAAAACATGTGAAATCGATCTGAACGAAATTTATGAACACTAGTGAAGTAGGTGAAAAAGTGGGTGAAATCATTGAAAAAAGGTTAGAATATGTGAATAACGTAAAATCAATGAAAATTCAAGTGAAATAGATAGAAAAATGTGAATTATAAAGTTAATCCAATAAAAATAAGTTTAACTAGCAAAAGCAGTGTAAACTGAAATAGTATTAATAGGAGAAAACAAAATAAATCGATGAAAAATAGAATATACAATGGACAATAGGTTATAATTGATCAAGAACGAGCAAATTAGCAAAAAAATATAAAACCAGTAAAAATCAATGAAACTTGAATTAAACTAACTAATATAATAAGTTAAATGGCTTAGATCTGTAAAGAAATATCTTTCAAATGATAAGGTAAGTGAAATAATTTGAGATATACTTAAAAATAATTGAAGATGTATAATTATTTGAGTTGAATATTCGGTAAATACATGTGAAATCGATGTAAATTCAAGTGAAATTCGCGAAAAAATGGATTACATCGGTGAAACGATGAAATTACATAAAAATTGATAAAATATGTGAAAACCGGGTAAAATCGTTGAAAAAAATGCTAAAGTCGGTGAAAACATGTGAAAGTTGATTAAACTGGTAAAAATTAGTGAAATCAGTAAAATAAGAAAAGTTCAACCAACAAAAATAAAGTCAAACCATTAGAAAAATGGTTTAAATCGAAAAAAACTAAAGAAATAGATAAAAATACTCATGATGAAGTTAATAAATTGAATAGATGTTAGTGATATTTTATGACATAATGGAGTTAATTTTACTCTAATTTACAACAAAATACCACTAAAATTAAATAGACATGTACAACGTGTGTGCACTTTAAACCGGTGAAAAATAATGCATGTGAAGTCTTAAATACATTTGAAATCGACAAAAAAAATCGGGTAAAATTTGTGAAAAATTGATGAAAACGGATAAAACTGGTTAAAATAAAGGTAAAGTTGGTCAAAATATGAGGAATCGATGAAAATTAATTTGAATGGAATTTATAAGAAAAACGATGAAACCAGTGAAATCCAGTAAAATTGAGTAAAGCCGCTGAAAAAAGGGTAAAATCGGTCAAAAATGTAAAGTTGGTAAGAACATAGTTAATAAATGAAAAATTCACGTAAATAACATGTGAAATTAGTTTAAAAACATGAAAAATAGGTAAAAATGGGTTAAAATAATAAAGACAAGTGAAATCGGTTAAAAAAAAGTTTAATTGGTGAAATCAGTAAAAAAATGGTTTAAACTGAAGAAAAAAACAAAAGAAATCAACAAAAAATGAGAAAACAATGAAAAATGTTATAACCGATAAAAAAAAAAAGGGATAAATTGCTTTAAAAAAGTTTAAACAGTGAGAACATATGAATCGATGAAAGTTTGGGTGAAATTTATGAAGAAACGGGTAAAATCAATAAAAAAGCTTGAAGTCAGTGAAAATTTTAGGTGAATTATATGTGAATTCAGTGAAATAGATGAAAACGAGTTAAACTTTAACCTTAACCGACAAAAACAAGGTGAAATCGGAAGAAAATGGTTTAAATTGAAAAAAAGATCGACGGAAAATAGAAAAGCAATGAAAAATGTTATAATCGATTAAAAAGCGAAAAAATCGAAAAAAAATTAAACAGTGAAAACATATGAATCGATGAAACTCGGTGAAATTGGTAAACATTGGTGAAAAAACTGGTGAAACCAGTAAGAAAAAATGTTCATGAAATCAATAAAAGCTCAGGTGAAATTTATGAAGAAACGGATGAAACTTGTGTCATCGATGTATAACGGATAAACTTGACATAAAAATTACTATGATGGAATAAACTAAATAATGTTCTCATGATCTTATTTTAGAACCAATTTTATGAGATGTAATGACTAAATCATTCATATTTTTATATTTTATTACAACTATTCAAAGCCATCAAAATCAATAATAATTAATAAAAATAAATTACTTAAAAAATAAATTGACCAGTCGTATATATATGATATTCAATGACATAAAGATAGCCAATTTTACTCTAATTTCGAAAAATACACATGAAATTAAAATTAGACACGTACAACGTACGTGCACTTTTCTAGTTTATTCAAATATTTCAATATTTTTGTTCCAATATTAGCGATAGATTCTTAATTTCTTCTTTTCTTTTCTTTTTTTTTCGGGAAAAATTAATGATCGATACTCTTCTTTCATAACATATACGTACATGATTATGACTTTAATAACGGAAGTTGTGAATAGGCTGCTGCACTTGCACTTCCAACTGAGTTCTTACATACTTACATATCAAATTATACCAAAATGTCAAGAATAACATGTGGTCCACTTTCAACAAGTACTTTACAATAATTTCTATGCACAAGTTATAACAAAATGTCAAGAATAAAAAATATGCAAATTAAGTAATAAACATAAATGTAAATATATTTTTTTAACCTGTGGGATAAGGCTTACTTGTGGTCTCACAATAAGTTTCCATTTGCATTTGCAATCCACTTATTCCAGTTGCCAAGTGAACAATCATCTTCCGGTAACCTTAAACCCATTAAAAAGTGCTAGCAGATTGCTTCTTAAAAAGTGCTAGCAGATTGCTTCTTAAAAAGTGCTTTACCAAGTTGATATCCACATCTACAGGGGTCAATATTTGTTATTCCTTATATTAGGAAGATAATAGAATCGAAAGGCCGGAAAGTATTCAAATTTAAAAATAATACAAACCTTATCTCATCGTTCTTAATTTGTTGAGGATTGTCCGTCCATATATATATGTGCATGAACAAATCTTTTTATTCACACTTCAATTCCTAGCTTATTCAGGGCATCAGAATAAGACCTCATGAAATCATCATCTCCGATATGACCCCTCTTTCGCATCCTATCCTCTGAATTAATTATAAATCTTTTAGAACAGAGAAATATATATTTTTACAACACCAAATTATGAAACTGCATATATATAGAAAACTTGAGATTTAATTTGTGAACTAAATAAAAAATCATTTAGACGAATTTAATTCACCGTGAAACATCAACGATAAATAAAATAATGAAACTTACAGGTGAAACTTTATTTGTATTAGTAGTTGTTACATACTAATAGAGAAAATCTTGGCCCATGCCAATCACACCCAGCCCTTGTCGATCGTAAAGTACTCTTTTGCGTCTTTGAGCAATTGACAACCATCAATAAATAATCCTTTAAATTTGATGAGGCGTTGCATGACTTCCTTAGAGGGCAGTTGCCTTAGTTTTCTACACTCCCGTAGGATTAAAGTTTCCAAAGATGAAATGTCTCCAAACCATTCAGGCAAAACTTCTACTCCAAAACCATTCAAAAGTATAAGAGAGATATTAGTGAAATGCTGAAGTTGATCCGGCACAGAGTCCCACTCCTTACATCCGTATAATGCTAAACCCCGAAGTGAGGTCGGTCTTGGAATGCAATCGAGAGTCTGCTTTAACATATCAAAATCATCTATTAAGAAGCCAACATTAAGATTTTCTAAACTACAAAGATGTCTGATATCCTGGGGTAAAATCCTCAAATTGGGACAATATTTAATATCGACACTGGACAGGCTATGCATTCCCTGCCAGTCTACTGTAAAAGAGGCCAAATTAGGGCAATCATAAATCTTCAATATCTGAAGAGAAGCTAGGCCTTGCAATCCTCCGCTTGTATATCCAATTGACTTGAGACTTTCACAATCAAATATACTTAATTCTTTAAGGGAATGCATATTGTGTTCATTTTCCTCCGGAAATTGAATGTCGCTTAGGTTACTACATCTGGATATTCTTAACTCTCCAAGGTGTTGATCCTTGTCAAATAACGTTCTAGGAACACAAGTGAGATCATCAATGCATTCCAGATGCAATATTCTCAAGGAGCTTAAACCACATGCCATGTCCAATAATAGTCGACTGTTATCTATTACTGCTAGCACTTAAAAAAAGTGCTAGCAGATTACTTCTAAAAAAGTCAATATTTGTTATTCCTTATATATTAGGAAGAGAATAGAATCGAAAGGCCGGAAAGTATTCAAATTTAAAAATAATACAAACCTTATCTCATCGTTCTTAATTTGTTGAGGATTGTCCGTCCATATATATATGTGCATGAACAAATCTTTTTATTCACACTTCAATTCCTAGCTTATTCGGGGCATCAGAATAAGACCTCATGAAATCATCATCTCCGATATGATCCCTCTTTCGCATCCTATCCTCTGAATTCATTATAAACTTTTTAGAACATAGAAATATTTTTACAACACCAAATTATGAAACTGCATATATATAGAAAACTTGAGATTTAATTTGTGAACTAAACAAAAATTCATTTAAACGAATTTAATTCACCTTGAAAAATCAGTAATAAATAAAATAATCAAACTTACGGATTAAACCTTGGCCCATGCCGGTCGTAAAGTACTCATGTCCTTCTTTGAGCAATGGACAATCAATAATACATAATTCTTTAAATTTGGTGAGGCGTTGCATGGATTCCTTAGGGGGCAATTGCCTTAGTTTTCCACAATTACGTAGATATAATATTTCCAGAGATGAAATGTTTCCAAACCACTCAGGCAAACCTTCTAATCCAAAATCATCCAAGAATAAATGAGAGATATTAGTGAAATGTTGAAGTTCATCAGGCACAGAGTCCCACTCCTCACATCCATTTAAATCTAATCTTTTAAGTGAGGTCAGTCCTCGGATGTAATGGAGAGTCTGCTTTAACATATCAAAATCATCTGAAGAGAAGCCAACATTAAGAAATTCTAAACTGCGAAGACCTCCGATATCCTGGGGAATACTTCTCCAGTTGGGACAACGATGAATAGAGACACTAGAGAGATGCGGCATTCCTTGCCAGTCTACTGTAAAAGAGGCCAAATTTGGGCAACCTACAATCTCCAAAATTTGAAGAGAAGCTAGGCCTTGCAATCCTCCGCTTGTATATCCAATTGACTTGAGACTTTCACATTTTATTATTCCTAAATATTTAAGAGACTACATATTGTGTTCATTTTCCTCCGGAAATTGTATGTCAGTTAGGTTACTACAGTTGGATATTATTAAAACTTCAAGGTGTTGATTGCTGTCAAATAACATTCTAGGAACACAAGTGAGATCATCAATGCAACGTAGCCACAATGCCGTCAAGGAGCTTAAACCACGTGTCATGTCCAATAACAGTAGGCTGCTATCTACATATTCAATTCTCAATGTTTCAAGAGATGGAAAATCATGATTTGGAATAGTCACCAATTTTTTGCATTCTTTAATCTCAAAAAATTTAAGACTAGGAAAACCATTAGCTTTAATCGTTGTCGACGAGTCCTTAACAACAACCCACTCAACCAAATTTGTCATGTTATATAGCATGAACTTTTCCAGTGCCCGAAATGGTGTTGGTGGGGAACAGAGACTACTCCCAGTGCTTCTTGACTCAATCCAGCCACGGGGATAGTAAAATGAGGGACCTATTGATTCTACATTTTTCAGCCCATCCAACACTAAAGTCTTAAGCAGTGGTAGATGACCGAGTGTTGGAACTTCTAGGCATCTTTCACAGTCTACCAACCTAACATCGATCAAGTTTTCGAGCATAGTTTCATCACGAACAGTCATATTCATGGTCCACGGTGGAAAGTTATCTCCACTGAATTGTTTAATGGTTAACTTTTTTATATTTGGAGGAGGTTGGAGGCCTTTCAAAACTTCTCCATCCTTGTTGTTTCCTTCCCTTGACTTGCTCCAAACAAACTTTAGTTTCTGTATATTTGGCTTTCCAATTAAATCTGCTCTTACAACTTCTTCCATGTCACTAACTCGTTCTAGATTACGTATCTCAAGTTTTCCCTTCAAGTTCTTCAAATTTCTCAGCTCCTCAATTCGACGACCTTTCTCTAGTCCTACGTTAAAGAAGTTCAATGTTCGAAGACATGTCAACTTTCCAATTCCAAGTGGCATCTGGAAATTTTCAGTATCGCAGTACTTCATCAAGATATGTCTCAATCTAACTAAGCGGTGTAATTGACTTGGAAAATCATTAAGATTGCACCTCAAAGTCTGTAAATTGAAAAGCATGCAAAAGGATTCTGGTAAAGCTCTAATTCTTGTAGAAGACACATCAAGGAATCGTAAATGTATCAAATCCCCAATGGAGCTTGTCAATTCATCGATATCTAGACAATCTAGATTTAGCACACGCAAACGTGTGAGATTTCTAAACACACTATATGCTACTTTGCTACCCAAAACCAAAGTCCGTAAATAAATTGCATCCTCTTTCGTGATCTTGTGTGTATCTACAAGTGATTTTGTCGCCAGGTATCTAACTTGAGTAGGACGACTAGTGGTCGTGTGATTTTCATCATTAAAACATTCTCCTTTTGAAACAAAAATAGCTAGATCATGCACGAGATCATGCATCTTAGAATGTTCAATATTTCCATACTTATCCTTCATGGCCTCTTGTAAGAAAGAACTTTGCAGAAAAATGTTGTAAACTTTGTTTCCTAAATTCTCCATGTCATTGACATTATTTTCTTGAAGAAGTCCTTCAGCCATCCAGAGTTGAATCAATCGTTCTTTCCTAATTTTCTTATCCTTGGGAAAAATAGAACAATACGCAAAACACTTTTTAAGTAATGAAGATGGTAAACGGTCATAGCTAACCTTCAATATTGGTAGCACACCATTGTCTTCTCCATTAGGATTTGAAAATCCATTTTCTAGGATAAATCTCCAATCATCTTTTCCTTTCCCTCGTAAAGTTCCACCTACCATGTTTGCTGCTAATGGTAGACCTCCACATTTGAAAGCGATTTGCTTTCCGATGGCCTCCAGTTCTGCTGGAACATCTCTAACAAAACAAGCTTGTGTCCTAATTAAAGACCAACAGTCATCTTCAGATAATTTACCAAGAGAATACATGGGTTGTGAGGTCACTATAGATGCCACACTTTCAAGCCGAGTGGTAGCAATAATGAAATTTCCCTTGTTTGAGCTGATGCCGAGAAGATTATTTTTGAAGTTCTCCCAATCTTCTCTTTTATCATTCCACAAATCATCAAAAACGAGCAGGTACTTTTTACTAGTCAATTTCTCTTTAAGTTTTTTAAGGATGGCTTCCATACTCTCTTCACGAACATAATCGTTGGTCAATAATTCAAGAATTCTTTTGAAAAGCTTTAAGCTATCAAAATTTGCAGATACACAAACCCAAATAGTTTCACCGAAATGTTTGATTATATTTGGGTCCTTGAAGATCAATCGAGCCAAAGTTGTCTTTCCTAGTCCGCCCATCCCAACAATGGGAATGACCGAAAGAACCTCTTCATTTGGACTAACCAACATATGAACTATTTGTGAAGCATCATCATCTCTACCAAGAACGACTGGATCAACACTTAAGGAGCTAGTTTCCATGACCGGAGGAAGAGCTAGAGAAGACTCTGCAACTCTTTTTTGAAGGCCATAACTATTAGCCCCTTCATTGAGCGTTTTAAATTTCATATTTAGATTCTTGATCTCATGAGCCATTTTGTAACGGATCACCAAAGGATTAGAGGAAGAAAAGAAGATACATAACTTCCTCTTCATTTGGTTTCGGATCACAACCTTGCGGCGAAGAATCTCATATTGAAATTCATCCAAGTTATCAACTTCGTAGGTGACATGTTCGAGATCCTTCAACCAAATCTTCACGGGCGGATCTTCCACTTGTCGCCTCGAAGCATCAAGTAAGAATGCCTGAGCCATAGCCAATGAATTTTTCAGCTTTGCCAGATCACTCTTGACACCCAGTACGAGACCGATCTCTTCGATACTAATCTCAAGCAGCTTCTGCATCATAACTTGCACCGTAGCACCGAGCACAGCTAGTTCAGCCATCTTAATGGTAAAGTATTCAAAATTATAATACAATGTAATTGAGGGTAGATTTGTTTTCTTCTCTTTTTTAGCTTTATCGGTCTGAGTATTCAAATAGTCGTCGCAATGTAATGTAATAGTATAATGATATTAGGCCAACCACTTTGCTAATTTATTAAACAGAGAATAAGACAGGGTAACATGTGAAATTAAAAATTAGAGTTGGAAAACTTCAACAAGTTGCCATGGTGCAATTAAAAATTAGAAGATAGTAACACGGCCAACCACTTTGATAATATATACTATAATATACTATTTTTAATTTAAGTTTTTTTTTTTTAAAAGATAAAAATACTGTTATTCAAGTTGTAAAGTATATTAATAAAATTTAATTAATAATAAATTTTCCTTTAATTTTCTCATCAAAAACTTGTGTTGGATAAAGATGAAGATGAGTGCAAAGAAGTCAAGAAGATAAGGAATGTTTTGATGATTTCCAAAACATTTGAATCAGCTAAGTAAGGAATGCATAGAATCCTTAGAAGAATTTTGATCAAGTAAGAAGACTATCAGAAGGGTCAAAATTCAAGGTCCAAAAGACCACTGATCTTATGCTGAAATCGAAATCAGAAGGGTAGGTTATCAGCTGACTCAAATCAGATGAGTTCAATTTTTGATCAGCAGAGTATCTATCAGACGGGTCATTTCAATTAGCAGAGTGAAAGGATCAAGGAGTCCGCCCAACGGTAATAAATGCACTTGGAGTAATAAATGCTGCTAGAGAAGGGTATTAATGACAAATGATTGAAGACATTCTCAGATCAGCAGGGTGCATTAAATGCGACTGACTAAAAAGTACATCAGAGTGTACTAATGCAGCAGTTGCAGGAAGCCGTTTTCAGATTTTGGGGGACTAGTACTTTGCGATTTGAAATATGTCTTTCTTCAACGGATATATTTTCAAATCCAAATATAAATAGAGCTGAATTCAAGAGTTAGAGAGAGGTCACAACAACTGAGATCATTCACAAAGCAAAATCTTTTAAGTCTCAGAAACTCAAGAACATCTCACTCGTCTGTTGAAGTCATGTATTGACAGAAGCTAAGTTGAAGCAAAAAGAAAATAATTTCTGAGTGAATCTGTGTTAGAGGAGTGTTGTGAGAAGTAGATATCCATCTAAGTGAGTGAAAATTACTTCAGGGCAGGAGTTTCTTTGTGATTTCCTGCTGCGAACTTGTGGCTTATCATTTGTTGTTAAGCGCAAGCATAGTGTATTGTAAATTGTGTGTTTATAGTATAACCCAAGATCTAAGTGACTTGGAAGAGTGGACTAAAGGATTTTGATCCATATAACCATTATAAAAATTCTTTGTATTTTTGTCTTGCATTATTTACCTGCATATTTCAAAACTGCATAAAAACACTTTGAAAACTGTTAGAAAGAATTTTTCAAAAGGAGTTTACAAAACTGGGGATTAAATTCTTTATAAAACTACTTGTGAAAAACACTGACTTAAATCCGCTGCAAGTATTCTGATTGAAAATTTGATTTTGCTGAAATCAGCTAAGTTATCATCAGAAGAATGGTTAACTCCGCTGTTCAAGTTGTGTGAACGATCAGCCGAGTCAGCTTACATTTCTCGATCAGCTTAGTCTGTTGACAGACGATTTTAAAAGTTTTAAATTCAAAATTTTCAAAGGTCGATTCAACCCCCCCCCCCCTCTAGACCTTAACTGACCACTTGGGACCAACAACTTGGTAGGAAAATATTTTTAAAAAATTGGTAATTTTCTTTCTTCTTAACCAAACACCATACGGGAAAATAAAAATATGTATGTAAAATTAAACTGATAAAACAAGCCAAATAAGTACAAAGAAAAAAAACTATTTAGCAGAAACAGTGTGAAATTAACCAGTAGAAATTTTTTTTAACGGGAGAAAACAAGAGAAATTGGTGAAAAATAGGAAAAACAATGGACGTTAGGTTATAATTGACAAGAAATGAGTAAATTAGTAAAGAAATATAGAACCAATAAGAATCAATTAAAATCGAAATAAACTAATGAATATAATAAGTGAAATGACTTGGGTCGGTAAATAAATGTCTTTCAAATGGTAAGGTAAGAAAAATAATTTGAGATATACTTAAAAGTAATTTAAGATGTATAATTATTTGAGTTGAAAATTCGGTAATTACATATAAAATCGATGAATAATTCGGGTAAAATTTGTTAAAAAATAGATGACATCAGTGAAACAGTGAAATCACTGAATAATGATGAAATAGGTGAAAAACGGGTAAAAACTAGTGAAAAAGGTAAAAGTTAGTGAAAACATGTGACATTTGTAAAAAAAAAACATGTGAAATTAGTGAAGAACGTGTGAAAATTGGTTTAATTGAAGAAAAAAAAAAGTAAAATCAATAAAATGAAAAAAGTTCAACCAACAAAAACAAGGTCAAACCATTAGAAAAATGGTTTAAACCAAAAAAAAAAACTAAAGAAATCGATGAAAATACCCATGATGAAATTAATAAATTGAATATGTGCTATTTTATGACATAATAGAGTTAATTTTACTCTGATTTACAACAAAATATATACCTTTAAAATTAAATAGACACGTACGCGTACGTGCACTTTTCTAGTTTAATAAGCAGAAATATATGTTCGGGTCTTTATATTGTTTGTGCGAATTGTAAGGACTAAGTATTAAAGAACAATAGCAATTCCGGCAGTAATATTTAGGAATCTTTTTGTTGTAGTTATATTTACGAATTGAGGTGCGTCGAACACATTAAGTCGAAACATTTTCTAACAAAAATTCGAATTTAAGTTCACTACTTTATAGTAATTAGTCCATTCCACTAGACCAATTACATGTTAATTTAATCTTTATATATATTTACTTAAAGAACTCTCATTTTCCTATAAAATTAATTATTGGAAGTGTTCCCCTCTCTCACAACGTCAACATTTTGACTTATAGTAATACTTGAAATCAAATTAAATTATTGGGTAAATCACACTAATCGTTTTTTAAGTTTAAACTTTTTTTTTTTTACATTTTTGTCCCTCAAGTCAAGTTTTGCATTTATACATCGAACATATTTTTGATAATTTTCGGGTCAAATTGACACGATGTGTCATCACATGACTTTTAAGAAGGGTAATTCCGATATTTCCTCTTCTGAGTTGCCCTTATTCAAACTCAAATCAACAACCTAACCCATTGCATGAAATTTTAGAAATGGATCATTCCTCTTAATAATCATGTGAACGGTACATGTAGTCATTTTTTTTAACAGCAAAATAGTCAAAAATACGACCGATATAATAAATATTATATAAGAGAGATAAAAATATACTTTTTTGACATGAAAGACAAAAGGGTAAAAAGAAATCAAACTTAAATTTTTGTTCAGATTCAATTCATTTATGCAAAGATTAGCCCAAACTCAATGTTTTCTTGATTCCGTCTGTCTTGATATAAACCTACACTTTTTGGCCCAATTGTTTGAACTTTATGTAATTTTTTGTTGTTTATGCAAATGAGTTTTTGTTAAGTTATAGTTAGAGTGTGGTATTTGTATGATTCAAAAAATTGGTAACCGAGGAACTTTATGGTGCTTATAATCCATTTATTGCTACTAAATGGCTATTTTTCTTCTTTCTTCCTATCTATTTAGGGGGTCTCTCAAATTTGTAATATGCTGAAAATTTGAACTTCACATCTTTTGAGTTGAATGAATTATTAAACTTTAATGAATTAATGTTTGTTCCCCTTGCTTGATTGCCTCATAATATGAGTTGCTCAAGAGGTAGATGAGAGTGTGACTTAATAGTGAAAATTAATAGTGAAGAGATGATGAAGTAGTCTTGCATAAAGTAATAAATAAATCTCTAATTCTATAATTATTTGTAGACGGGAGTTGGGACATTTTCCAACATAATAAAATATTGGTATACCCCACAGGTATGGCCAAATTATAAAATTTTCCCTCACGTATTGGGTATTATAAAAATCCCCCTCAGGTTTGTCACCTTCTTACAGTTAATCCCTTGCTTCTAAAATGTTCTAATTTTATCCTTTGAAGTTATTTGTAATGTTTATAATATGTTATAAATTTTAAAATTTGATGTTAATTGTTATATCTTGTAAAATATAAAAATAATAATCATATATTTACCACCAAAATAATTGATATAATTTATAATTGCCCATAAATTTCAATAAATATTCAATTTATAATACAATATAAACTTTAATAAATTAAAATATCTTATTTACAAAACAATATAAGTTATTAAATATACTAATTTATAAAATGAGTCCACTCAACTAATGTGTAAACAATTTGTTCATATTTATAAAATATATTATTAAAATTCTATTTAATTTAATATTTTACAATTTAAATTGCTAATAAATATATAAATTTTTTTTTTTGCAATATTTATTAAAACATATGGACAATTATAAAATTTATCAATTATTTTGGTAGTAAATATATAATTACCTATTTTTTAATTTATAAGATATAATAATAAGCACCCAAGTTTTAACATTTATGAGACATTACAAATAAATACAAATAACACTCAAGGGCAAAAATGGAACATTTTAGGGGCAAAGGGTTAATTGTAAGAAGGTGACAAATCTGAGGGGAATTTTAGTAATACCCAATAGATGAGGGTATTTTTGTAATTAAACCTTACCTGAGAGGAATATTCGTAGTTTACCCTAATTAGAAACCTACAAATTTTAATTCAAACTCATCAATGTTTTTCTTTAATAAATTTTAACTTTCCAATAAAAGTGTCTTGTCTATATCTATATCTATACTTATTATAAAAGGATGAATAATTTAAGTTTTTTTTAGACTAATATACCCTTGTTTGAATTGTAAAGTTGTTATTTTATGATAAATATGTAAAAATAGTTGAAGAATATTAATTAGACATGAAACCTTTTTATATTAATTATGGTAGAGATATGGTATAATTAGATATGGAATCTTATTATATTTATCTCCTACATTAACTCCTAAAATTTAGAAATTATCTTTTAAATCAACTTTTATAATTTTAATATTCTTCTCATATAACACATTAAAAAACCATTAAAAAAATATTGTTATTTTAAATAACTCCTAAAATTTATATATAAAATTATTTTAATTTAGCAACAATATATTTTAAGTGAAAATATGTTATTTGTATCATTGAAAGATTTAGAATATTATAAATCATATACAATCCTTTAATAACAAAATATTACAATTAGATTCTCTTAAATATTATTCTGCTTGACTAAAGAAGAAGAAAAACTACACACAAAAAAAAATGAAAAAGTAAAATCAGAATCGCGTCTTACCCATAAATGAACCAAAAATACTTATGACTTAGCTAAGTACTTAGTGTTTATTTGGCTAGAGAAGCAAAATATAAATAATATCAAGACATTCATAACCTCGTACTTTCATGGAATTCTTTTCGTGAAATCGATGAAAATTGTTGAAATTAATAAAAAAAATATGAAATCAATGAAAACATGTGAAATCGATTAAAATGCGGGTGAATTGGTGAACACTAATAAAGTTGGTTAAAAAAAGGGTGAAATCGGTAGAAAAAAGTGCATGTGAATCGTAAAAACATTTGAAATTGATAAAAAAATATTGGGTTAAATTTGTGAAAAGATGAAAACATCCAAAATTAGTAAAAATAAAAGTAAAGTTGGTGAAAATATGTGAAATCGTTGAAAATTAATTCGACTGAAACTTGTAAGAAGAATGATGAAACCGATGAAATCCAGTAAAAACAGGTAAAGCCAGTGAAAGAAGAGTAAAATCGATAAAAAAAAATGTAAAGTCGGTAAGAACGGATTTAATCAATGAAATATTTTGGTGTCTAACATGTGAAATTAGTGAAAAACGTGAAAAATTGGTAAAAACGGATTAGAATGGCAGAAACAAATGAAATCAATTAAAAAAAGTTTAACTGATAAACACGAGGTGAAATCGATAGAAAAAATGTTTAAATAAAAAAAACAAAAGAAATCAACCAAAAATAGAAAAACAATTAAAAATGTTATAACCGATAAAAAAAAAAGTGGGCA
Source organism: Penstemon barbatus (assembly GCA_003313485.2). Lineage (NCBI taxonomy): Eukaryota > Viridiplantae > Streptophyta > Magnoliopsida > Lamiales > Plantaginaceae > Penstemon > Penstemon barbatus. The sequence goes on along the minus strand of CM064884.1, from coordinate 11,206,115 downwards.
AATCGCTAAAAAAATTACACAGTGAGAACATATGAATCGATGAAAATTTGGGTGAAATTTGTAAATAAACGGACGAAAACGGATAAAATCAGTGAAAAAGGATAAAAACATATCAACGAAAAATGGAAAAATAATAAAAATAGTTATAATCGATAAAAAACAAAAAATTGTCTAATATAAATATATTAACTGGTTAAAAAAATAAACAATAAAAACATTTGAAATGATGAAAATTCGGATGAAATTGGTGAGCACTAGTGAAGTTGGTGAAAAAACTATTGAAACTAGTAAGAAAAAATGCTCGTGAAACATGTGTCTTCGGTAAATGACTGATAAACATAACATGAAAACTACTTATTATGTAATGAACTAAATAATGTTCTTATGATCTTATTTTAGGACAAATTTTATAAGACATCATGACCAAATTTGTCATCATTTTATATTTTATTAAAACTATTTAAAGCTATCATTTTTTGGTAAAACAATAATAATTAATAAAAATAAATTGAATTTTATAATATAAAAATGGCTAAATTTACTCTAGTTTACTGTAGTTAATAGAAAAGAACCCAACAAATTATTTGCTAATAGAAATAATTCACTATTAGTAGAAGTAGGGGTGCACATGGTACGGTTCTGCGGTATTTTTAACAAAATTTGTATCGTACCAATTAGTGCGGTTTTTAAAAAATCAAACCCAAACTAGGGTTTTATGAACCATACCAACAAACTCAATTTTGTGCGGTCCCGGTACGGTTTTGCGGTTTTTTCGAACAAACATTTTCGTGCAATTTTTCATATATAATTGATCACATAGTTGACAATTATATAAGAAATTAATAATATAATATCTTATAAACTACTTTTTTACATTAAATAAAGCATTGGAAAAGAAAATATTCACAAATTTGACGCTATAGTTCGACCTAATTGAATAAAATTAATTGATTACTTATTTGATCATTGTTTTTATTGTGTGAAGAAACTTATTATTTAGTATTTGTTGTCTAGAATTTTTGCATTTTAAGTTTTCAACATATAAAAAGTTTAATTTGTGCTAAATTTGAGCATATCTTTTTTTAATTGAACGATAGTAATGTAGTAATTATAAACAATGATGGACTATAATATAATTTATAAATAATATAGTATTCAATAATATTTGAATTATAAATTTATAAAATTTAGTTGTAAATTTTAAAAAAAAAGAATAGTTAATTCATGTTTCTTTTCAATTTCGGTACGGTATGGTTTTTTACGGTATGAGAAGTCTAAAACCAAAACCATACCAAAATACTCGGTATGGTTTTCATTCATACCAAGACCTTCGATTTTGAGAAAAGAAACCTAACATTCGGTACGGTTCGGTACCGTACGGGACGGTCCGATACGGTTTTAAAATCCATGTGCACCCCTAAGTAGAAGCAATTACGGGGAGGATAGTTATCTTTGATGGAAATCAAGGTGTCCTACATAGTTCATACGTGGAACTTTAAATATTTAAGTTGCACATTTGCTATCAACTATAACTTTAAGTATGAATGATATGCGCTCGAATGGCTAATTCGGGGCTTCTAGGGTGCGGGCACCGTAACTCGCCCTCACATGCAGGATGACCTTGAAATGATGCCATGTGGCTTGCGTAACTAGTATGTGACTCGGCGAGTTGACTCAGTCTGTAAATAGACACTTTTACCCTTTTTAAAAAAAAAAATTAATTAAAAGTTTAGATAATCTTCAATTAATAAAAGACATTTATAACCTTTGAATCAAAATAATTAAAACTAAAAACAAATTGACCCTTATGTTCCATGATATTACCAATTGAATTATTTTGTTTCTAAAAATAAAAAATAAAACCACTTATGATATAAAAAGATCATTTTACCCCCAATTTTGATAATAATTGACTTTGATAATTTTGCAAATTGACCCCTATATTTTGCGATTTTACGTATTGAATTATTTTGCTTCTAAAAAAATTTTAAAAAACCGTCTGTCATATAAAAAGACCATTTTACCCCCAATGTAGATAATAATTGACTTTGAAAATTTTGCCAATTGACCCCTATATTTTGCGATTTTACGAATATAATTATTTTGCTTCTAAAAAATTAAAAAAAATCGTTTGTCATATAAAAAAACCGCTTTACCCCCAGTTTAGATAATAATTGACTTTGACAATTTTGCAAATTGACCCCTATATTTTACGATTTTACGAATTGAATTATTTTGCTTCTAAAAATAAAATAAAAAACAACCTATGATATAAAAAGACGGATGTATCCCCAATTTTGATAATAATTGACTTTGACAATTTTGCTAATTTGACCCCTATGTTTTGCGATTTTACGAATTGAGTTATTTTGCTTCTAAAAAAATATAAAAAAATCGTCTGTCATATAAAAAAGACCGCTTTGCCCCCAATTTAGTTAACAATTAACTTAGACAATTTTGCCAGTTGACCCCTATGTTTTCCGATTTTACGAATTGAATTATTTTGCTTCTGAAAAAAAACTGTTTGTCATATAAAAAAGACCGCTTTACCCCCAATTTTGATAATAATTGACTTTGATAATTTTGCAAATTGACCCTTATGTTTTGCGATTTTACGAATTGAATTATTTTGCTTCTAAAAAATATAAAAAAATTGCCTACTATATAAAAATACAGCTTTACCCCCAATTTAGATAATAATTGACTTTGATAATTTTACCAATTGACCCCTATATTTTCCGATTTTACGAATCGAATTATTTTGCTTCTGAAAAAAACCGCCTATCATATAAAAAAGACCGCTTTACCCCCAATTTCGATAATAATTGACTTTGACAATTTCGCAAATTGACCCCTATATTTTGTGCTTTTACGAATTAAATTATTTTGCTTCTAAAAAAACAAAAAAAAAAAAGAACGCCTCTCATATAAAAAAGATTGCTTTACCCCAATTATAATAATTGACTGAAAATTTTGCAAATTGACCCCTATGTTTTAGATTTTACGAATTGAATTATTTTGCTTCTAAAAAAAAAAAAAAAACGTCTGTCATATAAAATAGACCGCTTTACCCCCAATTTATATAATAATTGACTTTGACAATTTTGCAAATTGACCCCTATATTTTCCGATTTTACGAATTGAATTATTTATATGAAAGGTGGTTTTTTTTTTTTTTTTGGTTTTTTAGAAGCAAAATAATTCAATTCGTAAAATTGGAAAATATAGGGGTCAATTTGCAAAATTGTGAAAGTCAATTATTACCAAAAGTGGGGGTAGAGCGGTCTTTTTTATATGACATGCGCTTTTTTATGATTTTTTAGAACCAAAATAATTCAATTCGTAAAATCGCAAAATATAGGGGTCAATTTGCAAAATTGTCAAAGTCAATTATTATCAAAATTGGGGGTAAAGAGGTCGTTTTTATTTGAGAGGCGGATTTTTTTTGTTTTGTTTTTCTAGAAGCCAAATAATTCGATTCGTAAAATCGGAAATTATAGGGATCAATTTGCAAAATTGTCAAAGTCAATTATTAACAAAATTGGGGGTAAAGCGGTCTTTTTTATATGACATGAGGTTTTTTATTTGTTTTTTTAGAATCAAAATAATTCAATTCGTAAAATCGCAAAACATAGGGGTCAATTTGCAAAATTGTTAAAGTCAATTATTATCAAAATTGGGGGTAAAACGGTCTTTTTTATATTAGAGGCGTTTTTGTTTTTATTTTTTAGAAGCAAAATAATTCAATTCGTAAAATCTGAAAACATAGGGGTCAATTTGCAAAATTGTCAAAGTCAATTATTATCAAAATTGGGGGTAAAGCGGTCTTTTTTATATGACAGGAGGTTTTTTATTTAATTTTTTAGAAGCAAAATAATTCAATTCGTAAAATCGCAAAGCATAGGGGTCAATTTGCAAAATTATCAAAGTCAATTATTATCAAAATTGGGGGTAAAGTTGTCTTTTTTATATTAGAGGCGTTTTTATTTTATTTTTTAGAAACAAAATAATTCAATTCGTAAAATCGGAAAACATAGGGGTCAATTTGCAAAATTGTCAAAGTCAATTATTATCAAAATTTGGGGTAAATCGGTCTTTTTTATATGACAGGCGGTTTTTTTTTTTGTTTTTTTGTTTTTTTAGAGGCAAAATAATTCAATTCGTAAAATCGCAAAACATATGGGTCAATTTGCAAAATTGTCAAAGTCAATTATTATCAAAATTGAGGGTAAAACGGTCTTTTTATATTAGAGGCGTTTTTATTTTAATTTTTTTTAGAAGCAAAATAATTCAATTCGTAAAATAAGAAAACATAAGGGTCAATTTGCAAAATTGTCAAAGTCAATTATTATCAAAATTGGGGGTAAAACGGTCTTTTTTATATGACAGGCGGTTTTTTATTTTTTGTTTTTTTGTTTTTTTAGAAGCAAAATAATTCAATTCATAAAATCGTAAAATATAGGGGTCAATTTACAAAATTGTCAAAGTCAATTATTATAAAAATTGGGAGTAAAACGGTCTTTTTCATATAAGAGGCGTTTATTTTTATTTTTTTAGAAGCAAAATAATTCAGTTCGTAAAATTAAAAAACATAGGGGTCAATTTGCAAATTGTCAAAGTCAATAATTATAAAAATTGTGGGTAAAGCGGTCTTTTTATATCACAGGCAGTTTTTTTATATTTTTTTAGAAGCAAAATAATTCAATTTGTAAAATCGCGGAACATTGGGGTCAATTTGCAAAATTGTCAAACTCAATTATTATCAAATTTGGGGGTAACGAGGTCTTTTTATATGAAACGATGTTTTTTTATATTTTTTACAAGCTAAATAATTAAATTTGTAAGATCGTGGAACATAGGGGTCAATTTGCAAAATTGTAAAAGTTAATTATTATCAAATTTGGGGGTAACGGTGTCTTTTTATATGAAAGGAGGTTTTGTATTTTTTACAAGCTAAATAATTAAATTCGTAAAATCGCGGAACATTGGGGTCAATTTGCAAAATTGTCAAACTCAATTAATAAGATAGGGGTAAAGTGGTAATTAACAATACTGGCCAATTTTTTATTTTTTATTTTTAAAATTTAATTAAAAGGGTAATTTAGGTATATTGTAAATTAATTAAAAGACAATAGTTACCAATTGACTTTGATCAAGTTACCAAATCAACGGTCCAGATTAATCTGATCCAAATGAACGGCCCGATTAACCCTCCCGCATGTGAGGGCGTAACTCGGGCGCCCACACCCTAGAAAGATCCATATTAATTTGGTATTAACTTCTTGTAGAGACAATTATTGCTGAGTTTGTGATGAAGGGAAATATTTGGATCCACATAGTCTTAAGCAAAACGGGTCAAGTAGTACAACTCATTAAACCGGTTAGCTTTTGATATTTCGGCAACACTTGAGGTCTTAAGCCCTCAAATAGACGTTATTTCCTCTTTAAGTAATAATTTACCTAGCACTGTTTTTTATATTTTTTATAAGTTTTAGCCCATGGGTTTTCAGGTAGACTACTTAAAGTCCCCGCTTAATTTTTTTTTAAGGTTTAAATAAAATGTGGCAATTAAACTATTGTGTAAGTTTAATAATTAAGTTGCATTGTTGTTTTGTCTACTCAAAAGTTTAATAATGAAATTCCCAGTTGATGTCTACTATAGATATATGACATTCAATCCTACACGACTCTATGTTGTGCATGTCCTACATATTCGGAGTTCCTATACGAAAATTAAACTTGTGGCCTGTATGATACACGGATACTCCGAAAAAAGACAAAGTATTGTATCGGATATACGGGGGATACCGATACTCGTAAGAGACGCGTGGGATACGTATTTGATACGCCACATGGCGTATTGGTAATATAAATAAATGAAAATTAAAATAGATACGTATCGGATACACTAATTGGGCATCAGGATACACCAATAGGTTTTTTATGTAATATTTCGGATCATATTTAAATTATTAAAAATGATAAAGTCTCTAGGGTTAAATATAAACGACTAGTAATTTTGCAAAAAAAAAAAAAAATATAAACGACTAGTATAACTACTCAATCTCTTTATTCAAGTCTATTTCTTAGGTCATGAAATCTCAAAAATGAATTCCTTCCATTGATGCGCTATGTTAAGAATGAATTATGTTTACTTTTGGAGTTATATAACTTTTGTTTATATCATAGTGGATTATTTTTGCTTTTAGGACTTAAATTGAATGATCTAGTTGCTTATAAACAAATTTAAATTATATTTTCACATCTGTATTCATGCCGTAACATATCCAATAAATTTAAAAAGTCTGTATCATTGTATCCATATCGTACTGTATCCGTATCATCGTATCTATATCCGTGCAACATAGCTTGTGGCTCTCCTTTATTTAAAAGGAATGCTTATAATTTTTCAATTTTTTTAAGAAATATAGCTAAATATTGGTGTTCGAATTTTTTTAACATGTCTTTTTTAAATAGATAAAATGAAATAATACGTATAACCTAGTTTTATTATATTTTAATATTAAAACATGTTGAGAATTTACTACAATAGTTTGTAATTTTATAAGAAATACATGCTTTTGGATTATAATAATAATAATATATATGCTCTATAATTAGGGGTGAAAATCGATCAAAGTACTCGATATTCGAATCAAACACAATCAATGAAACATTTTAATTAATCAATGCTCGTTATACATATCAAATCAAGATTTAACAACACTCTGTAATAATGTTGGAAACTCGACTCCAAAAACTAAAAAACTTGACTGTTTTTGGACCCAAATGGGGCCATTATTTGTGTAACTTCAACCAACATTGGGCTGTGGAGACTGAATTAAAAAACATGGGCTCTTCTTGAAGTGTTGGGCCTTCAAAATTTTGGTCTTGGACACTAATGGGTCATAGATGTCTAATTTCTTTCCATTACGAAAATAGCCTGTTTATTGCTGTTTAATGGGTCTGTTTAGTCAAGTTGGATATAAAGTTTACGATTAGGGCTGTCAATGGGTCGGATTTTGGTCGGATCAGGCTCGTCCAGATCCGGCTCCATTTATATCCGATCGAATCCTGTCGAATTCGGATCTTATTCGGATTGTGCTCGGATATAGATTTTTTTAATCCAATGGATTTTGGTCGGATTTGGCCGGATATCGGATATTTTTCGGATCCAATAAATTTGTATTTAAAAAGTTAAATTAATATTTTCTTTACCTAAAACAAGTTTATTATCTTTTCAATTTTATTTAATTTTAGCTCACATTTTCAAAGTTTCTTTACTATATTCATATTTGTAGAATGAATATATTGGTTTAAATAAATTTATAAACGAATTATAAATTACTATCTTCTTAAATTAACGTTGAAATATTATTAATGATACTTTTTTATAAATCATTTTGTATATATATCTTTCTTTTTAATTGTTGTCGGATATGGATCTTTAACGGATCGGATCGACCTAAATTCATATTCGCTCCATGAGTTTTGGATTTCGGATCTTTATAATCGGATCAGGTCCATCGAATCTCTAATCGGACAATTATCCTAATAAATTGGACCGAATTCGAACGGATCCGGATTGAAATCCGCCCCCATTGACAGCCCTATTCACGATGATAACTCAATAAAAGACATAAATTGACATATTATCCAAATAAAGGTTCAATTTTGAAATGAAACCATTTAATTTAAGGCAACAATACTGAAATTGTGCCTTCTGTTAGAACTGATAGCGAATCTTTTGGATCAGTTGAGCTTTGTTTCTAATTTATTTTTATTTTTATACTTGAAAATCGAGTATACCCTTATTTTAATATTCTATATTATTTACCCTGGTTGTAAGACCAATGATATGATACTCACTTTTTTCTGCTTCTTTTGATTAAAATTGTGTGCATATTGATGTACCAAGTCTTCGTCATTATAAACAACTATGAATCAGTCGATTAATATCGAGGACCTCCCCTCTAGAGTTTACATCGATCATAAACGAATAAACTAACGTCGGCATCGACATTAATCTCTTCGACTTATTCGACGTAGCGAGCGACGTTCTCTTATAGTTAACCCGTTTAACCCGTTTACAATCGGATCAAATCAAATGCGGAGGACCCATATTCGAACCAAAACGTCCAATCCTGATTCGACCCGGTGATCCATCCTGAAACTATAAATAGCCCTCATAAATGAGATAAAAGGTACGCACATTCCGAGTATTAAATACGCTCCGACCTACACCTTATCTCGATACTTACTTTAGCATCGGAGGGTTATCGCCGGGTAACCACCGGCATTAACCTCACGTAGTTATCTTTGATTGCAGGTTAGGACCCCCTATACAAATCGAGGAGAAGCTTGATTGACCTGCTTATCCTCACATTGACGAGTCGTGAAACCCGAGACCTTGATTAGTAATAAATACCCTGACGATAACACGCTCATCAATTGGCGCCGTCTGTGGGAAACTTTAACTCTGAATCGTGAAAGATGACTACAAGATCTAAAGCAGCTCTGGCTCGAGAGCGAGAGGCCAATCGAGACCAAAACGGGGAAGGTCAGGGTGATAATTTATTACCTCGCAACCCCGAGCAGCCACAGAATGATGAAGGGGGAACTTCTAGACCCCCGGCCCCACCTATTTTTCAATTTACTAAGGATGACTTGAAGGCACTCTTGGACGATGCCAAGAAGGAGTGGTTAGCAGAAGCCGCAAAGGAAAATCATAATCTTCCCCAGAGACTCCCTCGCGCCGTCGTTCAGGACGTCGAGAATGAAGTGGAAGTTGACCAAGCCGACAGTTGGGCAAATAAACGTCAAGACAGACGCTTGGGAAAACGGGATTATGAAGAACAATCTGTTAGGGAGGTCAACAAACTCGCCTCGGAAGTAAGATCGCTTCATCAAAAATTGGACAGGCAAGAAAAAAGAAATGAACTCCCAGTGTCAAATTCTCGATTAAGGAAATCCCCGTTTTGTGATGAAATCTTCTTCGAGATATTGCCACTCGACAAAAGATTACCTACTCAACTCCCTCGTTACTTTGGAACCGAAGATCCTGACGAGCACCTAGCCTCGTTCAACCTTCAGATGCAGCTCCACGGTATCTCGGACAATGTAGCGGCTAAGGCTTTCTCGACGACGTTATCAGGAATGGCGCAGTCGTGGTTCGGAAGATTAGAGGAGAAATCCATCTTTGACTACGATCAACTTTGCGACAAGTTCATGAGCCAGTTCGGTAGCAAACGAGCTGTTAGGCCCCCCGCCAATCACCTATACTCTATCATACACAAACCTGAAGAGAGTTTTAGGAGCTTTATGGGGAGATTTAACAACGAGCTCCTTAAGGTCGAGATGCCGAGAGTGGACTTCCTGATAACTGTATTGTTTCAGAGCACATTGAATAGAGGCTTTGCTAGCGCCATAGTCAGGGAAAATCCCTCGACATATGAAAAATTAATGGAAATGGCCAATCAATATATGAACGAGGAAGAAATGAACAAACTAAGGGGAACCTTCTTTGGACTGACAAAAATCGAAGACAAGCAGCCGGTCGCTGTTACGGATCGACCATTGGAAAGGATTCCAAACAATCGATACAATGAAAGGAAAGACAGAAGAGGATATGGAGAAGAAAGAAACTTTAATCCTGGGAAACGAGGAGCAGGAAGATCGAATAAGGAATACCATGACAACTACACCCCATTGAAAAAACTCAGGTCGGAAATTTTATTTGCCATACAAGACAAAAACCTGTTGAGAAAGCCCGCCGCAATCAGAGACAATCCGAGCTCAAGGAAGTATTGTCGTTTCCATAGACAAAGAGGACACGATACAGATGACTGCTATCAGTTGAGAGACGAAATAGAAAGATTAATAGCGAAGGGACAATTAACTGGCTATGTGAAAGTCTCGAACAATGACCATGTTACTAATCGATCACATAACAATAGGTCACGCTCCAGATCTCCCCCAAGGAGGGATTATAATCAGGACACCAGAGAAGAACAGCCCAGAAGGGCCCAGCCTGGAACTATTGTCAATATGATATCAGGAGGGCCAGCTGGTGGAGACAGTAAGAATTCAAGAAGAGTTGTTTCTCGAATACTGAACGATAGGAATGAGGTGTTCTCGATACGACCCACGACACGAAATCAAGTCATAGGGTTTGATGACTCCGATCGACAAAGGAATTATCTGCCTTTCAATGATCAGGACGTGCCGGATTGCCCGATGGTAATTACGGCCCAAATTGCTGGTGCTACTGTCAAAAGAATCTTAATAGACTCGGGAAGTTCGGCAAATATCCTTTTCATGGATGCGCTGGAAAGAATGGATCTTGGCCCCACTCCTTTGGGGACGGTAGTAACACCGCTTATTGGGTTTGGAGGAGCCCAAGTCGTTCCTCGCGGGACGTTAACCCTATCGCTCACCTTGGGAGAGACTAGCAACTCGAGAACCCGGATGATAAAATTCCTGGTGGTCGAGGCGCAGTGTGCTTATAATGTGATATTGGGTAGACCCGCTCTGAACGCTTTTCAGGCTATCATTTCCACCTATCACCAGAAACTAAAATTTCCGACATCTCAAGGAGTCGGCGAAGTGATTGGAAACCTGAAAGACGGATGGGATTGCTACACAGTCTCCCTCAACCAAGAAACGAAAAATAAGGAGTTTTGTGTGGAAGCTCCGAAGATAGGCGCTGGAGTAAAAATCAAATCGGTTGCCCCAATCGATATAAACGATTTACCCAAGCCAGATGTTACGCAAGAAAAGGAAGAAAAACAAGAAGAAATCAATTCCAAGAAGAGAAAGTTTGAACGAATCGAACCATTGGAAGGACACAGGTCGATTGAATTGGTGCCCGGAGAACCGTCAAAAACTACTAGAGTAGGAACCCAACTCTCTGAAGGACTGGAGACTCAATTAATTGAATTCTTAAGGGAAAACGTGGACGTCTTTGCTTGGTCAACCACCGACTTGCAGGGAATTGACCCAAAGATCATAGTCCATAGGCTCAATATCGATCATTCATCTCGTCCTGCCAGGCAAAAGAAGAGAAACTTTGGTCCAGAAAGAAACAAAATAATAAAGGAAGAAGTCCAGAAGCTTCTGGACGCCGACTACATCGCTGAGGTCCAATTCACGGAGTGGCTCTGCAATGTCGTTTTAGTCGCTAAAGGAGGTGGGAAATGGAGAATGTGTAACGATTTCACGGATTTAAATAAACTCTGCCCAAGGGACCCATATCCCCTTCCAAGGATCGACTCCTTAGTCGATTCCACAGCAGGATGTGCTATTTTGAGTATGATGGATGCCTTCCAGGGCTTCTACCAAATCTTTATGGCCCTTGAAGATCAAGAGAAAACAGCGTTTATCACAGAGATGGGCGTCTATATTTTCAAAGTAATGCCATTCGGACTGAGAAACGCAGGAGCGACTTACCAACGACTAGTAAACAAGATGTTCGAAGCACTAATTGGCAAATCGATGGAGGTATATGTCGACGATATGTTAGTTAAAGTCTTGATGAGAACGACCATATGGTTCATATCAAACAAGCGTTCGATATAATGAGAAAATATGGTATGAAACTAAACCCAGCAAAATGCACATTTGGAGTTAGGTCGGGAAAGTTTCTCGGATATTTGGTAAACGAAAGAGGAATTGAGGCTAATCCAGAAAAGATTCAAGCAATAATCGACCTCAAAGCCCCGCGTAACTTGAATGAAGTGCAAAAGCTCGTCGGCAAAATCACAGCCCTGAATAGATTTATATCTCGATCTGCCGACAAAAGTCTCCCTTTTTTCAAAATCATGAGAAACGCGAAGAAATTCGAGTGGTCGGAGGAATGTGATCGGGCTTTCGAACAATTAAAAGCATATCTTGTATCTCCTCCGCTTCTAGCGAAACCACAGGGCAATGAAGATCTCCACCTCTTTGTAGCTGTCTCTGAACAAGCGATCAGCTCGGTCCTAGTGAGAATGGAAGCTAAGGACAACTACCCGATATACTACGTGAGTAGAGTCTTGCAAGGCCCTGAAAAGAATTACTCTGTAATTGAAAAGTTCGCCTTTGCCGTGATAACCACTGCTCGAAAGTTGAGACCATATTTCCAGTCCCATAAAATCGTCGTCCTAACTAATCAACCACTGAGACAAACGCTATCCAAACCGGACGCGTCGGGACGTTTAATCAAATGGGCCGTGGAGTTGGGGGAATATGATATCCAGTATCAACCTAGAACGTCGATAAAGGGACAGATACTGGCCGATTTTGTGCTCGAGAGCACTCAAGTAGAAGAAGAGAAAAAAGAGATGTGGATGCTTCATGTTGATGGATCGTCGACATCAGCAGGGGGCGGTGCAGGAATTTATTTCCAAGGCCCCGATGAAGTAGAACTGGAATTCGCTTTAAAGTTGGATTTTATTGTGTCGAACAATGAGGCGAAATACGAAGCCTTACTGGCCGGCCTGAAAATGGCAGCTGAAACAGGAATTCGGAACCTCGTTGCTTATACCGATTCGCAGTTAGTAGAGAAACAATTCAAATGATTATTTGAGGCCAAAGAAGATTCGATGATCAAATACTTATCTTTAGTTAAGGCTCAAGTCTCGAAGTTTGAAACCTTCCAATTGGAGTATATAAGGCGAACTGAAAACACGAGAGCCGACGCGCTTTCAAAATTCGGGAACTTGATAGAAGGAATCACCACCAGAAAGGTAACACTGATGATATCGAACAAGCCCGCCATTGACGTACGGTGCGACGTTCCTTGCGCGGAAGTTTTGAATCTCCAGAGCAATGAGCCGACTTGGAAAACAGATTTATTAGATTATCTACTTAAAGGGACACTACCAACTGATCGCTCTGAAGCTCGACGACTCAAATATCGAGCTCCCCACTACGCTATTATCAATAACGATCTGTACCGACGATCCGTCACCGGAGTACTTCAAAAATGCATAGCATTTCCTCAAACTGACTTGATACTTAAGGAGGTTCATGAGGGTTCTTGTGGAAGCCACTCGGGCGGCAGAGCGCTAGCAGTTAGAGTATCTTGCTTAGGATACTATTGGCCATCTTTGGTAAAAGACGCCAACAGTCACGCCAGAAAATGCGCCAAGTGTCAATATCACGCAACTATGCCTCATCAACCTGCCTAGGTAATGGAGTCGATATCGATTTCCTGGCCATTCGACCAATGGGGCGCAGACTTGGTCGGACCATTACTTGTTGCCAGAGGACAGAAACGTTTCTTACTGGTGGGAGTCGAGTACTTTAGCAAGTGGATAGAGGTCCTGCCGTTAAAACAAATCACCCAAACTCAGATTGTCAACTTCTACTGGTCAATAATCTGCAGGTTTGGGCTCCCGAGGGTGATCATTTCAGATAATGGTGCCCAATTCGCAGGCAAAAGAGTGACCGACTGGTGCACCAAACACAAGATTACACAGCGATTCACGTCGGTTGGATTCCCGCAAACCAATGGACAGACTGAAGTCACTAATAGAGAAATCTTAAGATTACTGAAGAAAAGGTTGTCGGAAGCTGGAGTTGCCTGGCTGGACGAATTACCATGGGTCGTTTGGGCTAATCGAACGAAGGAGAAAACGGCAACCGGAGAAACTCCTTTCAGTCTAGTTTATGGTTCCGAAGCAGTGGCCCCAGCAGAATTAGAAGTACCCTCTCCGAGAATCGATCTTTATGATCAATCGGAAAACATTGACAAAAGGAACTTCGAGCTCGACCAACTGGAATCGAGAAGAGAAAGGGCCTCCGCACGGATACAGGCCTACAAAACCACAATGGCAAAGGCATATGATAAAAATGTAAGACTAAAATTTTTTCAGGTAGGAGACCTCGTGCTGAAACGAGTCGACGTCTCGAAGAAAAAAGCAAAGCTTGACAGCAACTGGGAAGGACCTTACAAGGTGATTGAAGTTGGAAAAAAAGGGGCTTATCGATTAAATACGATGGAAGGAGAACTCGTAAAGAGGACCTGGAATGGGAGAAACCTCAGAAAATTTTATACTTCAGAAATTTTCTTTAGTTTGTCCTTATCTCCAAGTATTTTGTAAATTATACTTCCAGATGTTTTGTAAGTTCCTGGAAGTTTATTTTTGAAAACTAATGTTAAGTTCTTTTGTCATTTTCTAATGATTTCTTGCAAAGATATAGAAATAGCCATATGTTCCTCGATCGCCGCTGTCGCATCGAGAGGAAATCTCCATTTCGTCGAAATCTCCATATCGTCGAAATCTCCATATCGTCGAAATCTCCATGTCGTCGAAATCTCCATATCGTCGAAATCTCCATGTCGTCGAAATCTCCATATCGTCGAAATCTCCATGTCGTCGAAATCTCCATATCGTCGATACCTCCATGTCGTCGAAATCTCCATGTCGTCGAAATCTCCATATCGTCGAAATCTCCATGTCGTCGAAATCTCCATATCGTCGAAATCTCCATGTCGTCGAAATCTCCATGTCGTCGAAATCTCCATGTCGTCGAAATCTCCATGTCGTCGAAATCTCCATGTCGTCGAAATCTCCATATCGTCAAAATCTCCATATCGTCGAAATCTCCATGTCTTTGAAACTGCCGAATGTAACTCGAATGTAATTGAAATTGCGAAAACAAAGCGATAAATGAGCTAAGTATAAACATATCTCGATTATGGTAAAGGCATCGATCGAAAATCAAAATCGACAAAGACACTTGGAGATGAATAATGGAGATCAATGATTATATAAATGAGCTAAGTATAAACATATCTCGATCATGGTAAAGGCATCGATCGAAAATCAAATTCGACAAAGACACTTGGAGATGAATAATGGAGATCAATGATTATATAAATGAGCTAAGTATAAACATATCTTGATTATGGTAAAGGCATCGATCAAAAGTCAAAATCGACAAAGACACTTGGAGATGAATAATTGAAATCAAGGATTACATTGAATGAGCTAAATATAAAAAGCATCTCGATCATGATAAAAATATCGATTGTATAAACGGAGTCGACAACGTAGTGACATATCTCGATTATGATGAAGGCTTGGGTTAAAAACGCGAAATCGATAAATACATTCAGATGTAAAAATTCTGCTTCTGAATAGAAGTAACAACTCGGAAGGTTGAATGAGATATTGAATGATTATTTTATTCATAATATCGACTTAGAATACAAATGTACAAATGAAATCTACAATACAGCTATCGAAATTTAATACAGGCTATTACATTGGATAAAATCGACTAAGTTGAGGAAACCCCGAGTATTCCTACATATTCGACAACCGAGGACTACTGAAGACGATCGACTTCGGATTAGCTATAGGCTTAAATATGGAGGTTTTCCGCCTATAGCTTTTTCTCTCATTGGTCGAAGCCTTGAGGGGACGATTCACCCTCGGTGTCAGCGAAGGACAGGAGGATCTTTTTAATGGCAGCATGCTTGCTAGAAAGACACACCATCTCAGTCAATAACTCGACCATGGGTGATGGGTCTCTCTGCTTCGACCAAGCGACAGAAGAGGAAAAAGTCGCTCAATATTTTTGCGCTTTAAGTCCTCCACCATCTGATCGGTTGCCATACTTTCTACCTTACCCCTGCCCTTCGAATCCTCGGAAGCACCTCGAAATCATCGAGGACCGACATATGTTGCAGAGTGCCGATCCAATGAGGATTCCGAGATGCCCCCGGGTGAACCTCGTTGTCGTTACCGATGCCACCCATTCGAACAACGAGGCCCACCCATTGAAGTACACCTTTTACCGATACCACCCAATCGAAACGAATATCACATTTCTTGTTTTGATCTGGAGGTCGAGTAGGATGAAAAGTCCCAAAGGAGGAAAAGGGACCCTTCAATAAACTGATATCGAAAAACGGATTATCGAGGAACGTTTCCCTCGGATGTTTCTTAAAAAGGAACATGTTGGTATGATTTTTGGTGTGGAGAAAGATGGGAAACCCTCCACATATTTATAGGGTTGGCCCATCCAATCCAACGGCCCTGAATTATCAGGTTCTACGGTCAAGATGTAGTGCATTTAAGTAGCCGACTGTTACGCTACCCGAGGTAACTGACGCGGCCTATATCCAACGGTCAAAGGAAAGCCACGTTTAACGGCTGAGATTGTTCCCATTTAATGCGCTGACCGCTTCAACTACCTTAAAGTTTTAATGCTTCGACTAGCAATTATGACATTACCCTGAGACCTCGAACGTATCGATCTATCAGTTTACCAAAAGAGCCTCTTTAGTACGTATTCGTACCTCAGTGTACTAAAGATAATGTACCACAAAAGATCAAATTATTATTATCGAGTTAGATGGAGGTTTGATCGACTTAATCCGACTAAACGATAAGATAAGCGACAACAATCATCGAACATACTCAGATGATAAGATGCCGATTAATATGCACACATCAGAGTATATGACTTACGAACAGAATGGAGATACACAGATTAAACACGGTCGATTAATGACAGAAAAAATTCAACATTCCTTAAACATAAAATATAAACAACAAAATACGCCGCCCACACGCAACTCGATAACCAACAAACCGAGCTTTAGAGGAAATTAAAGTTTTTTCTTTTTTCAAACTCAAGGCCAAAACAAATGCCGTCAACAATCGTTATGGGTCTGAAAGTTGAGGAGATCAACGTGATCGGAGGAAGTCGACTTGGGGACTTCACCTCCATGGTCGGCACTCTCAGCTCTCAGCTTGGCTGCTTGCAGCTCGAGCAGGAATCCAAATTCATGGTCCTCAGGAGCACCCTTGGAGTCGTCATCTATCAAAAAATCCAAGTTGAGCGGAACACCGTTTTCGTCTGAAGTGGCGCTGAGCTTCGTCTCATCGAAACGATCGTTCAGGAAGCCGAGCGCCCTACACTGCTTCCAACCCTTCTCAAAGACCTTAGATAGATCGGTTCCGGATTGGCGTTCAACAAGCTCCTCATAAACGACGCTGTTGAAGAATTCAGTAACGATAGCCTTCCTTTCGGCAGCAGTTGCTTCATTACGACTCTTCAGTCCTTCTTGTCGACCCAATTCAAAGCTCTCAGCGACCTCATCCTTTAACTTCATGGCGAACTCTTGATCCTTCTGCTCAAGTTTTGCCTCCAACTCGGCAATACGACTGTCTTTACTCATCGCCTCTTTCTCCAGAACAGCTACCTTTTCATCGACTCCTTTCATCTTCTCCTCCAGATGACCAACCTTCTTCTTCAGATGCGAGCTAGAACCTTTACTCTTATCGTAACGCTTCCTCAGGCTATCATGACGAGCAGCGGAAGAATAGATGGTCTGGCTTAGCTGCACGATCCAAATTTCGCACATTATTAATATGAATTAAAGAAAAAACATGACGTGTATCGATGTCGAAAGAAGAATACCGAAAGAAGGAGAGACGCCTGCAACCGTAGGATGTCCGCATCATCCTTCTTCAGAAGCGTGGCGTGATCCTCGAAAGACACGGTCGACAAAAATTTTTCCCAGGCCTGAGGCGTGATTGAAGAATCCAAAATTGCAGGATTCATCATCGAGATGCCGGCCGTTCTCGATCCCAGCTTTCTTTTGTGTTCCTCGAGGATTGACTCAAGGTTACCTCCAGCAGGGGCAGGGATCTCACTACTAGTAGGGGTCGGTAGATCATCTACCCTAGCCTTTTTTGAAGAAGGGATGTCTTCCTGATCAACTTCAGCCGACACAGGCCTTTTTCCCTTATCAATTTCTTGTTCTCCCTCCACTTGATGGTTTGTCGGTGGAGGGACAGTGCTCGAGTGGCCGAGAGGTTTCGAGGCTTTGTCGGTAGCAGTAGTTGGAGACGGAGGCACAGGCGGTTTCACAATGTGTTGAGATTTCCATATGGATCTAAGGACACGATTAGCCATAGGAACGATGTCTTCTGCACAAACAAATATATTAAAAGAATACATCAATATATTATATAAAGAAACACAAAGAACGATTAAAACTACTAAAGTAGGACAATCGACAGGTAAGGGAGCCATCGACATTCCTCCTAGACTCAAAATTGGCTCCCGCAGAAGTGTGTTAGTGTCATAAGTCGATTCCGACAACTGAGAAAGAAAGTCGGGCCCCCATGAAGGTTCGGGTATGTTCTTCAACAGAATGGCACCCGACCTCCATTCGCGTGTCGTCCTCCATACGTAGTTCTCGGGGCCATGTACAAAAATAAACCTATTCTTCCAACCTTTCCCATGTGATGATTTCAGATCACTAAGAAACCTAACTTTGGGTTTAGACCGTACGAAGTAAAAACCTTCATTGGACTGAGGGGAAGGGCGGACATCGAACAGACCACAAAAATTAGCGAAAGAAGCGGGTTGACCGACCGCTTTCATCACTATACAGAAAGCAATGATATAACCAATAGCATTAGGTACCAATTGAGTAGGGCATAAACCGAGACCATTAACTATGTCGATGAATTCATTTGCTAAAGGAAAACGAAGACCATTTTCCAGACTATCGATATGAAAGGCTCTGTAACCGCTCGGAGGCTTATTCATCCTATCATCCGAAGATGGCATCTTAATACCCCAACCTGAAGGGAATTCATATTTCAACAGTAACGACTCGTCCGACATACGTAGACGACATACCGATATGGCACTAAATAAATCTTTCGTTCGATGACGGTCCGACTTAGACCCTGAAGGAATCATAACTTCCTTATTCGAACGCCTTACAGAACCTATCGACACACCTTCCCCTTCCCCGACAGATTCATTTCCTATGGACTTAGACCCACCAGACATAAATAAGAAAAAGAGATAGAAATACCTAAGAGGGAAGGAGTACTTCGACTAAGAGGCTCCAAGCTATCGCTGATCGACAAAGCTCCGACAACCTTCCGCCCAAGAAGTTTTTATAAGTATGAACAGTTGAACTCCTAACACCATATATATAGGCGAGGATTCCTAAAGAGCGCGCCCATTGGCAAATTATTTGAATAGATGTGGCGGTTCACAATAAAGTAAACTGATTCAATATTTCGGCCCAATAACACTCCTTTCGAAGTAAGGAAGTTGGCCCAAGTATTAGCCCATTTACAATATTCGAAGTCGATAATTCGATTATGAACAATAGGAGACGAATAGACATTTGTATATATTTATCGATCCAAAATAATCCCTCGGCAATTAATAGATACAGTCAAAATGTTCTTCACATATAACCCCACCCCTAAGTACTACATCCTATCTACGATTAAGCATCCGAACTCATGCGATCGAGCAACTTCATATTCTTCCTCTATACCATCGAGTACCGGGGGACGAAACTGCTTGTCAAGAGCTGCTCCTATAACTGATGGATCGAAGTTAGCAGTAAGAAAACCTTTGTATTGGCACTGTTTGATGGTCTTCGTATGCATTTCGACCAAGGCATCTCCCATCCTAGCTTCAGCAAGGTAGTCATAAACGGGAGATGCGAGAAACTCCTTGACAATCTCTAGACGTTGAGCGGAAGAAACCACCCTAGCTTCTGGGGGATACCCAGCACGAAGTCGATCAACTTCTCTGGTAGAAATGCTAAGCTGCTTCATAGCCTCATCGAGTTGCTGCTCTCGCTCCTTAATAGCGACATCATGCTTGGCCTTAAGTTTTTCCAGTTCTTGTTTCGCGAGATCCGCCTGGAGGTAACCTTGAAACAGATATTGTGTTACCTGCGTAAAACGAAACAAATGATTTCCGATTCATGATTCGTTATCAATATTACAAAGTTAATATCGAGAAACAGTACTTACTGCAGAAACTGCTCGCCCCGAGGTATGTAAATTCTTTTGTAGCAATTTTCTCGACAACCACCTCTGATCGCGACTAAAAATACTGTGAATGAAACTTTGGAAACCAGAATCCTTTGAGTCTCGTTGAAGAACTGAATCACTGGAGCCCAAACCGCCGGGATACTTATGCTCGGAATCGACCCATTGAGATATCGACCAATTGAGATCGACCTCATCGTCATCCGAGCTTTTGTCGCTATCGTCCTCAATCGGAACGACGGGATCATTTTCTGCCTTCGATGCTGTCTCTTCCTCTCTGCGAGGCCTCTTTCCTCGCTTAATGTCGAGTCGACGAGCCTCATTATCGCCTACGCTCTTCGCTCGTCCCTCCGCGCTAGATCCAGCCATGACGCCAAAGCCTTGTGGCCACTTACGTTGAATCTCGGCCTCCAGAGCTTCCTTTTTCTTCCCTTTGGGCGCGAGCATAGCGCCCCTAAGAAGGTCATCTAAGGAAGGATCGTCTCCCCTCTTTTTTGATGCAGGTAACCCGCATGTTCGAAGATACGGCTCTTGAGTAAGGACTTTCACGTCCAGGCAGAAGGTACGCAGATTCTCCAAAAATTGTGGCGACACTGACGGTAGTGGAGGCCTCTGTACGTTGATAGGGCCAATACGCCAGGACGATGTAATGTTTAGATTTTGTCCCTTCGGTGGCCTAAGATACGCAAAACGGGCCTTCCATCCTTTCCCATGAGAGCTTTTGGCATTTGTCAGAAAGCTATTCCTATTCCCCCTAGATTTGACCTGATAGAAGCCCTTGCCCGACTTCGGAGACTCTCTCACAGTGAATAAACACCAAACGACGCCTCTTGTCTTAAAGCCTTCATGACGACAATGAACCCTAGAATCATCGACATGCCATTCGGAACAATCTGAGCAGGTACGACACCCAAATGATTGAGAATCGAGGCCAGCTCAGGAGCGATGGGAACTCGAAATCCACACTCCATCGACGCTTCATGTATCGCTATGGTCTTCTTTGGAGGGTTGTGCATTCGCTGAACTTTATTTGGACTCGACAAAACCCAACCCTGAGCGATCGAGAACGACGACAACCAGGTCGGCAACGGTTTTTTATAATCCCCAGCTTGGATCTCGTGATACACCAACCTCTTTTCCTCTTCGTCTTCATCATCGTCGTCAGCTTGACCACCACTTACAGGTATATCGCCTTCGTTGCCTTCCTGTCGATTTTCTTCTTCGCCGAAGACATCCTCGATAACATCCTCTACATGAATATTCTCCGGACTAGATACTTCGCTATCCGACATCTCTTAAGTATCTTAGAACAGAAACTGATGAAACTCTTTCTTATTTTGCGTATAAAGCTCCAACGTCAAAAAAATTTTTTTACCGTAGTGTAAAAGCACAGGATGAACAACCAACTATATATAGACGCGAAAACTACCGATTCACCAAAATTGCACACTGCCCCATGACAAGACGCGACGTTTAATCTTCCACCCCTAATATAGGAATTTCCCGCCAATTTAAACCCTAGACCTGGAAGGCGCGAAAACATTGACGCCAGGGCGGGAAATTCTGCTCCGATACTACAAGTTCAAGACTTCGCTTTACAATCAAACTCTCGAACTTGGGGGACTCCCACTTATACAAGCAGAATTTAAAATTCAAAACGATCACCACTTCAAAACTTCCAGAGTTCGACTTACACTCGAACTCTAGAACTTGGGGGACTCTTGATGTACCAAGTCTTCGTCATTATAAACAACTATGAATCAGTCGATTAATATCGAGGACCTCCCCTCTAGAGTTTACATCGATCATAAACGAATAAACTAACGTCGGCATCGACATTAATCTCTTCGACTTATTCGACGTAGCGAGCGACGTTCTCTTATAGTTAACCCGTTTACAATCGGATCAAATCAAATGCGGAGGACCCATATTCGAACCAAAACGTCCAATCCTGATTCGACCCGGTGATCCATCCTGAAACTATAAATAGCCCTCATAAATGAGATAAAAGGTACGCACATTCCGAGTATTAAATACGCTCCGACCTACACCTTATCTCGATACTTACTTTAGCATCGGAGGGTTATCGCCGGGTAACCACCGGCATTAACCTCACGTAGTTATCTTTGATTGCAGGTTAGGACCCCCTATACAAATCGAGGAGAAGCTTGATTGACCTGCTTATCCTCACATTGACGAGTCGTGAAACCCGAGACCTTGATTAGTAATAAATACCCTGACGATAACACGCTCATCACATATATCAAGCTGATTTTTTTTAGATCAGATTGGTAAGAAGTCATATATAACTCATCTATAATATTATCTGGGTAGAGATTGGATGTGATTATTATTATTATCTTACGCTTATAATTGGTTGATTTTTATCTTAAGCTAATGGATATTTTTTAATTTTTTTGATTTTTATGTTGTTGATTTAATGATTTGTATTTTCTTGTCAAGTAATGGCTTTGAATCCGCAGGCTTGTTACCCAGATGAGGAAGCCTATATTTCTCGGTTTCTTTTCGCAGAGTCTCGACGTCTTAAGTAACAATCCAGTAATTAGAAGAATCATTATATAAGAAGTCGAGGCATAAATTTGTTCCGGTAAGCAACGAAGGAAAAGATCTCAAGAATGGTAAATGGAATTCTTTTGACGAGTCTTTAAGTTTCCTCGTGCAGCCATTCCATTTCCAAATCGTGGGTTCTTCCAATGGTTTTCTCCTATGTTGTACTGACTACACAAAAAACATGGACTACATAATCTGCAATCCTATCACAAAAGAATTCCATGTTATTCCACAACCTCATAATCCTCATTTCATTGTAGCCCTTGCCTTTATCATATGCCGTGATGACTTATCACCCTGCTTCGGAGTTTGTGGAAGTAATTAAATTGCTTGGACGTAGTTTTATTTCTTGGTCTGATTGCGTAGGCCACTCTGAATGGAAATTTCTCTATTCCAGAAATACTTTGGTCGAGATGTTCATACAAGTGAGTGGACGATGAAACACAGAGCCATGTTCGAGGAGATTTTACGAGAGAATCCGCATGTAAATCCATCACCGAATTACACTTTAGGGGTTTTACACTTTCACCCCCGTACTGATCATCTGATTTTGGTTCGTATAAATAGTAAGGCATATTGGTACAACTATCAAAGTGGAAGACTGAGTGCTATTGATGGTTATGGTACGTTCGACTCTCCATCTTTTACATATGAATGTCCCGGTGAAGCCCTGTTCCCTGTAACCACCGATGAAAGTCCTCGTGTCTAGGTACATGATGAAAGCCTAATGTGTACGTACCATACCACGATATCCTCGTTCTGAATATTCTCATTCCTGCATCAAATAATCGTTAAATCAGTTTTCTTGTTTCAAAATCGATTCTCAAATACAAATTTTAATAAATTAATATTGATGTAGCGTACATTAATTCGGTGTAAGAGTGAGAAATGATGGGGTAGAATGGAGTCCAAGATGGGTCGAGATGGTCATCTCATGAAATGTTCGTTGTAGACGATAAAGCGATGACTTGGGTCAAATATGAGCCGTTCTAAGATGTTGTTGCCAACCCATGAATCAATATCTACATTACCAAAATAAACTAAGGACTGTAACGGAGGTTGGGCGAAGCTCAATATGGCAAAGTTGAGGCCCCAAAATCAATGAATTACGAGTTTAATTTTCACTATTGTGAGTTTTTTTTTTCGAGTTTAATATTAATGTTTGTAGTTGAGTTTCTATGTAATGTGTTTGTAAGCCAATGAAATTTCTAATTTAGAGTTATTTGATGTGATGATGTAATTATCGTTTCAATAATAAATAAATAAAAAATGAGAAGATCCACATAGTCTGGGCAAATTCATGTGTCGAACAATTACTCAAGGCCCGGAGTGTCATTATTCGTGTGTTGGGTCTTCACATATATGTTGCAAATTCACAAGGTTGGGCTTAAATATGTCACGTCTTGGGCTTGTTTCACCTTCACATTCAGCCCGCCTACACGTGAAGGGGGAGGTATTGAGACTAAATGTCCAACATTGGTTGAAAATCATAATTAAGTCCACTTCATAAAGTCTTGGGCAACCCTAACCTTAATTACAAGTTAGCTTTTGAGATAGAGTTAGGCCCAAAACATGTAAATGGACTTAGTCAAATCTATATGGTGAATTCTAACATTAATAATAATAGATTTACTATTATTTTGATACAACAATGTTTTTATTAAAGTAGACTTCTTTTTCCTATAGTGGTATGATTATTCAATTATTTTATTTATTATTTAAGTAGGATATATTAGTCATTACAAAATAGGGATAAATTTTCTTGACCACCGTACTTTTATATGTACTAGGAAAGTGCACGTACGTTGTACGTGTCTAGATAATTTTATTGGTATATTTTGTAAGTTAGAGTAAAATTAATTTTATTATGTCATAAAATAAAGTAAGTTAGCTCGTTTTTACCTATTTAATTCATTTTTCACCAATTTAACCTATTTTTTAATCAATTTTATTCATTTTTACCAGTTTAGTTTTTTTTTATTATTTTACCCATTTGTATCAATTATAACTTATTTTTATTGTTCTTACAATTCTATTCCTCTTGTTTTATCCGTTTTAAACTAATTTTCTACCGGTTTCACCTTATTTTGTTTGTTAATATTTTTTTATTGATTCAAACGTTTTTATCATATTACCCGTTTTCACTTATTTCACACATTTTTTTCACTGATTTCACATGTTCTTTTCACCAATATCACCTCATTTTTTAATGATTTGACACGTTTTCGCCGACTTTATTCATTTTTTCACCGATTTCACCTACTTTTCATTATTGTTGTCGTTTCACTGGTTTCATTTTTTTTCAACGAATTTCCATCGATTTCAGGGTTATTATTATTTTTTTTATCATTTCAATCAAATTTTCATCAACTTCGCCAGTGTTCACCAATTTCACCCGAATTTTAATTGATTTCACATTTTTCAATGATTATATTTTACCTATTTTACCATTTTTCACGAAATACATAGAGGTTATGCATGTCTTGAAATTATTGAATTTTCTTCCTATTTTATATTCTAGCCAAAGTAAAATTACATAATTAGCTAAGTTATAAGTAATTTTTATTCTTTCATAGTAAGATGTCGATTCAATTTTAATTTTTTTTGTAACATAATGACATTTTAGAGAATTTCATTTTAAATATTTATTTTTAGAGTGTTTATGATTTATATTGTACTAAATCCTCAAATTAACATTTTTCTTACTTAAGTAAATATTGATGCTAAAATATAATAATTTTTATATATATTTTAGGGACTATTTAAAATAATAGTGTTTTCTTAAGATTAAAATTACAAAAATTCATGTAAAAAGAGAATTTATAAATTTTAAGAGTTTATGTAGAAGATAAATATAATAAGATTTCATGTCTAAATATACCTCTTCGATTACTTTAATTTTTTTTTATATATTTAGTATTTATTTAAATATCACTTTACAATTTAAATAGGGGTATTTTAGTCTTCACAAAAAAGTTAAGAAATATTCATGCTTTTATAATAGTAGAGATATAGATATAGAATGTTAATTTAGAGAGATTTTATTCTGAAAATGTGTCTTCCTCTTGGAGGAGAGTAACCACTATTTATTCATAAAGAATATGCTGATATTCAGCCTCTAAAATATCCTAAATAAATGAAAGAATAAAAGATTTAATATCTAATCAAATCTGAAAAGCGTAAAATCTGCTAATCAAATATGTAACTGCTAATTAAAGCATAAAATATGCTAATTAATTCCTTTGACATCCCCCCTCAAATTGATGCTAGTAAATCTACAAGCATCAATTTACTAACTAGGAAATTATGGCGCTGGCGTGTCATGGATTTGGTAAAGATATCTGCAATCTGTAGAGTGGTAGATAAATGTGGGAGCGTGATAATCTGGTGATCATAGGTCCAATTTAAATAGTGAAATGTTCTCTAAAAAAGAATGTGAAATGCAAAAACACCTCTGTATTATTCCTAGTTGACATAAAAACCTCTTTGTTATATTTATTAGCAAAAATACCTCTATGTTAACAAGTCAATGACATTTATCACTCTCTGAAACTGTTATGTGTTTTATTAACTCTAAGTGTGATATTTCTTCATAATTTGCGCGAAAAGAACAAATATACCCCTATATGTTATTTTCTTTGAAATATAATCTGAAAACCCGATTATTCACATAAATATTTTATAGTAACCCTACTGCGAACTTAGAAAATTAACAACCACCCCCTTGTACACTTAATAAAATGACAACCACCACCTTATCGCCATCTCTTAATTTTTAAGTGGGTGAAATGAGCTAATAAAATTAATAAAATAGATTTTCTGCTAATTAAAAATACTATATGGGGTATTCATGCATTTTGCTCCAATCATAAGGATGAGAAATTATGTAGTACAATCGTTGTACCACGTCATCAAGTACACGTGATGCAGTTTACCAATGTATTTGTGACATGTAGATTGATAATCCACATCACCCCATGTTATGGGCCATGTTCCAAAAAAATGGGGATTTTTGCATTTTTGGTGCCACAACTATAGCCCACTGACGTTTCTACCCCATAACTTTTCGGACTAGCACATTTGGTGCCACACCTTCAACATAAGTGACAATTTTGGTGATAATTGAGGTTCAATTTCAAAATTAGCCCGAAATTCAACCATGTGATGGCCATGTGACATAAAAATTGGGGATTTTGACCATTCAATGCCTTTTTCATTGAAAAAAGCAAAATTATTTTCATCCATCAAGAACTAGGCTACTTGGATGTTTTTATTTGGGGAGAAAGAAGAAGGCAGGGAACAATTATTTAAGGGAATGTTTGGTGAATTTTATAGGAAAGGTTATGATTTTGAATTTTGGTATATTTTTTTTTAAAGAAAAAGACGTTGAATGGTCAAAATCCTCATTTTTCATGTCATATGGCCTGCACATGGAAGAATTTCGGGCTAATTTTAAAATTTTGCCTTAATTGGTACCAAAATTGCAATTGATGTTGAAGTTGTGGCACCAAATGTGCCAGTCCGAAAAGTTACAGGTAGAAACGCCAGTGGACTATATAGTTGTGGCACCAAAAATGCAATAATCTCAAAAAAATATGTTCACATTGGTAGAACATGAGGTAATATGAATTATTAATCCACATATCACAATAATCTCTCACTCCTCTTATTCAATAATTTTTCAAAGATATGGTTTCCACTATACACTTTTATCCTCCAATTTTAATAAGAAATTAAACATCATGCCAATGAATTCAAATTCCAAAAACAACAAATAATGATTAGAAGGGTCCTCAAAATTCATCAAATGCACGGGAAAGGTTATGAGTTCAACCGATCTTTATATCCTTCATATACCTTAAAACTCCATTTAGCAAAATCATACCTTGAAATTTGTTAATTAGAAATTGATGATTCATCTACATCTTTAAATCATTATAATTCTCATCGTCCTTGCTGCCTCTGAATTTTCTTCACGAGATGTAGTGAATAATTCATCAGTCTTACTATCATCTTTAGTTGGATTATTAGATTTGTTCATACGTCGAATATATATAAAAAGCTAATCATTGGTTTCAACTCAAAAATTAAGATGAAATTGGAGTTGAGAAATTAAGATGGAACTGGTGTTGATAAGAAGAAATTATAACTGTATTTTTCCCCAAATCATGAGTGAAGGGGTTACTAATCCTGTCAATCCAGTACCAACGGGTATCATATCCCCCAAACAACGTTTTCTTTCAGGCCTTTCAACCAATCGATTCGACCTTGGAGAGCTGCTTTTGAAAATTCGCTTCAGATATGAAACTTTGAGTGTTGAGAGATGCTCTAAAGTTCTAAGTAAAAAGGTAGAATGATTTTTCATTATCTGAATTGAAGTAATGAACCTCCCAACATTGAACATTGGGAGGCCGAATTGCTCCCCATATGGTTCCTCGAATTACATTTTCTAAACGAACCATAGAAAATCCGAGTTGATTATTCATTCTTACTAAGCATAAATTTTCGTTAATTCTTTTGAACACGTTTTATCTCAAAGAGATATTGAATAGAAATGAATATTTCTGTTTCCACTGTAACATATCATGTTCATGGATTAACGAAAATGTACAAAAGCTCTATTTGCCTCTGCCATGAGTCTCTTCCTATAGAATCTCCCCCCTTCAAAACCGGACGTGAAAGTTTCCTTTCATCCGGCTCAAGTACTAGGTATGGAATGAGAATGTCGGATGGAATTAAATGATGAATATTATTTGGCTGGCGAAAAATATCTAAATAGGGTTATTTTTATCAAATCTTATAATTGTGGACATAATTATATCAATTGAACACTTTTTTTTATTAATGGACTAATTGTAATCTTGGCCAAATTTGTAATTGAACATCATTTTTAATAATCGGCCCAATTATGATATTAGATGCAATTAATAGGCAATCTTGTCTAACCCCGTTGAACAAACTGATCGGCCCCTAAATCTTGAAGATAATGTAATGATAGGTCTTGAACCTTTCACCATTGTTGGGGCGATATTTCAGATTTGCGGTAGAGTTTGCCTGGAGAATCGGTGGAATAAGATTGTGTTTGAAGGGGATGCTGGTTCATTCATAGCAGCGATTTAAGGGGCCTCAGGACAAAGAACTGATTACGAAAATTTCATTGAAGATATTAAGTTTTTAGCGAGAGTTTTTGACTCTTTTACTGCCCGATATACTCGAAGGGAAGGAAATAGAGCAACTCATGAATTGGCACGCATGTCTTTCATTCTATGATTCATATGTTTTTGATGTCTTACCTCCTTTCATTCATGACATTGTATCGTCTAATTTTACAAGTTGAATGAAAATGTTGGTCTAAAAAAATCAACATGTACAATAGAGTTCGTAATCGCAGGAGAATCACAATATTATTATTTTCAAGTCTAAATTGGAAATCAAATTCTTTTATTCAACATAAATCATAATGATAATCAACACAATAATTAATTATGCAGAGCAATTCAACCATTTCACTAGCTTGGGTGATTTCACTTTGAGCACAGGATTGTGCTCAAAGAAATTGGCCGGCCTCAACTCAAAACTATTACTTAGTGTAGGCATGATTGGATAATCTTCTTGCAAAGGTACATGATGAAATCCTAATGTGTACCATAACACAATGTCTTTGTTCTCAATTTCTCTGTTCCTGCAATATTAAAACTTCAATTAGTAATAATTCAACCTAGTTTCATAACAAAACCAAGTTTAAATTGAAAATATTAAAGTACCGAAGGGTCCATTGGGCTAAATTGTCCTCTCCATGGGCCTGGTCAACATAGAGCCCTCCGGCCCATTTCTCGGATTTGTTATACGGTGTAACCCACACATTGTAATTACTAAATCCCCCTCGAATTTGCTCGTGATCATCTTCCGGTAACAAGGATCCAGCCACGGATCCTGGTATCAATGTGTACCCGATGTGGTTCCCAACTTTGGTCTTTTTGTTAAGGTTCACAACTTTAATGTCAATCGCGCTCGAACCAAGTTTAATTTTGGCTTCCGACTCGGTCTTAGCCACTTCATCAACAACCTTCCAATAACTCTTTCTTGGTGAATTTTTGTCAATTGCACGAGTTGTTTGTAAGTGACTCTTCATCATGGAATTGGTCACACCGTCTATGTCTAAGTCGAGATGAAAGCTAAAGAAATGGTCATGACGGGCCCCAATTACATTTTCTGCAATCAATGTACCATATATTTCTTCTTGTATTTGATCTTTGTGCGTGTATGTTGATCCTTTAGTTGCAAGCATACCTGAGAAACTAGTCTGTATAAAGTGCATAAATTAGATCCATATGATTTGAAAATATCAAACGCATGTGAGATTCACCTTCTAATTATTTTGTCAGTTATAAATCATTTGCTTGTATTCTTTTCTAGAATGCGTTGTATATATAAAAACAGTAATCTCGCCCTGTTATTTTTCTACACGAAGTAATGATGTTACTTTCTTCGGGTTTTTTTCAATTGTCGCTTTGGAGAAGTAATGTTACTTTCTTTGGGCATTAATTAGTAGTAATGACAAGTACAACTAAGAAGGATACAATTGGTAAAGCAACATTTTACATTGAAATCTTAAAAGCGACAAATTAAAGTAAACAAGAAAATTCTGCCAAAGCCACAAATATAAAATAATGGAGGGAGAACATAATTAACTTTTAACCACTATTTTCAAAAATGTAAATTTTCTTGAAAGTGTTTACTTTTTAACTTTATCTAAAACTATGTGGGGTTAGTCGATTATAAAATAGGTCAAAAACCTATCTTCCACGAGATAATCAATCTTGACCTTTAAAATTTATCAGGATTAAATCTTAGCCATCTAATTTTGTCCAATACAAAAATGTTCAATTGGACTCTTCTTGTGATTGGACAAATCTGAAAATAGTAATTTACTTTAATAACCCTATATAAATATGTTTAGCTGTCTTCTGGTTGTTCCACGTATTCAGTTCCCATTTTCCTTCCTCTTTTTCCTCCTCCAACCAAATATAACATTTGAACTCAACAGGCCGTGTTACTGTCGAAGCAAGTGGAAATTCTTGACCCTTTCAAGTGCTACCATGTTATTGTTAAAGAGGACATTTTTT
Organism: Penstemon barbatus; assembly: GCA_003313485.2. Lineage (NCBI taxonomy): Eukaryota > Viridiplantae > Streptophyta > Magnoliopsida > Lamiales > Plantaginaceae > Penstemon > Penstemon barbatus. Next base: position 11,175,604 of record CM064884.1, on the reverse strand, counting down.
TCCATGAGTTCAAGCCACTTAAAGTTCGAAATCGGCCAAGTCCAACCGTCGGGTTACCGGAAATGGCCACGCCATGGCCGTTTCCGCCTCCGCTAATGGCAGACCTGGCCATGGATCTGGCCTCTCCATGGCCAGATCTAGACCCTGCGTGGCTGAAACTGGCCACGCTACGGCCAGATCTGGCTTCTGTGTGGCCAGACCTAGCCACGCGCAGGCGGTGCTGCCTTCGCGTGGCCAGGTTCGGCCACGCAAAAAACATGATTAGATTAGATTTTTTTTTTAATTTTTTTAGGAAATTTTGATAAAAATTAATAATAGTTTTATAAAAAAAAATGAATCATTAATAATTATAGGATTTTTTTATTACACAATAATTAATAAAAAAATTTCATGATCTCTTTTGTAAATTAAAAATTCACATAACATATAGTGTATGTTACTCAATTAATCCTATTTAGATAAATTAAAATATTTTATAGCATTTTAGTTCTAACGTTAATTAGAGTTGTCATATTTTTTTTTAATAAAACATGTATCATTTTGTAAAATAATTTAGATGAAAATGTGCTATTTTATTTGTTGTGTTAGAAACTTAGAATGTAAAAGTATTTGATTAGTAGTAGAAATGCAAAAGTAATGAACGTGTAAAAAAGTATTTAAGTAATTAGTTTATTTGTTTTTAAATTTTGAATGACTCTTGTCATGGATTGAGATGGTATCTCAATTACACGATAACCAACAAAATCTTGTAATAGAATGCTCCAACTATGTGTCAATACCAAAGAGAAAAGAAATAAAAAGATCGAAAGACAAAAACACCCTCTTGTATTTAACAAATTAAAATAAAAAATAATATAGGGATAATCTTGTAATTTCATCAAAAGTCAAAAGTCTAATTCTACTTGATTCGAGTGTGATAATTAAAATCAAACACATGAAATTTTTTTGAAGTTAAAATAACATAGAAATATTTTTAAGAGTTAAACAAAGCATGGTTTTTTTTTTTTCTTTTTTAATTTATCAAAATAAAAAAATCAACTTACTGTGACTTTAATGCTTCCACTTTGCTTAAATTCCCAATCAATTATGTAGTCATAGTTGCCCACGGTAGATACCATCCTCACAACAAGAGTAACATCCGGTCTCACCTCCTACAAAATAATAATCATACACAACATTTTGCTAAATATATTATATATGTCTTACTTAATAACAAAAAAGTTAATCAACACCAACATGTAATTGATCTAATGAAAGGGACTAGTCACTACAAAGTAGCGGACTCATGTTCGAATCTATGCTAGGAGAGGTATCCATTTAATGTGTCCAACCCGCCTCAGAAGGTATTAAACCCTTGGAAAACCAAAAAAAGAAAGTTAACCAATTAGAAAGGTCAACTAACCACAGTGTCACCTGGAAGTGTCGCATCGCTATGCCGCCACATTATGTCTCCGGCATAGCGTTCGAATACGCAAAATACATTTGATATTTTAGTTGGTGTACCATCTTGTGTAGGGTAAAATCCATCCAAAAACACTGCATTTGGTGGGCAATCAGTTGATGGTTGAAGTGGCATTGCACAAAGACCAAATCCAAATTCACCAGCATCAAGAAATGTTCTATAGTACCACTCTTCACTTAGGTCTTGGTATGGTACGAAGAGTTCGGACACATAGCCTCTATACATTACACTTCGGTATTTATTCATGTCATGATCATATATTGATGCCAATGAGATTATTGGGCCAACTCTCATGTCGAAAGCTAGATGAAATTCCCAATTTGCCCACCTAATTTAGTTTCATGAAAATAAAAAGATAAACAAATTAATTTGATTAAAATTATGTGCTATTCGATGTTAGCAATTAGTATTTAAAATAAAATCTTATTAACAACCAAATCATTTTTTATGTCAATATGAGTAGAGTAGTTTAAAAGAAGAGTGAATTGCATTTTTGGTCCTCCTTATGGGTTAATTTTTGTATTTTTATCCCTCTAAATTTTTTTGGAAGATTCATCCCTCTTATCAATGTATAGTGTAACATGTTCGTCCTTCTCAAGTTTCTCATAGCGGATTCGTCCCTCTTATCAATACAGTGTAACATATTAGTTCATTTTAAATACAAAATACATCACTTAAATCCAAAATATATTCTAAAATGGACTAAAATTGATGTATTTTTAATTTAAAATGAACAAATATGATACACTATATTAATAAGAGGGACGAATCAACTACAAAAAAAATTAAGAAGAACAAATAAGTTATAAGGGGGACGGATGTAATATACTACATTGATAAGAAGGACGAATCTGTTACAAAAAATTTAAAAGAGACGAAACTGCAAAATTTGGCCAAGAAGAAGGATAAAAAATGCTTCACCCTTAAGGAAATCATGCATATGTGATTGAATTTTAGTTCACCTACACTAAATAAAAGAATTATGTCGTCTATTATAGGATTCCAGGTAATGTACAATATCAAATCGTCATTATTTAAATATATTTTGTGACAATAACTCATGTTTTGTCATAATTATAGATTAAACAAAAATATAGTACCACAAATGGTGTTAAGTTGACAATAGTGACAATTAATAATAAATGTATATTTTTACCTCACATTATGTCCATCTATAACGAAACTTGGTCCATTGGGTTGCAATATTGTCATACCCTTGATACGAGTATCAAATGGTGGATTTTGTTTAGACTCCCTATAATCAGTGCCATCAGATTTAGGCACTGGAACCATCAAACGGTCACGATATTGCACGATTTTCATCTGGTCAAGATCAACGGTAGCCATGATACCTTCAATAGGCCTCATGTAAAAATTGATTGTACCATCAACATAATAGCACATAACAGTGATCACCCTTTTGGTATTTTCCTCTCCATACCATCCAATAGTAAAACCTTCACACAACACTTCACTTAAGTTAAGGTTTCTTTTCTTGATTGAGGTTATGAATGGTGCATATTTAAGGGGCAACTCACTAGCCGTAGCTTGTTCCTCGTTCGTGAGCATAGGATAGCCATTGCCATCGTAGATTTTGTCGGATAATATCTTATTATTCGACAAATCAATCATAATTTCGTGGCTTTTGGAACCGACACGCGCCATAACGAACGCTTGTCGATGTTTTAGCAAGTTTTTAGGCTGATTTTGTGATATCCATGATAGGATCATTGGTTTGTCTGGCTCATCTAAGCCTATATAATGAAAAGTTACATTTTGGTGGGACTTTTTTACTAAGGTTTGGATTTGATTGAGCTCAAATGGTGTGAGGGGATCTAATGGATGGAATCCATGAATTGGAGCAAATGAGAAGATTAGAAGGACTAGAAATAAAAGGATAGTACTAAAGTTTTCTTTAGTTGGATGCATTGCCTCTTGCTTTTAATTAGGTAGTGAAAAACTATGGGGTGGCCATTATATATATATAGACGTATCAATTCTAATAAAATATTTCATCCTATTAATATTAATTGTTGTTATCTTCAAAGGATTTTAGGAAAAAAAAAATTAAAATGTCATATTACTAAAAGACAATGTGTGACCACATTTGGTCACACTCACTCATTTATATAGGATACTAGGAAAATACATGTACAACGTACTTGTTTAGTTAATTTAATGGATATTTTATTGTAAATCAGAGTAAAATCAACTTTATTATGTTAATTTATTTTCTATTATTTTTTTATTAAAATTATTAATTTATATTATAAAAATGATGGCCTTCAAATTGTAATCAAATATAAAATGATGCATGATTTAGTCAAGAAATCTTGTAAAATTTGTTCTAAAATAATATCTTAAGAAAATTATTTAGCTCATTTCATATTTTATTTTAAGAAATATAAATCATTGAACGTCTTCACTATTTTTATTTTACCAATATAAAATTAAAATCATTTTTCTTTGTCTCTGTCAAACATGAGAAATTTTTGTCATCACAAATTATAATGTGAATGTGACATTATATTTTATATCATAAAAAAGGAATCCATCCAACTTTGTTATCAAATGAAATTGGGCCCATTTTTATGTAGATTTCGATTAGGTATATTACCTTATCAATTGAAATGCATCTATTTACCACCTAAGTCATTTTTACTTATTTAAATTCATTAGTTTAATTTATTTTTTACTAGTTTAATCCGTCTTTTTGCCAATTTCATTCATTTGTACTGGTTTAATATTCTTTTTATATGTTTTACCAATTTTTATTAATCACAACTTATTTTTATTGTTTTCCATATTTCATTGATTTCTCTAGTTTTTTTTTTTATTTAAACCATTTTTCTAATAGTTTGACCTTGTTTTTGTTGGTTGAACATTTTTTTTATAGAGTTCACTCGTTTTTACCTGTTTAATCAATTTTCACAAGTTCTCCACTAAGTTCACATGCTTTCACTGACTTTAGCTTTTTTCACCGGTTTTACCCATTTTTCACAGTTGTTTGATTTCATCGTTTTACCAATGTCATCGATTTTACATGTATTTACCGAATTTTCATCGATTTCATATGTATTTACCAAATTTTCAACTCAATACATGTTCAATTACTTTAAATATATTTCAAATCATATCATTGAACGTCTTCACTATTTTTATTTTATCAATATAAAATTAAAATGATTTTTCTTCGTCTTTGTCAGACATGAGAAATTTTTGTCATCACATATAATAATGTGAATGTGACATTTCATTTTATATCATAAAAAAGGAATCCATCCAACTTTGTTATCAAATGAAATTGGGTCCATACTAAGTAGATTTCGATTATGTATATTACCTTATCAATTGAAATGCATCTATTTACCACCTAAGTCATTTTTACTTACTTAAATTCATTAGTTTAATTTAATTTTTACTAGTTTAATCCGTCTTTTTGCCAATTTCATTCATTTGTACTGGTTTAATATTCTTTTTATATGTTTTACAAATTTTTATTGATCACAACTTATTTTTATTGTTTTCCATATTTCATTGATTTCTCTAGTTTTTTTTTTTTTTTTTTTTTATTATTTAAACCATTTTTCTAATGGTTTGACCTTGTTTTTGTTGGTTGAACTTTTTTTATAGAGTTCACTTGTTGGATGAAGATGAAGATGAAGTGCAAAGAAGACAAGTAATTAAGGGAAGGTTTTGATGATTTCCAAAACATCATAATCAGCTAAGTATGGAAGCTTAGTTCCATTAGAAGAATTTTGAACAAGTAAAAGAAGACATCAGAAGAGTTCAAAGTTCAAAGCCCAGAAGACTAGTGATCTCATGCTGAAACAGCGAACAGAAGGGTAGGTCATCAGCCGAGTCAAATCAGATTAGTTCAGTATTTGATCAGTAGAGTATCTATCAGAAGAGTCGTTTTTATCAGCAGAGTATAAGAGATCAAGAGATTAGTCCAACGGTAATAAATGCACCAAATGTAATAAATGCTGGAAGAGAAGGGTAGTAATGGCAAATGATTGAAATTAACTCTCGGATCAGCAGAGTGCATTTAATACAGCTACAGGAAAGTACAGCAGAAAAAGGACTGTAGCAGGTTACCGTTCTAATTTCGGGCTAAGGCTATGGATTTGAAGATTTGATCTCCTTCAACGGTCTTATTTTCAAATTCAAGTATAAAAGGAGCTGATTTCAACGAGCGAGACACATAACAACATCTGAGATTTCGCATTCAAAGCAGAAAATTTATCTAAGTCTCAAGAAGCTCGAACAGCTCACTCGTCTGGTGGAAGTCATCTGTTGACAGAAACCCAGTTGAAGAAAACAGAAAATCACGGTCTAAGTGATCTTGTAATAGCTGAGTGTTGTGAGAAGTTGTGATCCATCTTTGTGAGTGATCAAACTTCAGAGAGTAGAATTTCTTAGTGATTTTCTATTGCGAGCTTATAGCCTTTTCATTAGTTGTCTAGGTATAAGTGGAGAAATATTGTAATCTATGTGATTATAGTATAACCCAGAATCTAAGTGATCTGGAAGAGTGGACTAAAGGATTTTTATCCACATAACCACTATAAAAATTCTTTGTGTTGATTTGCATTTAAGTTTTTCTAGCATATTTCAAACTGCATAAGCAAACACTTTGAATTGATTAAAAGATTTTAAAAGGAGTTTTAAAACTGGGGATAAAATCTTTTAAGGACTTAGTCTACTTGTGAAAAACACTTTTAAAACATCCGCTGCAAGACTCTTGAGAAAACTATTCTGTTGAAAAACAGCTAAGTATTTATAAGAAGAGTGGTCACTCTGCTGTTCTAGACTTGTTCTTGATCAGCGTAGTCATCTTACTGTTCTTCATCAGCTTAGTCTGCTTACAGAAGACTGAAAAGTTTTTAAGTCTAAAATTTTCCAGAGGTCTATTCACCCCCCCCTCTAGACCTCATCTGACCACTTGGGACCAACAAGTGGTATCAGAGCAGGTGGTTCATTAGAATCAGCTGCCTGATCAACGAGCTTGATCCAAGTGTTTTTCAAAGGTTTGTCAAACTTTTCAAAAGAGCATTTTTTTGATAAACTAAAACTTTTTGAAAAATGGATTGTATCAGCCATGTTCCCCACATTACTGGTATGTCTTTTGAAGATTGGAAGATTAGAATGGAAATCTTTCTAGCTGCTTATAATGACAACATGTACACATGTATCATTAAAGGTCCATTCAGATTCACAAAGACCATAAAAATCAATGAAGTTGATACGGTTGTGGAAAAAGACCTTCATGAGATGACTCCCGAAGAAATCAAGCTATTCAATCTGGATAAAGTCGGAAGATTCATCATGACTAAAGCCCTGGACAATGATCGGTTTGACAAAGTCAAACATTGCAAGACTGCAAAGGAGATGTGGGACAAAGTCAGAGATATGAGCGAAGGCAATGATGCAATAAAAGAGCATCAGCTCACTGTTGCTTTGGAGAAACTTGACAACTTCAAGATGAAGTCTGGAGAAACCATTGATCAGATGGATACCAGATTCACCAGAACTCTGAATGAAGTTTTAAAGTTGGGAAAGACCTTCACTGACAAAGAGATCACTGTCAGAGTACTAAAGGCCCTACCCCCAAAATTCAACATGAAAGTGATAGCAATGGAAGAATCAAGGGATTTGGGAAAAATCTCTCTTACTGAGCTGTTTTCTGTACTCAAGGCATTCGAGTATAAACTGCCTAGAATGGGAATTGAAGAAACCTCAACTTCAGGACCCACAGCTGCACTGGTAGCTGCTGAAAACACCAGAAGATCAGCACAGAAAAGCAAAAAAGTGGACTCATCTGATGAAGCCACTCTACTCAACAAAAAGGAGTACACCGCTGGAGATGTAGCATTGCTAATGAACAATTTCAAGAAGTTCTACAAAAGAAAAATGAAGAACAAATATAACAATGCTTCTACATCTAAACCTAACTTTTCTTCTCAAGATAAAGAGGATTATAAATCCAAACTAATGTGTTATAACTGCAGGAAATTGAGACACTTCATCGAAGACTGCCCATATCCAAAAGCAGAGAAATATACTGAGGAAGAGAAGAAAATCAGAAAAGAAAGAAAGCATCAGAGAGGCAAGGCTATGATGGCTGAAGCAGAAAAGCTGGCTGCTGTCTACTCATCTGATTCAGATTCAGACACGTCTGATGAAGAAAAACCTACTCTCCTCTGCCTGATGGCAAAGGAATCTGATGACTCTGAGGAAGAGGTAACTCCTCTTGACAATGAATTATTCAATTCATTTGAACAAATGATGCTTAACAATACTGGTATTGCTGAAGCATACAAAAAGCTTAAGGAAGAGATGATATTGCTAAAAGAGCAAAATAGTTCACTGAAACTTTTAGCTGAAAAGCCAAAAGAATCAGCTAAATATAAACAGCTTGAGCAAGAACATGAATCTCTGAAAGCTGAATGTGAGGTTTATAAAGGAAAAATCATGGAATTTGAAAAGGTTATTGAGTCTCATGAAAAATCATCTGTTGCATCAAATCACATGTCTAGTAAACAGAAGATGCCTTTAGAAAAGGATAAGCAAGAATTGAATCATACTGAAAAATTTATATCTGCTGACAATAGTAAGGTCATTCTGTATGTTCAAACTGCTAGACCTACCTCAACTGAGAAAGAATTAAAGGAGAAGAAATCTCCTAAGGCTAAAAAGAGCAAAGAGCCTAGTTTAGGTAAACAGACTAGTAAGACCAAACAGCAGAGTCCTAAGAAGTCTGCTGATAAAGCTGAAGTCAATCAGACTAGTGGTAAAACTAAGTCGTCTGTCAATCAGCAATCCACTAGTAAGCCAAAGAAGCATAAGAATGAGAGAAATCAAAATGCTTGGTATGGAAATGAGTCATATTATGTGCAACCTGCTGCATATCCTCCTATGTATCATGCACCTCAATTTCCTAGTTACTATGCACCTTACCCTGCTCATCCAATGCATGCATATCCTGCTTATCATGCACCTTACCCTGCTTATGAACACTATTCTTATCATACTGATCATCAACATGACTTATCTGCTAATTATGATAAAAATGAAACTGTTCATGCTCCTGTCAAAACTCAGAAGCCTAAGAAGCCTAAGACATCAACATCTTGGGTTGTCAAAGGTGGAACTAATCCTTCAGGACCCTCTCAATAAGGGTACCTAAAACAATTTTATTTTTGTTTTGTAGGTTAGGATTAGGAGTAGGAGTAAAGTAGAGAAGATTTGGTACTTGGACAGTGGATGTTTAAGGCACATGTGTGGAAGCATACATGAGCTGACTGATGCGGTTGCTGTGGATGGTCCAAAAGTTACTTTTGGGGACAGCAAAGAAGGCAAGATTAAGGCTAAAAGAAGATTAATCAGAGGAAACATAGAGATATCTGACGTCTCATATGTTAAAGGCCACAAATATAATCTACTGAGCATAAGTCAATTTTGTGACAAAGGATATTCAGTCATCTTCTCAACAGATAAGTGCTACGTTGAACAGATTGGTACAAAGAAGGTAATTTTATCTGGAAGACGACAAGGGAATGTCTACATAGTCGACTGGAATTCTGCTGATAAGAATTCAAATGTTTGTTTGGTGGCTTCTACACCAAGTGAAGTTAGTTGGCTATGGCACAAAAGAATGAATCATTTAAACTTCAAGACCATCAACAGATTAATCAAGAATGATTTGGTAGAAGGGATCCCAAGGACAGTCATGAGCAAAGACAAGCTCTGTGACGCCTGTCAGAAGGGTAAACAAATCAAGTCATCGTTCAAAAGCAAGAAGCACCAATCTTCTGAAAGAATCTTGGAGCTGCTACATATGGACTTATTTGGACCCATTGATCCAATCAGCAATGGTGGAAAGAAATACTGCCTAGCTGTTGTGGATGACTATCAAGATATACTTGGGTGATATTCATGAAAAAGAAAAGTGAAACCAAGGAACATCTTACTAATCTAATGGAGCTGATCCAGAATGAGAAGAGCATAAAGATATTGAAGATCAGATCAGATAGAGGGACAGAGTTTACAAACTCTACTGTTGAAGAGTATTGTAATATCAAAGGAATACATCATGAGTATTCAGCTGCTAGAACCCCTCAACAGAATGGTGTTGCTGAAAGGAGAAACAGAACAATGAAAGAAGCTGTCAGAACCATGATAGCTGAAGCTAAGTTGTCTCAAAGATTTTGGGCAGAAGCAACAAATACAGCCTGCTTTACTCAAAACAGATGCATGATCAACAAAAATTAGAACAAGACTCCATATGAAGTTTGGAACAACAGAAAATCAAACATTCATTACTTTAAAATTTTTGGTTGTAAATGTTTTGTTTTGAATAATGGGAAAAATCACCTTACTGAATTTGCAGAAAAGGCTGATGAAGCTGTCTTTGTAGGATACTCTACTGTTAGTAAAGCTTATAGAGTTTTTAACAAAAGAACATTACTAATAGAATAATCCATTCATGTAGTATTTGATGAACCAAACCAATCTTCTAAAAAGAATCAAAGCACTAATCAAGACATATCTACTGATTTACAGAAGTTAAGTGTTGGAAGGAATGAAGAATATGTTCCCATCATACTATCTGATCTTAACAACTCAAGTGTTGTTCAAAATCAGATCACTGATTGTCTAACAGACGAGTTACAACCAGCTGACAGACCAGAGACTGTTCAACAAATGGAAAATGTTCAACAGACTACTACTGCAACTCCAACAGTAGTGTTGCAAGATCATAACAGAGGACAACACTCAGACCTGCAACCTGATCTCAGATGGCTCAGAAATCACCCACCTGAGTTAGTGATTGGTGATCCATTAGATAGAGTGAAAACCAGAAGAGCTGCTGCACAAGATGCCATGTTTATCACTTTTCTATCTCAAATAGAGCCTAAGCAAATTGAAGAAGCTCTCAGTGATTCCTTTTGGATAGAAGCTATACAAGAAGAGTTGAATCAATTTGAAAGGAATGAAGTCTGGTACTTAGTTCCTAGACCAAGTCATCAAAGAGTAATTGGCACTAAATGGGTTTTCAGAAATAAGATGAATGAAGATGGTATTGTTACCAGAAACAAAGCAAGATTAGTGGCCAAGGGTTATTGTCAAGAAGAAGGCATTGACTTTGATGAAACATTTGCACCTGTAGCAAGACTTGAAGCAATCAGACTGTTTCTTGCCTATGCTGCTTATAAGAACTTCACTGTCTATCAGATGGATGTGAAGTCTGCTTTTCTCAATGGAGAACTGCAAGAAGAAGTATATGTTGAACAACCTCCTGGATTTGAAGTCTATCAAGAAAAAGATAAGGTATATCGTCTGAAGAAAGCTCTTTATGGACTGAAACAGGCTCCAAGAGCATGGTATGACACCCTATCTGATTTTCTTTTAATTAAAGGATTTCACAAAGGTAAGGTAGATAAAACGTTGTTCACTATTGAATGGGAGAATCATATATTAATTGTGCAAATATATGTAGACGATATTATTTTTGGTTCAACTAACCAACAGATGTGTGACAAGTTCTCTAAGCAGATGCAGAATAAGTTTGAAATGAGCATGATGGGAGAACTCAATTATTTTCTTGGTTTACAAGTTAAACAGCTGCCTGATGGAATATTCATAAATCAAGCTAAATACACAAGAGATCTGTTTAAAAAGTTTGGTATGGAAACTAGCTCTACTGCTACTATTCCGATGTCTACAAATCTTCGTTTGGATAAAGATGAAGATGGCAACTTAGTAGACATAACCAAATACAGAGGCATTATAGGGTCACTGTTATACCTAACAGCAAGCAGACCTGATATAATGTACTCAGTAGGGGTTTGTGCAAGATTTCAATCAAATCCCAAGGAATCTCATCTCTTAGCTGCCAAGAGGATATTGAAATATGTTAAAGGTACTCAAGAACTGGGATTATGGTATCCTAAAGAATCTGGATTTGAGCTTATTGGTTATTCAGATTCAGACCTTGCTGGCTGCAAGATTGACAGAAAAAGCACAACAGGTGCCTGTCAGTTCTTAGGTAGTCGTCTGATCTCATGGATGAGTAAGAAACAGACTTCAGTTTCTATATCTACTGCTGAAGCTGAATATATAGCCGCTGGAGCTTGCTGTGCACAGATACTTTTGTTGAAGCATCAACTAGAAGATTACAACATAAAAATCAGTGGAATTTCAATCTACTGTGACAATACAAGTGCAATCTCTCTTACTCAGAACACTACAAGTCATTCAAGGACTAAACATATAGAGATCAAGCATGACTTCATTAGAGATCATGTGGAAAAAGGCAATGTAGTGATTGAGTATGTTCATACTGACAATCAGATTGCTGATATTTTCACTAAACCTCTAAGTGAAGTAAGATTTTCAACTCTAAGAGCTGAGCTAGGACTACTTAATTTGGATGCATAAGCTGAGGGGGAACACATCAGAAGACTAAAGTTCAACAGCTTAGTTATCCGTTATTATTCTATTCAAGGATTAACTTTCAACAGACTAGTTAACTTATGAAGTCTTAAAGACAGGGGGAACGTGTAAGACTAGCGGTACTTCTGTTCTAAAGATGAAATTGGTTAATGACAGTTGGTTGAAGTTATGTTATCAGAAGATCTGTTCTTAATTCTTGAAGACTAGAAAGATGGAGGGACAACCAAGCTCACTAATTCCCCTCCCTAGTCTAAAGCAGATAGTATATGGTCCAGCAATCAGACCATATGAAGATCTTCCTGAGAATCCAGTGTCACCATTTATTGCCACTGATGACCTGAAATGGATCACTCACAGGACTGCCTTAGATGAGGCTGGTAAAGTCCACACCATCACAGAGGTGAAGAAGATCAAAGCCCCTACTGGTGATCAAGGGAAAGAGCAAGATAAGTCTACTGAGCAAGAAAAGAAAGACAAAGAAACTGAAGATTCATCTGACCCTACTGATCAAAGTAAGGATTTAGAGAAGAAAAAGGAAGAAGAGACTGCTGATCAAACTGAGGAGAAGGAAAGCACTCCTAGTCATGCTGATGAAGCCAAAGTGCAGGAGATTGCCTCTGGTTCAGCTGATCAGACCACAGAAGATGAAGTTCTTACCTTACCTTCTATTCCTACTGATGTTGCTTCTACTTCTAAAGTTTTGCAGGATTCCCTATCTGACATATTCCAACAGATGATTGCCAAATCCCTGAAGGAAATGGAAGAAAGAATAACTGCAAACATTTTGGCTGCATTGAAACCATCAATCCAGAAAGTTGCTTCTATCCCTGCTGATGTCATTGAGGATACTGCTCACAATGTGAAATCCATCAGACAGGATATGAATATTATTCAAGCTAGAACAAAGAGCACAGCTGCTGGTTGGAGGGATATTACTGAAACTGTTGAGATGGCCATCTAAGCTGAAGATGAAACCTTGAGGAATATAGCTCGAGACTTCAAATCTTCTGCTGATATGGTACTTGCAACCCAATTTCAGCTGGGTGATCAAGGTGAAGCAGTTCTCAACAGAATGCATGCTATGGAAGCAAACCAGATAACTCATGCTGCTCAAGTGGATGTCATTCAAGCAAATCAGCTAAGGCAAGGAGCTCAAATGGATGCCATGAATGAGAACATTAGGCTTCTCTGTGATTCTCTCCAAATCACACCTCTCTCTCCAAAATACCAAGTCAACCCTGCTGATGATGACAAAAAGGGGGAAGATAAGGTAGAAGAAGAAAAGACTGCTGAATTGGAAGAAACTGAGACGCTGGAAGAGTCTGCAAATGAAAATGAAAATGAAGAAACCAGCAGACCAGCAAATAAATCAGACACAGAAGAAGACAGTGAAGCTGAAGAAAAGGCCAAATCTGACAAAGAGATAGCTGCTGCTAAGGATTCAGCTGAAGAACAGCTTGACCCTGATGCTAAACAGAAGAAATTGGAGCTTACGAGAAAAAGGTTCAATGAACAAATAGCTGAGACATCTGAGCCAGCTGAAGAAAAAGGACAAGAAGACAAGGAAAAAGAAGAAGACAAATGATAGTTAAATTTACTTGTAATTTTCCTTGTAATTTTCCTTCATTTTGCACATCTCATCTGTTAAGACTTGTAATCTGTAATCTCTTCATAAATCTATAAAATTGCAAGTTTTGAATCCAACAGATCATTTCTAACTCAGAAATTTTTGAGGATAAAAACTTTAGTTTAGGTACAGGTACTTAGCTGAAGTTTTGTCATCATCAAAAAGGGGGAAATTGTTGGATGAAGATGAAGATGAAGTGCAAAGAAGACAAGTAATTAAGGGAAGGTTTTGATGATTTCAAAAACATCATAATCAGCTAAGTATGGAAGCTTAGTTCCCTTAGAAGAATTTTGAACAAGTAAAAGAAGACATCAGAAGAGTTCAAAGTTCAAAGCCCAGAAGACTAGTGATCTCATGCTGAAACAGCGAACAGAAGGGTAGGTCATCAGCCGAGTCAAATCAGATTAGTTCAGTATTTGATCAGCAGAGTATCTATCAGAAGAGTCGTTTTTATCAGCAGAGTATAAGAGATCAAGAGATTAGTCCAACGGTAATAAATGAACCAAATGTAATAAATGCTGGAAGAGAAGGGTAGTAATGGCAAATGATTGAAATTAACTCTCGGATCAGCAAAGTGCATTTAATACAGCTACAGGAAAGTACAGCAGAAAAAGGACTGTAGCAGGTTACCGTTCTAATTTCGGGCTAAGGCTATGGATTTGAAGATTTGATCTCCTTCAACGGTCTTATTTTCAAATTCAAGTATAAAAGGAGCTGATTTCAACGAGCGAGACACACAACAACATCTGAGATTTCGCATTCAAAGCAGAAAATTTATCTAAGTCTCAAGAAGCTCGAACAGCTCACTCGTCTGGTGGAAGTCATCTGTTGACAGAAACCCAGTTGAAGAAAACAGAAAATCACGATCTGAGTGATCTTGTAATAGCTGAGTGTTGTGAGAAGTTGTGATCCATCTTTGTGAGTGATCAAACTTCAGAGAGTAGAATTTCTTAGTGATTTTCTATTGCGAGCTTATAGCCTTTTCATTAGTTGTCTAGGTATAAGTGGAGAAATATTGTAATCTGTGTGATTATAGTATAACCCAGAATCTAAGTGATCTGGAAGAGTGGACTAAAGGATTTTTATCCATATAACCACTATAAAAATTCTTTGTGTTGATTTGCATTTAAGTTTTTCTTGCATATTTCAAACTGCATAAGCAAACACTTTGAATTGATTAAAAGATTTTTAAAGGAGTTTTAAAACTGGGGATAAAATCTTTTAAGGACTTAGTCTACTTGTGAAAAACACTTTTAAAACATCCGCTGCAAGTAAACTCTTGAGAAAACTATTCTGTTGAAAAACAGCTAAGTATTTATAAGAAGAGTGGTCACTCTGCTGTTCTAGACTTGTTCTTGATCAGCGTAGTCATCTTATTGTTCTTCATCAGCTTAGTCTGCTGACAGAAGACTGAAAAGTTTTTAAGTCTAAAATTTTTCAGAGGTCTATTCACCCCCCCCTCCCTCTAGACCTCATCTGACCACTTGGGACCAACATCACTCGTTTTTACCAGTTTAACTAATTTTAACAAGTTCTCCACTGATTTCATATATTCTTCACTAAGTTCACATGTTTTCATTGACTTTAGCTGTTTTCATCGATTTTACATGTATTTATCGAATTTTCATAGATTTCATATGTATTTACCAAATTTTCAACTCAATACATGTTCAATTACTTTAAATATATTTCAAATTATTTCTCTTACCCTGTCATTTGAAAAAATATTACTTTACCGATTTGAGTTATTTTCACTTATTATATTCATTAGTTTATTTGGATTTTAAGGGTTTAATATTTTTTTACTAATTTACCCATTTTTTCAATCAATTATAACATATTCTCCATTGTTTTTCCCATTTTCATCGTTTTCTTTTGTTTCTCCCATTTTAAAAAAAAATTAATTTTTTTTTACCGATTTCACCATATTTTTTGCTAGCTAGTTAAACTCTTTTATTTCTTTTTTCTTTTTACTGATATTACTTGTAGTTACCAGTTTAATTTATTTTTCACTAATTTCACATGTTTTTGATAAATTTCACCCGAATGTTCATTGATTTCATATGTTCTCACAAACTTTAGTTTTTTTATTTTCACCAGTTTAACCAATTTTTCATATATTTTTTTTTATCGATTTCACATGTATGTATCGATTTTACTGGCACATTTTATTACTGGTTTCATCCATTATTTCACTTACTTCACCAGTGTTCATAAATTTCACTCGGATCGATTCACATATTTTCATCAATTACATGGATTTTATTTTAACGGTTTAACCAATTTTTATTGATTTTCAACTGATTTTCCACTTCTTTCACATATTTTTCTTTAAAAAAAATTCATAAAAATTTGAGGTAATGCATCATGCTCTTGGACATTTTTTATATTTTGTTTCTCAGCACAAAGAAAGGTTATTTAGTTCACTAAGCCATAATTATTTTTAGTTCATTTATAGGTAAGATACGATTCTACTTTAATTTTTTTTTGTGTAGCCTTTTTATGATATTTAAGAGAATTTAATTTTTTTAATGAATTTTATATTGTACTAAATCTTTAAATGATACAAATAATATTTTCCTACTTAAAAATATATTGATAATATATTTTAATAATTTTACATATATATTTTGCCAAATATTAAAAATAATAGTATTTTTTATATTTATTATGTGTTATAGGAATGAAAATTGAAACTGTAAAAGTGAGTTAATTTTTAAATTTTTGGAGTTAATCTGGGAAATTAAGGAGGTTTCATAAGAAGCTTCTTTTCGTCGGATTTCATATGTGATGTAGTCTAGCTTCCATATCTGAGTTTTTTACACCAACTACAAACAAGAAGTCAATTAACACACACACACACACACACACACACTCATATATATATATATATATATATATATATGATAAAGATATTAAACCGAAGAAGAAAAGTTAGTTCTTAATTATTTATGTATTGAAGTATTGAACTTTAATTTGTTGTTTAGTCCATATTACCAAATAATTACTTATCAAGAAAAAAAAGTTGAATTATACACGCAACTTAATCACAACATTTTCACACAATACTCGCCGATCGAGAAGACTTATGTATTTGAAATTTGTCAATATTTTAGTAGTAAGCTGCAGAAGCTTCCACAAAGAAAGGGTCAAATACTCCACCAATATTTGTAAATATAATTATAAGCAGTTGCGGAGCTATGTTATGACGGGAGGCGACCGCCCCGAATACATTTCATTAAATATTAGTAGTAGCAAAAATATTATAATTGAGACCATTGGCTGGTTGGATAAGGTGTCTCTATAATTGTAATGGGATCAGGGTTCGATTGTCCCTTGGCACACTTTCTTCTAGATTTTTTGTCTATCTTATTCTCAATATTCATGCCTTCTTTTTATTTTTATTTCTCCTTATTTAATATATATGTCTTTCTTTTAATTTTTCTTTCTCTCTTAATTTCAATATTTATGTCTTCTTTTAATTTTTCTTTCTTTCTTAATGATTATATAAGGAATATGGTATTTTATTGTTCTTATAATATAGTTATTTTCTTTATTTAATGCATTGCTCCTAAGAAAAATCCTTACTAATTGTAAAGAAAGTTTAATTTTTTTTATTTTCTTTATAATGCCTTCTCTGTATAATTATGTTTATTTATTGCACTCTTCATATATTTTTTTATTTATTTACACTGCTTCAGAAAAATATGTATCTGTAATTGCAAAAACAGTACGATTTTTTATTTTATTTATAATATTGCTTCCTTATTATTTTCTTGATTTATTGCATTGTTAGAAAAAATTTCGCCCCCCAATAAATCACAGCTAGCTCCGCTACTAATTATATATATATATATATATATATATATATATATATATATATTAACAGTGTAACCAATTATTATTGATTTTCAACCGTTTTTCCACTTATTTCACATATTTTTCTTTAAAAAAAATTCATGAAAATTTGAGGTAATGCATCATGCTCTTGGACATTTTTATATTTTGTTTCTTAGGCCAAAGAAAGATTATTTAGTTCACTAAGCCATAATTTTTTTTAGTTCATTTATATGTAAGATGCGATTCTACTATAACCTTTTTTTTTTTGGTATATCATTTGTGATATTTAAGAGAATTTAATTTTTTTTATGAATTTTATATTGTACTAAATCTTTAAATGAAACAAATAATATTTTCCTACTTAAAAATATATTGATGATACATTTTAATAATTTTACATATATATTTTGCCAAATATTAAAAATAATAGTGTTTTTTATATTTGTATGTTATAGATGAAGATTGAAATTGTAAAAGTGAGTTAATTTCTAAATTTTTGGACTTAATCTTAGAAATAACTATAGTAAGACTCCATGTTTAATTATACATTTTATTGGCTTATTGAAAATATCTTTATTTTTTCTTCTATATTCAATTTTTCGGAAAGGTAATTTGTATTCTTCTATATGGTGTTTAGTTAGCAGGAAACGAAGTTAAAAAATTTCTTAAAATATTTTCCTACCAATTTTTTGATAAGAAAATTCAAGGAAAATTCATGTCTTATTATATTTCATTAATATTACTTTACAACTTGAATAAGGGCAATTTTATCTTAAAAAAAGAAAAAAAACTTAAATTATTCACACATTTAGTATTAATATTAGTATAGTTAGTAGTACTAGGAGTTGCCTACGGTTCCTCAAGGTTGTTGGGCACCCAAACTAAGTGTGCGGTGACTGCAATTGTCCCGTGGCATCCAAACTGAGTGTGCGGATGGAGACCCAAACTGAGTGTGCGGGTGGAGCCACAAATCGAATATCGTTGGCGCTTGCGTGAGTGCACTATAAGGGAAGGGTATGCGCATTCCCTAACACCAATTGGTTTTGGGGCAAGTGGTAGCCCCTGAGGTCCTACAAGTGGTATCAGAGCCAAGGTCACGTGTTCGATTCCCAGCAGGAGCAATTGCTGAGGGGGAGATTGTTGGGCACCCAAACTAAGTGTGCGGGTGACAGCAATTGTCCTGTGGCATCCAAACTAAGTGTGCGGATGGAGGCCCAAACTGAGTGTGCGGGTGGAGCCACAAATCGAATATCGTGGGCGCTTGTGTGAATGCACTATAAGGGAATGGTATGCGCATTCCCTAACACCAATTGGTTTTGGGGCAAGTGGTAGCGTCTGAGGTCCTACAAAGGTCATTTTCGAGGAATCGTTTAGATAGTTATAGAATAGACATAGATATAGATAAGTAGACATAAACGTTTTTCGTGACCATTCAATAAAAAGTATTAATTTGTGTACAATTTGGATGCATCTAAGCTGGAATTGCCCTCTATGTATTGTATGTTAGTAGTTTTGAGGCAGACAAAAAAAAAAGAGGGAATTGCACTTTTCATACCAAACTTTTATCTACTTTATACATTTTATACCACTACTTTCAAAATGACACATTTCATACCAAAATCAATCAACCTTTTTCAATTTTCATACCACCATTAAATTTTGGACGGAATCGGACACGTGTCCGTTAAATCACTTAAAAAAAATATTTCGAGCAGGGAGAATTTTTTTTTGGCAAGAGTTATGATTTTCACTTTTCATACCAAACATTGAACTACTTTATACATTTCAGAATGACACATTTCATACCAAAATCAATCAATCTTTTTCAATTTTCATACCGACATTAACTAAAAAAAAAAAAGATGCTCGCGGGCAGGGGATTAATTGAATAGGGCGGAAAATGGGGGGGGGGGAATCAATTTCCTTTCATTATCCGTTTTTTTGCAAATTGGGGGAAAAATCAATTGGGTAAAATTGCAAATATCCCCCTGGATGGAAAATGCATATAACATTGCATGTACAGTTTCTGTTCAGATGAGATTTCTGTCAGAAGATAAAGGAAAAACTGATTACAAAAAGATTCATCTATTTCAATCATCAGCTTCATCACTTCCTTCAACTTCTTCGAAATATTCATAAGAAGATTCTTCATCATCATCTTCTTCTTCATCAGCATTACCATTTAAAAGTAGATTGGACTTAACAGCTTCCATCTTCTCTTTAATTTCTTGCTCACTTGCTATTTCGTCTATCTTTCTTTTGAGTCTTTCTTCATCCTTATACTTGGTATAGGGCTCTGATTTTTCTCCATCAGAATCCTTGGATGCAGCTTTTTCCTTAGCTTTATCCTTGGTTTCTTCAGCAGCTTCTTCTTTGCCTTCTACCTTTCCAGTTTCTTCAGCAGCTTCAGTCTTCTCAGGTTCAATAGCAGCAGCCTCCTCAGCTTTTTCTTCAGGTTTCTGACTTTCATCAGCAGCCTGAGGAGTTGGCTTCATCTTCCCTTTTTCTCTTCCTCCTTTTTGTCATCATCAGAAATTGGTGACACTAGCAGGTTTGATGGGAGGGTTGAGTGCAACAGACTGAATCTTCATTGGCAGCACATAAAGCCTTCAAGTTCTGATTAACTACATCATGACTGGCAGTTAGATGATTGAGAGTGGTGCTGATGGTATCATTCCGATCATTTAGGCAATCAACATTTATTTGCATTATGGCAAGCTCATTCTTGAATAACTCATTCAGCTTTACTAACTTCTTGCAACAGTGCAACATTTACTGCCTTCTCTTGTTCACTGACATTGATGAAGAATGCAGTGAGATCAGCAATGTTGTTTTCATCTCTTTTCAGAGCAGTGTGAAGATGGTTTTACATCTGCCTTTATATCTTCAACGTTTCTGTTCAACTCAAGCACATTGCTGTTCAATGCGCTGTCATCAGGCAGTGGGATGTTTTCAACAACATCTTGGACAATCTTGCAGTGGATTTCTGCATTTGCTCAGGTATTGTCTGTTAGATTCCTCCAAAGCTTGTTGCATCACTTCCAACTGTTGTATGTTCCTTGCTTCCATTTCCTTTAAGTTATTGTCTAGCAGATCTGGAAAGCTTCCATCAGTGATGAATGAATATCAGCTGATGAAGCAGCAGGGATCAGCAGCTTGGTCATCTTCACTCTCCTGGTGGACAGGGGCATCTTTCAGTTCAGTCTCTTGATCAGCATTGGACTCCTTAGCTTTCAACTCAATTGATAAGGGTTCATCAACAACTTTGGGCTAATCAGTGACATCTTCAAGATTTTACTTATGATTTTGCCGTCATCAGTAAAGGTTGTTGTTTGACGAATTTGTCTCACAACAGGCCATGGGTTTCGTGCAGATGTCTTTACTTGGGCACTTCATAATAATCTTTCACTTCTTTGCCAAAAATGATATGTTGAATGCTGGGCAAGGACGGCAGCTCACTTGAAGAACCTTGCTGATATCTTGACTTAGCAGCCCAGTTCTTCAGGGCAGTCATAACAGCAATTTGGATTGACCCTTTCAACAGGATCATCAGATTTTCTTCTTTTTCCAGGCAAAGTGTTAGCAATGATCTTGGCCTCTTCTGTTGCAAAATCCTTTGCATACTGATGCATAGATCTCTTACGAAATCAGGATCCAAGGCTTGTTGGATGGAGTCAGTCTTCAGCCATTGAAGAACCCATCTATCTTCATCAGCTAACTCCTTCCAGTTCTGAAGTTCTTCAACAGTCTTATCATCATGTAGTGTCTCCACTTCATATATCTTGGCTTCTTATGAGTGAATAAGGTCTTGAGCATCAGTTTCTGATCAAAATAAGCCAAAGCTTTCTCAAACCTGTTGAAGACAATTTATCAGTTATTAATGTCAAATGATCTTCTGACTTAAAACTTGGCCTTAGGCTCGACTGTGCCCAGGCATCTTAGGCTTGGCTTCTTTAGATTCATCAATATTAATTTCCACTAGCTTGAACAGGTCCATGAGCATCTTTCTTGCTCAGCTCAAGAACCATAGCAAGTTCAGCATCTTCAGCACCTACGCTCTGCTTCAGACATTTTTCTTCTCTGTTCATCTTTCTCCTGCTTGAATATTCCTAAGTTCTAGGACCCTTTTCTCCTTCTGTTCATCTCTTTTACGCTGCTCAGCTTCCTCTCTCTTTTTTCTTGTCAGCAGCAAAGATTTTCTTTCTTTTGATAAGGAATTTTCTCTATACTTTATCAGCTGGGGCAGGAGCAGGACCAGCAGATGCAAGGGGTGGAACTGCTATAGGGTTGATGATCATCACATCTAGATCATCCTGATGGTTGAGCAACCTCGGCTATTGGTTTTTCTGGAGCAGTCTGTTGCGTATCAATCTGTTCAGTAGCAGACTTTTCTTCAGTACCAAGAGGCTTCTCTGCTGATTGAGGACTTTGTCTTACTAAGTTTGTTGGGCCTCAGTGGATGAGTCAACAAAAGTCATCTTTTTCCTTACGGATCTCTTAATTTTTCCTTGAACAGGGCATGGAAGCACCTGTATCCTTGAGTTGACTTCTGGTCCTGTGAGCAACATTCTAATCAGGATTTTGAAGAGGTAG
>CM064884.1:11025227-11148924 GCA_003313485.2 Penstemon barbatus | reverse complement strand
ATAACTCACTGAAACTTAAAGCTGAAAAGCCAAAAGAATCATTCGAGTATAAACAGCTTGAGCAAGAGCATGAATCTCTGAAAGCTGAATGTGAAGTTTATAAAGGAAAAATCATGGAACTTGAAAAAGTTATCGAGTCTCATGAGAAATCATCTGTTGCATCCACGCATACATCTAGTAAACAGAAGATGCCTTTAGAACAGGATAAGCAAGAGTTGAACCATACTGAAAAATTCATATCAGCTGACAATAGTAAGGTCATTCTGTATGTTCAAACTGCTAGACCTACTTCACCTGAGAAAGAAGTAAAGGAGAAGAAATCTCCTAAGGCTAAAAAGAGCAAAGAGCCTAGTGTAGGAAATAAGACTAGTAAGACCAAACAGCAGAGTCCTAAGAAGTCTGCTGATAAAGCTAAAGTCAATCAGACTAGTGGTAAAGCTAAGTCTAAACAAGTTGAGCAAGCACCTAGTAAGCCAAAGAAGCATAAGAACAAGAAAAATCAAAATGCTTGGTATGGAAATGAGTCATATTATGTGCAACCTGCTGCATATCATCCTATGTATCATGCACCTCAATTTCCTAGTTACTATGCACCTTACCCTGCTCATCCAATGCATGCATATCCTGCATATCATGCACCTTACCCTGCTTATGAACATTATTCTTATCATACTGATCATCAACATGACTTATCTGATAATTATGATGAAAATAAACTGTTCATGCTCCTGTGAAAACTCAGAAACCTAAGAAGCCTAAGACTTCAACATCTTGGGTTGTCAAAGGTGGAACTAATCCTTCAGGACCCTCTCAATAAGGGTACCTAAAACAATTTTATTTTTGTTTTGTAGGTTAGGATTAGGAGTAGGAGTAAAGTAGAGAAGATTTGGTACTTGGACAGTGGATGTTCAAGACACATGTGTGGAAACATACATGAGCTGACTGATGCAGTTGCTGTGGATGGTCCAAAGGTTACTTTTGGGGACAGCAAAGAAGGCAAGATTAAAGCTAAAGGAAGATTAATCAGAGGAAACATAGAGATATCTGACGTCTCATATGTCAAAGGCCTCAAATATAATCTGCTGAGCATAAGTCAATTTTGTGACAAGGGATATTCAGTCATCTTCTCAACAGATAAGTGTTTTGTCGAACAGATTGGTACAAAGAAGGTAATTTTATCTGGAAGACGACAAGGGAATGTCTACATAGTCGACTGGGATTCTGCTGACAAGAATTCAAGTGTTTGTTTGGTTGCATCTGCACCAAGTGAAGTTAGTTGGCTGTGGCACAAAAGGATGAATCACTTAAACTTCAAGACCATAAACAGATTAATCAAGAATGATTTGGTAGAAGGGATTCCAAAAGCAGTCATGAGCAAAGACAAGCTCTGTGACGCCTGTCAGAAGGGTAAACAAATCAAGTCATCTTTCAAAAGCAAGAAGCACCAATCTTCTGAAGAATTTTGGAGCTATTACATATGGACTTATTTGGCCCCATTGATCCAGTCAGCAATGGTGGAAAGAAATACTGCCTAGCTGTTGTGGATGATTATTCAAGATATACTTGGGTGATTTTCATGAAGAAAAAGAGTGAAACCAAGGAACATCTTACTAATCTGATGGAACTGATCCAGAATGAGAAGACTATCAAAATATTGAAGATCAGATCAGATAGAGGGACAGAGTTTACAAACTCTACTGTTGAAGAGTACTGTAATATCAAAGGAATACATCATGAGTACTCTGCTGCCAGAACCCCTCAACAGAATGGTGTTGCTGAAAGGAGAAACAGAACACTAAAGAAGCTGTCAGAACCATGATAGCTGAAGCTAAACTGCCTCAAAGATTTTGGGCAGAAGCAACAAATACAGCATGCTTCACCCAGAACAGATGTATGATCAACAAAAATCAGAACAAGACTCCATATGAAGTTTGGAACAATAGGAAACCAAACATTCATTACTTTAAGATTTTTGGTTGTAAATGTTTTGTATTGAATAATGGGAAAAATCACCTTACTGCATTTGCAGAAAAGGCTGATGAAGCTGTTTTTGTAGGATACTCATCTGTTAGTAAAGCTTATAGAGTTTTCAATAAAAGAACATTACTAATAGAAGAATCTATCCATGTAGTATTTGATGAGCCAAGTCAATCTTCTGAAAAGAATCAAAGTGCTAATCAAGATCTGTCTACTGATCTACAGAAGTTAGACATTGGATGAAATGAAGAATATGTTCCCATCATACTACCTAATCTAAATTCAGCTGATAACTCAAGTGCTGTTCAAAATCACAGTGCTGATTGTCTAACAGACGAGTTGCAAACAGCTGACAGACCAGAGACTGTTCAACAGACGGCAAATGTTCAACAGACTACTACTGTATCTCCAACAGTAGTGTTGCAAGATCAAAACAGAGGACAACATTCAGACCTGCAACCTGATCTCAGATGGCTCAGAAACCATCCACCAGAGTTGGTGATTGGTGATCCATTAGATAGAGTGAAAACAAGAAGAGCTGCTGCACAAGATGCTATGTTTGTCACTTTTCTATCTCAAATAGAGCCTAAGCAAATTGAAGAAGCTCTAAGTGATTCTTCTGGATAGAAGCTATGCAAGAGGAGTTGAATCAATTTGAAAGGAATGAAGTCTGGTACTTAGTTCCTAGACCAAGTCATCAAAGGGTAATTGGCACTAAGTGGGTTTTCAGAAATAAGATGAATGAAGATGGTATTGTTACCAGAAACAAAGCAAGACTAGTGGCCAAGGGTTATTGTCAAGAAGAAGGAATTGACTTTGATGAAACTTTTGCACCAGTAGCAAGACTTGAAGCAATCAGACTGTTTCTTGCCTATGCTGCTTACAAGAACTTCACTGTCTATCAGATGGATGTGAAGTCTGCTTTTCTCAATGGAGAATTGCAAGAAGAAGTGTATGTTGAACAACCTCCTGGATTTGAAGTCTATCAAGAAGAGGACAAAGTATATCGTCTGAAGAAAGCCCTCTATGGACTGAAACAGGCTCCAAGAGCATGGTATGATACCCTATCTGATTTTCTTTTAATTAAAGGATTTCACAAAGGTAAGGTAGATAAAACCTTGTTCACAATTGAATGGGAGAATCATATATTAATTGTGCAAATATATGTGGACGATATTATTTTTGGTTCAACTAACCAACAGATGTGTGATAAGTTCTCCAAGCTGATGCAGAATAAGTTTGAAATGAGCATGATGGGTGAACTTAATTATTTTCTTGGTTTACAAGTCAAACAGCTACCTGATGGAATCTTTATAAATCAAGCAAAATACACAAGAGATCTGTTCAAGAAGTTTGGTATGGAAACTAGCTCTACTGCTACTATTCCTATGTCTACAAGTCTTCGCTTGGATAAAGATGAAGATGGCAAATCAGTGGACATAACCAAATATAGAGGCATTATAGGGTCACTGTTATATCTAACAGCAAGCAGACCTGACATAATGTACTCAGTTGGAGTCTGTGCAAGATTCAATCAAACCCCAAGGAATCTCATCTCTTAGCTGCCAAGAGGATATTGAAATATGTTAAAGGCACTCAAGAATTGGGATTGTGGTATCCTAGAGAATCTGGATTTGAGCTTATTGGTTATTCAGATTCAGACCTTGCTGGCTGCAAGATTGACAGAAAGAGCACAACAGGTGCTTGTCAGTTCTTAGGTAGTCGTCTGATCTCATGGATGAGTAAGAAACAAACCTCAGTTTCTATATCTACTGCTGAAGCCGAATATATAGCTGCTGGAGCTTGTTGTGCACAGATACTTTGGTTGAAGCATCAACTAGAAGACTACAACATCAAGATCAGTGGAATTCCAATCTACTGTGACAATACAAGTGCAATCTCACTTACTCAGAACACTACAAGTCATTCAAGGACTAAACATATTGAGATTAAGCATCACTTCATTAGAGATCATGTGGAAAAAGGCAATGTGTTGATTGAGTATGTTCATACTGATAATCAGATTGCTGATATCTTCACTAAACCTCTAAGTGAAGCAAGGTTCTCAACTCTAAGAGCTGAGTTAGGACTACTTAATTTGGATGCATAAGCTGAGGGGGAACTCATCAGAAGACTGGAGTTCAACAGCTTAGTTATCCGTTATTATATTCAAGAATTAACTTTCAACAGACTAGTTAGCTTATGGATTCTTAAAGACAGGGGGAACGTGTAAGACTAGCGGTACTTCTGTTCTAAAGATGAAATCTGTTAATGACAGTTAGTGAAAGTTATATTATCTGAAGATCTGTTCTTAATTCTTGAAGACTGAAGATTATTTTATCTTGCTGGATTGACAAACAGCAGAGGAAGATTACTAGCTATTGGCATTCTCTAGTAATATCAGATAACAA
Source organism: Penstemon barbatus (assembly GCA_003313485.2). Taxonomy (NCBI): domain Eukaryota; kingdom Viridiplantae; phylum Streptophyta; class Magnoliopsida; order Lamiales; family Plantaginaceae; genus Penstemon; species Penstemon barbatus. The sequence goes on along the minus strand of CM064884.1, from coordinate 11,144,536 downwards.
GATCACTCGTCTGTCAGATAAGTTAAACTCTACTCATCTGATATCTTATATAAGCATGGTATTAAAACGTATTCTTAAGAAACACGCTTTTATAAGTAACAGATTAGTGTCGATAGAGTTTCCCGCCCATCTGACATTAAAATAATAAAATTGAAATCCGTCTCTCCTAGCCATACGATTTAAAACTGTCAGATTAGATCAACGGTTCAGATAAATCACAGAAACCAAATCAAAAGGAAACCTATAAAATCCGATCTGAAACAGTACAGTCGTCTTACGCACTCAAATATTCTCAAACTCTCTAACTCTCAAACCCTACTGCTTTGAAAGTTCACTGTTCTTTTGCAGAATCTACTCACTAATCTCCAAAATGGACAAGGTTATTGAGGGAAGATACTTCAACTACAGCAAATTCCACTTTTCTGGCACTGATTTGATGCGTTCTTTACTAGAAAAGATCAAAGAAGCATCGTTGGTTCCTGTTTTGGAGGCTCATGAAGATAGAGTCTACTTGGAGGATGTTTACCATTTCTACATGACCAGAGAATTCAATGATGATGAGACTGTTATGACTGCTGAAATAGGTGGTAAGAAGATTGCTGTATCTGCTGCTGTTTTAAGTGAAATTTATAAGCTGACGAACAAGGGAGGAGATGTGACAGACCTTGCGTCTGGAAAAGAAGAAGAGTTTTGGGCCATTTGTGCTAAGGATAGAGAAGAGATGACTGGGACTTTGATGAAGACCCAGCTGAAGGGTGAATATCAGAGATTTGCTGATATTATTGCTAAGATTTTGGACTGTAGCACAAGCTCTCTGGACGGATTACCCAGAAGGAGATACTGCACAATGGTGTGCATTTACTACGGTTTAAAGGTAAACTGGGCTGCTCATGTTTATGAGTTATTAAGCGATAAAAGGCATTCTCATGCTATTCTGCTGAGTAATCTGTTTGCCTCTCTACATTGCCCTATGGGTGGTGGGAAGCAAACTCATGGCAGTAAAGAGTTCAAACTCTACGAGCCAGTCAGACAATTAGTGGATAAACCGAAGAGAAAAGCCACTGCAAAGTCCAAGAAGGGTCCTTCTAAGAAGAGCAAGAAGGATGGACAGACAAGTCAATCTGCTGAGCCAACAGCACAGTCTGCTGATGTGGCTGGATCAGCACAACCTGAACTTGAAGTCCCTGAAAAGGTGATAGAGGACTTCACAGCTGAGCTTGAGAACATGAAGACAGGCTCTTCATCTGAAAAGACAGAGTCTGATGAAGAAGTTCCTATTCAAAGGTTGAAAAGATTGAGGACTAGGAGTGAGGCAAGGGGACCTCCTGTAAACCCTCCTGCCAAGAAAATTCCTAAGTCCAAGGCAAGGAGAAAGGTAAATTTCTCTGAAGAACCTGTTGCAATTGTAAGAGAAACAACTACAGAAGCAGAAAGGCCATTAACAATTAAAGAACCTGCTGTTGAAGCTGCTAAAGCTGCTGCTGCTGAAGTTAAAGTTGTCTCTGAAATTGGAGTACAAACAGAAGACTCATCTGTTGTACTATCTGCTGAAATCCAGAATGTACAGCAGACTAGTTCAACACCTGAAGGAGATGCACCTTTGTTGCATCCTACTCCAGTTGCTGCAGTTCCTCTTCAAGCAGTTGAAAGTCCCAATCCAATCAGACAAAGACCTGGGAAATTTTCAACTTATGTAACTGTTGCAGAAAAGATGAAGTTAGATGCTGCTGAAAAGCAAAGGATTGCTGCAGAGAAAGCAGAAGAGGATAGGCTGAAAAGCCTAGAATTAAAAAGGCTGGAGGAAGAAGCCAGCAAAATGACTCAAGAGCAGAGAGATGCTATTGAGGCAGCAGAGTTGGCTGCTGTTATTGAAGCAAGCATCAAGGATGCTCATGGACATCAGCATACTGGTGGGATAGCTATTGGTGAACCAAGGGATCCAAACAAACCAATCCCAGCTATGCCTGCACCTAAGATAAAAGAGAAGAAAAGAGAAGAAATCAGATTATCTCTTGAAATTGTTAGGGAAGATCCTGCAATTTTTGAAGAATTTCTCAAAAGACTAGATGCTGAAAGTGAGAAGATCAATCGTCTGACACTCTTCAATTCTGAAAAGATTAGATACAACAGATGGAGGGAATTCAGACTGACAAAGAGTCCTGCTGAGATGGCTAAATGGAAAGAATTCAAGGCTACAGAAGACTGGATTCTCAAGTGGCTTGAGACAAATTCACTCATTCAAGCACTTGATTCAGAATTCTTCCTGGACAGATTAAGGATGAGGATCTGTCACATAGCCAAGGAAGAAGCCAAGAAGATCTTTGCATCCATTCCTGAGGACTTTGATGACTCAACAGACCTCAAAGAAAGATCTATCAAGTTGGCTATTGCTCAAGCAATGGAGCTCTGGGCAAAGAAAGCAAGGAAGTTAAGGGGACAACCAAGTGAACTGGTCCCACTTCCAAACATCAAACATATTGTCTATGGACCTAATCTGAAACCTTATGAAGAGTTGCCTGAGGAACCAACATCTACTTTTATTCCTCTTGATAACTTTACTTGGATTTCTAACAGGTCTGCAGTGGACAATGAAGGATTGATGAGGACAGTTGAAACTGTCAAGAAGATTATATCACCTGCTGAGAAAGAAGGAGCAGAGTCCTCTGATCAACCAAAGCAAATTGAGGGTACTTCAGACCCATCTGATCAAGACAAAATGCAGGATGATAAGTCTGATGCTGCTGATGAATCAAAGAAGGAAGAAGACATTCCAGCAGATCAGTCAAAGGAAAAAGAAGTTGCTGATGAAGGAGATGATCAAGCTAAGGAGAAGGAAAGCACTCCAAACCTTGCTGATGAACCAGCAGATCAACCTCTTGCTTTAACAACTCAACCATCAGAGCAACTCATGGAAGATACACCTGCTGCTACTTCAGATATGCCTTCAACCTCTCATGGTGTTCAACCAAATTTGTTGGACTCCATCCAGCAAATGATCACCAATTCTCTGAAGGATATGAAGAAAGAATTAGCTGCAGAAGTGATTGCTGCTGTTAAACAACCAGTTCAGAATGCTGCTGCTGTCCCAACAGATCTGATAGAAGACACTGCTCATAATGTTAAAACCATCTGTCAGGACATGGATATTCTTAGAAGAAGGACTCAGAGCACTACTGAAGGTTGGAAGCAGATTGAACAAACTGTTGAATTGGCTCTCCAAGCAGAAGATGAAGTCATGGGTAACATGATGAAAGACTTCACTGCTTCATCAAATTGGATTTTGGGATCTCAAATTCAATTGGGTGATCAAGGAGAAGACTTGCTCAAAGAAGTCAAGAATGTTAAAGCCAATCAACTTAAACAACAGGCTCAGATCAATGCTATGGAAGAGAACATCAAACTTCTCTGTGATTCACTTCTAATTACTCCAATCTTACCAAACTATCAAATCGACCCTGCTGATGATGACAAAAAGGGGGAAGAGAGGATATTTGGGCAGAAAAGAGTTGGACCTTCTGTTGAAATGGAAGCTGAAGATGATGCTGAAGGAACAGAAGTCTTAGAAGAGTCTGCTGATGAAAATGATAGGAATGAAGCAGCAAATGAAGGCACAAGCAGATTAGTAGATGAAAAGATCACATAAAAAGAAGAAGATGATAAGGAGATAGCTGAAGAATTTGAAGAAACTGAAGCTGAAGCAAAAGCTAAATCTGATAAGGAAATAGCTGCTGCTAAGGATTCAGCTGAAGAACAGCTTGATCCTGATACGAAAAAGAAGAAGCTAGAGCTGTTGAAGCAGAAATTGGAAGTTGGAACTTCCAAACCTGCTGATGAATCAGAAAAAGAAGACAAGGAAGCTGAAGAAGAAAAGAAAGAAGAAGACTAGTTTAGACTAGATTTCTTTACTTTAAAAACCTTGTAATCTTTTACTTTGCATCTTTTACTCTTCAAAACTTGTAAAATGTAATCAATTCAATATCTATAAAATTGCAAGTTTGACTCCAACAGATTATTTCTATCTCAGAAATTTTTGAGGATCAAAACTTTAGTTTAGGTACAGGTACTTAGCTGAGGTTTTGTCATCATCAAAAAGGGGGAAATTGTTGGATGAAGATGAAGATGAAGTGCAAAGAAGTCAGAAATTAAGGGAAGGTTTTGATGATTTCCAAAACATCATAATCAGCTAAGTATGGAAGCTTAGTTCCCTTAGAAGAATTTTGAACAAATAAAAGAAGACATCAGAAGAGTTCAAAGTTCAAAGCTCAGAAGACTAAGTGATCTCTTGCTAAATCAGCGAACAGAAGGGTAGATCATCAGCCGAGTCAAATCAGATGAGTTCAGTATTTGATCAGCAGAGTATCTATCAGCAGAGTCGTTTTGATCAGCAGAGTAGAAGAGATCAAGAGATTAGTCCAACGGTAATAAATGCACCTGGCGTAATAAATGCTGAAAGAGAAGGGTAGTAATGGCAAATGATTGAAGATATCCTCGGATCAGCAGAGTGCATTAAATGCAGCATTAAATGCGATGGACAGAAAGGTACTGTACACTGTACGATTGCTGCAGGGAGCCGTTTCAAAAAGAGCTGAAGGTTGGATTTGAAGATGTGATTTCCTTCAACGGTCATAAATTCAAATCCAAGTATAAATAGAGCAAAGTTCGAAGAGAGAGACACACAACAACAAATCAGAGATCGAAATTTTGAAGCAGAATTTCTCTAAGTCTCAAAAGCTCGAACAGCTCACTCGTCTGGTGGAAGTCATCTGTTGACAGAAACCCAGTTGAAGAAAATAGAAAAATACGATCTGAGTGATCTTGTATTTAGCTGAGTGTTGTGCGGAGTTGTGATCCATCTTTGTGAGTGATCAAACTTCAGAGAGTAGAATTTCTAAGTGATTTTCTATTGTGAGCTTACAGCCTTCTCATTAGTTGTTTAGGTGTAAGTGGAGAAATATTGTAATCTAAGTGATTATAGTATAACCCAGAATCTGTGTGATCTGGAAGAGTGGACTAAAGGATTTTTATCCATATAACCACTATAAAAATTCTTTGTGTTATCTTGCATTTAAAGTTTTCTTGCATATTTAAAGTTTGCATATTTAAACACTTTGAATTATTTGAAAAGATTTTAAAACAGAAGGAGTTTGTAAAAACTGGGGATAAAATCTTTCAAGAACTAAGTCTACTTGTGAAAAACACTTTGAAACTATCCGCTGCAAGTAAACTCTTTGAAAAACTGTTTTGCTGAAAAACAGCTAAGTTACTGTAAGAAGAGTGGTCAGTCGTCTGTTCAAGATTTGTTCACGATCAGACTAGTCTGCTTACTGTTCTTCATCAGCTTAGTCTGCTGACAGAAGACTGAAAAGTTTTTAAGTTCAAAAATTTTCAGAGGTCTATTCACCCCCCCCCCTCTAGACCTCATCTGACCACTTGGGACCAACATATATATTCAGCTTCAGCAGTTGATATGGATACTGAAGTCTGTTTTTTACTCATCCAAGAGATCAGACGACTAACCAAGAACTGACAGGCACCTGTGCTGCTTTTCCTGTCAATCTTGCAGCCAGCAAGGTCAGAGTCTGAATATCCAATGAATTCAAATCCAGATTCCCTAGGATATCACAATCCCAAATCTTCAGTACCTTTAAGATATTTGAGTATCCTTTTGGCAGCTAGGAGATGAGATTCCTTAGGATTTGATTGATACCTCGCACAAACCCCAATATAGTACATGATATCAGGTCTGCTAGCTGTTAAGTATAACAGTGACCCAATAATTCCTCTGTACTTGGTTATGTCTACTGATTTGCCATCCTCATCTTTATCCAAATGAAGATTAGTAGACATTGGAATATTAGCAGTAGAGCTAGTTTCCATACCAAATTTCTTGAACAGATCATTTGTGTATTTTGCTTGGCTGATGAATATTCCATCAGGCAACTTTCTTACTTGCGAACCAAGAAAATAATTAAGTTCTCCCATCATGCTCATTTCAAACTTGTTCTGCATCAGCTTTGAGAACTTATCACACATCTGTTGATTTGTTGAACTAAAAATAATGTCATCAACATATATTTGCACAAGTAAAATATGTTCTTCCTATTCAATAGTTAACAGGGTCTTGTCAACCTTACCTTTGCGAAATCCTTTAATTAAAAGGAAATCAAATAGGGTATCATACCATGCTCTTGGAGCCTGTTTCAGTCCATAGAGGGCTTTCTTCAGACGATATACTTTGTCTTCTTCTTGATAAGCTTCAAATCCAGGTGGTTGTTCAGCATATACTTCTTCTTGCAATTCTACATTGAGAAAAGCTGATTTCACATGCATCTGATAGACTGTGAAATTCTTATGAGCAGCATAGGCAAGAAAGAGTCTGATTGCCTCTAATCTTGCTACTAGTGCAAAAGTTTCATCAAAGTCAATACCTTCTTCTTGACAATAGCCTTTGGCAACTAATCTTGCTTTATTTCTGGTGACAACACCATCTTCATTCATTTTATTCCTGAATACCCATTTAGTGCCAATGACTCTTTGATAACTAGGTCTAGGAACTAAGTACCAGATTTCATTCCTTTCAAATTGATTTAGCTCTTCTTGCATAGCTTCAATCCAGTTTGAATCACTAAGAGCTTCTTCAATTTGTTTGGGCTCAATTTGAGATAGGAAGCTGACAAACATTGCTTCACTTTCAGCAGCTCTCCTTGTCTTTACTCCATCCAAATGATCACCAATCACCAACTCTGGTGGGTGATTCTTGAGCCATCTGAGATCAGGTTGCAAATCATAATGTTGTCCTCTGTTGTGATCTTGCAACGCTATTGTTGGAGTTCCAATAGTAGTCTGTTGAACATCACTTTTCTGTTGAACATTCTCTGGTCTGTCAGCTGTTTGCAACTCCTCTGTTAGACAATCAGCATTGTGATTTTGAACAACACTTGAGTTAGCAGCTGAGTTGAGATCAGGTAGTATGATGGGAATATATTCTTCATTCTTTTCAACACTCAATTTCTGAAAATCAGTAGACAGATTCTGATCAGCATTTTGATTCTTTTCAGAAGATTGATTAGGTTCATCAAATACTACATGAATGGATTCTTCTACAAGTATAGTTTTTTTGTTAAAGACTCTATAAGCTTTACTAACAGTAGAGTTCCTACAAATACTGCTTCATCAGCCTTCTCTGCAAAAGCAGTAAGGTGATTTTTCCCATTATTTAAAACAAAGCATTTACAACCAAATATTCTAAAGTAATGAATGTCTGGCTTCCTATTGTTCCAAACTTCATATGGAGTCTTGTTTTGGTGCTTGTTGATCATGCATCTGTTTTGGGTAAAGCATGATGTATTTGTCGCTTCTGCCCAAAATCTTTGAGGCAGCTTAGCTTCAGCTATCATGGTTCTTGTAGCTTCTTTCAGAGTTCTGTTTCTCCTTTCAGCAACTCCATTCTGTTGAGGGGTTTTGGCAGCATAGTACTCATGGCTGATTCCTCTGGCATTACAATACTCTTCAACATTAGAGTTCGTAAATTCAGTCCCTCTATCTGATCTGATCTTTAATATTTTCATACTCTTTTTGTTCTGAATCTTTTCCATCAGATTTGTAAGATGCTCTATGGTCTAACTTTTCTTCTTCATGAAAATCACCCAAGTGTATCTTGAATAATCATCAACAACAGCTAGGCAGTATTTTTTTCCACCATTGCTGATTGGATCAATGGGACCAAATAAGTCCATATGTAGCAGCTCCAAGATCCTTCCAGATGATTGGTGCTTCTTGCTTTTGAATGATGACTTGATTTGTTTACCCTTCTGACATGCGTCACAGAGCTTATCGTTGCTCATGACTGTCTTTGGAATTCCTTCTACTAGATCATTCTTGATAAGTCTATTGATGGTCTTGAAATTCACATGATTCATTATTTTGTGCCACAGCCAACTGATTTCACTTGGTGTTGATGCCACCAAACAAACACTTGAATTCTTATCAACAGAATTCCAGTCCACTGTGCCGACATTCCCTTGTCGTCCTCCAGATAAAATAACATGCTTTGTACTAATCTGTTCAACGTAGCACTTATCTGTTGAGAAGATGACTGAATATCCTTTGTCACAAAATTGACTTATGCTCAGCAAACTGTATTTGAGGCCATTAACATAAGAGACGTCAGATATATCAATGTTGCCTTTGATCAGCTTTCCACTTGCTACAATATTGCCTTCCTTGCTGTCTCCAAACGTCACATTTGGACCATCCACAGCAACAACATCAGTCAGCTCATGTATGTTTCCGCACATGTGTCTGGAACAGCCACTGTCCAAGTACCAGATCTTCTCTACTTTACTCCTACTTCTACTCCTAACCTACAAAACAAAATAAAATTGTTTTAGGTACCCTTATTGAGAGGGTCCTGAAGGATTAGTTCCACCTTTGACAACCTAAGATGTTGATGTCTTAAGCTTCTTAGGCTTTTGAGTTTCAACAGGAGCATGAACAACTTTGCCTTTATCACGTTCATCAGATTTGTCATGTTGTTGATAATTAGCATGATAAGGATAATGTTCATAAGCAGAATAATATGCATGATAAGCAGGATATGCATGCATTGGATGAGCAGGATAAGGTGCATAGTAAGTTGGAAATTGAGGTGCATGATACATATGAGGATATGCAGCAGGTTGCACATAATAAGACTCATTTCCATAGCAAGCATTTTGATTTTTCTTATTCTTATGCTTATTTGGTTTACTAGATGCTTGCTCATTAATAGACGACTTAGTTTTATCACTAGTCTGATTGGTTTTAGCCTTATCAGAGGACTTCCTAGGACTCTTCTGTTTGTACTTACCAGTCTGTTTTCCTACACTAGGCTCTTTGCTCTTTTTAGCCTTAGGAGTTTTCGTCTTCTTTAACACTTTCTCAGGTGAAGCAGGTTTAGTAGTCTGAATATACAAAATGACCTTACTGTTGTCAGCTGATATAAATTTTTCAGTATGTTTCAGTTCTAACTTATCCTGATCTAAATGTGTCTTCTGTTTACTAGACATGTGAGTGGATGCAACATATGACTTTTCATGAGACTCAATTACTTTCTCAAGTTCCATGATTTTTCCTTTAAGAACTTCACATTCAGCTTTCAGAGATTCATTTTCTTGCTCAAGCTGTTTATATTTATCTGATTCTTTTAGCTTTTCAGCCTTGAGTTTCAGTGAACTATTTGCTCTCTTAGCATTATCATCTCTTCCTTAAGCTTTGTAAATGCTTCAGCAATACTGGTATTGTTAAGCATCATTTTCTCAAATGAATTAAATAATTCATTGTCTAGATGAGTTACGTTGTCATCCTCAGAGCCATCAGATTCCTTAGCCATCAGGCAGAGAAGAGCAGGTCTCTCTTCATCAGAGGACTCTTCATCAGAAGTATCTGAATCCGAATCTGTGAGTAGATAACAGCTAGCTTTTCCGCTTCTGCCACCAGCACCTTTCCTTTCTGATGCTTTCTTTCCTTTATGATTCTCTTTTCTTCTTCAGTGTACTTTTCAGCTTTAGGATATGGGCAGTCTCTGATGAAATGACCCAATTTCCTGCAGTTATAGCACATCATTTTAGATTTATAAGAATATTTATCTTGAGAAGAAGAAGTAGGGTTAGAAGTAGAAGCATTGTTGTATTTGTTCTTCATTTTTCGTTTGTAGAACTTCTTGAAATTATTCATCAGCAATGCAACGTCTCCAGCAGTGTACTCCTTTTTGTTGAGTATTGTGGCTTCATTAGATGAGTCCACATATTTGCTAGGCTATCCTTCTAGGATTTTTAGCAGCAACCAGGGCAGCTGTGGGACTTGAAGTAGAGGTTTCTTCAACACCCATTCTTGGCAGTTTATACTCATACGCCTTGAGTACTAAGAACAGCTCGAAGTGTGAGATCTTTTCCAAGTCTCTTGACTCTTCCATAGCTGTCAACTTCATGTTGAACTTAGGAGGTAGAGCCTTCAGCACTCTGACGGTTATCTCCTTATCAGTGAAGGTTTTTCCAAGCTTTAAAACTTCATTCAGCGCCCTTGTAAACCTTGTATCCATCTGATCAATGGTTTCCGCAGACTTCATTTTGAAGTTATCCAGCTTTTTCAGAGCAACAATCAGCTGATGCTCTTTGATAGCGTCGTTTCCTTCGCTCATATCATGGACCTTATCCCACATTTCTTTGGCAGTCTTGCAATGCTTGACTTTGTCAAATCTGTCATTGTCAAGGGCCTTGGTCATGATAAAACGCCCAACTTTGTCCAGGTTGAACAACTTTATTTCTTCAGCTGTCTTCTCATGTAAATCTTTTTCCACCGTTATATCGACTTCATCAACTTTGATGGTCTTGATGAATTTGAATGGACTCTTGATGATACACGTGTACATGTTATCATTATAGGCGGCTAAGAAGATCTCCATTCTGATATTCCAGTCTTCAAAGCTCATACCAGCTATGTGGGGAACATGGCTGATATAATACATTTTTCAAAATTTTTAATTTTTCAAAAATATGCTCTTTTGAAAATGTTTGAAAACCTTTGAAAAATACTCGGATCAAGCTCGTTGATCAGGCAGCTGATTCTAATAAACCACCTACTCTGATACCACTTGTTGGTCCCAAGTGGTCAGATGAGGTCTAGAGGGGGGGAGGGGGGGTGAATAGACCTCTGAAAATTTTAAACAACTTTTAACTTCAAAATTGTTGCTCAAACTTAAACAGACTAAGCTGTTACCGAACAATATGTTTACAAGGCTGATCGCGAACAAATCTTTGAACAGCTTTGTTGACCACTAATTTGTAATTACTTAGCTGATTTTTGTTAAAATCAGTTTCAATACTAGAGTACTTGCAGCGGATTTTCAAAGTGTTTTTCACAAGTAAACTTAATAGTTTGAAAATTTTGTCCCCAGTTTTGTAAACTCCTTTAAAATAATTTTCAAATAGTTTTGTAATGTGTTTTATGCAGATTTGAAAATATGCAAGTAAAAGCAATGTAAAAACACAAGAATTTTTATAATGGTTATATGGATTTAAATATCATTTAATCCACTCTTCCAAGTCACACAGATCTTGGGTTATACTAGGAACACAAAGTAATTAGTACACTCTGCTTGTGCTTCACAACAAATGATCAGCCACAAGTTCGCAATAGGAAATCACAAAGAAACTCCTACCATCTGAAGTAATATCACTCACTAAGATGAATATCTACTTCTCACAACTTTTCTCTCTTACAGATTCACTCATAAAATGTTTTCTTGAACTTCAACGGCTTCTGTCAACAAATGACTTTCAGCAGATGAGTGAGCTGTTCTTGAGCTTTGAGACTTAGAAAATATTTTGCTTTGAATTCAATCTTTCAGAAGTTGTGTTCTCCTTTTCTTCCTTCGTCTCTTCAGCTATTTATAGTCACTCTTTGAATTATGTCCGTTGAAGAGAGACAAAATTCAAATCTCTTGATTTCTGGTCCTTAATTTCCGTGAACGGCTCTCTGCACAGTGACAGTACTGCAGATTGTACTTTTTGTAAGGCAGCATTAAATGCACCAAGCTGACACGAGTCTTTTCTTCAATCATTTGTCATTAATAACCTTAGACTTCAGCATTTATTACCCCAGTGGCATTTATTATCGTTGGGACGACTTCTTGATCTTTCCACTTAGCTGGTGAAAGCGCAAGTCTGATGATGAACGATCCCAAACTTGAACAAATCTGATTTGAGTCGGCTGATCTTCACCAGTTTGATTTCTTTTCTTCAGCAGATCAGTAGTCTTCTGGACCTTGAATCTTTGACCCGTCTGATATGTCTTCTTACTTGGTCAAAATTCTTCTAAGGAATTTCAACTAAGTTAAGTTTTACTTAGCAAATCTGAAGTTTTGGAAATCATCAAAACATCCCTTCACTAAATAAACTTTAGTGTACTTCATCTTCATATTTATCCAACACCCTTGTAAATTTGCAAATACCCCCCTGTAGCAGCTTCGGGGTGGCCGCCCAGCCGAGGATTTTTTTTTGATTGATCAATTAGTTATTATTTAATTAAAAACAGATCCAATAATAAAATCCTAATCTGAGGTTTTTTTTTGTCACAACCAGTACGTGGGGTGTATTTTTGTAAGTAGGCCTTTTCTCATGGAGTTATTCGTAATTTACCTTTTCAAAAATAATCTTATCAATTCAAAAAACGTGATTTATTTCGGTTTCCCCAAATTGAGTAGACCATATTTGATATTTTCAACTCAAAATCAATGGTCAAAATTGTAACATTTTAGGGGCAAGGAATTAATTATAAGAATGTGACAAATACGAAGGGTTTTTTTTTGTAAATGAATTATACTTAAAAATTTGGCAGAAAAATTATAAAATTATGATTGAGTATGATTTTCATAGATAGAGAAGTCCGTGTTTTATTATATTTTGTACCCTTTTGAAAAAGAATCAGAAATGTTATCGATCATATGATTTATTCCGGTTTTCTAAAATTGATTACTTAAATTTGAATGCATCTAATGGATGGAATCCATGAATTGAAGCAAATGAGAAGATTAGAAGGACTAGAAATAAAAGGATAGTATTAAAGTTTAAGTTTTCTTTTGTTGGATGCATTGCCTCATGCTTTTAATTAGGTATGAAAAACGATGGCCTAGATCCATATATAGGGTGGCCATTATATATATAGACGTATCAATTCTAATAAAATATTTCATCCTATATTAATACTATTAATTTTTGTTTTTTCCATGGATTTTTAGGAAAATATATATTAAAATGTCATATTACTAAAAGATGATGTATGACCACATTTGGTCACACTCTCATTTATAGGAATATAACTAGACATAAACGTTTTTCATGTCCATTCAATAAAAAATATTAATTATCAATGTACCAAAAACCCCAACACATACAATAGAGTTTGTAATCGCAGGAAAATCACAATTTTATTATTTTAAAATCTAAATTGGAAATCAAATTCTTTTATTCACTTTCAATTATTAAAAAAATAAAATGGTAAATAGACTTTCACATTTTTCGTGACCATTCAATCGAAAAGATATGTACTTTTTGTACAATTATTTGAATGCCTCTATGCTGGAATTGGTCTCTATGAATGTATGCTAGTAATTTTTGGGCAGATAAATACTGCTATAGTAAAAAAAGGATTTACCTCAATTACAAGTTTGATTGCTCATTCGCCATCTTACAGCTGTGATTTCTTAATATGTACATTTTTTAACCTCTTCTTTTTAAAGTTGACTCGTTTTATTTGATAATCCTTATCTACAATTACCTTATATGCCCCAACATGTGAAACTTGTAAATGACCATTTCTGTATATATTATGTTGAATATAATTATTGCATGAAATAAAATTAAAGAAGATATAAGGCCACGAGAAAGTGCTAGATTGAGTTAATTATATATTTGATTAATGCATGATTATGCGATTGCATTTTGTTATGGATTAATTACGGACTAATCTTGATATATTTTTAATTTTTTTCTCAAGGTATTCAGCCCTTGAGTCTTTTATATTATATAATATATAGGCAAAATTAAATTGCAAAAAATTCTCTCGGTATATCGTTATTATAACTTTTCTAGCTAGCAATTAATTCCTTTAAACATGCATATGTGGTACATGCGATTTTATAAAGTTCGTTGATATAATTTTTAGCCTTTGAATACGATATAGAATGTTCTTTTACTAGTTAGTTACTTAGTTATTGTGAAAAATAAAAGATACTCTATTGTGTTATATTAAATTACAATAAACTACCCTGAAAACAATTTATTTCCCCATACTTTCTTTTATTTTCAAATTAGAAATTTAATATTGCAACTTTTGTTGGTAAAGATAAAGGTTGCGACTGGTAAAATAAAAACCTGGCCTACATACAACAATGATCCAGAAAATTAATAATATGTTAATAATGGTCTTCAGCAATGAGATTTATCTCTCCAAAAAAACGAAAAAAAAATGGCAATGAGGCTTCGCGTGGGATGTTTTTTATTTAGTAATTGAACAATTACAAATAATTAATTGGCGATCGTACGTAGCAGCCATAATTGAACAATAATTAGCTGTGGGAAACATACACCGCGACTTATTAATTAGCAGGTTCCAAAGTCATACATGACGATGATTTAATTTCACAATATTTTTAGATCCCTCAGGCGGCACAACCACTACTCACCCCCGCCGCCACCTTCTCCGGCCAACCCTCCCCCACCTTAATTGAACAGGAGGTCCATTTTGTGAACTGAAGTAACCATCTATGCATACTGCATTTCAAGTCAATCCCTAAATGGTTCAAGTGAAACTGCACAAAGTCCCATTTTATTTAATAGATAAAAATATGTATTTTCATTTTTGGAGGGATCTTTAGTACTCTTTTCTCCAAAATTGAAGACATGCCCAAAAGCCCAACAGGTTATTTATTGTACAAATTCTGGAATTAAAATATGAAATCCTTAAATTTAAGTGTCCCATCTTCAGTACATAATACTTTGTTCAGGAAAAAATAATTTATTTTGGTCAAACCAGATATAAGGTTCACGATGCTGACTCAATAAAAGACATAAATTGACATATTATCAAAATAAAGTTCAATTTTAGAAGGATCATTAAGAAGTCGAGGCCTAAATTTATTCCGGTAAGCAACGAAGGGAAAGATCTCAAGAATGGTTTTCTCATTGATATATATATATATATATATCAAACTTATGTTGTACTAACTACACAAAAAACATTGACTACATAATCTGCAATCCTATTGATGAGTGTGTTATCGTTAGGGTATTTATTTCTAATCAGTGTCTCGGGTCTCACGACTCGTCAATGTGAGGATCAGCAGGTCAATCCAGCTTCTCCTCGATTTGTATACGGGATCCTAACCTGCAATCAAAGATAACTACGTCAGGTTAATGCCGGTGGTCACCCGGCGATAACCCTCCGATGCTAAAGTAAGTATCGAGATAAGGTTGATTGATGAGTGTGTTATCGTTAGGGTATTTATTTCTAATCAGTGTCTCGGGTCTCACGACTCGTCAATGTGAGGATCAGCAGATCAATCAAGCTTCTCCTCGATTTGTATACGGGATCCTAACCTGCAATCAAAGATAACTACGTCAGGTTAATGCCGGTGGTCACCCGGCGATAACCCTCCGATGCTAAAGTAAGTATCGAGATAAGGTTGGAGGTCGGAGCGTAATTAATACTCGGAACGTGCGTACCTTTTATCTCATTTATGAGGGCTATTTATAGTTTCAGGATGGGTCACCGGGTCGAATCAGGATTGGACGTTTTTGGTTCGAATATGGATCCTCAGCAATTGATTCGATCCAATTGTAAGTGGGTTAATTTTAAGAGAACGTCGGCCACTACGTCGGATAAGTCGAATAGATCGAGGTCGATGCCGACATTAGGTTATCTGTTTATGTTCGATGTGAACTGGAGAGGGGAGGTCCTCAATATTACTCGATTGATCCCTAGTTGGTTTATAATGACGAAGACTTGGTACATCAAGAGTCCCCAAAGTTCTAGAGTTTGAGCGTAAGTCGAACTCTGGAAATTCGAAGTAGTGTTTGTTTAAATTTTAAATTCTGTTTGTATCATTGGGAGTCCCCCAAGTTCGAGAGTTCGATTGTAAATCGAAGTCTGGGACTTGAAGTATCGGAGCAGAGTTTCCCGCCATAGCGTCTATGTTTTCGCGCCGTCGCAGATTTAGGGTTTAAATTGGCGGGTAATACCTATATTAGGGGTGGAAGATTAAACGTCGCGTCTTGTCATGGGGCATTGTGCAATTTTGGTGAAGCGGTAGTTTTTGCGCCTATATATAGGTTGGTTGTTCTTTCTGTGCTTTTACACTACAGTAAAAAAATAATTTTGACGTCGGAGCTTTGTACGCAAATAAGAGAGAGCTTCATCGATTTCAGTTCTAAGATACTTAAGAGATGTCGGACAGCGAAGTATCTAGTCCGGAGAATGTTCATGTAGAGGATGTCATCGAGGAAGTCTTTGGCGAGGAAGAAAATCGACAGGAAGGCAACGAAGGTGACATACTTGTAAGTGGAGGTCAGGCTGACGACGACGACGAAGATGAAGAAGAAAAGAAGCTAGCATATCATGAGATTCAAGCTGGGGATTATAAAAGACCGTTGCCGACCTGGCTGTCGTCTTTCTCGATTGCTCAAGGTTGGGTGTTATCGACTCCAAACAAGGTTCAGCGAATGCACAATCCTCCGAAGAAGACAATAGCGATACACGAGGCGTCGATGGAATATGGGTTTCGAGTTCCCATTGCTCCTGAGCTGGCTTCGATTCTCAATCATTTGGGTGTCGTACCTGCCCAGATTGTCCCGAATGGCATGTCAATGATTCTTGGGTTTATCATTGTCATGAAGGCTTTTAGACAAGAGGCGTCGTTCGGCAACTTTTGGTGTTTATTCACTGTGAGAGAGTCTCCGAAGTCGGGCAGGGGCTTCTATCAGGTTAAGTCCAGGGGAAATAGGAATAGTTTTCTGACAAATGCTAAAAGCTCTCATGGGAAAGGGTGGAAAGCTCGATTTGCGTATCTTAGGCCGCCAAAAGGACAAAAGCTAAACATTACATCGTCCTGGCGTATTGGCCCTATCGACGTACAGAGGCCTCCACTACCGACTCTGTCGCCACAATTTTTGGAGAATCTGCGTAGATACTGCCTGGACGTGAAGGTTCTTATCCAAGAGCCGCGTCTTCGAACCTGCGGGTTATCTGCATCCAAAAAGAGGAGCGACGATCCGTCCTTAGAAGATCTACTCGGGGGTGCTATGCTTGCGCCCAAAGGGATGAAAAAGGAAGCTCTAGAGGCCGAGATTCAACGTAAGTGGCCGCATGGCTTTAGCGCCATGGCTGAGCCAAGTGTGGAGAGACGAGCGAAGAGCGTCGGTGATTATGAGGCTCGTCGAATCGACATTAAGCGAGGAAAGAGGCCTCGCAGGGAAGAGGAGACGGAATTGAAGACAAGAAATGATCATGTCGTTCCAATTGTGGATGATAGCGACAACAGTTCGGATGATGATGAGGTCGATCTTAGTTGGTCAATATCTCAATGGGTCGACACCGAGCTTAAGCATCCCGGCGGTTTAAGCACAAGTGATTCGGTTCTCCAACGAGGTTCGAAGGATGCTGGTTTCAAAAGTTTTATTCACAGCATCTTTAGTCGCGATCAGAGGTGGTTGTCTAGGAAATCGTTGCAGAAGAACTTACATACTTCAGGGCGAGCGGTCTCCGCGGTGAGTACTATTTCTCGATATCAGCTTTTCTAGCTTTGATAATGAATCATGTATCAGAGGTCTTATATGTTGTTTTATGTAGGTAATACAATATCTGTTTCAAGGCTACCTCCAGGCTGACCTTGCGCAACAAGAAGTGGAGAAGCTTAAGGCGGAGCATGATGTCGCCATTAAAGAGCGAGAGCAGCAACTTGATGAGGCTATGAAACAGCTTAGCATTTCTACTCGAGAAGTCGATCGACTTCGTTCTGGGTATCCTCCAGAAGCTAGGGTGGTTTCTTTCGCCCAACGTCTAGAAATTGTTAAGGAGTTTCTCGCATCTCCCGTGTATGACTACCTCGCTGAAGCCAGGATGGGAGATGCCTTGGTCGAAATGCACACGAAGACCATCAAACAGTGCCAATACAAAGGTTTTCTTACTGCGAACTTCGACCCATCAGTTATAGGAGCAGCTCTCGACGAGCAGTGTCAACCCCCGGTGCTCGATGGTATAGAAGAAGAATATGAAGCTGCTCGATCGCATGAGTTTGGATGCTTAATCGTAGATAGGGTGTAGTTTCTAGAAGTAGGGTTATATGTTTAACATTTTGACTGTATCGATGAACTGTCGACGTATCTTTTTGATCGATAAATATATACAACTGTCTATTCGTCTCTAATCGTTTATAATCGAATCATCGATTTTGAATATTGTAAATGGGCTAATACTTGGGCCAACTTTCTTACTTCGAAAGGAGTGTTATTGGGCCGGAATATTGAATCAGTCTATTTTAGATTGAACCGCCACATCTATTCAAATAATTTGCCAATGGGCGCGCTCTTTAGGAATTCTTGCCTATATATAGGGTGTTAGGAGCTTAAATGTTCATACTTATAAAAACTGCTTGGGCGGAAAGGTGTCGGAGCGTTGTCGATCAGCGATAGCTTGCAGCTTTTAAGTCGGAGTACTCCTTCCCTCTTAGGTATTTCTATCTCTTTTTCTTATTTATGTCTGGTGGGTTGATAACGCCGTTAGAACGTCGTTATTGCCTATCTCTTTAAGCCAAAAATATCTTGCTTTGATTCGAGTTTTGTGTGCTTTTGCTTGTTTTCGCGTTCTTTTGCGTTTTTGGTCCTTTGTTGGACATTTGTGTGTTTTTGTTGTTGTTTGTGTGTTTTATTGTTGTTTTGTGTGTTTTTGTAGGGAGATGTAGAAAAGGGCTTCAAAGGAATGAAGAACCCGGAGCAAATTGTACAAGAATGTAGATAGCTGCTCACTAGAACATGCATAAATATTTGATGGATGATCCAACTGAGCTGAATTTTGGATATGTCATAGATGAGTGAGTTAGCTACGCTACGGACTTTACGGATCTGCAATCGGAGTTCGGAGTCAAAAGATATGCTACTCGGAAGAAAGTGCGGCAGAGCAGAAAATCTGCAGCCAGCCTACGGCACAAACCTCGCCGCGGCGAGGCCCTGCTGCTGGCGCGAAATATCAGCAAAGTCTCCACATTTTCGAGGGGTATTTTCGGGTTTTCTCATTTGGGGCTATTAGGGCAGCATAAAAGAACACTTATTGAAGATATCTCACAATCTTTCCCTCTTTTCTTTGCCTCCCTTTCTCTCTAGCCTCCCTCAACTTTCTCTCTTTACTTTTTCTTTCTTTTTCTTGTATTTGAAGACTCCACCAAGGGGGTGAGTTAATCACCACCCTTGGGGAGTGATTAGGTGGTGATTAAGGGGAGGAGAATCCATCTCTCGATTTCGTTTCGATTAGGTGATATCTTTCTATTTTCTAGTTGTCTATGATTAGGAGATTGATGTTGTTATTTTCTTTTTGGAACTATGATTGTGGATTTGAATTCTCCGGATTTATAAGTATTTATGTTATTGTTTGATTAATTATAAGTTGATGATTGATATGATGCTTATATGTGTTCGTTAATCCGATTCCGTGCTTATCGTTTATCTTAATGTTTGACAAACTTTGAGATGAGATTTATTGATTCTTGATTGCTAGATATAGTGATTTTGAGGATTTGATTATGAATTTGGATTGTGAATCGATTTTAGGATAGACATATACCTATGTCGTTTCATATTCGTTTAAGGTTTGAGTTTAAATGACATCGATTAGATTTTAGTCCATTTATACGTAAATTGGCTTAGTTTAATTTGATAGGTTGGTATGCTATCGAAAGATACATATGAATGTCATTGAATCCTTGAATAGCAAACACGAGCACAATATATTAATTGTCGAGTCATTGTTATCGTTTGATTAATTATGTTTGATGTTAGGTTATGTTTGATTTGTTGGGTTTATTGTTTTATCGCACTTTTGGCCATCTACCTTTAATGCAACCTAGACATAGGATGTAGAAAGTTAGGTGAGTGACGATTTGTGGATTTCAACCTAGGATAGACATATACCTAGTTTGGTCCGTGTTTGTATAATGGGTTCGTCCGTAAATGCATCAAATAACTTAGATTCTCTTTATTCGGGGATTCGGGTTAGTTTTAGGTCCCGGGTGACAACGGTACGCCTTAGAATCCTTTTTTTTTGGGTTCGAACTTTCCTTTGAGCATCGGTTGACAGCGATGTTCGTTATTGATCCGGAGATGGAGAGTTTGGGTAGATTGGTAGAGTTAAGTCAAACCGATAGGGAGACTTAACTAATTTGAACTCACAAACAACAACTAATTCTAGAATTGTTTGCATAGCTAACCTAACAACCGCATGATTTATCTGCTTTAACTAATCGCTTATGAATCCTCCTTACCGCATAATTAACTCCCCATTTACTTGCTTTCGTAGTTAGATTTACTTTATCGCTCTTAGTTAAATAAAATCACCCTTATCAATATTTGGGTTCGATATTATTGTATTAAGCGATCTTAAATGAAATAAGCCGTCGATTGATTCGTTTATTCCCACCTTTTACTCATTCGTGGGGATTCGATACTCGGTATGTACTTATCGTTTTATATTACTTGTAACGACCGTATACTTGCGTGTTTGCGTATTAGTATTTGGAACGCAACAAGTTTTTGGGGTCAAAGTCCATAGGAGATGAGTCTGTCGGGGAAGGGGAAGGTGTGTCGATAGGTTCTGTAAGGCATCCGAAGAAGGAAGTCACGATCCCTTCGGGGTCTAAGTCGGACCGCCATCAAACGAAAGAATTATTCAGTGCCATATCGGCATGTCGTCTACGTATGTCGGACGAGTCGTTACTGCTGAAATATGAATTCCCTTCAGGTTGGGGTATTAAGATGCCATCTTCGGATGATAGGATGAACGAGCCTCCGAGCGGCTATAGAGCTTTTCATATCGATAGTCTGGAAAACGGTCTTCGTTTTCCTTTAGCAAAGGAATTCATCGACATAGTTAATGGTCTCGGTTTATGCCCTACTCAATTGGTCCCTAATGCTATTGGATATATCATTGCTTTCTGTATAGTGATGAAGGCAGTCGGTCAACCCCCTTCGTTTGCTAATTTTTGTGGTCTTTTCGATGTCCGCCCTTCCCCTCAGTCCAATGAAGGTTTTTACTTTGTACGGTCTAAACCCAAAGTTAGGTTTCTTAGTGATCTGAAGTCGTCACATGGGAAAGGTTGGAAGAATAGGTTTATTTTTGTTCATGGTCTCGAGAACTATGTATGGAGGACGACACGTGAATGGAGGTCGGGTGGCATTCTGTTGAAGAATATACCCGAACCTTCATGGGGGCCCGACTTTCTTTCTCAGTTGTCGGAATCGACTTATGACACCAACGCACTTCTGCGGGAGCCAATTTTGAGTCTAGGAGGAATGTCGATGACTCCCTTACCTGTCGATTGTCCTACTTTAGGTAGTTTTGATCGTTCTTTGCGTTTCTTTATATAATATATTGATGTATTCTTTTAATATATTCGTTTGTGCAGAAAACATCGTTCCTATGGCTAATCGTGCCCTTAGATCCATATGGAAATCTCAGCATATTGTGAAACCGCCTGTGCCTCCGACTCCGACTGCTGCCACCGACAAGGCCTCGAAGCCTCTTGGCCACTCGAGCACTGTCCCTCCACAGACAAACCATCGGACGGTGGGAGAACAAGAAACTGATAAGGGAAAACGGCCTGTTTCGGCTGAAGTCGATCAAGTAGACCTACCTTCGTCGAAAAAGGCTAGGTTGGATGATCTACCGACCCCTACAAGTAGTGAGATCCCTGCCCCTGCCGGAGGCAACCTCGAGTCCATTCTCGAGGAACACAAAAGAAAGCTCGGATCGAGGACGGCCGGCATCTCGATGATGAATCCTGCAATGCTGGATTCTTCAATCACTCCTCAGATGTGGGAGAAATTTTTGTCGACAGTGTCCTTCGAGGATCATGCCACGCTTTTGAAGAAAGACGATGCGGACATCCTACGGTTGCAGGCGTCCCTCCTTCTTTCGGTATTCTTCGTTCGATAACGTTTTACGTTCTGTTTTTCTTTAGTTCATGTTAATAATGTACGAAATTTGGATCTTGCAGCTTAGCCAGACCATCTATTCTTCTGCTGCTCGACATGACAGCCTGAGGAAGCGCTACGAGAAGAGTAAAGGTTCTAGCTCGCATCTAAAGAAAAAGGTTGGTCATCTAGAGGAGAAGATGAAGGGGGTCGATGAAAAGGTAGCTGCTCTGGAGAAAGAGGCGACGATTAAAGATAGTCGTATTGCCGAGTTGGAGGCGAAACTTGAGCAGAAGGATCAAGAGTTTGCCGTGAAGCTAAAGGATGAGGTTGCTGATAGCTTTGAATTGGGTCGACAAGAAGGACTTAAGAGTCGCAATGAAGCAACTGCTGCCGAGAGGAAGGCTATCGTTACTGAATTCTTTAACAACGTCGTGTATGAGGAGCTTGTCGAACGTCAATCCGGAACCGATCTATCTAAAGTCTTTGAGAATGGATGGAAGCAGTGTAGGGCGCTTGGCTTTCTGAACGATCGTTTCGACGAGACGAAGCTTAGCGCCACTTCTGATGAAAACGGTGTTCCGCTCGACTTGGATTTCTTGATAGATGACGATTCCAAGGGTGCTCCTGAGGACCATGAATTTGGATTCCTACTCGAGCTGCAAGCGTCCAAGCTGAGAGCTGAGAGTGCTGAGCATGGAGGTGAAGTCCCCAAGTCGACTTCCTCCGATCATGTCGATCTCCTCAACTTTGAGACCCATACTGATTGTTGACGGCATTTGTTTTGGCCCTGAGTTTGAAAAAGAAAAACTTTTATTTCCTCTAAAGCTCGATTTGTTGGTAATCGAGTTGCGTGTGGGCGGCGTGTTTTGTTGTTTATATGTTATTCTTAAGGAATGTTGAATATTTCCTTTTTTATTAATCGATCAAGTTTAGTCTGTTTATCTCCATTCTACTCGTAAGTCTATATTTTGATGTGTGCATGTTAATTGACTTTTGGTTATCTGAGTATGTTCGATGTTTGTCGTCTTTCATTCCATCGTGTAGTCGGATTAAGTCGATAAAATCTCCATCTAACTCGATAATAATAATCTGACCCCTTGTGGTGTATTACTTTTGGTACACTGAGGTACGAATACGTACCCAAGAGGTTCTTTTGGTAAACTTATAAGCCGATATGTTCGACGTCGCAGGGTAAATTTCATAATTATTAGTCGAATCATTAAAACCGTGGGGTAGTTGAAGCGGTCAGCGCATTAAATGGGAACCATCTCAGCCGTTGATCGTGGCTTTCCTTTGACCGTTGGATATAGGCCGCGTTAGTTACCTCGGGTAGCGTAACCGTCGGCTACTTAAATGTCTTCCATCCTGACTGTTGATCCTGATAATTTAGGGCCGTTGGATTGGATGGGCCAACCCTATAAATAGGTAGAGGGGTTCCATTATTTTCCACAACAAAATCATACCAACATGTTCCTTTTTAAGAAATATCCGAGGAAAATTTTCCTCATTAGTTCGATCTTCGATATCAAGTTATCGAAGGGTCCCTTTTCCTTCTTTGGGACCTTTCATCCTACTCGACCTCCAGATCAAGACAATAAACGTTGATATATTTTTCGATTGGGTGGTATCGGTAAAGGGAGTACTTCAATGGGTGGGCCTCGTTGTTCGAATGGGTGGCATCGGTAACGACAACGAGGTTCACCCGGGGGCATCTCGGAATCCTCATTGGATCGGCACTATGCAACATATGCCGGTCCTCGATGATTTCGAGGTGCTTCCGAGAACTCGGAGGGCAGGGGTGAGGTAGAAAGTATGGCAACCGATCAGATGGTGGAGGACTTAAAGCGCAAAAATTTTGAGCGACTTTTTCCTCTTCTGTCACTTGGTCGAAGCAGAGAGACCCATCACCCATGGTCGATTTATTGACTGAGATGGTGTGTCTCTCGAGCAAGCATGCTGCCATTAAAAAGATCCTCCTGTCCTTCGCTGACGCCGAGGGTGAATCGTCCCCTCAAGGCTCCGATCAATGAGAGGAAAAGCTATAGGCGGAAAACCTCCATATTTAAGCCTATAGCTAATCCGAAGTCGGTCGTCATCAGCAGTCCTCGGTCGTCGAATATGCAGGAATACTCGGGATTTCCTCAACTTAGTCGATTTAACCAATGTAATAGCCTGTATTAGATTTTTGATAGTTGTATCGTCGATTTCATTTGTACATTTGTACCTATGTCGATATCATGAATAAAATAATCATTAATATCTCAACTTTTTGAGTTGTTCCTTTTATTCAGAACTTCAATTTTTATTTCTGAACGTATTTGTCGACATTGATTTTATAATTTATGCCTTCATTATAATCGAGATATATCACTGCTTTGTCGACTCCGCTTATACAATCGATATCTTTATTATGATCGAGATGCTTTTTATACTTAGCTTTATCCATAGCCTTTTGCTCCGCAATTTCAATTATTCAATGTAATCATTGATCTCAATTATTTATCTCCATGCATTTTGGTCGATGTTGATTTACAATCGATGCCTTTACTATAATCGAGATATGTTCATAGTTGACTTGTTAATATCTCTCTCTTTTCGATTATAATCGAGGAACATTTGGCGATTTCGACGATTCGTAGATTTCGATGATTCGGAGATTTCAATGATTCGGAGGTTTCCTCTTGATGCCTCAGCGACAATCGAGGAACACATGGCGATTTCGACGATTTGGAGATTTCGACGATTTGGAGATTTCGACGATTTGGAGATTTCGATGATTTGGAGATTTCAACTATTTGGAGATTTCGACGATTTGGAGATTTCGACGATTTGGAGATTTCGACGATTTGGAGATTTCCTCTCGATACCTCAGCGGCGATCGAGGAACACATGGCGATTTCGAGATCTATGCAAAATTATTAGAAAATGACAAAAGAACTTAACATTAGCTTTCAAAAAATAACTTTCCAGGAACTTACAAAACATCTGGGAAATAAAGACAAACTAAAGAAAATTTCTTAAGTATAGAATTTTCTGAGGTTTCTCCCATTCCAGGTCCTCTTTACGAGTTCTCCCTCCATCGTATTTAATCGATAAGCCCCTTTCTTTCCGACTTCGACCACCTTGTAAGGTCCTTCCCAGTTGCTGTCAAGCTTTGCTTTTTTCTTCGAGACGTCAACTCGTTTTAGCACGAGGTCTCCTACCTGAAAAAATTTTAATCTTCCATTTTTATCATACGCCTTCGCCATTGTGGTTTTGTAGGCCTGTATTCGTGCGGAGGCCCTTTCTTGTCTCGATTCTAGTTGGTCGAGCTCGAAGTTCCTCTTGTCAGTGTTGTCCGTTCGATCGTAAAGATCGATTCTCGGAGATGGTACTTCTAATTCTGTTGGGGCCACTGCTTCAGAACCATAAACTAGACTAAAAGGGGTTTCTCCGGTTGCCGTTTTCTCCTTCGTTCGATTAGCCCAAACGACCCATGGTAATTCATCCAGCCAGGCACCTCCAGCTTCCGACAACCTCTTCTTTAGTAATCTTAAGATTTCTCTATTAGTGACTTCGGTCTGTCCATTGGTCTGCGGGCACCCAACTGACGTGAATCGCTGCGTAATTTTGTGTTTGGTGCACCAGTCGGTCACCCTCTTTCCTGCAAATTGGGCACCATTATCTGAGATGATCACCCTTGGGAGTCCAAACCTGCAGATTATTGACCAGTAGAAGTTGACAATCTGAGTTTGGGTGATTTGTTTTAACGGCACGACCTCTATCCACTTGCTAAAATACTCAACTCCCACCAGTAAGAAACGTTTCTGTCCTCTGGCTACAGGTAATGGTCCGACCAAGTCTACGCCCCACTGGTCGAAGGGCCATGAAATCGAGATCGACTCCATTACTTGGGCAGGTTGATGAGGCATAGTTGCGTAATATTGGCAATTGGCGCACTTTCTAGCGTGACTGTTGGCGTCTTTTACCAGGGATGGCCAATAATATCCTAAACGAGATACTCTAACTGCTAGTGCTCTGCCGCCCGAGTGGCTTCCGCAAGAACCCTCATGAACCTCTTTAAGTATCAAGTCGGTTTGAGGAAACACTATGCATTTTTGAAGTACTCCGGTGACGGATCGTCGGTACAAATCGTTATTGATAATAGCATAGTGAGGAGCTCGGTATTTAAGTCGTCGAGCTTCAGAGCGATCAGTTGGTAGTGTCCCTTTGAGTAGATAATCTAATAAGTCTGTTTTCCATTCTTTGTTAAACATTAGAAGCCCATGCAAATAGAACCGATGATTTTGACCTATCGGGAATTATTCACCTAAGATAGAATCTAGCCAAAAGCCATCACACACACACACGTGGAGCTTGTTTTGAGAATAATTCGAAAGTGTTAAGCTTTGGTGATTTGATCTCAAGCATGCTTGTTTTGTTCTTGTTTTGTTTTCTTTGCTCGCGGACGAGCAGGTGTTTAAGTTTGGGGGTATTGATAACGCCGTGAAAACGTCGTTATTACCTATCTCTTTAAGCCCAAAACATCTTGTTTTGATCCGAGTTTTCGGGTGTCTTTGCGTGTTTGTCGCGTCTTTTGTGCTCTAGGCCCTTTGTTAGGCCTTTGTTCGTTTTTCGTGTTTTGTTCGTGTTTTTACTTAGTTTGTCGGTGATTTGCAGGATTTGACGCATTGAAGCACTTCCGGAACATTTCTTGCGTGAATTGCAAGTCACTATCGACCGCGGGAAGGACCTAACGCAATTAAAAGTCAAAGAAATCAAGTAATTGGGGATGCCAAACCTCGCCGCGACGAGGTGGAGGTTCGCCGCGGCGAGCTAGTGGCAGAAAGCCAAGCTCGCCTATGGTATAAACCTCGTCGCGGCGAGCTGGTGGCAGAACAAGACCAAGTAGCCTACGGCATAAACCTCGCCGAGGCGAGGTCTGCTCTATTTTTCTGCGTATTTTGAGGGCATTTTTGTATATAGCCCTTCTCCCCACTTGTTATTAAAGCTTCCTTTAGGGATCTTTTGGCCTAAGTTACTATAGTTTTTGGGGCAATTTAGGCATTGGTGGGTGATAGTTTGCTAGGTTATAAGGTTAGAAGTTGGAATTCATTCACAACTCTCACAGACTTGAAGAAAAAAGAAAATATCTCTTGCCTCCTAGAAGAAGAATTCTTGCTTGGAGCTTTGGTTGGAAGACTAAAGAATCTTGAGAGAAGAGTTGTAGTGGCTTCCATTACATAAGCTTATTTCTAACATTTATATTTGTCTTGTACTTATGATTTCATTGAATGTAATGAATACGTTGTTGATAAATATGAGTAGCTAAGCATTTAACTCCTAGGTTTTCATGAAGCTTTGATTGATCTATGATTGAATGATGAGTTTATGATGGTAGCTATGCTTACAAGTGTTTGTTAATCTAGTTTGAGCCTTTGTCAACTTGTGGTTAGGCCAACCATAGGATGAAATGGATTGATCTTTAATTGCTAGATATAGTTGATTAAAGATTAGATTATAAAACTAGGTTATGATTTGATTTTAGGATAGGAATATACCTAGGTCACTTCATGTTCTAATAAGGTTTGGAAACTAAAACATCATTTAGGCTTAATCCTTTTAGAAATAAATTGGATTAGTTTACTTTGGTAGGTTCGTATGATATCGGAAGATACGTATGAATAAATTATGAAATCTTGAACAACAAATATAAGTATAGTCGTCAACTTGTGAATCATTTGAGATTGGATCACTCTTAGTGACATGGAAATCTAGGAACCTTTACGTAATCGAATCAAAGTATTGTGTTTTTATTCATTTCACTTTTATGTGTTCAAACAAACTACAAATTTACTACTTTTAATCACATAAGTTCGCGTAAGATATTAGAATAGATCTTGATAATTATTTGTTAGATTCCTCGTGGGTTCGACACCCTTTACCACTTTATTACTTGAAAGTGACCGTATACTTGCGTGTTTACGCACTCGTATTTGGAGCGTAACATGGCACAAAAGGATGAATCATTTAAACTTCAAGACCATAAACAGATTAATAAAGAATGATCTGGTAGAAGGGTTTCCAAAAACAGTCATGAGCAAAGATAAGCTCTGTGACGCGTGTCAGAAAGGGAAACAAATCAAGTCATCGTTCAAAAGCAAGAAGCACCAATCTTCTGATAGAATCTTGGAGCTGCTACACATGGACTTATTTGGACCCATTGATCCAGTCGGCAATGGTGGAAAGAAATACTGCCTAGCTGTTGTGGATGATTATTCAAGATATACTTGGGTGATTTTCATGAAGAAAAAAAGTGAAACCAAGGAACATCTTACTAATCTGATGGAACTGATCCAGAATGAGAAAAGCACAAAAATATTGAAGATCAGATCAGGTAGAGGGACAGAGTTCACAAACTCTACTGTTGAAGAGTATTGTAATATCAAAGGAATACATCATGAGTATTCAGCTGCTAGAACCCCTCAACAGAATGGTGTTGCTGAAAGGAGAAACAGAACATTGAAGGAAGCTGTCAGAACAATGATAGCTGAAGCTAAACTGCCTCAAAGATTTTGGGCAGAAGCAACAAATACAGCCTGCTTTACCCAGAACAGATGTATGATCAACAAGAATCAGAACAAAACTCCATATGAAGCTTGGAACAACATAAAGCCAAACATTCATTACTTTAAGATTTTTGGTTGTAAATGTTTTGTATGAAACAATGGGAAAAATCACTTTACTGCATTTGCAGAAAAGGCTGATGAAGCTGTTCTTGTAGGATATTCTACTGCTAGTAAAGCTTACAGAGTTTTCAACAAAAGAACATTACTAATAGAAGAATCCATTCATGTAGTATTTGATGAGCCAAGTCAATCTTCTGAAAAGAATTAAAGTATAAATCAAGATCTGTCTACTGATTTACAGAAGTTGGATGTTGGAAAGAATGAAGAATATGTTCCCATCATACTACCTAATCTCAGTTCAGCTGCTAACTCAAGTGCTGTTCAAAATCACAGTGTTGATTGTCTAACAGACGAGTTGCAAACAGCTGACAGACCAGAGACTGTTCAACAGACTACTACTGAATCTCCAACAGTGGTGTTGCAAGATCAAAACAGAAGACAACATTCAGACCTGCAACCTGATCTTAGATGGCTCAAGAATAACCCACCAGAGTTAGTGATTGGTGATCCTTTAGATAGAGTGAAGACAAGAAGAGCTGCTGCACCAGACTCCATGTTTGTCACCTTTCTATCTCAAATAGAGCCTAAACAAATTGAAGAAGCTCTTAGTGATTCCTTCTGGATTGAAGCTATGCAAGAAGAGTTAAATCAATTTGAAAGGAATGAAGTATGGTACTTAGTTCCAAGACCAAGTCATCAAAGAGTAATTGGCACTAAATGGGTTTTCAGAAATAAAATGAATGAAGATGGTATTGTTACCATAAACAAAGCAAGATTAGTGGCCAAGGGTTATTGTCAAGAAGAAGGAATTGACTTTGATGAAACATTTGCACCAGTAGCAAGATTTGAAGCAATCAGACTGTTTCTTGCCTATGCTGCTTACAAAAACTTCACTGTCTATCAGATGGATGTGAAGTCGGCATTTCTAAATGGAGAATTGCAAGAAGAAGTGTATGTTGAACAACCACCTGGATTTGAAGCTTATCAAGAAAAAGACAAGGTTTATCGTCTGAAGAAAGCTCTCTATGGACTGAAACATGCTCCAAGAGCATGGTATGATACTTTATCTGATTTTCTTTTAATTAAAGGATTTCGTAAAGGTAGGGTATATAAGACCTTGTTCACCATTGAATGGTAGAATCACATATTACTTGTGCAAATTTATGTGGACGATATTATTTTTGGTTCAACTAACCAACAGATGTGTGACAAGTTCTCAAAGCTGATGCAGAACAAGTTTGAAATGAGCATGATGGGAGAACTTAATTATTTTCTTGGTTTGCAAGTTAGACAGTTGCCTGATGGAATATTCATCAACCAAGCAAAATACACAAGAGATCTGTTTAAGAAATTTGGTATGGAAACTAGCTCTACTGCTAATATTCCAATGTCTACAAGTCTTCGTTTGGATAAAGATGAAGATGGAAAATCAGTGGACATAACCAAGTACAGAGGAATTATTGGGTCACTGTTGTATTTAACAGCTAGCAGACCTGATATCATGTACTCTGTTGGGGTTTGTGCGAGATTTCAATCAAATCCTAAGGAATCTCATCTCTTAGCTGCCAAGAGAATAGTGAAATATATTAAGGGCACTCAAGAATTGGGATTGTGGTATCCTAGAGAATCTGGATTTGAGCTTATTGGATATTCAGATTCAGACCTTGCTGGCTGCAAAATTGATAGAAAGAGCACAACAGGTGCGTGTCAATTTTTGTGCAGTCGTCTGATCTCATGGATGAGTAAGAAACAGACTTCAGTATCCATATCTACTGCTGAAGCTGAGTATATAGCTGCTGGAGCATGCTGTGCACAGATACTATGGTTGAAGCATCAACTAGAAGACTACAATATCAAAATCAGTGGAATTCCAATCTACTCTGACAATACAAGCGCAATCTCTCTTACTCAGAATACTACAAGTCACTCAATGACTAAACATATTGAGATCAAGCATCACTTCATTAGAGATCATGTGGAAAAAGGCAATGTTATGATTGAGTATGTTCATAGAGACAATCAGATTGCTGACATTTTCACTAAACATTTAAGTGAAGTAAGGTTTTCAACTCTAAGAGCTGAACTAGGATTACTAAATTTGGATGCATAAGCTGAGGGGGAACGTATCAGAAGACTGAAGTTCATCAGCACAGTCATCCATTGTTATATTCAAGGATTAACTCTCAACAGACTAGTTAACTTATGAATTCTTAAAGTCAGGGGGAACGTGTAAGACTAGCGGTACTTCTGATTAAAAGATGATATTTGTTAATGACAGTTAGTTGAAGTTATGTTTTCAACAGAAGATTAAAGTATTGAAGATTGAAGATCATATTATCTTGCTGGATTGACAAACAGCAGAGGAAGATTGCTAACTATTGGCTTTCTCTAGTAATATCAGATATCAGATCACTCGTCTGTCAGATAAATTAAACTCTACTCATCTGATACATTATATAAGCATGGTCATAAATCGCATATTTTGAAACACGCTTTTATAAGTAACAGATAGATGCCGATAGAGTTTCTCGCCCATCTGACATTAATTTAATTATTTTGAAATCCGCAATTCTCACCCGCACGATTTGAAAACTGTCAGATCAATCTTATGGTTCGTATTAATCACGAGAACCAAAACAAAAGAAACGTATAAATTCCGATCTGAACAGATCAGTCGACTTACGCACACAAAATTCTCAAAATTCTCTAACTCTCTAAAAGCTCTTTGTTCTTTAGCTCTAAATTGTTTACAGAATCACATCACTTAATCACGACATGGCTATTGCTGAAGGAAGATTTCTGAACTATGACAAATTATTCGTTACCGGTACTGATCTGATGAGAGAAATTTTGAAGAAAATTAAGGAATCATCACTGGTACCCATTTTAGAAGCTCATGAGGATCGAGTATATCTGGACGACGTTGATCAATTCTACAAGACCAGAGAATTCAATGATGAAGAGACAACCATGACTGCTACTATTGGGGGAAAGAAGATTTGCATATCGGCTGCTGTTCTAAGTGAAGTGTACAGGCTGACTAATGAAGGAGGAGATCTAACAGACCTAGGGTCTGAGAAAGATGGAGAATTTTGGCTAGTTTGCTCCAAGAAGAGAGAGGAATTGACTGGGTCTCTGATGAAAACTCAACTGAAAGATGAGTATCAGAGATTTGTGGATATAATTGCAAAAGTGTTGGATTGCAGCACCAGTTCTCTGGACGGTTTACCCAGAAGGAGATACTACACTATGATTTGCATATACTATGGATTGAAAGTTAACTGGGCAGCTCATGTATTTGGCCTGCTGAGTGACAAGAAGAAAAATT
This sequence comes from Penstemon barbatus, assembly GCA_003313485.2. Lineage (NCBI taxonomy): Eukaryota > Viridiplantae > Streptophyta > Magnoliopsida > Lamiales > Plantaginaceae > Penstemon > Penstemon barbatus. Next base: position 11,112,824 of record CM064884.1, on the reverse strand, counting down.
ATGCAATTCTGCTCAGTCATCTGTTCTTACGCTTGAGATGTCAACTGGCAAATGGAAAGACTGTACATCCTGGCAAAGAGTTCAAGCTGTATGAACCTGTTAGAAGTGAAGGAACTTCTAAAAGAAAGGCTGCTGCAAAGGCTGCTAAAGCCCCTTCAAAGAAAAGCAAGAAGACTGGTCCAACCAGTGGGTCTGCTGATCAAACAATGAGCACCACTGTTGAAGCTGGATCAGCACAGCCTGAGATTGAAATTCCTGACAACTTAGTCAGTGAATTTGCCAAAGAGGTTGAAGAAATGGAGACTGGATCATCTCCAGAAAGGACAGAATCAGAAGAGGCTGTTCCTATTCAACCAGTAAAAAGAATGAGGACAAGAAGTTCTGTCAAAAGACATCCCCAACCTCAACCTTCAGGAACTATGACCAAAGCTAAGGCTAGAAGAAAGGTCACATTTTCTGAAGAGTCACCTGAAAAAGTAAGGGAGATACCAGCATCAGCAGAGAGACCAATTATCATTGAAGAACCTGTTGCTGAGCCTGCTGGAGACTCGTCTGTTGGAGTGTCTGCTGATGTTAGAGAAGAACAGCAGACTGGCATAACAAATGAAGGAGATGCACTCCTTCTGCACCCTGCTCCTGTTGCTGCCACTCCACTACAGACTGTGGAAAGTCCTGAAGCTAAGAAGCTAAGGACTGGCAAAGTTGTTATTCCTTATCTCTCTGTTGCTGAAAAGAAGAAGTTAGATGAAGCTGAGAGACAAAGAAAGGTTGCAGAAAAGGCTGAGGAGGATCGTCTGAAGAATCTTCAGCTCAAAAGACTGGAAGAAGAAGCCAGTAAAATGACTCAAGCTCAAAGAGATGCCATTGAAGCAGCATAGTTGGTTGCTGCCATAGAAGCAAGTGCTAAGGACTCTCATGGTCCGAGGCAAGCTGGTGGTATTGTGATTGGAGAGCAAGGAGATCCAAGTAAGCCTAAGAAAGTCATGCCCACTCTAGCAGTGCAACCTAAGAGAAGAGCAGAGCTAAAACTGGCATTGGAGATTGTCAGAGATGACCCTGCTGTTTTTTATAAATTTATTGCCCGCCTGGATGCTGAGAATGGCAAGATTACTCGTCTGACGATGTTCACCAAATAAAAGATCAGATACAACAGATGGAGGGAGTATCGTCTTACAAAGAGTAAGGATCAAATTGCAAGCTGGAAGGCTTTTGCTGATGAAGAAGCCTGGGTTATGAAGTGGCTTTAGACAAGTTCTCTGACTCAAGCATTGGACTCAGAGTTCTTCCTGGATAAGCTGAGACTGAGGATCAGTCATATAGTAGAAGCTGAAGCAAAGAAGTTATATGATTCCGTTCCAGAGGAGTTTGCTTATAATGAAGATCTGAAGGAACGTGCAATCAAGTTGGCAGTTTCCCAAACCATGGAAACTTGGGCCGAAAGGACTAGGAAGTTAAAGGGACAGCCAAGCTCAATGCTCCCTCTTCCAAGTCTGAAGCAGATTGTTTATGGACCTAACATCAAACCATATGAAGACCTTCCTGAGGATCCAATCTCCCCATTTGTTCCAATTGATAATCTGACATGGATCACTCATAGATCTACTTTGGATGATGCAGGTAAATTGAGTACTATTGCAAATGTTAAGAAGGTCCAAGCACCACCTGCTGATCAGAACAAAGAACAAGAAGGTACTTCTGATCCTGCTGATCAAAATAAGGAAAAAGAAGATACTTATGATTCTGCTGATCAGAACAAGGAAAAAGAAGACACTTTTGAACTTGCTAAGGAAAAGGAGGGTACTTCTGAACCAGCTGATCAGACTAAGGAGAAGGAAAGCACTTCTAGTCAAGCTGATGAGACCAAGGAAAAAGAGACAACTCCTGGTTCAGCAGATCAGATCACAGAATCAGCAACCCTTGTCTTACCTCCTATTCCTACTGATGTTACTTCTACTTCTCAGAGCTCACAGCAATCTCTGTTGGACTCAATTCAACAGATGATTTCAAAATCAATGAAGAAATTAGAAGAGAAGGTAACTGCTAATCTGTTGGCTGCTCTAAGTCAACCAACCCAGAAAGCTGCTGCTGTTCCAACCTCTCTGATAGAAGACACTGCTCAAAATGTGAAGACTATCTGTCAAGATATAGATGTAATCAGAGCAAGGACTCAAAGCACTGCTGCTGGTTGGAGACAGATTACTGAAACCGTTGAAATGGCCATCAAAGCTGAGGATGAAACCTTAGTGAATATGATGAAAGACTTCAAGGCATCTGCTGATATGCTGCTTACAACTCAGTTTCAGCTAGGTAACCAAGGAGAAGTTGTGCTTCACAGAATGAATGCATTTGAGGCCAATCAACTCAGACAAGGAGCTCAAATTGCTGCAATGGAAGAGAACATCAGACTTCTCTGTGATACACTTCAAGTTCAACCAGCCTTACCACAATATCCAATGACAAAAAGGGGGAAGATAGGATACTTACTGAAGAAGACTTCTCAAAGACTGCTGAATTGGAAGGAACTGAGATACTGGATGGATCTGCCAAAGATGAGAATGATGATGAAAGCACAAGAAGACCAGTAGACCAGTCTATTGCAGAAGAAGAAGAGGAAGCTGATAAAGCTGAAGGAAATCCTGAAGGAACAGCAAAGACTGACAAAGAAATTGCTGCTCCTAAGGATTCAGCTAAAGAACAGCTTAATCCTGATGTTAAGCAAAAGAAGATGGAGCTGTTAAGATAAAAATTCTTCAAAGAATTGGAAGCTGAAACTTCCAACCCTGAGGATGAAGAAAACAAAGATGAAGAGGACAAGCAAGAAGACAAAACAGAAGACTAGTCTAGTCTAGGTTACTTATGCTTGAAATCCTTATAATTTTTTTTGCACATCTCATCTGTTGAACTTGTAATCTGTAATCTTTTCTGAATATCTATAAAAGTTCAAGTTTAATCCAATAAACTATTTCTATCTCAGAAATTTTTGAGGATCAAAACTTTAGTTTAGGTACAGGTACTTAGCTGAAGTTTTGTCATCATCAAAAAGGGGGAAATTGTTGGATGAAGATGAAGATGAAGTGCAATGAAGATAAGAAGATAAGGGAGAGTTTTGATGATTTTCAAAACATCAAAGTCAGCTAAGTATGGAAAGTTTAGATCCCTTAGAAGAATTTTGACCAAGTAAAGAAGACATCAGAAGGGTTCAAAATTCTAAGCCCAGAAGACTACTGATCTCATGCTGAAATATCAATCAGAATCTATGTTGCACGGATACGGATACGTCGATACGAATACGACACGACACGGATACGGCGACGCGGATTTTTAAAAATTTACTGGATACGATACGACATGGATACGAATATAAAAAATATAAATTTATATATTTATGCATAATGAAATAAGTTAAATAATATATGTTTATATTCATATATATTGAATAAATCAACTTAAGTTTCATAAGTACTAAATTGCATAATTTTCGGAAAAAAAAATTATTTAGTAATTTAATATTATTAATTATACATAATGTTCATTGTTTTATTATGTTAGATAAAACATGTCCCGTTATAGACAAACCATCATGTATTGCAGTTGTATATAATACAAAGTGTGGTTTGACGCCTTACATTGTTGATTGTTCTTACGAATTGTGGTGACTTAGCAAAATTCAGAATATAAAATGTGTTGAATACGTCTAAATAAGTATCCGATACGTGTGTCCAACTTTTCTTTTTAATTATATTTACCGACACGCCATGTGGAGTGTCGAATATGTATCCCACAAGTATCCGAGAAGTATCGTATCCGAAAAGAGTCCGACACGGCATTTTATAATTTTTTGAAGTATCCGTGTATCATAGATCAGAATGGTAGACCGTCAGCTGACTCAAATCAGATTAGTTCAGAGTTTGATCAGCAGAGTATCTATCAACAGGGTTGTTTTGATCAGCAGAGTAGAAGAGATCAAGGAGATAGTCCAACGGTAATAAATGCACTTGGGGTAATAAACGATGTAAGAGAAGGGTAGTAATGGCAAATGATTGAGGTTTATTCTCGGATCAGCAGAGTGCATTTAATGCAGCTACAGGAAAGTACAACAGAAAGTATTGTAGCAGGGAGCCATTCTGAATTTGGGCTAAGGCTATGGATTTGATTTGTGATTTCCTTCAACGGTCATATTTTCAAATCCAAGTATAAATAGAGCTGATTTCAACAAGCGAGACACACAACAACATTCTGAGATTTTAAATCTGAAGCAGAATTTTCACTAAGTCTCAAGAAGCTCAAGAACAGCTCACTCGTCTGGTGAAGTCATTTGTTGACAGAAACCATGTTGAAGCCAAAAAGAAAACATTTTCTGAGTGAATTTGTGATAGTTGAGTGTTGTGCGAAGTGTAGATCCATCTTTGTGAGTGATCTAACTTCAGAGGATAGGTTTTCTGAGTGATTTCCTATTGTGAGCTTACAGCCTTTTCATTTGTTGTTTAGGTGTAAGTGGAGAAATATTGTAAACTTAGTGTTTATAGTATAACCCATAATATGTGTGCTCTGGAAGAGTGGACTAAAGGATTTTTATCCATATAACCACTATAAAAATTCTTTGTGTTATTTCTGCATAAGTTTTCTTGCATATTTTAAAGTTGCATAACTTAACACTTTGAAAGTTTTGATTAAAGATTTTAAAGGAGTTTTTAAAAACTGGGGATAAAATCTTTTAAAGACTTAGTTTACTTGTGAAAAACACTTACAAACTATCCGCTGCAAGTATACTCTAGTAAAACTACTTTTGCTGAAATCAGCTAAGTAACTATAAGAAGAGTGGTCACTCTGTTGTTCAAGATTTGTTCACGATCAGCATAGTCAGCTTACTGTTCTCTATAAGCTTAGTCTGCTGACAGACGACTGAAGAGTTTTTAAGTCTAAAAATTTTCAGAGGTCTATTCACCCCCCCTCCCCCCTCTAGACCTCATCTGACCACTTGGGACCAACAGAGATGCTGGTTCATCCATAGCAGCGATTTCAGGGGCCTCAGGACAAAGAACTTATTACGAATATCATTGAGGATATTAAGTTTTTAGGGAGAGTTTTTTACTCTTTTACTGCCCGATATACTCGAAAGGAAGGAAATAGAGCAACTCATGAATTGGCACACATGTCTTTCATTCTATGATTCATATGTTTTTGATGTTTTACCTCCTTTCATTCATGACATTGTATCGTCTAATTTTACAAGTTGAATGAAATATATTGGTCTAAAAAAAATCAACATATATAATAGAGTTTCGTAATCGCAAGAGAATCATAATATTATTATTTTCAAGTCTAAATTGGAAATCAAATTCTTTTATTCAACATAAATCATAATGATAATCAACATAATAATTAATCACGCAGAGCAATTCAACCATTTCACTAGCTTGGGTGATTTCACTCTGAGCACAGGATTGTGCTCAAAGAAATTGGCCGGCATCAACTCAAAACTATTACTTAGTGTAGGCATTATTGGATAATCTTCTTGCAAAGGTACATGATGAAATCCTAATGTGTACCATAACACAATGTCTTTATTCTCAATTTCTCTGTTCCTGCAATATTAAAAATTCAATTAGTAATAATTCAACCTAGTTTCATAACAATAACAAGTTTAATTGAAAAAAAGTTTAGTACTTAAGGGTCCATTGGGCTAAATTATCCTCTCCATGGGCCTGATCCACATAGAGCCCTCCGGCCCATTTCTCGGATTTGTTATACGGGGTAACCCACACATTGTAATTACTAAATCCCCCTCGAATTTGCTCGTGATCATCTTTCCATAACAAGGACCCTGCCACGGATCCTGGCATCAATGTGTACCCGATGGGGTTCCCAACTTTGGTCTTTTTGTTAAGGTTCACAACTTTAATGTCAATCGCACTCGAACCAAGCTTAATTTTGGCTTCCGACTCGGTCTTAGCCACTTCATCAACAACTTTCCAATAACTCTTTCTTGGTGAATTTTTGTCAATTGCACGAGATGTTTGTAAGTGACTCTTCATCATGGAATTGGTCACACCGTCTATGTCTAAGTCGAGATGAAAGCTAAGGAAATGGTCATGACGGGCACCAATTACATTTTCTGCAACCAATGTACCATATACTTCCTCTTGTATTTGATCTTTGTGCGTGTATGTTGATCCTTTAGCTGCAAGCATTCCTGATAAACTAGTCTGTATAAAGCGATATTACATAAATTAGATCTATATGATTTGAAAACATCAAACGTATGTTAGATTCACCTTGTAATTATTTTGTCAGTTATAAATCATTTGCTTGTATTCTTTTCTAGACCGTGTTGTATATATAAAAACAGTAATCTCGTCGTTGTTATTTTTCCACACGAAAAAATGATGTTACTTTCTTCGGTGTTTTTTTAATTGTCGCTTTGGAGAATTCCACACAAATTAGTTAAGGAATGTCATAGATAATTACTTTTTTAAGCAAAAAATCCAAAATACCCTTTTAATCAAATAAACATAGCATTAATTAGCATTAATGACAAGTACAAGTAAGAAGGATAAAATTGGTAAAACAACATTAATTTTACATTGAAATCCTAAAAGCGATAAATAAAAGTAAACAAGAAAATTATGCGAAAGCGACAAATAAAAAATAATGGAGGGAGTTCATAATTAACTTTTAACCACTATTTTCAATGAAAAATGTAAATTTCTGAAAGTGTTTACTTTTTAACCTAATCTAAAACTATGTGTCAAAACCAAAGAGAAAAGAAATAAAAAGAGCGAAAGACAAAAACACCCCTGTGTATTTTGTTTTAATTAATATCATACTCAATTCAAGTAGCACATATTTGGATTTCCAAAGAAATAAATAAACTAAAACAAAGACTAATACATAGGGATAATCTTATGATTTCATTAAAAGTCAAAAGTCTTATTCTTCTTTCATCGAGTGTGATAATTAAAACCAAACACAAAGAAATTTTAAAGAGTTAAAATAACATAGAACAAGTGGTGTTTTTGTCTTTTGCTCAAAATAAAATTACAAATCAACTTACTGTGACTTTAATGCTTCCACTTTGCTTAAATTCCCAATCAATTATGTAATCATAGTTGGCCACGGTAGATACCATCCTCACAACAAGAGTAACATCCGGTCTCACCTCCTACAAAATAATAATCATACACAACATTTTGCTCAATATATTAAATATGTCTTACTTAATAACAAAAAGTTCACCAATACCAACAGATAATTGGTCTAATGGAATGGATTATTCACTACAAAGTAGCGGATTCAGGTTCGAATTTCTGCTGGGAAAAGTACCCACTTAATGTGACCAACCCGCCTTAAAAGGGATTAAACCCTTGCGAAACCAAAAAAAAAAAAAAGTTAACCAATTAGAAAGCTCAACTCACCACCGTGTCGCCTGGAAGTGCCGCCTCGCTATGCCTCCACATTATGTCTCCGGCATAGCGTTCGAATACGCAAAAAACATTTGACTTTTTAGTTGGTGTACCATCTTGTGTAGTGTAAAATCCATCCAAAAACATTGCATTTGGTGGGCAATCAGTTGATGGTTGAAGTGGCATTGCACAAAGACCAAATCCAAATTCACCAGCATCAAGAAATGTTCTATAGTACCACTCTTCACTTAGGTCTTGGTATGGTACAAAGAGTTCGGACACATAGCCTCTATACATTACACTTCGGTATTTATTCATATCATGATCATATATTGATGCCAATGAGATTATAGGGCCAACTCTCATGTCGAAAGCTAGATGAAATTGCCAATTTGCCCACCTAATGTAGTTTCATGAAAATAAAAAGATGAACAAATTAATTTGATTGATATTATGTTGTATTCGATGTTAGCAATTAGTATTAAAATAAAATCTTATTAACAACCAAATCATTTTTTATGTCATTATGAGTAGTTTAAAAAAAGAGTGAATCTCATTTTTGGTCCTCCTTATGGCTTAATTTTTGAAATTTTGTTCCTCTTAATTTTTTTAAGAAGATTCATCCGTTTTATTAATGTAGTGTAACATAGTCGTCCATCTTATCAATATAGTGTAACATGTTCGTCCCTCTTAAATTTCTGATAGTGGATTCGTTCCTCTTATCAATATAGTGTAACACATTAGTCCCTTTTAAATACAAAATACATCACTTAAATCCAAAATATATTCTAAAATAGACAAAAGTTGATGTATTTTTAATTTTAAATGGACAAATATGATACACTATATTAATAAGAGGGACGAATCTGTTATAAAAAAATTGAGAAGAACAAATAAGTTATAAGAGGGACGGATGTGATATACACTACATTGATAATATAAGAGGAATGAAATTGCAAAATTTGACCCATAAGAGGACCAAAACTACTATTCACCTTAAAGAAATCATGCATATGTAATTGAATTTTAGTTCACCTACACTAAATAAAAGAATTATGTCGCCTATTATAGGATTTCAAGTAATGTTCAATATCAAATCGTCATTATTTAAATATATTATTTGACAATAACTCATGTTTTGGCATAATTATTGTTTTGACAAAAAATATAGAGCCACAAATTGTGTTAAGTTGTCAATAGTGATGATTAATTTACCTCACATTATTTCCATTTATAACGAAACTTGGTCCATTGGGTTGCAATATTGTCATACCCTTGATACGAGTATCAAATGGTGGATTTTGTTTAGACTCCCTATAATCCGTGCCATCAGCTTTCGGCACTGGAACCATCCAACGGTCACGATATTGCACAATTTTCATCTGGTCAAGATCAACTGTAGCCATGATACCTTCAATAGGCCTCATGTAAAAATTGATTGTACCATCAACATAATAGCACATAACAGTGATCACCCTTTTGGTATTTTCCTCTCCATACCATCCAATAGTAAAACCTTCACACAACACTTCACTTAAGTTAAGGTTTCTTTTCTTGATTGAGGTTATGAATGGTGCATATTTATGAGGCAACTCACTAGCCGTAGCTTGTTCCTCGTTCGTGAGCATAGGGTAGCCATTGCCATCGTAGATTTTGTCAGATAATATCTTATTGTTCGACAAATCAATCATAATTTCGTAACTTTTGGAATCGACACGCGCCATAACGAACGCTTGTCGATGTTTTATCAAGTTTTTAGGTTGATTTTGTGATATCCATGATAGGATCTTTGGTTTGTCTGGCTCATCTAAGCCTACATAATGAAAAGTTACATTTTGGTGGGACTTTTTTACTAAGGTTTGGACTTGATTGAGCTCAAATGGTGTGAGAGGATCTAATGGATGGAATCCATGAATTGGAGCAAATGAGAAGATTAGAAGGACTAGAAATAAAAGGATAGTACTAAAGTTTTCTTTAGTTAGATGCATTGCCTCTTGGCTTTAATTAGGTAGTGAAAAACTATGGGGTGGCCATTATATATATAGGCGTACCAATTCTAATAAAATATTTCATCTTATTAATATTAATTTTTTTTTTTTTTTTTTTTTTTTTTTTTATAACCCAGGTGTACAAGCTTACACTCGACTAATCCTGGACCCTCAGAACTCTTGCCCTAGAATCCTGAAGGATGTAAATCGCAGGATGTGCCTCCACCAAGCCCCGGGTTCCCACCATACTGCTGTACACTCTGCGCACAAAGAAGTCTTCACCACAAATGACCCTTAGATAGACCCATAGAAATGCTTCCATCCAAGTTCCAGATGGGATTCGAACCCCCACCCTTGCCGCTGGAGCAAGCCTTATGGATTATTGGTCGACCAGTTGGAGATATGCCCTGGGGGCATCTTATTAATATTAATTGATGTTATCTTCCAAGGATTTTTTTGGCAAAAAGAAGTTAAAATGTCATATTACTCAAAGACAATGTGTGACCACATTTGGTCCCATTCACTCAGACAATGTGTGACCATATTTGGTCCCATTCACTCATTTATAGAATATTATAAAAGCACATGTATATTATACGTGTCTAGTTAATTTTATGAGTATTTTATTGTAAATCAGAGTAAAGTCAATTTTATTATGTCATAAAATATATAACTTATATTCAATTTATTTTCTATGATCTTTTTATTAAAATTATTAATTTATATTTAAAAAATTGATGATCTTAAAATTGTAATAAAATATAAAATAATAAATGATTTAGGCACGCAATCTTGTAAAATTTGTTCTAAAATAATATCTTAAGAAAATTATTTAGCTCATTTCATATTTATTTTAAGAAATATAAATCGTTGAACGTCTTCGCTGTTTTTATTTTACCACAATTAAATTATAATAAAAAAATTTCTTCGTCTCTGTCAAACACGAAAAAAATTTATAATCAAAAATTGTAATGTGAACGTGACATTACATTTTATATCATCAAAAAAAATCCATCCTACTTTTGATTATTTATATTACCTTATCAATTGAAATGCATCTATTTACCACCTAAGCCATTTTTACTTATTTAATTTCATTAGTATAATTTATTTTTCACTTTAATACGTCTTTTTGTCGATTTCATTCATTTGTACTGGTTTAATATTCTTTTTATATGTTTTACCAATTTTTATTGATCACAACCTATTTTTATTGTTTTCCATATTTCATTGATCTCTAGTTTTTTTTTTTTTTTAACCATTTTTCTGATGGTTTAACCTTGTTTTTGTTGGTTGAACACTTTTATTTTTATTGAGTTCACTCGTTTTTATCAGTTTAACCAATTTTCAAAGTTCTCCATTGGTTTCATATATTTTCTACTAAGTTCACATGTTTTCACTGACTTTACCTTTTTTCATCGATTTTTTCCATTTTTCACAGTTCTTTGATTTCATTGTTTTACCAGTGTCATCGATTTTACATGTATTTACCGAATTTTCATAGATTTCATATGTATTTACCAAATTTTCAACTCAATACATGTTCGATTACTTTAAATAGATTTCAAATTATCTCTCTTACCCTGTCATTTTGAAAAATATTACATTACCGACTTGAGCTATTTTCACTTATTATATTCATTAGTTTAATTTGATTTTTAATGTTTTAAATATTTTTTAACTGATTTACCCATTTTTTCATCAATTATAACCTATTCTCCATTGTTTTTCCCATTTTCATCGTTTTCTTTTGTTTCTCCCATTTTAAAAAAAAAATCTATTTTTCTACCGATTTCACCATTTTTTTGCTAGTTAAACTCTTTTATTTATTTTTTCTTTTTACTGATATTACTTGTATTTACTAGTTTAACTTATTTTCACTGATTTCACATGTTTTTGATAAATTTCACCCGAAGTTTTATGGATTTCACATGTTCTCACAAACTTTAGTTTTTTTTTATTTTCACCAATTTAACCCATTTTTCATATATTTTACCCGTTTTTCACTGATTTTCATCGATTTCACATGTATGTATCGATTTTACTGGCACATTTTTTACTGGTTTCACCCATTATTTCACTTACTTCACCAGTGTTCATAAATTTCACTCGGATCGATTTCACATATTCTCGTCAATTACGTAGAATTTGTTTTGTAAGGTTTAACCAATTCTCATTGATTTTCGATCGTTTTTCCATTTATTTCACAAATTTTTCTTTAAAAAAATCCATGAAAATTTGAGGGAATGCATCATGCTCTTGGACATTTTTTATATTTTGTTTCTCAGGCCAAAGAAAGATTACTTACTTCACTAAGCCATAATTATTTTTAGTTCATTTATATGTAAGATTCGATTCTACTATAACTTCTTTTTTTTGTAGCCTTTATGATATTTAAGAGAATTAACTTTTTTAATGAATTTTATGTTGTACTAAATCTTTAAATGATACAAATAATATTTTTCTACTTAAAAATATATATCGGTGATACATTTTAATAATTTTACATCTATATTTTACCAACTATTAAAAATAATAGTGTTTTTTATATTTATGTGTTATAGGAATGAAGATTGTAATTGTAAAAGTGAGTTAATTTCTAATTTTTTTGGAGTTAATCTGGGAAATAACTAAGACTCCGTGTTTACTTATACATTTTATTGACGTGTTGAAAATATTTCTATTTTTTTTCTATATTCAATATTTTGGAAAGATAATTTTTATTTTCTCATATGGTGTTTAGTTAGCAGGAAAGGAAGTTAAAAAATCTGTTAAAATATTTTTCTACCATTTTTTTTATAAAAAACCTCAATGAAAATTCATATTTTATTATATTTCATCAATATTACTTTACTTTACAACTTGAAGATGGACAATTTTATCTTAAAATAAAAAAGAAAAAAACGTTTTAGTAATAGTATATCTATATAAGTACGGTTAGTATGGATAGATAAATATAGAATAGATATAGGGAAAATTCTAGGGTGCCGCTACGTTAGTTGCCGCTAATACCACATTAGGTGGTACTACCACACAATGTGTATCACATTGTATGGTGTAACTCACATATGATCACATTACATAATATTAACTCCATATATTTAGTATGACTCCCACCTCATGTAGTATTTATTCCAAATTAGGTGATATTACCACGCAATGTGTGTCACACTCTATGGTATAAATTATACTCCTTAAACCATACAATGTGATACACATTGTGTGATAAAATGTGGTATTAGCGGCACCCTAGAATCCCCTAGATATAGATATAGATAACTAGACATAAACGTTGTCCCTGACCATTCAATAAAAAACTATTAAATACTTTGTGTACATTTGAATGCATCTATAGATAACTAGATATAAACGTTGTCCCTGGCCATTCAATAAAAAACTATTGGATAAATACCTGGTCCATTTTATCATTAACTTTTTAAAGAGTGGTTTCTTTTATTTTTTTTTCTACTTTAATCCTTATTATGAATTATTTATTTCATTTTAGTCCCTACTATGAATTATGTGTTTTACTTTTGTCCTTATCAGGTGGTTCCGATAACATGTGACATGCATATGAATATTTTTTAGGGCATTTTCGTCGGTTTACTATTGAGACTATTTGAGATATTGTTTAATTGGTGAGCAATTTTGGTGTTTGAAAAAGATTTTAGGAAAAAACTTTAGTTTGGAATGAAATGTACGATTAAGTTGGATTGGAATGAAAGCCTAGTTTGGAAGAGATTATTTTTTTTAAAATAATTAGAAAGACGAAAATATCCCTGTTAAGTTACTTAAAATGACAAAATTGCCCTCATGAGCATATCAAATGTTATCGGAATCGCCTTGGATCACTTGAAAGGACTAAAGTGAAACAAATAATTCATGGTAGGGACTAAAGTGGGAAAAAAAATATAAGAGGAACCACTCTGTAAAAAGTTAATGATAAGAGGATTAAAAGTGGTGTTTACCCAAAACTATTAAATACTTTGTGTACAATTTGAATGCATCTGAGCTGGAATTGTCCTCTATGTATATTGTTTTTTTTTTTTTTTGAGAGGAAGTCCTCTATGTATATTGTATGTTAGTAGTTTTGGGGCAGACAACAAAAATTATTAGTTACTTAAATTTGAATGCATCTAATGGATGGAATCCATGAATTGAAGCAAATGAGAAGATTAGAAGGACTAGAAATACAAGGATAGTACCAGGGGCGGACCTAGTCGATATTTGTAGGGGGACCGAGACTTTTTTAAAAGGAAACTTGATATTTTTTTGAATTTTTCATACAATAACAAAAATTAACTTAAAATAAAGTAAGTTGTTATTTTTGTTTAAATTTTTGATAACAGACTCGACATTTTTATTTTTGATAAAATGTCAAAATTAATTTAATTAATACTATAATTTTATTCAATAAAGGATAAAAAAATTACACAAAACAATTTTCTTTAATAGTATGAATTTTTAAACACTTAATACATATATTTAAGTTGCAATCAAGTTGAATAAAAAAATGCAATAAATAAAAAGACAAATATGTCACTAATATGTGTAATATCAATGTAAAACTATGTTTTTGACATATATAATTCAATACAAAAATTTGAGTATAAAATCACATTTATCATGGTTAATGAACTTGAAGCATGCTTAAATGCAAAGTTCATGAAAAATTCCAATTAACGAAATAAAGCTAGATGAATTTGAGTATAAAATGGAGAAAAAATTGTCAACAAAAGAGTGCATGTAAATAAAGAAAAGGATCATTTTGTTTATCATGCATCTAGGCTAAATTTTAGAAAAAACTTGAAAAATAATAAAAAGAAGATTTGGGAATTGCAATGAAGTAAGGCATTATTGAGTCCTCATTATTGAAAAATAATACTAAAAACAAAAAGGAAAAAAGAAAAAAAAGGACTTCGACCGCCTTGGGAATAGAACTCATGCAACAAAGAAAAGGAAAAGGAAGAAAAACAAGGAGGAATTGTGCCTCAGCTCAAAATCGACCTTAAGCACTTAAGTCCACTTGAATATAATATACCACTGCACCAAGCTATATATTTTGTATGTTAATAAATACAAATATAGATAAATCATTCTTTTCGGCACGCCACTTCAACTTCACACACCAAGACGAAAGCGCAGCTCAAGCCTACAAATCTATTAAATTCTTTAAGGTGGTGTTTGCAAAAAATTGTGATTGTGCTTAATTATTAGAATCTAAAGAGAAAGGTAAAAGTTGTAGAGAATTAAAAATAGATGGTGCTTGCAAATTATGCCAATAGGTCCAAAAAAAGCACTTATGAATGTCTGCAAAAAAAATCACTTTTGTTCACTTTTTTCTCTCAAAATGTCAAATTAAAAGCTAGAAGCACCTTCTTACAAGTTTCAGCTTAATTGTACTTTTTAAGAGAAGTAGAAATAGAATTTCAGTTTGCAAACACTACTTAAATGCTTATTTTATCATAAAAGCTGAAAACTACTTATTTTAAGTTTTTGCAAACACCATCTAAATCTTGAAAGTTTTCTTTTGTTGGATGCATTGCCTCTTACTTTTAATTTGGTAGTGAAAAACTATGGCTTGTATCCACATATAGGGTGGCCATTATATATATAGACGTATCAATTATAATTATATTAATACTATTAATTGTTGTTTTCTTCCAAGGATTTTTAGGAAAAATATATATTAAAATGTCATATTGCTAAAAGACGACGAGTGACCACATTTGGTCATACTCATTTATAGGAATATAACTAGACATAAACCTTTTTTCGTGACCATCCAATAACAAATATTAATTACTTTGAATGCATCTAAGCTGGAATGTAAGGCTAATATGGCTTGCTGATTTACTACTGGATGATGTGGAATGTTTTCAGAACTGGTGAGCCAGCTGGCAAATGATTTTACTGGTCGAATTGGTCGGATCGTTGGTCGGATCGGATAACGTCATAATAATTTAATAAATATATTTAATTTTAAAATATATGTAATATGCATAAAATTTAAACATTATCCTACAATTGATTGAAAATATACAAAATCTTATAATATATTTAAATTAAATCATATGATATTTATCTAACTTATATCATAACAGTAATATGATATTAATGGTAAGCTCATATAAATATAATATGATTATATTTCATTTATAAAAATTTAAAAGTGTAAGGTAAAAATACAACAAACTAAGAAATTCATAATATGATTATTATGAATAAAAGTTTAATATTCAAAATCAAACTTGCATAATATATCGATTTGACTCTTTATCCTAAAAATAATATTGGAAAGAAATATTTTAGAGAACAAATTTCAATGAAAAATTATTATTTGAATATTAATTTTCATTCATAATATGTAAAATGTTAATTTGGGTTTATTTATAAATTAATTTGGCTACAAGTTTTCATAATTTATAAATTTTAATTTGTATAAAAATTTTAACAAAACTGATGTAGCTAAAATGATAAGAAAGTTATGTTTCACCTAGAAGTTTAGGTGTTCAAATCTAATTTTTTACGAAAAAATTTAGTTTATTTTTAACATTAAAAAATTTTTCAAAATCGAAAAAAAATTCAAAATCGGATTGAACCGGTCCAAATCCAGCAAACCGAGGCTGATTTGGATCGGTTCAACCCGGTTCAATCTAATTTTTTAATCATGTAGTTTTAGGAGGTAAACCAGACCGGCCGGGTCGGTCCGGTTTTTTAACATTGATGGATGTATCATGAAAAACTTTGGTGCTAGATTGAGTTGATTATTTGTTAAATGATTATGTGATTGCACGTTCTTATAATTATAATTATGTTTTACGGACTAAAATTAATGTACGTGCATGGAGTTCATCATATTTAATTGGATTAATTTTCATCCCCATGCTCAATTTGTGGAGAGTTTTTTTTTTTTTCGTTCAATAGAAAAACTAAATACATTTTACATTAATTACTATATCATGAATTTATTCAAATTTCTTCACTATCAAAATACACATATTAGCTATTATACAAGCAAGAGTAATAAACTACAAAATAATATCATCACGTGATAGTAATAATCAAACCCAAGAACTTACAGAGAGGTTAAAGAATCAAAATTAGTTCGAATAAAATCACGGAAATATTTACAAGATCGAGAATCATAGGAAGATTTTCTTGTTTTTAATTTATTTACATATGTATATATTTTAGAAAGAAAATAATGTAAGTTTTAGAGACGGATGTATTTAGACTAAAGTCACTAAACCGATTAGATTTCTACGGTTACAATTTCCTCTTTGACATTTTTTAAATGTAATATATGGAGCGGAGTTCATTCCCCGGCCCACAGTATTTAGTTTGTGTCCACGATCCAGTGTGGAGTGGTCCAGAATTTGGTTGTGGACTTGTGGGCATTGATTTTCATTTCTTTGACAAAAATTGGAGTTTTAGGCTTTTAGCCGACGTCAAATCTTATGATTTTCATTATATGATAAAATTGGTGAACGTATGGATTCATACAAAATTTAAATTTTGCACACTTGTCAATAAATTCCTTTATTTATGTTACTATGTATGTTCGAATATGGCCAAGCTTTTAATCTTATAATAAAAAGATTGAGGCAATAAGAGAGTTCGAGAAACATTAGTTTAGTCAAAATATAAAACCAGCATATACAATCGAGTTTGTAATAGCAGGGAAATCGAAATCACAATATTATTATTTCAAAATCTAGATTGGAAATCAAATTCTTTTATTCACTTTCAAATATTAAAAAAATGGTAAATAGGCTTTCACTTCTTTCGTGAACATTCAATCGAAAGATAAATGAATGCATCTAAGCTGGAATTGGTCTCTATGAATTGTAGTAATTTTTGGGCAGACAAATACTGCTATGTTCAAAAAGGGATTTACCTCAATTACCAGTTTGATTGCTCAATCGCCATCTTACAGCTATGATTTCTTAATTATGTACATTTTTTAACCTCTTCTTTTTAGAGTTGACTCGTCTTATTTGATCATTCTTATCTACAATTACCTTATATGCCCCAACATGTGAAACTTGTAATTGACCATTTCTGTATATATATAATATTAAGTTCAATAATTGCATGAACTGATGAAAGAAAATTAAAGAAGATATAAGAAAATTAAAGAAGATATAAGGCCATGGCTTAGTAGATTTACAGCATATACTAGGACATCTCCTATGTTTAGTAGAAGTTGGATTTAAATTTAGAGGACATCTCCTATGTTTAGTAGAAGTTGAATTTAAATTTAGAGGGTGAAAAAATAAAATAAAATGAAGAAAGGGGTGATCAAGGCAACTTTGCCTTGAATCAACTCCTTCCACCGCTTGAATGGGTGAGGCAAGGCCCATCGCGGTGGGTCACTCGTTGGGCAAGCGAGTGCGTTGCACTTGCCCGTCCAGCAGCACGTGGCTGAGCCATTTTCAATTTTTTTATTTCTGTTTTATTAATTAATGCTGATTTTGCCCTGTTGCCCCATTTTGCCGTTATTTTTCCAAAAAAATAAAACCCAAATTCCACTAAAATATTTAAATGGACCCTTGAAACTTTATTTAATAATCCCTAGTCTTACCACCCCGTATTTCCGAAAAATAAAAAGGTCCAACCACTTCGAAATGAGGGAAAAACACTTTTGGTCCCAAATTTTATCTCGGAAAACACATTTGGTACCATGCTTTGTAGAAAAATAGGTTTGGTACCACAATTTAGAGTGTTTGACACATTTAGTCATTCTGTTAAATTTTGGACGGAATTTTCGCGCGTGACCATCACGCGCGCGTTAAGTTCAAAATGGTCACGAGTTTTGCATGTGATAAATTAGTCAAAACAATTTTGGTCCCAAACTTTACCCCAGAAAACACATTTGGTATCATGCTTTGCAGAAAAACAGATTTAGTACCACAATTTACATACTCTTGACACATTTAGTTTATCCGTTAAATTGATAAAAATCACATATAATGAACAGACAACAGTTTCTCTAAAAGATTTGATAAAAATCACAAAATATACTTAAATCATTGAAAATATTCTTAACAAAAGTACCTTGGATACAAATTTGACTTGCACTTGTATTCCAATGTTGATACAAGCACCGATCAAAATTTTCATCTTTTCCATAGAAAACATCGAAAAGTTTTCGTTTTTGAATCAGGCAAAACGAAAACAAGATGTAATTCCGAAACTATTTATTTGCCTTAAACTCTGTTATTTTCCTAAATTTAGTAACTTTTTTTTACAAATTTTCCTTAGTGTTTCCGAAACATTTCCGAATAGTCTCGAAAAGTTTTCAATATTTGGCTCTCCAAAACATACAGTCGAAACTAAATTTTGATCCATGGATACAAGTGCAAATCAAAGTGCACCAAGTCAGGTACCCAATGTACTTTTGTTAAGAATATTTTTAATGATTTAAGTATATTTTGTGATTTTTATCATATCTTTTAGAGAAACTATTGTATGTTCATTATATGTGATTTTTATCAATTTACCGGAGACATTAAATGTGTCAAGAGTATGTAAATTGTGGTACTAAATCTGTTTTTCTGCAAAGCATGGTACCAACTACCAAATGTATTTTCTGGGGTAAAATTTGGGACCAAAAGTGTTTTGACCGATTTATCACGTACAAAACTCGTGATTATTTTGAACCTAACGCGCGCGTGAGTCCGTCCAAAATTAAAAGGACTAATTATGGCAAGACTCTCTAAATTGTGATACCAAATCTGTTTTTCTGCAAAGCATGGTACCAAATGTATTTTCTGGAGTTAACTTTGGGACCAAAAATATTTTTCCCTCACTCCGAAATTATAAATGATCTAACATAAAATAATTCCCCGCTTATAAAAGATCTACATAAAACAATTCCCCACAATAAGTTAATTTTGTTACTTACAACTTATTTAATAGATTTCACTTAAATTCTTAGTTAGTTAACAATTCACTCAATTTTCATAATTTGCAAAAGAGGCATCTAACTTTATAAATGTGTATTATTTTGGAAAGTTAATACAATCTTAAATTATTTTTATTATTCCCAAATTATGTCAATCAAGTATTTAATTGTTGTATTATTGTGTACCAATTAATTTTAAAACCCTTTAATTAATAAAAATGAAACTTTAAAAAATTTAATGAAGCTTACATATGTTTCGTTAAATTAATAACGATATAACCCTAATAATTATTAATGTCAATCTTAAATTATATCTTATTGTTATTTATTATTGTTTAATTTTTATTAATGTTGCTATTATTATTATTATTGAGTGAGAGTGGGGAAAATAAGAATTAGAATTAAATGAAATTGATAGATTGAGTCATTTGAGATCACTTGTGAAAAGGAAAGGGAAGCTGGACTTGAAATCTGAAGGGAAACTGGACAAAGCTGAGGAGAAGTTGGACTTAGACTGAGGGGCATCACTGGAGATGCCCTTACTACTCGCGAGATTGAGTTAATTATATATTTGATTAATGCATGATTATGCGATTGCATTTTGTTATGGATTAATTACGGACTAATCTTGATATATTTTTAATTTTTTATTCTCAAGGTATTCAGCCCTTGAGTCTTTTATATTATATAATATATAGGCAAAATTGTTGTTTTGGTACAATAGTAGGGTGATTTTATAGCTTTGGTAACTAGGCATATTTCATACCAAAAATTAAAATATTATTACACATTTTATACCAATGTAAACTATTTGGATGAATTGACAAACTCACGGCCGTTAACACGTTTTTTCTTCATGATTTACAAGTGTGGGGACAAATATATTTATCTATGTTATTTTTTATTAGAAATAAATTGTAAAAATTCGATTATTCACTAAAAAAAATTGACTATAACCCAACGCGCGCACGTGTAAAGTCTATAAAATGGCAATAAACCCCCTTAAACTAAAAAAAAAATGCCATAACCCCATCTAGTCAAGGTAATGAGCTTAACAAACGATAACGTGAGGGTTCTTTTGATAATAAAATATAAAAATATTAACACATACAGTTTTTTTTCCTTTTTCCTAATAAGAATAATATGGGGGGTTTTTGCTAATAAAATAATACGTGGGGTATCTTGAAGTAATTTTTTTCAAGTTAACACTTACCCGTGTTCAAGTTGCTGAGAGCTTTAAGAAACAATAAAAAATCATGAATATATTTACAAGATCGAGTATCTTTCTTCTTTTTATTTATTTTCATATGTTCATACTTCATATCAATATCATGCACCTATATACACAAGTATATTTTCCCTATAATATATGTAAAAATATAATGTAAGTCTTAGAACTAGATTTATTCAGATTAAACCCCTTTTTTTTTTATGTGTAGAATTTCCTCTTGACATTTTTTTAAATGTATAAGAGCGGGTGATACAAGAACATCCAAAACATTTTATCTTTTTTATTAGTTTTCCTTTGTAAGTAGGATCTTTCTAGGGTGCGGGCGCCCGAGTTACGCCCTCACATGCGGGAGGGTTGATCGGGCCGTTCATTTGGCTCAGATTAATCTGGACCGTTGATTTGGTAACTTGGTCAAACTCAATTGGTAACTGTTGACTTTTAATTAATTTGCAATATACCTAAATTGCCCTTTTAATTAAATTTTAAAAAAATAAAAATAAAAAATCTGGCAGCATTATTAATTACCACTTTATCCCTATCTTATTAATTGAGTTTGACAAATTTGCAAATTGATCCTAATGTTCTGCAATTTTACGAATTTAATTATTTAGCTTGTAAAAAATACCAAAAAACCTCCTTTCATATAAAAAGACATCGTTACCCCCAAATTTGAGAATAATTAACTTTTACAATTTTGCAAATTGACCCCTATGTTCCGCGATCTTACGAATTTAATTATTTAGCTTGTAAAAAATATAAAAAAACCTCGTTTCATATAAAAAGACCTCGTTACCCCCAAACTTGATAATAATTGACTTTGACAATTTTGCAAATTGACCCCTATGTTCCGCGTTTTTACGAAGTGAATTATTTTGCTTCTAAAAAATATAAAGGTCACCTCGTTGCATATGAAAAGACCTCGTTACCCCCAAATTGACAATTTTGCAAATTGACCCCTATGTTCCGCGTGAATTATTTTTCTTCTAAAAATATAAAGGCCACCTCATTTCATATGAAAAGACTTCGTTACCCCTAAATTGACAATTTGCAAATCGACCCCTATGTTCCGCGATCTTACGAAGTGAATTATTTTGTTTCTAGAAAATATAAAGGTCACCTAGTTTCATATGAAAAGACTTCGTTACCCCCAAAATTGATAATAATTGACTTTGTCAATTTTGCAAATTGACCCCTATGTTCCGTGATCTTACGAAGTGAATTATATTTCTTGTAAAAAATATAAAGGCCACCTCGTTTCATATGAAAAGACTTCGTTACCCCCAAATTGACAATTTTGCAAATTGACCCCTATGTTCCGCGATCTTACGAAGTGAATTATATTTCTTGTAAAAAATATAAAGGCCACCTCGTTTCATATGAAAAGACTTCGTTACCCCCAAATTGACAATTTTGCAAATTGACCCCTATGTTCCGCGATCTTACGAAGTGAATTATTTTTCTTGTAAAAAATATAAAGGCCACCTCGTTTCATATGAAAAGACTTCGTTACCCCTAAATTGACAATTTTGCAAATTGACCCCTATGTTCCGCGATCTTACGAAGTGAATTATTTTGTTTGTAGAAAATATAAAGGTCACCTAGTTTCAACCAAAATCTCGATCAAAGGTAAAAATGCATTTTTAGGTCCGCGAATGACAATTACTGATTTATAATCAACATTTAAGATAAGTTTTTATTTATTGGTTGTAGTGAGATTGTTGTGGACCTTGGTATTTGGTTTCTAAAAAGGACAGATATTCGATGCTTGTTGCCTGCAATTGAGATAGTTGGAAATGTAAGTTCAAGATATTTCCGAAATTTATTAATCTACTTATAACCTCATTTGAAAAGGAACGCTAATTATATTAATGCAGGTGATAGACTGCATTGCATATATGCTTTCTCTGGACACATCTCACGAGGATATTTCTCAGGGTCGATGGTACTTTCCAACTGTATTTTCGGTAAACATAAACATTCCTGTGAAATACATTGTCAATATATAAATTTCCATAGTTAATAATCAAAATTATTGTCAATTCATTTGTCTATGTAGCAACAACTCTTGTGTGATGAATTTGCTCTCCAATCAATCATGGATAACTTTTTGACGAGTCAGACAAAGTATGTCGAGTCATTGGGAAATTGTGAAAAAATATTTATCCCAATTCACGACATGATGGATCACTGGTTTTGTGCGATAAT
Organism: Penstemon barbatus; assembly: GCA_003313485.2. Taxonomy (NCBI): domain Eukaryota; kingdom Viridiplantae; phylum Streptophyta; class Magnoliopsida; order Lamiales; family Plantaginaceae; genus Penstemon; species Penstemon barbatus. The sequence continues at coordinate 11,090,087 of CM064884.1, read as the reverse complement.
AGACATCGAAACTCACACTGTAACTGTTTGTGATTCTCTGGCAACAACTGAAAGGAGCCCCTATCGTTTTGAACTTGTCAATCGTTTGGTACTTACACCCATATTAATCTACGTATACTTTACTAACAATAATATTAAACCAGAATTTTAATTGTCAACTCATATATACAGGTTACAAGATTAGAGAAATTGTTCCTACTTTGGGACCCCGTCGTGGCTAAATACAGATTTAAGCGGGAACTTTTTAATTTTGAAGCAGCGGATTGGGTACCACGTCAACCAAATGGGTATGATATAATAGTGTCATTATATCGATAGTTTAAAAAATATTCAGACTTGTTAAATTGGAAATTATTACTATGTACAGGTATGACTGCGGATTATATGTGTGCATGATAATGTTATTTGAAAAAGATTTCAAGGACGAGATGACGACTGTAAGCATAAGTTTTAATCTTAAACATTAGTTAAACTACATATTTACATATACAAATATTAACTTGATTCGTATCATTTGTAGGAAGAGTCTATGAATGCGAGGAAATCTTTGGCTGTCAAGCTTTACAAGTGCAAGTGGAACAAAGTTGCTTGGAATTCAGCAAAATAATTATATTTTTCTTTATCTAATTGGGCGTTTCGGAAATTCTTTTTGTTTTTGTTATTATGGTGATAAGTTTAGGAATATTCTATTTAATTTCTGGTTTTTAGACAACACAAGCAAATGAAATTTGGTGGTTTAGATTTATTTGATGATTATTGGGTGTTCAGATTATATATGGTCTTGTTTTGTTTTGTTTTATTTTCCTCGAGCATACGTCTCGCGGCCGCGAGACATGACAAGGCCAGAATTTAAAAAAAAAAAAGAATTTCCTTATTGTCGATTTCTTTATGAATTTTCCAGCTCGTTTTATAAGAATTGATAAACATTTTTTATTGTTATGCGTAATTAGCTATAATTTTCTGCCACATCGAAAGAGAGTTAAATTATCAACTGCAATCGTCGACGGAGAAAAAAAAATGTACTCAATACCTTGATCATTGAATTTTCATTTTTAGCTAAGTAATTAATCAACATTAGTGCCCACTCAAATTTAATTACATTTCCTTTCATATTCAAATTCAAGTCCCAATTCTATTCGAGAAGATATAAATTATTAGTCTTGGCTTGTGCTCACTCAGTCAGAGTTACAAGTGTATGTTTATATAATCATTTGGTCCCATAATATTTTGTATATTATTATAGTTTTATAATTCGCTTCACAATCAAATGAATAGACTTCCTCTTTCCTCTTAAGCTAAACATCATAGCCACAACTTTCATTCCATTCATTCTATCCTCAAAAATCAAAACTCCAAGAACCGGAACAAAAGGCAAATTCATAGTACTAACAACTCCAGATAAAAGCAAAACAAACATAATTCGTTAAATAGATTATCCAAAAAGCAACATAAATCCGAAAAAAGAACGACACGACCAAAAAAAAAAAAAAACACAAGCAAAGCAAAACATAACAAAACAGAATCTTTAGTGGTTTCGTGCATTGAGGGCTTGCTCTTCTTGATCATCAACATGTAGCTCGTCATCTTGACCTCTCGGCACATGTGGAGGTAAATTGATACGCCTAGGAAGAGCGGGTTGCTGAAGGGCATCGTATCGGTCATCTCCAAGCACTGCACGGAACATAGCATCATGTCTATCACTCATGGCATAGACGTACCGAGCCAGCATCTGTTGCATTTCAATCGTTGTTTGGACTCTGTCGTCCATGGCTTGGACAAGATGAATTAATCTACCAAGTTCATCTTGACTACCCATCTGTGCCTGACTGCTTGGCTGCCCTCCAACTTGCTCCTCATCCTGACCGCCCGGACCCGGTTGATCCGGTTGACCTACTTGATCAGGTTCACCCTCTTCATCTTCTTGACTGTACGTGTAGTTTTTACCAGTATATGCACTCTTGAAGTCTAACTTCAGAGACTTGCAGATAATGCCTGTGGTGATCGCGCCAGTCAACTTAATCTTATCAGTAATCTCCCCGAAGTCAACCCCCGCATTTCTACACAATCCGTCAATGAGGTGCGGAAACACAAAACTCCTTATGTTAGCTTTTTCCTTTGCAATCGTTTCCTCGAGCACCTCATTTATTACCAGACCAACGTTGAATTTGAGCCCCCGGGAGAGTGCATAGAGTAGAGGGATGCGATCCTCACCGTAACTACTGTTGTGTTTGGTCGGACGGAAGTGAGAAATCAATACCATGGACTAGGCTTTCGCCTCCTGAGTCAACCGCTTATTTACCACCTTCGGAATACCCTGAACGACGGTTCCGGGCAAGGTGATGAACTCTTTCAATTCATCCATTGTTCTTCTACCTCTACTGATGTCCTCAAGTAGTTCGTTAAGCTCATCCACTTGGTTAGGCCATTTGATCCTGTAATAGGCGTTGATAGTACGCGGATCGAATTTTATCTCTCTACCCCTTACATGTGTGACATTTCCATCCCTTGGCCAAGTAACGTTAGCGTAAAATTCTCTAACAATCTCGCCGGAGTAGTAATCACGAGGTGGCCTTTTCAAGAACTCAGTCCAACCTCTATCATCAATCTGGTCCTGTAAATAAGGAAAGGCCTCCTTCTCGTAGTTCACGAATCTTTCAGAAACGAACGACTGGTCTTCATCGCCTTTATATGCATCCGAGGCGACTTTATCCAAGAACCTAAATGTGTCATACTCTTCTTCTACCACCTTATTCTTTCCCTTCGGTGCCCTCTTCCTTTTTAGGGGTTCGACTGGTATCGCTAATTTTGATTTTCTTGTCATTGTTAAACCTTTGGCTTCCCTTTATATTAAAATGCACTAAATTTCCCCCGAACTTGTGTCACAACCACACAAATTCAATAAACCAATACACCGACAATACCACAATCGAAAACTAGCAAAGAGGGTAAAAATATATTCCACGCAATTTATCAAACACCTTGTGTGCACTCCTCAATTTCCTAACTTTCTTCAATGTTCACAAGATCTTACACCCACAAATTCAATACCAATAAAAAACGTACCAACAAATCAATACCAACCAATCAAATCCAATAGAGTTAAGCCACACTTACCTTTTGAATTGAAATCGAAAAAATTTGATTTTTCAAGCTTTGTGGGAGAATTCGGATGGTATAATGTGATTGTGGGGGAATTGATTTCTTTTCGAGTGATTTGGGTGATTGAGAGTGAAAGAGAGATGGATTTGCTTGAGTTTGAGAAGATTAGAGAAAAGATTGAGAGGATTTTTGTGAAGTGGGGGAGAATTTGAGTTGGGAAGTGGTGGGAGAGAATATGAATTGAGATTGAATAATAATTGGGGGGGGGGGGGGAGGGACTTATAACCTAGCCCGAAGCCAGGTCTGGCTTCGGCCTTCGTCTCGCGCCCGCGAGACATAGGCCGAAAGCAGGCCTGGCTTCGGCCTTCGTCTCGCGGCCGCGAGGATAAGTCTCGCGGGCGCGAGACATAGGCCGAAAGCAGGCCCTCTTTTCGGCCTTCGTCTCGCGCCCGCGAGACTTATCCTCGCGGCCGCGAGATGAAGGCCGAAGCCAGGCCTGCTTTCGGCCTATATCTCGCGCCCGCGAGGCTGAGTCTCGCGGCCGCGAGGCTAAGTAACTCGGGCGCGAGACGAAGGCCGAAAGTGAGGCCAGACTTTGTGCCTTCGTCTCGCGGCAGTGAGCTTATCTCCAATATCCAATGATTGTTTTTTAACCAGCGCCCCCTTTTGGGTATGCATGTGGATCAAAATCTTTTCCATTGAAAAAATCAAAAATTGTTTGAATCAAACGGAAATAAAACAAGATGTAAATTCCGAACAATTGGCTCGAAAAGTGTTCAATATTTGGCCACCATCAACATGAATTCGAAAAGAAATAGTTGGCTTGTATTTATCAATTATTTTCGTGTAACAAAATACGTGGTCATCAATTTTGGTTTCACATTTATAAGTTGACATCAATCGCATCGATTATATATGAAGAAATATTACCATATTACTGATTAAAAAAAAAGACAATAATTTATAGACAAAATTCTGCTAAAATTGATATTTCTAAGAAAAATGTTTCGTTTCAAACATCTAAGTTGGGAATTGATTAAGTTGGTGGTCGTGGTCTGTATTGACCGAGTGTTGTCCATTCTTGCGGGGGAAAACCTGTAATATAATTTCCAAAAACTTGCGAATTGTGAATACTTGGGCCTCCCTGCAATGCAAATACCATAACATATTATTGTGAGTCAAAAATTTCGACCTTATTTGATTGAATAACCGAAATGTAAAAACTGTAATAATAATTACAGTTAAATTTTAACCTGTGGATTCATCGGGAATCGGACTTGTGGACTAATACCAGGATTCAAATTTTGAAATTGAGGAGGTTGCATGCTAAAGAGAAGATTTGTGTGTGAGAATTGATGCTCGGGCATAGCAAATGATGACGTGACTGAAGGTTGATGAATCGAATGTTGGGTTCCACCATTATCGCCAACATAATCATCATTTTGTGGTTCCTCATTATTCCTGTGAACACTAGTCGATGGCATGGTATCCTCTTTAGCACGAGAACTGCTACCAAATTTTGGGTTCAACTCACAAGTTGTTACTTTATGTCCAATTTTCCTGAAACATGAATAAACATAATATGATGAAGAATACTTTTAAAAATAATAACATTAACATAATAAGAATCCCTAGTAACTTACTTGCACAAGCCACAACGTTGCTTCTTCGCTTTGGTTCCACCTTTAGGAATAATCTTATCGGGATCTACAACATTGTGGGAATGTTTCACAAATTCTCTTGGAATTTCCTCACCGTCAGACTCTAAAATTGCATCAGATTCATCCTCAGCCGCTGCTACCAAATTTCTGACTTGCTGAATCGATTTATCAAAGAATCTTGTACGCTTTTGGGAGGATAACTTAGATAAATGCATACACTCCATATTCATCTTAGAAAATCGAATTTCTTCAGGATTGTCATCTCTTCGGAATGGGAAAGCTTCGATGAGTTTCCGTCCAACATCAACAAACCATCTAGAATTAATACTATTTTCAGGAAATGTGGAAATTCTCATGTTCTTTAATGCACATATTATGTGCCGACAAGGAATTCCATCAGATTGAAGCATCAAACATTCACACTCGAATTTGGCCTCATCTAGATCAATAATAACAGAAAAACTGAGATGTTTTCCCTTGCTATGATCGCCAAATTGAAACTGATATCGCCGATCTTTAAGTGGGGACATACTCTCAAGTACAATATCCGGCTCAGCATTTATCTCAACTCGTATATGATGAAATATAGCTCTCGTGCAGATGCGTCCCGCATGATTCTCAAGATTTCGTAGTAACCCAACTTGGAGTTCCTTTGGTGGCTTCTCAGAAACTTTTTGTATTTCATAGAACCTTTTCCTAATCTTTTTTAAAAAACTCTTGTTGTAATGTACAAAAAAATCCGTCAAACTAAAGCCGGGGCGCACCTTTTGTTTTAATGCTGAATTCATGGATTCTGCACGTTGTGTGCTCCTCATCATAGCAAAGAAATGTCCCCGAAAGAATGCTTCTGCCCACTGATGCCGTTTTGAGTAAATTTCTAATATCCATGGATGATTTGTAACACCGTAATCCTCAATCAATTTAAACCATTTTTCTTCAAATTCATCGATAGAGCACGGCCTTTTCATCAATTGGGAGAACTTTGTTGAAAAATCTCCAGTTTTGATATTTGATTCGGCATTACGAGAAATATGCCAACAACAAAGACGATGTTTCGCTTCGGGAAATTCACGATCCACAACAACACGCATTGCACCGTCCTGATCTGTCAAAACTGCCATAGGAGCTTTTCCATTCATGCTTTCACGAAAAGTTCGTAGCAACCACCTGTATGATTCAATTGTCTCATTGTATAAAAAAGCGATTCCGAATATACAAGTGCACAAATGACAGTTCACTCCCGAAAACATAACAATAGGAAACCGGTACATGTTAGTCTTGTAGGTACTGTCAAATAGTACAACGTCACCAAAATGTTCATATTCAGCTCTTGACATTCCATCGCACCAAAAAAGTCTCGTCAATGCCCCATTTCCATCAACAGTGTACTTGAATCTCACTGATTCGTCTTTCAACTTCGTACCTTCAAGTAGACCCAAAACAGTATTCACATCCCCACCTTCAATCCTTTTCAATCGCTCACTATTCAGATAGTTGTACCCATCTTTCCTATTAACTACACCAGTTGCGCTGCCTCCCCCCAGTTCTTCTATAAAATCCAGAACATGACAAGGCTTAAATCCGACATTTGTCATCAAGTTCAACATTGACTTGGTTGATGGGGTCAAAAATCTGTATGCAATATCCTAACAAATAAGTATGATAATGATATTAACTAATTACAAAAAAAATAAATCATTGCAAATTTTGAGGAATCATATTACCTATTACAACGTAGACGATGAGATGTATCAGAATTTTCAAGAGGATGGTTGTGTTGCTGTTGGAATCTCGTCACTTTATATTCTCCTGTATCACGATCGAGAGCAACACGAAAACTAGCTGTGCATCCACACCGTGTCTCTGATTTTTTTTCCCGCTTTCGATCATAATTGTGTAGTTTTTGTGTGCGAAAGCCTTGTCGAGCACATAGCCATTCCCTGTTCAAAATGAGGCTAGTACCTTTCTTCTTTTTTATGGTGCTCTTTCGGACATCAAATCCAACCTCCCTTCCGTAAGAAATATAGAATTCTTCTGCTTCCTTAACACTGTTGAACTTTAATGATCGAATACGATCAATGTTAGTGATATGATCACTTGAATCAGATTTGTCACTCCCCTCGTCCACATCTTCATTGGCACTGTTCCGATGCGATTTCGTATTTGAGCCACTTTTTTCATTACAAGATGATGATGCTCCACTACTGTTACTATAATCTGAATAAAAATTATTACCAAGTTCAATATAACAATTTATGAAAAATCGACAGAAAAGGACAATTTACAAATAAACAGATAACCTAATGTAAATAAAAAATGACAGAAAAGGAAACATAAATGGGATACTAACCAGAACAAATTGTATTCATATTTTGAATATATGAAGAATTCTTGATTGATGTAAAACTAATGAGAGAATGTAAAATATTATTGATTGCAAAACTGAAAAAATAAAATGAATAATGTTGAATTGGTACAAATTTACAAAGGAAATGACTTAATTATACAAAGGAAAAGGTGATGGACTAAAAAGGTAAAAAGGGTGAACACAAAGTGTGAACACGTGCAAGAAATCTGAAATCAAATCCTAATCTTCAAAAGGGTGAACACAAAGTGTGAACACGTGCAAAAAATCTGAAATCAAATCCCTAATCTTCCAAATTGAGAATTTCCTTTTCTTCCATTTTCTTCTCTATTGGTAGCAAACAATGATTTGCAGATTTTCCCTTCAATTGACAATCTAATACTGTTTTGTTCGAACCCATTGGAAACTTGAATTACCATTGCTTACATAAAGTGTATATATAGTTATGTGCCGCAACTAATTGTAAGAACAACTCCTTTAAAATATCAAATTAGCGACTTTTGAAATTAAGATTATGATCAGTTACTTACCATCTTCAATAGATAAATTCGGGCTTGCATCCTTCGCCTCTTTTATGATTGAGGAATTACCCACCATAATCAATACGTGTAAGAGAGTTTGGGTGATGAAGATTAATTCGTGGAGGAAAAAAAAAAACCTGCTGTTAAATTTTGTGGCGTGATGAAGATTAACTGCGGAGAAGATTAATCTTGATGAAAGATTAACCTTGAAGAAGATTAGATTTGTTGGGTGATGAAGATTAATTTTGCAAAATCAGTTTCTTTGATGAGGAGGCGTGATGAATAGGAGAAGATGGCGTGATGAGTTGGAGAAGATGGCGTGATGATTGAATTGGAGAAGATAGGTCGATTTTTTTTAATTTTATGATACCCTAATTGATCGACAATTGATTTAGATGATAGGCGATTTGTTTTTTTTTTTTTATTTTTGATTCAAAGGTTATAAATGTCTTTTAATAATTGAAGATTATCTAAACTTTTAATTAATTTTTTTTTTAAAAAGGGTAAAAGAGTCTTTTTAAAGACTGAGTCAACTCGCCGAGTCATATAATAGTTACGCACGCCACATGGCGCCATTTCAGGGCCATCCCGCATGTGCGGGCGAGTTACGGTGCCCGCACCCTAGAAGCCCCGTTGTAAGTAATTAATTAGGTTCCTTATTTTTAGTTATTCCTTACTGATTTATGAAATAAGTTGTATTAATTTTCAATCTTTATAAATATCGATTGACAATTATTTTATAAAAAGAAACTGTGTATTTTCTCGTATTCTTTAAGCAAATTTATCTATGAAACCCCAATTGTAGAATAATTATTAGGGAAATTTACATAGACACCCCCTGACTTTTACCCTAATTAAAAGAAATTACCCTACTGTTTGAAATATTACAAAAACACCCCTCAGCCAAAAATTGTATTACAAGGACACCCCCTTGTTACACAAAAATATTACCAATTTGGTCCCTAAAATCATTACAAATACACCCCTCGAGGGGGGGTTTTTTGTAATATTTCAAACAGTAGGGTAATTTCTTATAATTAGGGTAAAAGTCAGGGGGTGTCTATGTAAATTTCCCTAATTATTATTCTACCCCCATAGTGTGTACTGTGTAGTTTATGGGCTTGAGTAATGAGGGAACTGTTCAGAATTTGGTTGTGTAGGGATTTAGTAGGAGTCTCCTTCAGATTTTTTGGATTTAAATGGGCCCTACACGGATATTTGGCCCATTTCATTGGACCAAAATCGGAGACTGAACTGATCCATACAGGCCCTATGACTAAAATATACTAGATGGTGTGTATAAGGTGCAAAGGCCCAAGATGAAAGGCTACAAGGAAAATAAATCAGTAATGTATTATGCCTTGCCTTGAGTTGCAAATTGTTATGGAAATCTTTTACACTTGCTTCAAGTTTTTTTCTTTTCTTTTTTTCTTTTTAGATGACTTGCTTCAAGTTTTAAAGATAAATTAGTTATCATGGATCAAAATTTCCTAGTTTTTCTTGTGAAAACATCGAAAAGTTTTCATTTTTCAATTAAGCAAAACAAAAATAAGATGTAATTTCGAAACTATTTATTATCTTTAAACTCTGTTAATTTTCTAAATTTAGTAACTTTTATGACAATTTTTTCTTAGTGTTTCTGAGACATTTTTAAAAAGTTTTTAATTTTTTACTGACCGAAACATAAACTCGAAACATAATTTTGATCAATATTAGTTATTAAGGATATCTACCATATATTGGAAATTACATGAATCTTCATTAGTTTAATGGAAAGTAAAAAATTCTAAATGATTTGACATTTAAAACATATATTTTTTTCCCCAAAACCACTACGATGCACTTAAATCATGACCCACGTTTTCAAATCCAACTCTCCAGTAAATGAAGAATATTTACATTCTAAAAATTCAAACCAAAATTTCCACAAATTCAAGAGAATCTTCAAAATATCAAATTAAAATAGTTTTCATCCAAATCAAACAAAATCTGGTCAAGATGCATCCATTCAAGGTCGCCCAAATAATACACATAGAAGCTTTACATGCATATACTTTTTTATTTTTTTCCATATAAATACATGCATAAGATATATCATTGCTGCAATATTTTACTATTAATTTCACTTAGTAATTTGTAATTCAAAATGTGATATATGTGAAATAGTTTCTGGTAATATTTTTTTGGTAGCTAGTGTAAAAATGAATTTTATGTTGGTTGGATTTCAATTCTCTTACAAGTGATTCTTTATTTAAAATTACATATTTAATCATTAAATGAGTGATTCTAAACCAAGACTTTCTTCCACAAAAAAACTAAATAACACTGCGCTTGTCCTCTACGCCTATTCTTAATCGACGATCGGCTAGCTACCCTCTCCCGTCATACCACGGGAAACAACAAAGAACGATTACTACAATAAAAGGCATCCCGTGGTCTAACACGAAAACATAATCAATTTCTCACCATACTGAAGACAAATATTCTCCATCGATCGCCAGCCTAATCGACAGCCAGTTATTATAAATAATGAAATTAGCTAGTTAGTTAAACCAGACGACCTAATCAAAAGTTGTCGATTTCTGCTGCTAAACTAATCCTCAAATAATGTATGTGTGGTGGAGACACTATAGTTGGTAGTAATAACATTATCTAATGATTCTTGTTGGTTGCAAATATCACTTGTTCTATCCATGTTAGGTTTAAAATAGAAAGGCCAACTACTCCAATTTAATGAATTCTTATCGTCCTTCATCAAAGAAAACCGAAGAATCAAAACGAGTTCTGTAATAAAACTCGACCAAAGCTGTCAAAACGATATCCGAGTAAAATGAATCATTAATAATTTAAGGAAGAATATATCAATTTTTATCTATTCATTCTTCCAAGCATACAAAAATAAAGAAAAGCCATGACCTGGAGATTTAGAATCACTTAAACTCTCCAAGCAGCTCCAAGTAACGACAGACGATGAACAAGTTTGAAACATGAAAACTCCATTCCCTAAACTCGGTCCAAATAACCAATTATGCACGTCCCAATAAACTTCAATCGGAAGCCCATCAACCGCAATGGCATAATTTCCACGGAACTTCCACCTAAGATGATTAATTTGCATAACTATTTTCGAATCAATACGAACCACAAGGCATGGATTTTCATTGCAATTTGTGTCACATTCGATTTTTAGGTCGTGGATAGAGCCATTTTCACAAAATTGCACTTTGGTACCATATACCCTTTTGCCGGAAATATGTTCCCTTTTGGAGACTAATATAGCGGTAGAAACGGAAGCGGTTGATTCCGTTTTCTTGAAAGCTTCTTTCTTTAAATCCCCAACTAACAAAACAATTTCACCTTTACAAACAATTGCTATGTAATACCCCTCTAACGGCTCCGGGGTAGATCCAAATTTCGCTAAAGAAAGATCCCAAAAGACTTCAATTTTACTTGAATTCACTTGTAAAGATTTAGACCCTTTTCTCTTTGAGAATAAAGAAGGCTTCACATCCACTTTACAGATGCATTGATGAGATAAATCCTCTATTTCTACAGTTAAGCATTGACCCATCAAATTCTTGCTCCATATGATGCTAATCAAACAAGATTTACCAAACAATTTACACTTATAAACACAAGTAACCGAATTCTGATAAGATTTACTCACAGCTACAGTTGAACAATAAGCATCAGCAACCTGAACTCCATTCTCCCCAAAACAAGATGGAAAGTCCCTCATTTTTCACTAAATTCAAGAAAACCCCTCAAGATGTTTTTTTTTTTTTTTTTATCAATATATTTCAATAAAAATCTGATATTTACTCACCCTTTTGAAAAATATGGCTAAAAAGTTCAAGAAATCGAAAAGGGTAAGTGAAAGCATACCAGAAATTAATCTTTTGGAGGAGAATTCTCCCTATTTTTCTCACCTGTTGATATTAATTTCAGTTATTGACTGAATTTGGAACTTTGTGAAGAAGTTGTTGGGGGTGATGTAAGGAGAATTTTTGGATTGTTGGATTTAAATGAGAAGCTGCCAATGGTTTATAAAATGTACAAGAAATCAACTGTATTTTAATTTTTAAGGAAAGGACAATTGAAATTTCTAGGTTTTAGGCAAAATTTGCGGGTGTAGAAATTCAAAGGAATCCGTCTTTTACTTCTAATGAACAGAGGGACCATTTCCATGAGGTTTGAATTTTGCTTATTAAAAGAAGAAATGATTCTCACAGTCTCACATGGTAAAGTACCCTGCATTCCAATTTTGAAAAAGGGGAAAAGAAAAACAGATGGAGGCAAAAAGAGAAACTTGAAAATGACCAACAATTTTTAATAATATGGAAAAAACAAAGAGAAAAAAGAATATTCTAGTGTAGTGATAATATTACAATTGTCAAATAATTTATGTGCAAGTCCTTTTTATTTAAAATAAAATCCGATAATACCTTTATTAAAAGCTACGTGACTTGTACGTAATTACATTTTTAACGAAAAAGTATTGAAAAATTGATTGATTATAAATTCTTTATTAATTAAGAGAAATATAATTGTAAAAATCAGTAACTTTGGGAACCATAAGTGTGATTTAACTTTTATAAATAGAGCTCAATAGTTCACTATAGATTATGATCAACAAAAATATCAATTACACGATTTCTTATTTAAAAGCTAAAACTATGGCAATCGATACTTAATGAATGATTTGGTTGTCATATTTGAAATGGGCTGATTCCAATTTACTTTCCTATGTTATTTATAATATTTAATTGCTCCATTATATTTGAAATAGAGTATTTTATTCCTTTGTGGAAATTTGAAATCAATACATAAAATAACATACTTGTCGAAATTGAGAGTGAGCATTAAAACAGAAGGTGATAAAATACAATATTTATCACAACACAGAGGGTAAACTGTCATATTTATAAGTTGATCAAATCAAAGTACAATATATAAATGAATATTTTAATGAATTCATATTTTATTTTTAAGTTTAAAATTGACAGGAAAAAAGTGTAAAACTTTTATAAGATTATTACATATAAAGTTCAAAGTTGAAGGAAGTTAGTGAAATTCTTCTATAAAAAAAGTTTATATTGTCATTTAAATTAATACAAGCGAGGGAATTTTTTTTTTTTTTTTAATCCACGAGAGATAAATTATCCCTTAAAACAAATATCACATGAACCTAATTTGCTCATCACACCTTTTATTTCACAATGATCCATGAATTCTAAGGTAACCGATGGGATTTAAAAATAAATAAATTAATGATAACTTACTCCCTGTAATATTCATAATATTAAGTTAATTTTTCTGTGATTAAAAAAAAAATACTTTACTATCTGTAATTTTAGGAAAAAAATTCATCGCTTCCCTAATGGTTTTATGTGACAATTTACCCACTTATATTATGATAATGTGTTAGTTTATCCCATTTGTGTTATGGTAATATAGCAATTTACATCTTTATGTTATGATAAATGTTGCAATTTACTCCCTTATAATATTTTTCATGCTCATTCTCAAATTCGACAAGTGACTTACACTATCAGACTGAAAAATGTAAATTAATTCTTTAAAATTTTCAAATGCGAGTAAAATATTTTTTTTCCAAATCATATAAGAGTAAATTAAACATTATACATTTAGAGTAAACTACCATAAGCTCCCAAAAAAGTGTAGCTTGGACGAGACAAAGTTTAGAGCATATTAATTAAAAGCCAAAATGTTCGACCATGTCCCATGTACCCCTTTATTTATCTTTGTGATGCGTATTAATGACACAAAGCAAATGCGTGCAAGGAAACATAATTATGTGCATATAATATTGCCCATAAATCGCAAACATCTTTTGTAAAAAGTAGAATCCAAGGAAAAGGATTATTTTTTGCTTAAGGTGGTTGTGTGAGATGGTTCAGTTCTATAGAATGAAACAAATTATACTTTCTGTTATATAAAAGTGATTATTATTGCTTAAAAGAAACACATACTTACTCTCTTTATTTTTACCTCAAATTTTGACTTTAATTTGAGCTATTAAATCATTGATCTTATAAGAATGGATAGAGGCCACTGCATACAGAAATAAAGTTGGTAAATTTGCTAGGTATAGTTTTATTTGGTTCCAAACTAGTCCCGATCCTATAGATAAATGCATTCCCAATAGTTTTTTTTTTAGGAGTTAGTTTGGTTCCAAACTAGTCCCGATCCTATAGATAAATACATTCCCAATAGTTTTTTTTTGGGTAAACACCACATTTGGTCCCTCTTATCATTAACTTTTTACAGAGTGGTCCCTTTTATATTTTTTTTCTCAGTTTAGTCCCTACTATATATTATTTGTTTCACTTTAGTCCTTTTCAGGTGTTCCAAGGCGGTTCCGATAACATGTGATATGCTCATAAGGGCAATTTCGTCATTTCAAGTAAACTAACATGGATATTTTTGTCTTTCTAATCATTTAAAAAAAACTAAAGATTTAATCTCTTCCAAACTAAGCTTTCATTCCAATCCAACTTATTCGTCCATTTCGTTCCAAACTAAAGTTTTCTCCCAAAATCTTCTTCAAACACCAAAATTGCTAGCAAATTAAACAATATCTCAAATGGTCTCAATAGCGAACGGACGAAAATGCCCTAAAAATATTCATATGCATGTCACGTGTTATCAGAACCACCTGATAAGGACTAAAGTGAAACACATAATTCATAGTAAGGACTAAAGTGAAATAAATAATTCATAGTAGGATTAAAGTGGGAAAAAAATATAAGAGGGACCACTATGTAAAAAGTTAATGATAAGAGGGACCAAAAGTGATATTTACCCTTTTTTTTTTTAGGAGTTAGTTTGGTTTATATTTTCTTGTACATATATATAACTTTTTATAATGAGTTGTTGCCTTGTTGGATATTAAATGATTAATTTATAGGGATAATTAAAGGGACCTTTTCTGAATTTATGTGTAATTATCGTCGAATCTCCTCTGACTATCATAATTACATGGACATTCCTTGATGTTTCAAAAGGATTACGAAATCCAAATAGGGACTAATGAACTTGGACAGAATCCGTGAATTGATCGTTATGCCTTCGAGTTTTTTAATTAGAAAAAATAAATAATTAGAGGGACCTTCCCTCAAGTTATAAGGCGTAATTACCTCTCAATACCTTCCGACTATCATAATTACACGAACCTCCATTAAAGTTTTAAAAGGATTTCAGCCTTAACCCCCACCCTCACCCTCACCCTCACCCTCACCCTCACCCCCAACCCCAACCTCACCCGTCCCTCTCTGCCGAGATCTCTCCTCCAAGATGTGTCGCCGGACTAGAAGTCGTTGCAGGCCAGGGTTCTTCACCTTCCTGGCTGGTGGCACGGCTTGGAGAAGTGGGGTGGTGTGGTGTGGTGTGGTTGGGGACGGTGGTTGGTCAGGGTGGGGTGGGGTGGGGGTTTAAGATATATATTTATTAAATTTATTTATAATTATTATTTTCAATATTTATGAATTTATAATAAGTATTTTATTAAATCAGATATTTGAATGAGTATTTTTTACTTTTTGGAAAAAAAAGTTATGATTTTTTTTAGTATATGTTAATTATGAGCAGTCTTATAATGTCTAATAATTTGTGTTCAAGTTTTTAGTTAAACATTCATTTTTATAATTCTAATATGTTCAAGTTTTTAGTTAAAAATTTACGAATTTTTTAGTATGGGTTAATTATGAATATTATGAGCACATTTATAATGTCTAACAATTTATTTTCATTTATCCTGGAACTTTAACTTAAATTATTTTTAAAATATTAGAATTATGGGTTAAATATGAAAGTTGAAGGTATTTACATTTGTATTTATGTTCTACAATGTTTTTTCTCATGATTAAAGTTGAATGTATTTATATTTGTACTTAAATTTTATTTAGTAAAAAAAAATGAAAAAACCCAATATTTTTTTTTTTAAGAATTTCCTGAATTTATAGACAATAAAATTTATTATAAGGAGTTAAAAAATAATATTGACACCTTTTCATAATCCTAAACATTACAATAAATTATTTTCCCGTTTAAACAACTGAAAAGGATAAAATAATTTTTTTTATAAAATATTGGGTAATGACGTCAACAAAACAGGTGAAACCTAACGGATGTAATCCTTTTAAACATGAAGAAAGATTTTTGTAATTATGATAGTTTGAGAGGATTGGATGATAATTACATCTAACTAGGGGAGGGGAGGTCATTGTAAATATTAATATAGAATGATTATATATTTGCAATGTAAAAGGTTTGACCCATATATATTCTTTGTTTCCAAAACATACCGAATGATTACAGATATTGTGAATCATCTAATCCCAACACAAATAACTTTTATAAATATCGATAACTAACTTTGTTCTCACTGAAAGTTGGTTGACATCACAATCATTAGAAAAAATAATTGGGTTGCGGAAAAGAAAAGAAAAACAATACCACTTGGATTTGTCCACAGTATAGATTAGGCAAATATTCAGTAAAAGAAAGAAAAAAAAAGGAAAATAAGGGACATTCTTGACTAGATAAGGTTTAAGAGATTTTTCTTAGACATGGTCTAGTCAATAATTTTCCAAAAACAAAAAAAGTTTCGGGTATGAGTGCGTTGTGTATGGTAATGGATTGACTCAGTTTCGGCTTGCTCAAATTAGATCAAACTCATATGGTAAAGAGTTTGAACATGTGTCAACCCAAATCACATGTTCCAATCTAAACTGAAACATATGCAATTTTACGTTTTCTTTTAATGAATTATTTACAATTTTACTAGAGACTATAAAGTTGAGAGTTTGATATTTGTCACCTATTTTTCACACATTTAAAGTTATTAATTTGACATTTGCCACCTATTTTTCACACCTTTGAAATTACTAATTTGACATCCGCCACATATTTTTCGTTACCCCAACAATCAAATTCTAATTCAATCCATATCTCTAATTTTCAATTCATTAACCATTATTATATTAACATTTTATCATCTCGATATTCTATTATACTCTTCCTATCAATCTCGAAAAGCTGCCAAAGTGTTATAGTGGCTCCGACAATCGATTTGAAGAAGGCCCTCCATTAATATTTCCGGCCAAATAATCCTTTATTCTTGCAGTCTCAAGTGATCGTGAGCTTTCACGGGGATCCTTAGGGGAAAATTGAGTGTTTTTTCAACATATATTGGGTTGTGAGTTTTGGGCTACATCAAACTTATTGGATCAGTCGTAACTAAGCTACACGAAGCAATAAGCATTTCTACAAATCTAAACTTGGGCATCATATTCAAAATATTGTTATAAGACTCTTTAGTGGCCCAATATGTTACTTGTGGGCTTATACGAAGATTGACCTTACATTTTTCTCTCCCGTAAAGGTTTTTTTTTTTTTTTTTTTCCAAAGGTTTTATTATTTTTGAGTTGCGTCGAACACATTAAGTAAGAATCTATCTCAATAAATATTTGAATTTAGGTTCACTATTCTGTAGTAACTAATCTTTTCCACTAGATCAATCACATGTTGGTAAATCTTTATTTCAATAAAGAATCTATCTCAAAAAGAGCAAATAGGGGTTTTTGTTAATTAAAATAATACAGTGCATTTTGTCAATTAGATAAAGAACAAGGGGTATTTATGCATTTAGCTCATTTACAAAATTATGTAAGTTGAACATTAATACTTAATATTTCTAGAGGAAAAAAAAAAGTCTAGGAGGACTAGTCTAATGGTGAATTTAAGACCTATGATAAAGGGGTCATGAGTTCAACTCTCATTAGTTTATGTATTTTTTTATTTAGTGCAAATATTTATATTTAATTTATCTTTGTACTTCAATTATTTGAAATATATTTGAATATAATTTTTGATTAAATGATTACGCAGTAATAGTTAATAGATTAGGAAATTGGGCTTTACAGCCTTTACAGAAATGGCTAAAGTTCAAATAGAGGCTCATTAGAACCCCAAAAATCATGAAATTGGCACTTTAACTAGAAGCCCAAGACATGAAACTTCTACTTTCTCCAGGCCCAAGTCCAATTGCGCATGTTAACCAGTAGACATTTTATATATAGGATCCACCATTTTGACACAAATGATTTATAAGGTTTTAACTTAATTACCTTTTTTTCTATAAAAAAAAAAAAAAAAAAAAAAAAAAAAAAAAAAAAAAAAGTGAAAACTTAATTACTTTTAGGGGTTTTTGTTAATTAAAATAATAGGTTTTAATTGAAGTACAAAGACAAATTAAATATAAATATTTGCTCTAAATAAAAAAATACATAAACCAATGAGAGTTGAACTCACGACCTCTTTATCATAGGTCTTAAATTCACCATCAGACTAGTCCTCCTAGGCTTTTTTTTCCCTCTAGAAATATTAAGTATTAACGTTCAACTTACATAATTTTGTAAATGAGCTAAATGCATAAATACCCCTTGTTCTTTATCTAATTGACAAAATGCACTGTATTATTTTAATTAACAAAAACCCCTATTTGCTCTTTTTGTATTAGCAAAAAGTCCATTTGAAAAATCTTTAAAAGTCATTAATAGGACTGTCAATCGGGCCTTGTGAGCCGAGCTTTAAATAGCTCAAACTCAAATAACATCGGGCTTCATAGTTATATGCTCAAGCTCGGCTCATAAATATTTTAATTGTTTCGGCTCAAACTCAGCTCATGTAACGTTTCGACCTTCGGGTTTATATCGGGCTTATGTTGGGTTTATTAATACAAGCAAATGTTACTCCATAAATAAAAGAATTACGCACTAGTATGAATAAACCACTCTTACTTAATACACAAGAGACGAGAATATGTAAATTCCACACTTGTTCTTCATAATATTAAACATTAAATAATATTTAAAATTAAAGATCAAGTCACGGATGTTATAATATACTCATCAAAATAATATGCCTTTGGTGAATGAACAATGTAATTAGACTTCTGAGAAGACCCAAGAAGTTTTATGACGAGTGATTAAATTGTATTAATGTATTAGATAAAAACTTTTCATATTCCTAGAAATAGAATTATTGATATACGTTTTTTTTTACTCCAGGTAAGTAAAGTTTTAGTGTTCCAAGACTTCCAAATTCCCAATCTTGATCACTTTCTTTTATCTTTTTCCTTTTTTTTCCCTTTATGTTTTCCATTTGGCTTGTACAATTGTATGTAATTGATTTTGATATTTGGTACATAATAATTTTGATATAATTAATTAGCAGTAGTATTCGGTCGGGCTTTATTCGGGCTGAGCCTTATTAGGCTCAAACTCGGCTCATAAATTGATCGGGTTTAATATAATGGCTCAAAATTGGCCCGACTCACAATTATTTGGATTCGGGTCATATTTAATAGGGCCGAGCCATCGGGCTTCGGCTAAGCCCGGCTCAATTGACAGTCCTAATCATTAAGGAGTTTTCATCAATTTTTCAAGTGAAAGAAGAAAATTGTTGTCAATTTTCAAAGAAAAAAAACATCTTTTGTTTCCTATCTAAACTTCTCTCTAAATTAACCACATATAAACTCATGACTCGAATTGTATTTGCATGCAACATATCACTAACATATTTTTTTAACATGAATTGATGATTTAGTATTAATATTTGTGTGATGTACATGTAAATTCTTATAGATTCTATTTTATTTTATTCCATCGCCAACAACACTATTCTAGGGTGACGTCACGTCACATAACGTAAGTTATAACCAATAGAATAATGACACATCATTTATAAGTTACCTATTTATCAGGTTACTAACAGGTCATAATACTATTACTATAAGTAATTGTACTATACTATTATTTGACCACATTCATTGTAATATTTAATCACATGAATAGTAAATTATAAATTAATAAATTATTATAAAATAAATAAACAATATTGTAAATAATATTTTTATAATAAACGATATGAGACCGTACTAAGTATGTGCAGTCAGTACTATATTATTTGAGTCTATACTACTAGATGTGAGACATATACCATGTATTATGAAAAATTATCAAAAAATTTCTTAGTACTAATGCCAATACTATGGACCATATACCAACATGTGATTGGTCTAGTAAAAGGGACTAGTCACTACAAAGTAGCGGACTCAGGTTCGAATCCCTGTTGGGAGAGGCTCCCACATTATGTGCCCGACGCGCCTCGAAAGGGATTAAACCCTTGGGAAACCAAAAAAAAATACTATGAACCATATTAAGTATGTGGAGTCAATACTATTACATGTGAGACATTATACTATGTAATGTGAAAAATTATGCATAATGGTTAGTACTGATGTTACTTCATAATGTGGTTAATTACTACTAGTACGGGACCATACTAAGTATGTGAAGTCATTACTATGTTATGTGAGTCCATACTACTACATGTGAGACATATATCATGTAATGTGAAAATTATCAGAAAATTGGTCGGTACTAATGTTAATACTATATAAGGTGATTAATTACGACTAATATGAGACCGTAGTAAGTATGTGGAGTCAATATTATTACATGTGAGACGGTGTACTATGTAATGTGAATAATTATATACAATGATTAGTACTAATGATAATACTCCATAATGTGGCTAATTACTACTAATATGGGACCGTACTAAGTATGTGGAGTCAGTACTGTGTTATATGAGTCTATACTACTACATGTGAGACATATATCATGTTATATGAAAAATTATCAGAAAATTGGTCAGTACTAATAATAATGCTAATACTATATAATGTGCCTAATTACTACTAATATGAGACCGTCTAAGTATGTGGAGTCAATACTATTACATATGAGACGTTATACTATGTAATGTGAATAATTATATACAATGATTAGTACTAATGATAATACTCCATAATGTGGCTAATTACTACTAATATGGGACCGTACTAAGTATGTGGAGTCAGTACTATGTTATATGAGTCTATACTACTACATGTGAGACATATATCATGTAATGTGAAAAATTATCAGAAAATTGATCAGTACTAATACTAATGATAATACTATATAATGTGTCTAATTACTACTAATATGAGACCGTACTAAGTATGTGGAGTCAATACTATTACATGTGAGACGTTATACTATGTAATGTGAATAATTATTTACAATGATTAGTACTAATGATAATACTCCATAATGCGGCTTATTACTACTAATATGGGACCGACTAAGTATGTGGAGTCAGTACTTTGTTATATGAATCTATATTACTACATGTGAGACATATATCATGTAATGTGAAAACTTATCAGAAAATTGGTTTGTACTAATACTAATGCTAATACTATATAATGTGACTAATTACTACTAATATGAGACCGTACTAAGTATGTGGAGTCAATACTATTACATGTGAGACGTTATACTATGTAATGTGAATAATTATATACTATAATTAGTACTAATGATAATACTCCATAATGTGGCTAATTACTACTAATATGATATCGTACTAAGTATGTGGAGTCAGTACTATATTATGTGAGTTTATATTACTACATGTGAGATATATACCATGTAACGTGAAAAATTATTAGAAAATTGGTCAATACTATTGTTAATATTAATGTTAATACTATGACCATATTAAGTATGTGGAGTCAATACTATTACATGGGAGACATTATACTATGTAATGTGAAGAGTTATATAATGTTAGTACTGATAATAAGACTCCATAATATTGTAAATACTACTACTACAGGACCGTACTAAGTATGTGGAGTAAGTACTATGTTATGTGAGTATATACTACTACATGTGAGACATATATATATATATATATATCATGCAATGTGAAAAATTATAAAAAAATTGGTTAGTACTAATGCTAATACTATATAATGTGACTAATTACTACTAATATGAGACCGTACTAAGTATGTGGAGTTAATACTATTACATGTGAGACGTTATACTATGTAATGTGAATAATTATATACAATGATTAATACTAATGATAATACTCCATAATGTGGCTAATTACTACTAATATGGGACCGTACTAAGTATGTGAAGTTAGTACTATGTTATGTGAGTTTATACTACTATATGTGAGACATATACCATGTATTATGAAAAATTATCAGAAAATTGGTAAGTATTAATGTTAATACTATATAATGTGACTAATTACTACTAATATGGGACCGTAATGTGTATGTAAAATCAATACTATTACATGTGAGACATTATACTATGTAATGTGAGGAATTATATACAATATTTAGTACTAATGAGAATACTTCATAATGTGTCTAATTTCTAATAATATGGGACCGTACTAAGTATGTGAAGTCAATACTATGTTATGTGAGTCTATACTACTACATGTGAGACATATAATGTAATATGAAAAATTATCAGAAAATTGGTCAGCACTGATGTTAATACTATATAATGTGACTAATTACTACTAATATGAGACTGTATTCATGTGAGACATTATACTATGTAATGTGAGAAATTATATACGATATTTAATACTAATGATAATAGTCCATAATGTGTCTAATTACTACTAATATGAGACCGTACTAAGTATGTAGAATCAGTACTATGTTATGTGAGTCTATAGTATGTGGAATCGGTACTATGTTACTAAAACAGAACATATGCTTAGTTTTCAAATAACAGAATTTACAAACTATACAACTCCAAACAATTACTTGTAAATTCCAAGGTTAAAATATTACATGGAAATTCTAACAATGAAAACTCATACAACTCCAAACAATTTTCTTAAAGAACCCAACAACAGGGGTAAAATATAAATACTAGCAACACAAAGATTGGAGTTAATAAAAGAGAGTAGTTCATACGAAATGACATTTAAACTTCAATTAAGAAACATGCCATGAATAAATGTAAAAATTATTCTTCAAATACTACCCAACCTTGAACAAATAGGCAATCCAGAGCCACATATCACACAACCTACCAACTCAAGGAACTAACATTCATCAAGATCCAGAGCATCCTCCCTCCCTAACTCATTAGATAAGCACACAAGTAAAAGGCACCCCTGTTTAACTACATAAATCATTATACCGGACATTTTCAGCAAGAATAAAATTTCGTGGCAAGTGGACGTGTCAATTCAGTCGCACAGTGGCAGCGGAGGACAACGCAAATTTCTTCCAATGGTAGGCGAACGCGAACAGGAGCGATGAGGGTTACGGGATTGGTTTGGGAAGAATTACCAATTTTCGAAGATAGAGATTGTATACCGTTCGAGAATTCTAGAATCAATTCGTATCTCCTTTATGAAGGTTGTGAATCCCACAATTTTTGGGAAGAAGATTTGTGATTTGTGGAAGACGATGGAGAGAGTGGAGAGAGTAGGAGTAGGGATATGCGAAATTAGGAGAGAGATTGTGATAGATACTAAAACTTAATTAACCGGTTATACAAGTCACCAATTATTAATTTAATTTTTATTTATTTTAAATTAAAAAATATTTATGGTTATGATTATATAGTTTGAATCTAATGGTCTAAAATAAACTGACGTCACATGACGTGACGACACCCTAGAATCCCCCTCAAAATATATAGTGTAATCTCAAGGGTGCATAATTTATCAAAAACTAGATTTTCTTTCTTTTAAAATCCAATAATTCCGTATCTAGCTACGAATAGGAGGTGGAAGTAGCAAAAGATGCTTTTTCAAGTGTGTGTAAACACAACAGATATTATTGGGGTTCCACCAAACATGAGGAATTAAAAGAAACAAAAATATCTCACGTGACAATGTTTTAATTAGAAAATAAAATCATAGTATAGCACAATTAATAATTAGTTCCATAATGCTAGAACCGAGTACAAGTTTTGAATCTTTAGTCATGATTTGGTGGGTTCCTCAATTAGTAGTTGATACTGTTTAAACTTTTAGCGCCCATTTCCTTTTTCTTTCCTTATTTTTAATTTTTTGATTTCTTAAATGTTTAATTCATTTCGAGGCACATCGAACATATATTATTATAATATAATAATTTACTGAAATCTGAAGGCAGCAGGCAGGTTGTTTAATTTCTTTCTCTGAATTTTTTTTTTATTTTCCAATTTTCAGTTACTTTTAAGGACATCTATGTAAAAATACTTCAAAATTCTACCATTTAACCTTTACCTAAAGCTCCGCACAAAAAGTGAAAGAATGAAAAAATAAGGGACAGAGGAAGTATCTTACGTAAATTCCTACTAAATATTAGCAAAAAGGAAAATATTAGGAGTATGTGTTTTTGTCAAAAGTTATTTATTGCAAACATCATAAAATGGAAGAAGTTTGGTCCTCGAAATTATTTTCATCAACTTAGGTTCCATCCACGCTTTTATAGTTCAAAAATATTTAAGAGTCCAATTACTTATTAACTCTTTACATCCATCATAGAATAACAAAAAAATACATTTTATACGTTTTCTAAATAAATCATAAAGTTCTAAATAAAAAGTAAAAAAAATGATTTGATTCATTATCCAAACAACAAATAGTAATATCGTAGGGTCTATTTGGATGGGTTTTGGCTCGGTTTCGCGAGTCTCGGTTTAAAAAAATTGGTTTGGGTGGTTTCGATGAAACCTTTTAGAGTTCATTTGGATGGGTTTTGATTCTTGGGTTTTGTGGTTTGAATAAGTTGAAACCCCACTTGGATTGAGTTTGGATGTTGGGGTTTAGGGGAAAAAGTAGGTGATAGGTGTCAAATCAATGTCTTTTTTAGTGAGATTTGGGAGAAAAAGTAGGTGGTAGGTGTCAAATCAATGTTTTATAGGTTCAAAGAATTTGAGTGTGAGTTTCTAAATAAATTTTTGATGATTTTATGGGTTTGACGAAAACTCATTTGAAAGGGTTTTGGCTCGGTCTCGCGAGACCCGCGAGACCGGGCCAAAACCCATCCACACACACCCGTAGTCATCGAATAGAATTTTCAACAAATATGGATCAAAGTCTCATTACTTTTTCACAAAAACATCAAATAATTTCTGTTTTTGAATTAATCGATGCAAAAATATAAAGATCATTTCAGTATTTGTCTCTAATATACAATTTTTTCAAAATAATTTCCAAAAGAATTCGAAATGATTTAAATAGGAAACACGAAAACGATATTTTAATTCCATGCCCATCTATAACGTGTACTGCAGTGCAAACAGTAGAGAAAAAGAGCATCTCCATAATCCTTCCACTTACTGCAGACTGTCCCATAAAAGAACAATCTATAAAATACCAAATGTCAAACAGTAATTTCTGGGTTCTTGATTTCTGTGTTTATACATATGATATGGAAAATTTGCTTTTTTGGTACACTATAATACACGTACTTAGGTCATCTTCAAGAGCAATGCTAAAAGTTACAATTTCGATATTATTACATACGAAAATATAAATTTGATACTATAGAATAGGTATTCATTGCAACTACCCTTATAAAATGCATAATATATATTTAATTTATCCCTTTGTGGTTTAAAAAAGAGTATTTTACCCCTTTGAAATTTTGTAAAAGTTTCACATCGCCTCCCTGATATTTTTACAGGCGGCACTTTATCCACTTTTATTATAATAATGTGACATTTTATCCCTTGTATCATGATAAATGTGACAATTTATCTCCCTATGTTATAAAATAGTTTGCACGCCTACTCTCAATATTGACAAGTGAGTTACAATATGCGGCTGGAGGAGGTAAATTGCTTCAGTAAATTTTTTTATAGAGGGTAAATTGATTTTTTCCAAATTATAGAGGAGTAAATTGAACATTATGCATTTAATAGGGGATAAATTGCCATTAGTTTTTTAGAAAAATTAGGTTTGATACCAAAATTACAATGAAAACCTATCATATAGTATTAAATTTATATTTTTGTATCTAATGGTACTAAAAATGCAAATTAGTCTTTCCTATGCTATAAAAAACAATTTTCCGCATATAATATGATCCGTATATAGAGTATTACCAACTAATAAAACAATACATGCCACTGAAAAACAGTACATGTTTCATGTACCATAATTTTGACATTTCTCAAGTTCTAATTCTAGAAATAAGTGAAAGAGACTATTTTTAAACTCTGAACATAAAGGAGTTTTGTCCAATTCAGACATAATCATAAACTAAAATACAAACAAATACACCTCACTGCAGTGAATCGTCAAACAAGTAGGCCATAAACAAAATTATTCGAACTCAACTTTAAGCATGGAACCATGACTAGTTAAGGACTAACTATTACACGACAAATTATATTTACATCTAATACATGTATGTACATTCATGATTATATAAGTGTGTAAATTTCAATTTGCAGTAAAATTTCACATATTATATTCTTTTGATAATTGAGTAAACTTGATCAAATGGAGTAAAATTATTATAATTTAGTAAAAAGAAAAATTGACCCAACCTCAACCCCACCCCACTCCGTAGCCAAAGCCCCCTTGGGTGGTCTGGGTTCTTCGATCTCAGGCAACCACAACTTGAGACTGACGATCCCAGGACGCCACCGACATGATATTGGGGTTGGGTGAGGGGGGTCTATTTTTTTTTTCTTGAATTATAATTCTTTTATTAATAATTTATAAACTTTATTATTGTAATTAAATATTACATAGATTTTAGATAGTTTTAAAAACTATTTTTTTAAGATTTTAAATTAATTTATTATTATTGTAAATAAAATTAAATTATTCTATTAGATATGTAAATACTATAGGTAAATCTAGTCACGTGTAATCTTGCTCGAGCCAATTTTGAAATTGTACATCAATGTGGACTAAAATTGCCAGCAAATTTGAAAGTGTGGGGTTAGTCTGCAGCTAGCTCAAAATGTTATATGTTAAAATTGTCAGCGGTCATAAGTTATGACATTAATTTTGCTAATAAAAAATGACTTAAGGACCACCTCACAAAATTCGCAGTGATATACAAATTTAGTTAATGTCAATCGGTATCAAATGTGGAACGATTTGAAAAATTATGGTATCAAATGTCTTGGCATGCATTCGTTTGACACCTAAAAATAAAAATTGACATAAAACTCTGTACCAAATGCAATTATCTCTTATGAAAATGAAGTCTCGCGTAATGCTAGGGATATATTTGCACTATAATTAAAATTATCTTCAGTGACACCAAGTCTAATGGGTTTACGAAAAAAAATCACAAAAATTAATATAATCAAATAAAAAAAAATGTCACAACTTATAAATGTTAATCATATATTTAGTCATTTAGAGATATTTTTATATTAATATTATTGTAACGTTTTAAAATGTTATCTTTGTATGTATGCAATGAATCATGACACATTGATACATTTAACCAAATTATATGTTCATTCGTGCCGAATTTTGAAGGAACAAATTTAAACAATTGTATTCCATGAATGATGTGACTGCATATTATTATACGTAAAATTTAAGTACATATATAACAAGAGCTAAATTACTAAAATTACTCATTTTTTAAAAGTCACACGATTTGCAAATGAGATCATTTTGATAGAAAAATTGCATGAAATATAATCGTTGCTACAAATATTATGGCCCTGTTTGTTTGGTGTTTGGGAAAGTAGTTTGTGAGAGTAGTGGAGGTTTGTGAAATAATATCGATTTGCGTAATGTTGTTTGTTTGAGTTTTGAGATAGTTGTTTGAGAAATAAAGTACGTGTATGTTTTATTGGAAGATTTAGGTTATATGTGTAAGATGTGTAAGGCTTTATGTCAAATCATGTTTGTTGTGAGATAAATTGTATAAGAGATAATTATTTTATGTTAAATCAGAGTAGAGTTTGTATAAGTTTTGTTTAGAGATAAAAAAAATTGTTGTTTGTTTGGGTTTTGAGAGAGTAATTTGAGAAAATTGAGAGAGATGAAAATTTATTTCTGAAAATAGAAAACATGTTTGTTTGGCATTTCCCAAACACGAAATTTTTTTGGGAAACGCCAAACAAACAGACCCTATACAAGTACTAGTGTAAACTTTTAAACATGAGAAACGGAAGAAAATTTAAACTTAGGAACAATTACCTAAATTAGCCCAAACAAGTACATACTGCATAATGTGTAGTACAGTGAATACTTTGACTTTTTGCATGCAAACAGCAAAACGACAACATATATATTCCTATCATATGCTTTCCCAATGTTTAATCCAACATATAATAAATTATTTAAATTGACCAAATTAATACAAAAACAAGCTTACAAGAAGAAGAGTTGAGTTTTAAACTTGGCAGTTGTCACCAATATTTTTCTATTATTGACTTCAAATCTTCACAGAAGCGGTAAAATAATTTAAAAATAAAGTACAAATTTGTTTGGCACATGGCTGATTTCCAATGTGATGTTCACCTTTTCGACCACGATGTCGTACTTCCAAGCTGTGTTTTTGCACAAACCAAAGTACTAAATGTGACATACATTGCACAATGTTTCACATCCCACTTAGCACGAAGCCTAATTCTTTACATATTATTTGTAGCCAAATTAAATTTGGTGGAAAAAATTAATTCATAATTAATTAGTTGACATTGAGAGTAATTAAGATACAAATGAATTAGTTATTAGTGAAGGCGAGCCGTTGATTAACGATATAATATACTATTTCTTGATCAAAACCGTTGGGAGACAGATGACATGTATCTTCGCTTGAGTTGTGGAGAGACGATAGAGATTAATCCACCTAGAGGAGGCCTCATCTTTGACCTATAGATCATCTCGTCGTAAGGGCGTCGATAAAACTTTAAATACGAAAGAAATGATTCACGAGATTTTTCAGCACGACTCACTTGACAATGATAGTCCTTTCGGAAAAACAAGGCTGGCGATTGGAGGAATGAAGGTTTTGGAGTTCTTGGATGGTGGATCATAGATGGATCAACTTTCTGGGTTTTTGGTGGCATCGGTGTTGATGGGAAGAAATTTTTTCGAACTAAATCAATGTTGACGCGTGGCTCTCTGCCAATGGGTGATGCAAATGAGTGGGACCTAGCGTTGAGGGGTGAGATGGCAGGGCCTGATAAGGCTTGGGGACAGTTTGTGGGACCCACTTTAGATGCAGATGTCGCCAATGAAAGGTACCATGGTTTGAGTGAGTCAAAATTATGCTCAACGGTGAAGGAAAATCTTGAAGAAGCGCATGAGCCGATTTTAGTTGCTGATGACACCGATGAAGCGTCGTAACGAAGTGATGTTACTCGTGGATATGATGTCAAATCACCAAACTCAAATGATTCTTCAAAGTCTAGCGATGATACCACTGAGATGAATGGTGAAAGCTCAACAAATGGTTTCATTCCCTATAATCAAGACAACATCGTGACCATAAGAATTAGTTAAGGTAATTTAGCAATTATTCACAAAGATGAGGTCTCATGACAAGAGGTCATGTGTTCAACTTTTAATATTGTGGTTTTTCTTTTTAATTAATATTGTTGTAAATTATTATTTATATTTGACGTAATTGAATAAATTATGTTATAATGATGAAGTATTGATGTATTTACTATTTCAATTTTTTTTAGCAGTTACTCGTAACAATGTATTGCAAGCATAAAAAACCTTGTACATTTACCAAAATTGTTCCCAGTAACAATTTGATATTTTTCCAATTACCTACTACTAGTATGGATAAAAATGTAAAAACAACAAAAAATTTCAAATTTTCACTACTTCAGAACAAAAACAACTGTAAAGGAAAATTTATTTTTTTCAGTCTCTTAGAATCAAACCTCAGCACTTTTGATTCCTCACTTCATAAAATTATAAGATTTTGAATTCTTTAAAATTAACTTTCACTTTTGATTCCAGCACATATGTTTCATTTGATTTGGGACTAGAAGTGCAACACTAAGACGACTTTTTCTAACCTAAAACTCAAATCATATTACAATTTTAGGACCAAAGTGAACATGAAATTTTTTATATTGTTATTGAACAAAAATTGCAAATATTTTAAAAAATTGGAACAACAAATGTAATTATATAAAGTACACACGGGACCAAAAACGTCAAGGATTTATTTTAGTCATGTGACATAAAACTGACAATTTGCCCAAAAAATTACTATGTAATTTAAAGCAATGATAAAATTTTGTAATACCTTCCAAAGATAGGAGAACATTGAGGGCGGGTCAATGACATATGCCTTATGAACCCGACCCGGATAATAATCCGCTAAGATCCTCAATGTGGCCAGAAACATGTTCATAAAAGCTGAAGCTGACCTGAAAAGCCCTTCATTTCACACCCCCAATTATTATTATTAATCAGTCAACAAGAATTACTAATTAACAAACCCCAATACAGAAAATTAAATTAATATTAATATTTCCAAAAAGAAGAGATATTTCAAATTACTGTTGGGTCTGACATGTGAATAAAGGAGAATTATGGTCCCTTTTGCTTCAGCTAAATAAATTAATTACCTTTAATACCCCTACAACCCCCCAAATCTGACCTTGACATCTCAAGGGCACTACAGGCAATTTCTGAAAATTCCTTCTTCCCGACATGTTGTTTATTTTCTTGATTTACATAATTAATTACTCATTAATTGAGTCATTAGGCGTGACATTGGAAATTGACATAAATTTTAACAAAAAGGTGTTTTTGAAGGTTATTTCAGACAAATTTAAAGTGAATATGGAATCCCTAGACATGGGAATGTACATTAATTTCTGGTGATAAAAGAGCTAGAATGTACCATAAATATTTAATTACTTTTAAGAAGGGTAAAATGGTAATTAAGGAAAGCTTACTGGCATCAAAGAGGAGAACAAATTGTTCAATGTTTTTGGCCATTGTTTGAATAGCAACTTCTAGTGTAAACACCATCAAACGAGTAAACCTACATATTTTTACATCCAAGTAAATAAAAGTTACTATTTTGAAATTAATTGATAATAAATAGAAAAAGGAAAAATTACCCACTTCTAAAAATAGATAAAATAATTATTTACTTACACTTTATTTGAATTGTATTTTAGATATTCTTGCTTGATTCTGAATATCTGCATAAATATATTTGAGCACAAAATAAATGAAAATATGATGCACCAAAATTACTCAATTAATATGACAAATAATAATAATAATAATAATAATAATAATTACCATGACTGGTCTTAAATCATCATCATGGCCAGCAACATAAGCTATTCCTTCGGCCAGCTCAGCAGAGAATTCATCAGCTATCAAATTATCTTCAAATTCAAATATTTCAAATAAAAATTAGTGAAGGAAAAAAAAGAGTTATTTTATTAATTCTTATATAATTTATAACTAATCATTTTTTTAATACTTTAACGGCTGATGATTCAAAATTGTAATAAAGCAAGATTCTCGGTTTAAACTAGAAAACAAAAAGAGAAGTAGAAAAAAGAAGATAAAAGACAAAAAAAGAAGGTGGTGAAAAATGTGACGTGAATATATCCTTTTCATTTAGAACAACATAATAATTCAAATAAATTCGGACAGTTAAAATCAAACTTAATTCAAATAATTAAAGTTCAAGAAATAAAATTAATAGTAAAATACCTATGCCAATGGAATCTCTCCAAACAAGACAATTTTTGAGCTGCTTAGTTGCTTTCTTCACATTATCCCCTTTAGCTTTCAAAAACCTTTGCACACAAGCATCATTGCAAAACTTCTCCTGCCAAATTTGTTTTCAATCATGTCATTTTCACACACACATACATGTTGGTATCTGTGTGTTCTTTTTTTAAGGATATCTCGAGCTCATCTGATGAAAACTCATTTTAATATGTTAGACTCGTAATACATGTAAAACGCATTTTCGAGCTCAACGCGATAATCTAAAAGTTGAAAAGCTATATATAAAAGATCTAGTTAACCGCTGGATGCTCTTTCGATAAATTTCTTGATCGAGCTCGATTCGCTTAACAATCAAATTAATTAAACTCAAACAGAATTTTCGACACTACTCGACTCGATTTATTCTAATTAGCATACATGGTTAAGACAAACCTGTTTGACAGTGAGTGGAGCTTGTTTCTTGAGAAGGCCAAGAACGGATTGAACCTTTTCTTTCTCTTTCTTGACTTGATGATTTTCGTCTTTATTTCCCATTGTTAATTACTAAGAAATTAAATTAATTAAAGCAAATTAAAGAACACTCGAAATTATGAATCTCTCAAGAAAAGAAAAAAAACAAAGATACTACTCTTCTTCTTTACGCAACCATTTCAAACTCCATAAAATATGAATATTTTTTTGTAAGTTTTGATTTAAATGTGTGTGCGTTGAAAAGAGCCCGTATTTATAGGGGTGACAGAACGGAACACGTTAAGATGGTGGCCCGAAAACGAGGTTTAAACGGAAAATGTTGGCCCAGTTCAATAATTGGTCTTTCCACTTTTGCCCTTTTTTCAATTAAAAAACTCATTGGCCACTTAATTGTTTTTTTTTTCTTTTCTGAAAAGCCACTTAATTGTTGTAGCACAAATATATCCCTACAATGAGATTTCGTTTTCATAAGAGATAATTGCATTTTTATATAAAGTTTTATGTTAATTTCTATTTTGGGTATCAAACAAATGCGAATTAACACATTTGATACAATAATTTAATAAATTGTTCAATATTTGGCACCAATCGACATTAACTAAATTTGAAAATCACCGTTAATTGTTGAGATAGTTGTTAAGTCATTTTTTTATTATTGCTCCATACAAAACTTTCAAGTAGTCATAATATAAACTATAAAGACTTATATTGTAAGCGTTGTTCAATATGTTAAATAACTATATATATATATATATATATATATATATATATATATATATATATATATATATATAGTCATCTATCATTTTCCTTATATTACATTTTACTATCAATTTATTGTTCTGACATTTCTTTCGAATTTGTAATTTTATTTGTACTGGCAGATAATAAGTTTTTTAATATGTGCAAATACCTTAAATATTATACGATATTCAAATTTGAATGTGGACAAGCATACATAGTCAATCTTAAGATTTTATAAATTATATTCTCTTCGGGCCCCCCTTTTTTTTTACTCCTTTTACTTTTGGCGTGAAGTTTTAAGTCAAAATTAATAAAGTAAAACATTTCTGTATCTATATTTTTATACTCTTAAGAGTGATATGATAATTAAGAGTTAGTGATATCAAATCATTAATTTATGTGATGAGGTATTTTTAGAGAGAAAAATCAATTTATGAAAAGAGAGTCTTATTTTAGGACATTACATAAAAGAAATATGAGTAAAAAATTTAGGGACAGAGGATGTACTTTAATTATGTGGAAATTAGTGTTACAATATGTGTTCCTTGTGGTCTTGAAAAATTATCACCTCTTGAGTTAGCTTTTGATGTAAGGTACATATTCAATACACTTAGGTGGACGTAGCTCAATACATGCGTGTTTAACCTGGCATCAAATCTCCAGTTTAAGTCACCTCCTTCAGTGATGACTTCATTTATCTATGTTCGCAAGTTGGATTTATTCTTAACTCACACAGTCAATATGTCATGAGTTGGACCTTTACGCATGTTGCGATTCACAAGCTAGGTTGAATCTTATAGTAATGTCACAATCTTCATCCCACCCGCACGTGAAAGAGAAGTATTGAGACTAAATATCTTTTAGATAGATTAATTGAATATCAAAACTAATTTATATATGTTCTTTATCAATTTTTACCTCTCGAACTATTTCTTAGGGTGTGTTTGACTTGGTTCATTTAAGTGGATTCAATATAAATAAACTAAAAATAGTCAAATATATGCAAAACGGGTAAACACCACATTTGGTCCCTTTTATCATTAACTTTTTACAGAGTGGTCCCTCTTATATTTTTTTCCCAGTTTAGTCCCTACTATGTATTATTTATTTCACATTAGTCCCTTTCAGGTGTTCCAAGGCGGTTCCGATAACATGTGATATGCTCATAAGGGCAATTTCATCATTTCAAGTAAACTAACATGGATATTTTCGTCTTCCTTATCATTTGAAAAAAAACTAAAGATTTAATCTCTTCCAAACTAAGCTTTCATTCCAGTCCAACTTAATCGTCCATTTCGTTCCAAACTAAAGTTTTCTCCCAAAATCTTCTTCAAACACCAAAATTGCTCACTAATTAAACAATATCTCAAATGGTCTCAATAGCGAACGAACGAAAATACCCTAAAAAATATTCATATGCATGTTACGTGTTATCGGAACCACCTGATAAGGACTAAAGTGAAACACATAATTCATAGTAGGGATTAAAGTGAAATAAATAATTCATAGTAGGGCTAAAATGGAAAAAAAACATAAAAGGAACCACTCTGTAAAAAGTTAATGATAAGAAGAACCAAAAGTGATATTTACCCACCTTTTCCAACTTTAGTCTAATTTTGGTTTAACCGTGTCAAGTTAAAATACAATAATAAAATTAAATAGTAGAACTTTAATAATGTGTCCTTCGACATAATTAACTCATTTATGTACGGACTCGAAAATATACATAGCCCATGTCTTCGAAAGTGATGGTCAAATTTGATGATGAAGTTATGAAAATTCAAAATAATTTCTCAAGAATAAAAGACCCGTGAACGTACGTATAGTAGGGATAATCAATGAGACAATATTTTTATGTTTGTTTGTGAAGATACGGTGTCCTCCTGCTCCGCCCCTGATGGAATTTGCTAGATGTCCATCAACTTTTGGTCAGTTTGTGACATCTAATTCCTTTTTCACATAAAACTAGATAAACTTTTTCTACTCTATAATTATTTTGAAGACGAAAAATTCATAAATAGTAAGTTTGTTATGATTGTAATTTTTGTTTTTCTTTAGTTGTTTAAGTGATTTTCGGAGGTTTTTGTAGTCTAGACCTTTTATCACTTGAGCTAGCTACTGTTGTTAATTTGACTTCAAATCCGATGGTGGATAACGTTGAACGTTTTTTTGGGGAAATGTCACAAATTAAAGGTTAAGATTTATAAGGTCTTCCCCAATCGAGTCGACAATTGAATTGAGGGGAGTTGCTGGTGATGCTCGGTTGGAGAAGACAAAAGGCATGAGGGGGAGCAAGGCGGACAGAGTGGGCATCCAGGAGGGCATGTGGCTTGCCAGGCAACGCGTGGTGGCCCATTGGTTCTATATTTTTAGTTTTGCACTTTATTTTTTTTAATTTTTTTTGTGTGTGTGTGGATTATGTCTTGCACATTGAATTGATTATGTCTTTTTTTTAGATAATTTTTTGTTTAATTAAATTGTAAATATTAGTTTAAATTATTTTTAAAAATTATGATTAGTTTATTTTTTATTTTGTGTTAAATTTAATAACGTGATTATTTTGAATTTTAAAATTTCTATGCCTAAAATTCATACAAATAAAATAATTAAATACATTTGAACAATTTTTTTGAGTTTATTTTTAAATCTTAAATTTTAAAAATAAGAAATATTAGATATGATTACGAAAATACGACTTAATTAGATTTCTTTTAAAAGGAATTAATTTATAAATACATCTGAAATATTGCACAATATAAATTTAGTAACAAATGTTGTTATTTTTTTGTTTATTATGTTAATCAATTGTTGTTTTCTGGTAATTAATTATGTTTAGTCGTTATTGATTTTCATATTATTATGAATACCTTAATATTCATCATTATATACTATTAAAAAAATTATTATCATTATCATTATTATTATTAATAAGTGATAGTGGGGAAAGTTGTGAAATTAAATTAAAAGGAAGTTGATGCCCTTCGGTTGAAGATGAGTTTTAGGTCGATCGAAAGGGCATGAGAGCAAGGGCAAGAGGGGAAAAGAGAGGGTCGAAAGGGCATGAGGTTCGGTTGAAGACGGTCTAAATAGAATTAATACTTTTTTAGGTCTAATTATACCGCTTAAGATGTCAACATTGTTGTAATCTAAACAATCACAAGAGACATGAAAGAGAAAAGAGAAACTCTGATCTTGTTGAGAAAACAGAAGGAAGAAAAGAAACTTCATTTAAGAAAAATATAATGAATTTACATTTTCAATTATAATCCCAAATTCCCAATTTCATACCCTAAAACTGATTTCTTCTTATTTAATCTTCTTCCTTGCGCAGGTATATTGATAATCCAATAAACCTCCTCGACTATAGAAATCTATACTATATGGGATTAAGAGTAAGGAACAATTTTATCTATATATGAATACAATGTAATTCAAGATTTATTGTAAATTTAGTTAATACTTTAACCATTCCATAATTCTTTATATTAAAATATATTTGATCGGTCAATTGGATTAAGGGTGAGTTTGGCCCAGCGATTGGAGCTCTTAAAATCACTTTTACATTTTTATTGTGATTTTTGAAGTGTTTGGCCCTGCTTATAAAAATTACTTATGTTCAATCGTGATTTTCATGGTGTTTGGCCCCCAAAATCATAATC
Source organism: Penstemon barbatus (assembly GCA_003313485.2). Taxonomy (NCBI): domain Eukaryota; kingdom Viridiplantae; phylum Streptophyta; class Magnoliopsida; order Lamiales; family Plantaginaceae; genus Penstemon; species Penstemon barbatus. The sequence continues at coordinate 11,053,963 of CM064884.1, read as the reverse complement.
ACTTTTGGGATCTCGAAAAGCAAAAAATCAACTTATTTTAGAAGCAACTAAAGTGTTACTTTTACAATAGCTATTACACAGAAGCAATTATTCTATTACATATGTTCAATCGTGATTTTCATGGTGTTTGGCCCCCAAAATCATAATCACTTTTGGGATCTCGAAAAGCAAAAAATCAACTTATTTTAGAAGCAACTAAAGTGTTACTTTTACATTAGCTATTATACAGAAGCAATTATTCTATAATTAATTTTTATCATAATTAATTATTACCATAATCAATTTTAGTAAAATTAATTTACCTAAAAAAAAAAAAAATAATTTTAGTAAAATTAATTCTCCTGTAATTGCTTTTCGAATCGCTAGGCCAAACTCACCCTAAATTTCAAGGAAATTATATTATAATAAAAAGTTTAATTAAAAGGTATGAGGGAGGCAACGCAAGTAACAAATTTTTTAGAGAGGATAAAAGTGCTCAAATGGTATGTAGGAGAAACGGGGTGAAAATGTAAGATACTCTCATGTGTTATGTTAAACCTACAAGAAACTATCCTGTCTAATTTTTATTGGGCAAAAAGTTTCTTGTTGTTTTTAAAAACCCTGCAAGAAACACCCAATTTGTAAGAAATAGGTCGTTTTGGATCGACATATTTCAAGAAATAATTTCTAAAACACTTCAAGTTGGTCCCTACAACTTCACGTGATATATCTTAAAAATGATTTCTTGAAAAATGCCAATTCAGAACGACCTATTTTATTTTATAAATTAGGTGTTTTTTGCAGAGTTTTTGAAAATACAAGAAAGTATGTTTCAATAAAAATTTCATAGGGTAGTTTCTTGCAGATTTAACATATCACGGGGGAGTATTTTGCATTTACCCCAACAAACGGAATGTGTAATTCACCCTTTTACAATGTCAGTATAATTTTGAAGCCATTAAATTACAGATTTTCAAATTTGTAACATCTTCTTTTTGATAAATTAATAAAAAAAAATCATTTTTTTATAATTTAGGTGTCCAAGTTTACATTAGACTAATTTTGAATCATCAGAACTCATGTCCTGGAACCCTGAAGAATGTAAATCGTTTTTTATTGTCTAGTTTAAGAGAATGAAGATAAACCGGGTAAAGCAAGGGGAAAAACATATTTTCCTCACTAGATAAACATAGTTTCCTCACTAGATTATTTCAGGGACGAAAATGCAACATAAAAAGAACATGGTGGAAGAAAAGTTTAGTAGATTTTATTTTCCCAAAAATAACCTTCGAAACTCACATGAAGGGCATAGGATTGTCAACGGGTCGGATTTAGGTCGGATCAGACTTGTTCAAATTTGGCTTTATTTATATTTGATCGGATCCTGTCGAATTCGGATCTTGTTCGAATGATTCTTAAATCTAGATTTTTTGGATCCAATAGAACTTGGTAGAATTTGGCCGGATATCGAATTTTTTTTATCCAATAAATTTTTTATTAAAAAATAACATTAATATTTTTTTCTAAAACCAGTTTAATAACTTATCAATTTTATTTATCTTAACTCACATTTTCAAACATCTTTCCTAATATTCATATTTTTTAGATGAAAATATTGGTTTAAATAAATTTATAAACGAGTTATAAATTACTATCTTCTTAAATTGACAGTGAAATATTATTAATGGTACTTACTTTTATTAAATATTATATATATATATATATATATATATATATATATATATCTTCTTAAATGGACAAAATCATTATTTCTTATTTTTATATATATATATATATATATATCTTCTTAAATGGACAAAATCATTATTTTTTATTTTTTTATCGAATACAGAAGTTTAACAGATCGGATCAACCTAAATCCATATTCGCTCCATGCATTTCGGAATACGGATCTTTATAATGATTTTGTCCATCGAATTCCTAACCGGACAATTATCCTAATAAATTGAACTAAATTCGTACGAATCGAATTTAAATCGATCCATTGACAGACCTAAAAGGGCACATGACTTTCTCTTAAATTTAGCGTTGATGGACGAAAGTGTATGAAAGTGATCTCTAGGAACATAGTACAAATGTCTAACATGAGGGATCTTTTGAGTAATTTAGTCTATTTATTCCTATATTTGATATTACTCTCTCAATTCCTTTTTACATGTCGTTTAAGGCAATGTTTTTAAAATCGGACCGGAGAGAGAACCGGTGAACCTACTGGTTAGCGGTTTTACTGGTTGAACCGGGCGAACCGCTGGTTTTAGGAAATTAACGGGACCGGACCACCTTCCGGTTCGCGGTCGAACCGATCGGACCAGCCGGTCCGGTCCGGTTTTAATAACATTGGTTTAAGGTTGTTTCACAAAAATTAAAGAATCATTTAATGCTCTAGATTTTAGAAAAATAAAATTGTAGTTGGATAAAATTACCCTTGAGAAACATGAGTAAATATTTTGTAGCTTTCCATAATCCTCTCTCTATCTTGAAAATGATGAAGGGTAAAAATATCAAACTAGCATTTAAGTTTATCTTGAAATTCTAAAGTGACATGTATTTTGGAATTTTTTTTTCTCTCTAAAGTGACATCATGTAAAAAGAAATGGAGGGTAGGACTGTCAATCGGGTCTTGTGAGCCGAGCTTTAAATAGCTCAAACTCAAATACCATCGGGCTTCATAGTTATAGGCTCAAGCTCGGCTAATAAATTTTTTAATTGTGTCGGCTCAAACTCAGCTCATGTAACGTTTCGCGCTTCGGGTTCATATCGGGTTTATTAATACTAGCAAATGTTACTCCATAAATAAAATAATTACGCACTAATATGAATAAACTACTCTTACTTAATACATAAGAGACAAACATATGTAAATTCCACACTTGTTCTTCATAATATTAAACATTAAATAACATTTAAAATTAAAGATCAAGTCACAGATATTATAATATACTCATCAAAATCTATTTTTTTGACAAGTACCCATATTACATAAAAAGTAATCTCTTTTTATTGCCTCATATAATAAGCTCCTAAGCAAAAACCTCCAAATATATAATAATGAAGTTAGCTTTCAAAACAATAAAGTTATATGATATAGAGAACTTAAGCATACATTATACCTAGCAATAAGTTTCTTTTTAGACAACTTCAACTGCAAAATGATTAAGAAACTTTTCATCTTCCTAGAAATATAATTATTGAACTACGTTTTTTTTTACTCTAGGTAAGTAGAGTTTTAGTGTTCAAAGACTTCAAAATTTCCAATCTTGATCACTTTCTTTTATCTTTTACCTTTTTTTTTTCCTTTATGTTTTTCATTTGGCTTGTACAATTGTATGTAATTGATTTTGATATTTGGTACATAATAATTTTGATATAAATAATGAGCAGTAGTATTCGCTCGGGCTTTATTCGGGCTGAGCCTTATTAGACTCAAACTCGGCTCATAAATTGATCGGGTTTAATATAATGGCTCAAAATCGGCCCATCTCACAATTATTCGGGTTCCGATCATATTTAATCAGGCCGAGCCATCGGGCTTTGGGTAGGCCCGGCTCAATTGACAGTCCTAATGGAGGGAGTACAACACATTAATAATTTCATTTATTAGTAAACCATAAAAGAATAAATTTCATTTATTACTCTTTGGTACTTGTTATGACTCAATAAATGTTGAACTCCGTTCTTGTTACGGCAAAGACCAGTTCTTCCCCCTTTGAATTTGTTTAACATTTTCTTTTTCACGAAGTAAACAGAGAAAAATTTAGGGCATGTTTTTTTGGCATTTTCTAAAAAAAATTGTGTTTGAGAAATGCCAAACAAACATATTTTTTATTTTTTGAAATAAATTTTTCATCTCTCAATTTTCTCAAACTACTCTTTCAAAACCCAAACAAACAACTATTTTCTTATCTCTAAATAAATTATATACAAACTCTACTCTGATTTGACATAAAGTAACATATCTCTTACACAATTTATCTCACAACAAATATAATTTGACATAAAGTCTTACACATCTCACACCTACAACCTAACTTTTCCAAAAAAAATCTACACCTAATTTATTTCTCAAATTACTCTCTCAAAACCCAACAAACAACACTACCCAGATCGAGATTATTTCACAAACCTCCACTACTCTCCCAAACTACTTTTCCAAACACCAAACAAACAAAGTCCTTAAACTTACAGTATTTATTTCACTATATATATCATAATTGAGTTGACTAATTGTGCTATTAAAGACCAAAATAGCAAGTAGTATGAAACATCATCCACGTGTAAGCGTAATATTTATTTATTATATCCATCACTTATTATTGTTTTTAAGAAAAAAAAGATATGTCCTTGTAAATTGATTAGTTTTGAAAAGAAATATGAATTATATTGATTGTGTCGAGGTGCCACCCTATATTTTGAAATGCTAAAGTCAAAACCGAAAGAATATTAAATGATTATAAAATGAAACCAAAAGAATAATAGTAGCAATATTAATTATCGAGATAAATAAACTATTCAAATTAAAGTCGTTCATAGCGAATAATTCTTTTACTTGTCCTCATTCATTCAAATATCAGTTAGATTCCATAAAAAGAAATTACCTTATTTGTTCTTCCACTTTTCCTATGTCGTAATCTATTGGATCAAGGATGTTATAAAAAAAAAAAGGAGTTAAATAACATGGAGATGTAAATTGCTTGACTTAGGTTAGGATTTAGGCAAAATTTCTTAACATAAAATAACACATAAAGATAAATTGATGCACATATAATACCATGATTATTATGTGAGCATTTTTTTATTACTCGATACAATATTAAAATTGAATTTTCTTAAAGATTACTATTTTTCTAGCAGTCATTTAGGACACTGACTTTGGATTTTTAAATGGAATAAATTACTCAACATTTAATTTAAAAAGCAACATTATCGTATAACTTTTGTAAGAATGCAAAAATAGGACATGTTTAGTTTCGACACAAGTAATGTCTATACTTCATGTTTTAAGTTGTTGCACTTTTAGTCATTTTATCTGAAATTTTGGTCCTTAATTCCTGGAGTTAAAATGATTTGTCATAAATTATCACGCAAACAAGCAAAAATTGAGGTAATATAACTTTTTTGCCCTAATAATCAATAAGTAAAGGAAGAAATGAAGGAGATTAGGGTGTTACTTTCCCTCCTAAGCAAATTTGACAAGGTTGCTCATTGGGTTACAACCTTGTGGCAGCCAAATGAAAAAAATCCTAAATTTATTTATTTGCATAGCAATTTATAGGTATTCATTTTAACTCTGAAGAATCTGGATTATAGGACGTAATTTCTTGCCGTAAGGGTGTGATTGCAAACTTAGGTATATAAGCTAAACTTGGAGATTGTGAGTTAAGTTCAGTATAATCAGAGGCACTCCAAGAGAATCTTATAACTTATGAGCTTAAAATAGTTTATTTCGAGAGAAGTTGAAGCTGAAGTCATTTCTCAAATATCGAATTACCTCGTTCGAGGTCAGAAAAGCTCACAAGCAGTTCGAAAAAACGTTTGCAAACACACCCTAACTACACCTGTCCTATTTTCACTTTCATACAAAAATTAAATAGTTATTTGCAATTACATCACTGAACTATCACTATTTGGCAGTTATTCTCAATTTGGCCAACACACCCCTTTTAGTTAGAACCACTTATTTCACTTATTAAATGTACATGTTACTATTCTCTCTTAACGATTATTTGAATTGATTCTTCCATACACAAACTTTTATTGACTGAGGTCGAGTAGCTCGGTTTAATTTTAAGTCCTACGTTCACCAATATATATATATACTGCCACAAAATTTTTTAGTGATTCCATTTTTAACCCTGTTAAAAATGGTTAAGTGATTCAAATATATGAAAACAAAGTTTAATTATATAAGTGTCGACTTAATTAAAGTTTAATTATATAAGTGTCGACTTAATTAAACTTTGTTTTAGTGATTATTATATGAAAACAAAGTTTAATTAAATCGAACACGAGTTCTTTTAAAATTGTTTGATACTTGTAATCTAAATCATTGCTCGAATTATAAAAGTTACTAAAATATATCTTTTGATAACTTTTAAAATTCGGCTCAAAAAAATTACTTATGTTTAATTTTATATGCACGAAGAATACCAAAAGTTCGAGTCGAATATCGAATAATTTTATTAACTATCAAAAATTTCAACTCCATCTCCAATAGACTTCGTGAAGTATAAACAAATATATTAAAAAAATTATACAATTTTATAGCGATATAGTTTAATGATAGTTGTCTAATTTTGAAAAATATTGTGAGTGAAAAATAGATTAAGAAAATCACTCTTACCTAGCAGAATATAATCTCACACGCTTATCATTTTAAGGAATTTTGAATAGTAATTAAATAACATAGGCTTTGATATTACAATCTACTATATTACTTTGTGGGCAAGTTTCTGCACGTGCAATAAAAGGAACAAAATTTCTAAATTGAATTAGACAAAATCTTGAATTATACTAACTCCAATTCACCTATGATGCCTTCCAACCGACTTTTAATGGCAGCATCAATATCTAGGGGGTTGCTCCTCCGCCGCTGCCTCCGCGGACTCTCCACCGCCGTCTCCGGATCATCACCGTTGCTTATGCTACCTTCAAACGAGGTGGCGGACACCTTTACTCCGGACTCGAAGCTACATTCGATGGACTATTCTTTTTACCGACTATCAGACAAACAAACCATTAGCCTCCGCAACAAAACCAATGGCACAAATCCGATACCCCACGACGCCTTTTGCGTTGGTTCTTCCAAAGGCTGGCTTATGTACTCCGATCCAGCCGATTGCACCCTATTTCTCACCAATCCATTGTCCCATTCCCCCCCTACAATTCCACTCCCTCCAGTTACATCTCTCTCTTCCGTAAATGCCTTCAGCAGTTGTAGTCCACATCCAAAGTATAAAAATGAGGGGTTGAAATTGACAAATCACTACTGTGATTGTTCTTCTAGTGATATGTATACTAGTATAATAAAAAATTTTGCCATTTCGGGTTCCCCGGAGTCGCAAGACTGTGTCATTATGGTTATTCAATATTGGACAACGAAAGTCTCTTTTTGTAAGCCCGCATCCGAATTGCATAATATGGAGGAGGAGGAGGTGGTGGCCTGGACCAACTTGGACGTCGACTCGGATGAGCACTTTCATTCTATAGTGTACTCATCTAAGGAAAAATTGTTCTACGCCTTATTGATTTGGGATTGTGGTATTGTGACTTGGGATTTCCATGGCCATTTGAAACCCAAACGAGAGGCATATCGGCCCGTTTTCACCAATTCAGAGGAGGCGGATAAGATAAGGAGTGTAGGCTTAACTAGTGAATACCTTGTGGAATCTTCAGGGGACATTCTTTTAGTGTGGTGGCACTCCAATTACGTCGATATAGATGGCAACATTGTCGAAGATGCTTGTGAAGATAGGGATACCATCATACCTATCAAGACACTAAGATTTCGTGTATATAGACTAAATGATGCAAAGGATTCGTGGCAAGACGTGAAGTCAATTGGCGATCGCGTGTTGTTCTTGGGAATGAATGAGCCATTCTCCCTTTCTGCATCTGATTTTCCAGAGCTCAAGCCCAACTCCATCTACTTCGCTGCCCCTCCTAGTGACGAATCCGAGTTTTCGTCTTATGATTGGGGAATTTACAACCTTGAGGATGATACCATAACTCGTCATTACCCATGCAGTTACTGGTCGAAGCTTAGGCCTCCTCCTATATGGATCGATAATAGCAATACCGTAACTAATATTTGTTCGACTGATGTTGCTTCACAAAAAGGAATAGGAGTATCAACCATGCATAAATGTATTGCCCGAAATCTTTGCAACGGTTTTTCATGCATGTTTTGTGAAAAGTCAGCTAATGAATTCACCACGACTTTTAGTCATGGTGGAAACATTCACCACTGCTTTAAGCCGTGACTTGTCTTTTGCACAAACGGTTAATTAGTCGTGGCAGATAACTTAATGTTCAAGTACTTCAATTGTGCTGAAATTATAATAATTAACGATAAATCGAACTTATTTATCATCAATTATATTATATTCTCCAATCCAATTTATTTGTGGTGCGTTTGATCGCTGAATTCATCCTTTCAGATTTTTTACACCAACGCTAGATCGAGACATTTTTATGCTTTGTTCTTAATTATATATATAGCTTAAATTAGTTTATTCTGCAAGCTATAACTTCTTGGTTCCAAAGAATTAATGTTTCTTCAAATTCTCTTTTCATTCAACTTATTTAGCACTGGGTGAATAACACAATGATCGATACTATATATAATGGTGGTTTTGCACTTTGCACCTCAAAAACATAAGAAATAGGTATTTTGCGCCTCTGTAAAACATATTTAGCACTTTACACTCCAAGAATAAGAACAATTCAGTACTTTGCATTCTCTCGTAATTTTCGGTAAAGTTGACCACCGGAGTCAAAAAATCTCTTGAAACATAGGTAATTCATTTTTGGATATTTGACATTTTGTACTCCCGAAACACGACAAATGGCACTTTGCATCCCCGAACAGAATTAGCAATTAGTACCATCGAATTAAGAACAATTCTCAGTAACTTGCACCTCTTCAAAAAACAAAACTAACACGTAGCACTCTCAAATTAAGAAAAACTCAGTAATTAGCACCCTTCCTTTTCTTCCGGTAGAATTGACCACCGGGGTAAAAAAAATCTAGGAGCAAAGCATCCATTTATCGTGTTTCGAGGGTGCAAATTGTTGAGTATTCTTAATTCGAGGGTGCTAAGTGCTATTTTATGATAAAACTAATTTTATTCAATTTGAAAGAAAAAAAAACCATGAAATTAAGTTGTAAAAAAAAAGATTTATAGATATACGACCACTATTTTTTTTTTTTTTTTGACAAAAATATTCAATTATTTCAGCATTTCAAATATATATTGATTCCCTCTTTTTTTTTTAAAGTTTATTGGAGTATTTTATTTCATTTGGTTCATATTTTCTTATTTCATTATATCATAACTTATATTGATAACTTTCGATTACATTGCTCTTGTTTTATAGAAGTATTATAGTAAATTAAAATTCATATTAATTTTAAAATCACAGGGACATGAAAATAAACCAACCAATATAACAGATTTTCATATTTTGGCTCTAATTAAACAGAAAACAGTGAAATTAATTTTCCTACATTGGTAGTGATTTTTCTTTCCATTGCTTGCACTGCAAGTATCTTCTGTGTAAGAAATGAGAGAAGATTTTGAATAATTCGACAAAATCTCCAAAAATAAATCTGAATTTTAACAAATATATATAATCATAATTACAATAACACACTCACTCGTTTAATTATGGGGGCTTTCAATCGGCTTTTAATGGCATCATCATCTAGAAGTCTCTCCACCACAACCGCCGCCGCCGCCGCCGTCTGTAGAAACTCATTCTCGCCGTGGCTGATGCTACCTTCAAGCGCGGTGGCGAACGCATATACTTCCGATTCAAAGACGCGTTCATTGGACTACTCCTTTTACCGTCTATCCGACAAGAAAACAATCAGTCTAAAAAACAGGGGTAAGAATGTATATTCAATATCCCGTGACAATTTCTGCTTTGGTTCTTCAAATGGTTGGATTTTAAAATCCAATCCACTGAATTTCGTGCCTTATCTCACCAATCCATTATCCCCAGCTCCTCCTAAAATATATTTACCTCCGGTTGATAATATTTATGAAATTCCGCCTTGGGATGTTTTGCCGCATCAAATTATCGACAAATTCTCCATATCAGGTTCCCCTGAATCGAAAGACTGGAGAATTTTGATTATTTTTCAGAAATCGCGAAAGCTTGGATTCTACAAATTCAAATCAAGCTATGAATGGACAGAGTTGGACAACCCCAAAAGGGTTCCCTTTATTGAGGCAATTTATTCTAGTGAGGAGAAATTGTCCTATACCCTTAATTTAAATGGCGAAATCGAGAGCTGGGATTTACAAGACTTCAAGAATCACAAACGGGTTAAGGCATATAACCCGGCTTTTAATACTATTAGTCATGACAAGTATGAAAAGAAGCTAAGGGACGAATGCTTGTGCACGAAATACCTAGTCGAGTTGAACGGGGATATTCTTCTGGTGCTCCGGTACTCTTGTTCCAAGAATAATACTGTTGAGAATGGGGAGAAAGAGCCCGGTTCGAAAACTCGTAGATTTGATGTTTATAGACTGAATAAAGAAAAGGAGTCATTGGAGCAAATGGAGTCACTTGGCGATCGCGTGTTGTTCTTGGGAATGAATGAGCCATTCGCTCTTTCTGCGTCTGAATTTCCTGAGCTCGAGCCCAACTCCATTTACTTCACCGGCCCTGTTGGGAACGAAGGAAAGTATTCGTCTTCCGATTGGGGAATTTACAATCTTGAAGATGATACTGTGACTTGTCATTACCCATGCGATTACCGGTTAAAGATTCGGCCTCCTCCCATATGGATCGACCGTAGGAGTACTAATCATGGGGAAGTTTAATCAGTCCTACATTGGAACGAGATTCCCATAATTTGATTTGGACTAATGTTATTATCGAGTTGTATTTGTATAGATGATTTTGTAAAAGTCTAAGCCCAAGAAATATGAATCAAAGTTAAAGAGCCTGTTTGTCTCGCTTTTCCGAAAAAAAATTTGGTTTTCGGAAAGGCCAAACAAACAATCCAACCACTTTCCCAATTAATTAACTACAGTAATTTTTTTTCTTAAACCACTCTCCGAAAGGCCAAACAAACAGGCCACTTTTCTACTCTATTTCTATTTCTCTCTATATTAGAAAAGTCAACAATTACGGCTACTTTCTCAAACAACTCTTCCAAAATCCAAACAAACAACATTACGCAAATCGAGATTATTTCTCAAACCTCTACCACTTTCCCAAACCACTCTCCGAAAGGCGAGACAAACAAGCCCAAAATTTTCGTGGAGTTATATGTTTCAAAGACTTCATCCGTACCAATTAACTTTATCCATTTATAAAAATTATAACAAATAATTTGATTAATGTATTTCACTAATAAGTTGATAATATTATATGGCATCATATATATTAATATTTAAAATATTTAATACATCACAAATATGAATAATTTAATATGATAAATCACCTAAAATATTAAAAAATTTGATCTAGTATTATAGCTATTGGAGTAAAAATAATGAGACGGATGAAATAGAATAATCTAAATATGCAACTATCAAATCGATGTTTAGGTTTTAATAAAAATTTATTTAAAAGGGTTTTGGCCGGGTTTAACGAAAACTTATTTAAAAGGGTTTTTGCCCGATTACGCGAACCCCGAGCAAGACTGGGCCAAAACCTATCTACGTAGTGATTGAGAGTTTTGAAGATTCTCTTTTAAATTTATGCAAAACAATTGAAATTATACTTTAATGTTTTTTTTGGATCTAAAGTAATATTAAAATAATGATTAATGAGGTTTGAATATGTGAGATATGATTTCAATGTATTTTTGTGTTGAAATTTCGGGATGAAAGATAGTGTTACGTGTCAAATCGTGTAGAAATAAATTAGTTAGTATTATGTTGTATTGTAATTGAAAATATGTTTAAAAATATTACTTATCTTGGAAACAGAATTGATTAAACAAATTGTTAGCGTATATTAGTGGGGACTGGGGAATCAGGGTTATTATTCATAAGATATTAATAAATATAGAAGAAATACGTATAAACTAAAGTTAGTGTGTATAATCAGGGAATCAGGGTTATGATTCATAAGATATTAATAAAAAATAGAAAAAGATATTTGGTGCTTTCGTATTTTCGTCTGTTTCGGATCAGCAAAAATCAATCCACATATTGTTTGGCCCACAAAACTTTGAAGCAAGTGGGCCAAAAATGTTCCAAACATGGCCTTTGTTTCCCCCGTTTCTTCTTCTTTATATATACGTAAGGCTGTCAATGGGTCGGACTCGGACCGGATCAGGGCAGATCCGGATTCGAGTCCGATTTCCATTTCTTTTATCCGGGTCCGGATTCTCTCGGATCTGAAATAATAGCAACCGGATCCAAATCCGGCGGATATCCCGGATCCAGATAAATTATCCGGATCCATTTAGAAAGCTAAATTTTTTTTCCCGTTTTCCTCCAAATCACTTGCAGATTCCACCATCATGAATTAAAAATATAAAATTTTACTTACTTCATCGAAACTATTGCGTAAAAATTGTAGAAGATGAAATACGATGGACAAATATAAATGATAAAAATTAGAACAACAGAATAAACAAAAATATAAGTAAAAAAGATATAAACTGGGACAAAGAAGAAGAAAACTCAATATTGAGAAATGGAAGAGAAGATAAAAATTGAAGGATGAATGGTTATATTAAATAGTATAGATTAATATGTTGTAGACCCAATTAGTTATCTGGTCAGTCCACCAACATTTCTCATGCATTTTTTTTAAATTATTTTTTATATAGTAAAAGATTTTAGTGGAACATAAATAATTTTATTTATATTTTTATTTAAATACATAATATATAAACAACATATAGTAATATATATCGGATACGGATATGTAACGGATCGGATCTGCCTAGATCCATATTCGCTCCGTATAATTCGGATTACGGATCTTCTTAATCGAATCAGATCCATCGGATCACTAATCGGACAATTATCCTAATAAATCGGACCGGATTCGGATCGAATCCGGATTGAAATCCGCCCCATTGACAGCCCTATATATACGGTAGAGAAGAAAACCCTAAAATATTGGGAAATTTGCTTTTTTGGTACCATAGGATAGGCTGACTTGCACTTTTGGTACCATTGGATATGAAAATGCAAATTTGGTACCATAGGATAGGTTTTCATTGCAATTATGGTACCAAACCCAATTTTTCTACAAAGTTAATAGCAATTTACCCCCTACTAAATGCATAATGTTCAATTTAACCCCTCGTGATTTTAAAAAAAGCATTTTACCCCTTGAAATTTTGTAAAAATTTCACATCGCCTCCCTGATATTTTTATAGGCGGCACTTAATCCACTTTTATTATGATAATGTGATTTTTTACCCATTGTGTTATGATAAATGTGGCAATTTATCCCCCTATGTTAAATAAAATAGTTTGCATGCATACTCTCAATTTCGGCAAGTGAGTTACAATCTCCGGCTGAAGGGGGTAAATTGCTTCATTAAAATTTTACAGGGGGTAAATTGATTTTTTTCAAATTATAGAGGGATAAATTGAACATTATAAATTTCATAGGGGGTAAATTGTCATTAACTTTGTAGAAAAATTGGGTTTGGTACCAAAATTGCAATGAAAACATATCCTATGGTACCAAATTTGCATTTTCATATCCAATGGTACCAAAAGTGCAAGTCAGTCTATCCTATGGTACCAAAAAAGCAATTTTCCCAATATTATAAACTAAAGTTAAGGCTTGGACTTAAAAGTAAAAATCTTTTTAACATGAAACGGGGTCCTGATGCTGAAATTGCCGTTGATGCTCCGGAAATGGCCGGTAATAACGTCGGCGGATTAACCTCATTAATTTACTTCTTCACAAGATTTCAGTGTCTACTCTACAGTATATTTTTTTTTTTATCATAAACCATGAATTGAAATATGCAATAATTAGTCGTATGATTTCATTTTGTTTTGGGATCATCATATTTGTGGACAATTGTGCTGATTATGTTGATTTGACTCGCGTTTGTGACTGATTTTTTTCTTCAATTTGTTTTTTTTGCACTCTTATATTATTTGGGCTATTTGAAAATTTACAAATTAGCATGTACAATGTATGAATATTTGCTAGGTACTGGAGGTCATGAGTGCCAAGGTGATGGTCATCAACATGCCGGAGGCGAAGAGAGTTACGGTATATATATTTTAGTATCTTAATATCCTTTCCAATTTGATCAAAATATTTTACTTGGTCCGGAGAAGTGCCATTAGGTGTGCGTGTTTGCTTGTGTTAGTCCATACTTTTGTCTAGTAAAACTAAAATTACTTAGAGGCATGTGTTTTCACTCATGTTATTAGTACAAAATCGAGACAATCGATCACAAAGTAAGTCTAACTCTTGCAGTTTCTTAGTGGTATGATGGTTTTGGGGCATAATTCTTTGTTTTTTATTAGGAGATGATGACAACAAAGATGAACTGGAAGTCCAGCATCCCACCTTAAACGGTGAACAGGTGGTTGAAGAAATGTTGAAGCTTATCTCATCCACAAAGGCTTGCTTGCGTTATTTCGAGGAAGAGAAATCAAAAGTTAAACAGGTCTTAAATAACATTGACAGATCAATAGCCATCTCAATTGACGTGTTAATTGGTTGCAAGCCATGTGGTTCCGACTTTGATATTATGTGTATGCAAGCGCACTTTATTGACGATGATTGGAAATTGACTAAAAGGGTTCTTTGTTTTCACGAATATTTGATTAACATGGATTATAATTCAAATGGAGTATCGATCTTGAAGGCCCTGAAGGATTGGAACATTGAGGATAAGGTATCTAACATTACTTGGAGACAAGTTAATGAGTTTGATAGAGATGTTGACACAGTTAAAGCTCGAGTAATGAAGAAGAGAAGGTTGCCTCTCGGTGCATCCCTTTTTTCTGTTAGATGTGCTGCTGAAATGTTTAGTTCAATGGTAGATTATGCATTTTTGGAGATACAATTTGTTGACAAGAAGAAGCTCGGGAAGTTGAGTTGGTCCAACTCAGAACGCATGTGGCATCTCACCATCTCCAAGCTAAAAAATGACTTAGATCTGCACTCGAAGGGAGAATTCAACACGGAGCCTGTGCCATCAGATGATGAATGGGAAAAGCTTAAAGTTGTGCATAGATTGCTGGAATGTGCGTATAATGTAGCAAAGCTGTTGTTCGAAACAAAGTATCCATCACCTGCTAACAAATTTCTCTACAGTCTTCAGGGGCTTAGAACAATTTTAGTTAAAGAATGCACTAGTTCGGACACTTTTACTAGAGGCGTGGCTAAGGTCATGCTTCAGGGCCTCGACGAATACTTGAAGGATATGTTTCTGCTCTTGGCAATTGCCTCGGTTCTAGATCCTCGCTGCAAGATGCATTACATAGAATATATGTCCTCCAAATTTGACGACGTTAAAAGTGGTCATGTTTTGGAGGCCATTCGCGGTCTTTATGATTATTATGCTAACCATGATATTCAAAATTCAAGTTCAAAACCAGAAAAAGAAAATGTTGTGATTGAAACTGAAATGTGGTCACGTGAGTACACTCAATTTGTCCAAACTCCTCCTAAAAAATCAGATTTAGATTCATATTTAGAAGACGCTGTTTTGCCTTGGACGGACGAGTTTAATACGTTGGAATGGTGGAGATCTGAAGCTCCCAAGTATCCGGTTGTAGCAAAGATGGCTCGGGACATTTTGGCTATTCCATTGTCAGTTGCTACATCATATGATGCTTATGACCCTGAAAGATACCCTAATAAGGATGTTATTGCTTCAGGGCCAGAATTGATGAATGCCTTGATTTGTTGCAGGAGCTGGTCCCTCAAGAAAATTGATACATTTTGGAATTGGGAGACTAATTAAAGGGTCTTTGACTGTTTGGTACCATAAGCTAAAAAACCAACTCATTTGGTACCAAAAGTAATGGGGCTCCATAGATTTAGTGCTTCCATAAAAATTTTACGGAAATTCCAAGTTTGGAATTGATGAAAAATTTGTAGAATTGGTTCTGTAGTTAAAGATTGAGGGCAAAGTTTATGAATTGTGTGGCAAACTTTGGTAGCAATCTTTAATTATAGAATCAATTCTGCTAAATTTTTATCAATTTTGTGTCAAAATTGGAATTTTTGTCAAAATTTTGACGGAAGTACCAAATATGTCGAGTCCCATTAACTTGTGGTACCAAATATGATGATTTTTTAATTTATGGTGTCGTAACCTTAAAATAAGACCACTTATGTACCAAAAACGATATTGTTTCTACAACAATAGTGGTGCGTTGAGGTATGAAGTGGGACAAAATGGACCCACTGTTGCATAATAAATAGTTTTAAAATAATTGATTCTGGTAAAATTGCTTTTAAAAGAATTGATTTTGTTATAATTGATTCATGGTTTGGTTCCAACTTTTTGAAGTTGATTTTAGAAATATAAATTTTCATTTAATTTATAATAGTAACCTTATTTGAGTGCTAGATAACAGTTTTCAATAATATTCTTTAAATTTTAGAGAGAATTCACTTTTCATACCATAATTCAACCTACTTTAGGAATTTAATACCACAATTTTTTCTACCGACACATTTTATACCATAACTCAAATCAACTCGACACATTTGATATTTTCGTCAAATTGAAAACGGAATTGTCCCGTGATTGTCACGTGGCCGTCAAAACTTTGCACATTTGATATCATAACTTATGTTGACTTTGCACATTTGATACCATAACTTATGTTGACTGATAATTTTACCCCATAACATATCAGGTTACCAAAAAAGCCCCACATCTCCAAATTTAGTGACGATTTTAGTCCATTGTTGCCAAATTTCCAAATTGACTCGAATAAGACCACGTGCCGACCAATTTAAAACTTTACACATTTGATACCATTATTTATGTTGACTGATAATTTTACCCCATAACATTTCAGGTTATCCAAAAAGCCCCACATCTTCAAATTTAGTGACGATTTTAGTGCACATTGTTGTCAAATTTTCAAATTGACTCGAATAAGACCACGTACTGACCAATTTAGAAAATTTTACTTATTTTATTTAAATAACTAATTTAATTTATAAACTATATTAATAAATTATATAATACATTAACATAAATATCACAAAAATTAAGAAAATATATTCTTTTTAAATATAAAATTTATATAATAGAATTAATATATTTAATATTTATTAAAATAATAAATTATATAATTTAAAACTATTAAATATTTATTAAAATATTAAATAATAAAAAAATTTAATTTAAAAAAAAAATCCCCACCCCACCCACCACCTCCCCACCCTTCCCCCCTACCCCCGATTCCCAGGCCGGCGGCGGCCTGGGTCTTCTGTCCGGCCTGGCACCAAAGATCTCAGGGCGGCAGTGGTCTGGGATCTGAGAACCCAGGCCGACGGCCTGGGTTCTGTTCGGGAATCGGGGGTAGGGGGAGGGGTGGGTTGGGGATTTTTTAATTAAATTATAATTATTTATTATTTAATTTTTAATAAATATTAAATAGTTTTTAATTATATAATTTATTATTTTAATAAATATTAAATAGATTTATCTATTATATAAATTTTATATTTAAAAAGAATATGTTTTTTTAATTTTGGTGATATTTATGTTAATGTATTATTTAATTTATTAATATTGTTTATAAATTAAATTAGTTATTTAAATAAAATAAGTAAAATTTTCTAAATTGGTCAGCACGTGGTCTTATTCGAGTTAATTTGGAAATTCAATGTGGACCAAAATCGTCACTAAATTTGGAGATGTGGGGCTTTTTTGGTAACTTGAAATGTTATGGGGTAAAATTAGCAGTCAACATAAGTAATGGTATCAAATGTGTAAATGTTGGATGAAGATGAAGATGAAGGCACTAAAGAAAGTTTGATAAGGGAGGTTTTGATGCATTCCAAAACTTCAGAAATTGGCTAAGTATGGAGTAACTTAGCTGATAAACTTATCAAGGAATTTTGACTAAGCAATGAAGACAATCAGAAGAGTCAAAGTTTCAAGGTCCAAGACTTCTGATCTGCTGAAGTAAAGTTATCAGATTAGTGAAGATCAGCCGACTCAAATCAGATTTGTTCAAATTTGAGATCAGCCGAGTTCACCATCAGACGTATACCTTCGTCAGCCAAGTGAAGAAGATCAAGAAGTGTTCCCAACGGTAATAAATGCCCTTTGGAGTAATAAATGCTGAAGTACAAGGTTATTAAAGACAAATGATTGAAGAAATGCTTAGCATCAGAAGAGTGCATTTAATGCTGCATTTAATGCTGCCTGCAGAATAGTACTGTTCAGTACGGACAGACTGCAAAAGAGCCGTTCGCGGATTTTAAGGACCAGTACTCGAGGAATTTGAATCTTGTCTCTCTTCAACGGACATTTTTCAATCCTCAAGTATAAATAGCTGAGAGAGACGAAGAAGAAACATGCAACACACTTTCTGAGAGAAATTTTCGAAGCAGAATTCTCCTAAGTCTCAAGAACAGCTCACTCATCAGCTGAGTCATTTGTTGACGAAAGCAGAGTTGAAGAATCAAGAAAAATACATCTTCTGAGTGATTTTGTAAACAAGAGTGTTGTGCGGAGTTGTGATCCATCTTTGTGAGTGATCAAACTTCAGAGAATAGGTCTTCTGTGTGATTTCCTATTGCGAACTTGTGGTCGTTTCATTTGTTGTTCGACGCAAGCAGAGTATACTGTAAACTTTGTGATTATAGTATAATCCAAGATCTGTGTGACTTGGAAGAGTGGACTAAAGGATATTCAAATCCATATAACCACTATAAAAATTGATTGTGTTTTTACATTGTTTTAAAACTGCATATTTACTGATTGCATAAAACACATTAAGTTAACTGTTTGAAAAGAAGTGAAAAAGGAGTTTACAAAACTGGGGAAAACATTTTTCAAACTGCTAAGGATACTTGTGAAAAACACTTTGAAAATCCGCTGCAAGTACTCTAAGTATTAAAACTGATTTTAACTAATCAGCTAAGTAACTATCAGACGAGTGGTCAACAGACCTGTTCAAAGATTTGTTCGCGAACAGAACTGTAACTTACTAATCTGATCAGCTTAGTCTGTTCAGTAAGAGTAAAGTTTTAAAGTTAAAATTGCAAGAAAATTTTAAAGAGGTTTATTCACCCCCCCCTCTAAACCTCTTCTGACCACTTGGGACCAACAAGTGGTATCAGAGCAGGTGGTTCATTTGAATCAGCTGCCTGATCAACGAGCTTGATCCAAGTGTTTTTCAAAGGTTTTTAAAACTTTTCAAAAGAGCATCTTTTTGAAAAACTAAAACTTTTTGAAAAATGGATTGTATCAGCCATGTTCCCCACATTGCTGGTATGTCTTTTGAGGATTGGAAAATCAGAATGGAGATTTTCCTTGCTGCCTATAATGACAACATGTACACATGTATCATTAAAGGTCCATTCAAATTCACCAAGACCATCATAGTAGATGAAGCTGAAATGGTGGTGGAAAAAGATCTGACAGAGATGACAGCCGAGGAAATAAAGCTGTTCAATCTGGATAAAGTTGGCCGTTTCATCATGACCAAAGCCCTGGATAATGATCGGTTTGACAAGGTCAAACATTGCAAAACTGCAAAGGAGATGTGGGACAAGGTTCGTGACATGAGCGAAGGAAACGACGCCATCAAAGAGCATCAGCTCAGTGTTGCTTTGGAAAAGCTGGACAACTTCAAGATGAAATCTGGAGAGACCATTGATCAGATGGATACCAGGTTCACCAGAACGTTGAATGAAGTTTTAAAGTTGGGAAAGACCTTCACAGACAAAGAGATAACCAACAGAGTACTGAAGGCGCTACCTCCAAAGTTCAACATGAAAGTGACAGCAATGGAAGAATCAAGGGATCTGGGGAAGATCTCTCTTACAGAGCTGTTTTCTGTACTCAAGGCTTATGAGTATAAACTGCCTAGGATGGGTATTGAAGAAACCTCAACTTCAGGACCCACAGCTGCACTAGTTGCTGCTGAAAACCCAAGAAGACCAGCACACAGAAGTCAAGATGTGGACTCATCTGATGAAGCCAATCTACTCAACAAAAAGGAGTACACTGCTGGAGACGTTGCACTGTTGATAAACAATTTCAAGAAGTTCTACAAAAGAAAAATGAAGAACAAATACAACAATGCTTCTACTTCTAAACCTAACTTTTCTTCTCAAGATAAAGATGATTATAAATCAAAACTAATGTGTTACAACTGCAGGAAATTGGGACACTTCATTAAAGACTGCCCATATCCAAAAGCAGAAAAGTACACTGAAGAGGAGAAGAAAGTAAGAAAAGAAAGAAAGTATCAGAGAGGGAAAGCAATGATGGCTGAAGCAGAAAAGCTTGCTGCTGTCTACTCATCTGATTCAAATTCGGACTCGTCTGATGAAGAATCTTCTGATGAAGAAAAACCTGCTCTCCTGTGCCTGATGGCAAAGGACTCTGATGACTCTGAGGATGAGGTAACTCCTCAAAACAATGAACTGTTTGATTCTCTAGAGCAAATGATGTTAAATAATACTACTATTGCTGGAGAATTTGTTAAGCTTAAGGAAGAGATGAGCTTGCTAAAAGAGCAAAATAACTCACTGAAACTTAAAGCTGAAAAGCCAAAAGAATCAGCAGAGTATAAACAGCTTGAGCAAGAGCATGAATCTCTGAAAGCTGAATGTGAAGTTTATAAAGGAAAAATCATGGAACTTGAAAAAGTTATCGAGTCTCATGAAAAATCATCTGTTGCATCCACGCATACATCTAGTAAACAGAAGATGCCTTTAGAACAGGATAAGCAAGAGTTGAACCATACTGAAAAATTCATATCAGCTGACAATAGTAAGGTCATCCTGTATGTTCAAACTGCTAGACCTACTTCACCTGAGAAAGAATTAAAGGAGAAGAAATCTCCTAAGGCTAAAAAGAGCAAAGAGCCTAGTGTAGGAAATAAGACTAGTAAGACCAAACAGCAGAGTCCTAAGAAGTCTGCTGATAAAGCTAAAGTCAATCAGACTAGTGGTAAAGCTAAGTCTAAACAAGTTGAGCAAGCACCTAGTAAACCAAAGAAGCATAAGAATAAGAAAAATCAAAATGCTTGGTATGGAAATGAGTCATATTATGTGCAACCTGCTGCATATCATCCTATGTATCATGCACCTCAATTTCCTAGTTACTATGCACCTTACCCTGCTCATCCTATGCATGCATATCCTCCATATCATGCACCTTACCCTGCTTATGAACATTATTCTTATCATACTGATCATCAACATGACTTATCTGATAATTATGATGAAAATAAAACTGTTCATGCTCCTGTCAAAACTCAAAAGCCTAAGAAGCCTAAGACTTCAACATCTTGGGTTGTCAAAGGTGGAACTAATCCTTCAGGACCCTCTCAATAAGGGTACCTAAAACAA
The DNA here is from genome assembly GCA_003313485.2 of Penstemon barbatus. NCBI lineage: Eukaryota > Viridiplantae > Streptophyta > Magnoliopsida > Lamiales > Plantaginaceae > Penstemon > Penstemon barbatus. Next base: position 11,032,729 of record CM064884.1, on the reverse strand, counting down.
TTTTATTTTTGTTTTGTAGGATAGGATTAGGAGTAGGAGTAAAGTAGAGAAGATCTGGTACTTGGACAGTGGATGTTCAAGACACATGTGTGGAAACATACATGAGCTGAATGATGCAGTTGCTGTGGATGGTCCAAGTGTTACATTTGGAGACAGCAAAGAAGGCAAGATTAAAGCCAAAGGAAGAATAATCAGAGGAAACATAGAGATATCTGACGTCTCATATGTCAAAGGCCTCAAATACAATCTGCTCAGCATAAGTCAATTTTGTGACAAGGGATATTCAGTCATCTTCTCAACAGATAAGTGCTACGTTGAACAGATAGGTACAAAGAAGGTAATTTTATCTGGAAGACGACAAGGGAATGTCTACATAGTCGACTGGAGTTCTGCTGACAAGAACTCAAGTGTTTGTTTGGTAGCATCTGCTCCAAGTGAAGTCAGTTGGCTGTGGCACAAAAGGATGAATCATTTAAACTTCAAGACCATAAACAGATTAATCAAGAATGATTTGGTAGAAGGGATTCCAAAAGCAGTCATGAGCAAAGATAAGCTCTGTGACGCCTGTCAGAAGGGTAAACAAATCAAGTCATCATTCAAAAGCAAGAAGCACCAATCTTCTGGAAGGATATTGGAGCTGTTACATATGGACTTATTTGGCCCTATTGATCCAGTCAGCAATGGTGGAAAGAAATACTGCCTAGCTGTTGTGGATGATTATTCAAGATATACTTGGGTGATCTTCATGAAGAAGAAAAGTGAAACCAAGGAATGTCTTACAAATCTGATGGAACTGATCCAGAATGAGAAGACTATCAAAATATTGAAGATCAGATCAGATAGAGGGACAGAGTTTACAAACTCTACTGTTGAAGAGTACTGTAACATCAAAGGAATACATCATGAGTACTCTGCTGCCAGAACCCCTCAACAAAATGGTGTTGCTGAAAGGAGAAACAGAACACTAAAGGAAGCTGTCAGAACCATGATAGCTGAAGCTAAACTGCCTCAAAGATTTTGGGCAGAAGCAACAAATACAACATGCTTCACCCAGAACAGATGTATGATCAACAAAAATCAGAACAAGACGCCATATGAAGTTTGGAACAACAGAAAACCAAACATTCATTACTTTAAGATTTTTGGTTGTAAATGTTTTGTATTGAATAATGGGAAAAATCACCTTACTGCATTTGCAGAAAAGGCTGATGAAGCTGTTTTTGTAGGATACTCATCTGTTAGTAAAGCCTATAGAGTTTTCAATAAAAGAACATTACTAATAGAAGAATCTATCCATGTAGTATTTGATGAGCCAAGTCAATCTTCTGAAAAGAATCAAAGTGCTAATCAGGACCTGTCTACTGATTTACAGAAGTTAGACATTGGAAGAAATGAAGAATATGTTCCCATCATACTACCTAATCTAAATTCAGCTGATAACTCAAGTGCTGTTCAAAATCACAGTGCTGATTGTCTAACAGACGAGTTGCAAACAGCTGACAGACCAGTGACTGTTCAACAGACGACAAATGTTCAACAGACTACTACTGTATCTCCAACAGTAGTGTTGCAAGATCAAAACAGAGGACAACATTCAGACCTGCAACCTGATCTCAGATGGCTCAAGAATCATCCTCCTGAATTGGTGATTGGTGATCCTTTAGATAAAGTGAAAACAAGAAGAGCTTCTGCACAAGATGCTATGTTTGTCACATTTCTATCTCAAATAGAGCCTAAACAAATTGAAGAAGCTCTCAATGATTCCTTCTGGATAGAAGCTATGCAAGAAGAGTTGAATCAATTTGAAAGGAATGAAGTCTGGTACTTAGTTCCTAGACCAAGTCATCAAAGAGTAATTGGCACTAAGTGGGTATTTAGAAATAAGATGAATGAAGATGGTATTGTTACCAGAAACAAAGCAAGACTAGTGGCCAAGGGTTATTGTCAAGAAGAAGGAATTGACTTTGATGAAACTTTTGCACCAGTAGCAAGACTTGAAGCAATCAGACTGTTTCTAGCCTATGCTGCTTACAAGAACTTCACTGTCTATCAGATGGATGTGAAGTCTGCATTTCTCAATGGAGAATTGCAAGAAGAAGCTGTACGTTGAACAACCTCCTGGATTTGAAGTCTATCAAGAAGAGGACAAAGTATATCGTCTGAAGAAAGCCCTCTATGGACTGAAACAGGCTCCAAGAGCATGGTATGATACCCTATCTGATTTTCTTTTAATTAAAGGATTTCGAAAAGGTAAGGTAGACAAAACCTTGTTCACAATTGAATGGGAAAACCATATATTACTTGTGCAAATATATGTGGACGATATTATCTTTGGTTCAACTAACCAACAGATGTGTGATAAGTTCTCCAAGCTGATGCAGAATAAGTTTGAAATGAGCATGATGGGTGAACTTAACTACTTTCTTGGACTGCAAGTTAGACAGTTGCCTGATGGGATATTCATCAGCCAAGCAAAGTACACAAGAGATCTGTTCAAGAAGTTTGGTATGGAAACTAGCTCTACTGCTACAATTCCTATGTCTACAAGTCTTCGTTTGGATAAAGATGAAGATGGCAAATCAGTGGACATAACCAAATATAGAGGCATTATAGGGTCACTGTTATATCTAACAGCAAGCAGACCTGACATAATGTACTCAGTTGGAGTTTGTGCAAGATTCCAATCAAACCCCAAAGAATCTCATCTCTTAGCTGCCAAGAGGATATTGAAATATATAAAGGGCACTCAAGAATTGGGATTGTGGTATCCTAGAGAATCTGGATTTGAACTTATTGGTTATTCAGATTCAGACCTTGCTGGCTGCAAGATTGACAGAAAAAGCACAACAGGTGCTTGTCAGTTCTTAGGTAGTCGTCTGATCTCATGGATGAGTAAGAAGCAAACCTCAGTTTCTATATCTACTGCTGAAGCTGAATATATAGCTGCTGGAGCTTGTTGTGCACAGATACTTTGGTTGAAGCATCAACTAGAAGATTATAACATCAAGATCAGTGGAATTCCAATCTACTGTGACAATACAAGTGCAATTTCACTTACTCAGAACACTACAAGTCATTCAAGGACTAAGCATATTGAGATCAAGCATCATTTCATTAGAGATCATTCAAGGACTAAGCATATTGAGATCAAGCATCATTTCATTAGAGATCATGTGGAAAAAGGCAATGTATTGATTGAGTATGTTCATACTGACAATCAGATTGCTGATATCTTCACTAAACCTCTAAGTGAAGCAAGGTTCTCAACTCTAAGAGCTGAGTTAGGACTACTTAATTTGGATGCATAAGCTGAGGGGGAACTCATCAGAAGACTGGAGTTCAACAGCTTAGTCATCGTTCATTATCTTCAAGGATTAACTCTCAACAGACTAGTTAACTTATGAATTCTTAAACTCAGGGGGAACGTGTAAGACTAGCGGTACTTCTGAATTAAAGATGAAATATGTTAATGTCAGTTAGTTGAAGTTATGTTTTCATCAGAAGACTCAACTATCGAAGATTAAAGTTATTTTATCTAGCTGGATTGACAAACAGCTGAGGAAGGTTATCAGCTATTGGCATTCTCTGATAACAGCATTGTCATCAGGACAGTAATCCATCAGATAAGTGTTTCTCATACTCATCTGATTAAACTCATAAAAGCGAACCAACTAAAAACGTTTTATTCAAAACACGCTTTTATAAGTAACTGTTGGGCGGTACATATTCCCGCTCTTCATTAAATATCTTTTGAATTTGAAAGGTCGTAACTGACGCCGCACGATCAGCACTGACAGAAAAACGGATCTAACGGTTGGCAATTATCACGGAAACCTAAAAACCCCAACTCTATAAATCCTCATCTGATCAGTCGAGTAGCTCTTTACGCACCCTAAACTTTCAAAAGCAATTGTGAGAAAATTTTAAACAAGTTTTCTGCAAAAATCCTTTCCTTTTCACTAACTTTCAACAGATTGAAATGGCCGCTGAAGGTATGTTCTTGGATTATGAGTCTTATTATCAGTCTGGTACAAGTTTGATGAAAGAATTGTTGGAGAAATTCAAATCGGCACAGTTGGTAAATTTCATGGAGTACAATGAAGGAGTAATCTGGACCGACCAGGTTATGGAGTATTATGAAACGGCGAAGGCTGACTATAACAAGCTAGAAATCAGAGCAAAAGTGGGTGACAAAGCTGTTGTCATCACTCCAGAGGTTCTTCATGAACAGTTTGGTTTGCCGAAATCTGGAAGACATGAAGTTATCGTGCTAACTGAAGATAAGCACCAACAATTTTGGGCGATCTGCGCCAAGGAAGGAGAAATGTTGACTGGCAACATCAGGAAGAAACAGCTGAAAGATGAATATCAGCGGATGGCTGATATGGTGTCTAAGCTGATTGTAAACTGTACTTTTTCTCTAGATGCTGTCACAATGAAGCGTTTCAGCATCATGGCTGCCATATACTACGGGCTAGAGGTAAACTGGTCCATTATAGTGTGGTATATACTTGCTGATTTTCTGGAAGTGAAGAAGGGAAAAGGCCCTTACACCAACCACAGAATCACTCTAAGTTACCTCTTATCAAAGTTGGGCTGTGTTATGAAAAACGGGAAAGAAATCCACAAGTCCAAAGCAATGAACAAGTATCTACCTGTTCAGAAGAGGAAGGCTGATGAGCATGAAGGAGAAGAAGTTGAGGAACCAAAGGAAGTCCCTGCCAAAAGACAAAAGAGATTAGTCAAAACAGCTAGCTTGGCTGTTGAGACTAAAAAGAAGAAGGCTGCTGTTGAGCCTAAAAAGAAAGAAGCAAAGCAGATGGAGAAAGTGACTTCTGCTGCTGAAGCCACTAAGATCGTTGAAAATATAATAGCTGATGTAAGGACTGGATCCCCTGCATCACCTTCAAGAACTCCATCAGCAGAGAAGCCTGCTGAAAGTGTCTCTAAACGAACGAGGAGCCAACAGAGAGATACAGCTGCTTCTACTTACCGTGAAGGAAGAACCAAGAGTTCTGCAAGGAAGCAGATGTCCTTCATAGAAAAGGATACTGAGTTAGTGGACTTAGTGAGATCAAGTCCAGAGTCTGCTGAAAGACCAGTTGAAGCTGTTGACAAAGCTGATGAGCAACAGACTACTCAGACTGCACCAACTGTTGAGGCTGCTCAACCTCAAGAAGATCCAGATGTTCAAATCGTCCATCCTATTGCTGCTGCTCCCATATCATCTGTTGGACCAGCCCCTGCTGATAAAGGCAAGAGAAAGATAGTGCTAAGGAGAAAGAAAATCTCCAAAGCTGATAAGAAGGCAAGGGAAGAGGCTGAACAGAGAAAACAGGATGAGTTGGAAGAAAAGAGAGCACTTGAGCTGAGCAAGGTTCAAGAAGCAAAGGATGAAGCCAGAAGACGCATGTCTGAAGCAGAGAGGAAAGCTGCTGAAGATGCTGAACTGGCTATGGTGATTGAAAAGAGCAAAACTGATGCCTATGGACCTGTCCATGGTGGTGGCATCAAGATTGGAGAAGGCAAGAATGAAGAAGAAGACAAGAAAAAGATCTTACTGCCTGCTGCCAAACTCAAGTCAAAGGACAAGTTTGAAGTCAGAAAAGCTTTTGAGATAGTCTATGCTGATAAGGAGCTTTTCAAGAAGTTTGAGAAGGCCTTAGCTTACCATGATCAAAAGCTTATGTTGAGAACTATGTTCGCCCAGGAGAAACCAAGATATATCAAGTGGAGGGATATCAGGCTGAACAGCTCAATTACAGAACTTCAAACAATGAAGGAGTTGGTTGAGGAAGAACGTTGGGTTCTGACTTGGCTGAAAACAAACTCCATTCAAAAGGCCCTGGATCCCAACCATGTAAGAAACATCATGCATGGTTATGCAAAAGGCTTTGCACTGGAGGAGGCCAAAAAGATTAAAAGCACCTTGGCTGATAAGAAGAAAAAGTCTGAAGATGCTGAAGAAAGAGCAATTAAGTTTGCTGTTATGACTGCCCTGAAGAGATGGGCTACAAAGTCTAGTTATCAGCAAGGTACATCAAGTGATTTGCCTCTACTGCCAAGTATCCAGCAAATCATCTTTGGCAAGGAAGTACAACCGTACTATGAAATCCCTAAGGGAAACAATGCATTTGTCAACCCTTGGATTATTGTAAGGCAGATTAGACAGACTACATGCTTCAATGATGATGGAACAATTACTAATCTGTTCTACGACGACATAACTGATGAACATAAAGCTGCGGACAAGCCTGAAGTCAAGCCTACTGATCAAGCTGTTGAAGACAAGTCTGCTGATCAGACTGCTGTTAAGTCTGCTGACCAGCATGAAGACAAGTCTGCTGAACAGGCCACTGACAAGTCTGCTGAGAAGATTGCTGATGAACCCTTAGCCATTGAGTGGAAAGCTGAGGATTCTACAGATCATCAGGATGTAAAGATGGAAGAAGTTCCTGTCCACCAGGAACATGAAGAAAAGGATGAAGCTGCTGCTTCTGCTTCATCAGGTGATGAACATTCATCACTGATGGAAGCTTTCCAGATGTTGATGGAAGATTCTCTAAGGGAACTGGAAGAAAAGCATCAAAAGCAGCTGTTGAAGGTTAAAGAGGAGCTGAAGACAGAGCTTAAGGAAGAATTAACAGAATCAAATAGACTTCAGCTGGAATCTGTGCAACAGTCTACAGAAAAGATCATCAAGACTGAAATCACAAGTATTCCTATTCCTCAAGATCATTCTTTGCAGTTAGTGAACAGCTTAACTGAGATGAACAGAAACGTGGAGGATGTGAAGAGTGATGTAAATCATCTTCATGCTGCACTTCAAAGAGCTGAACACAAGATCGCTGATCTGACTGCAACCTTCATCAAAGTCAGTGAAGAAGAAAAGGAAGTCAATCTAGGGTTGCTAAATGAAGTGGGAAATGTTGTACAATCTGTACAAGATGAAATTGCAACTGTCAACCTGAATATTGACTACTTCAATGACAAGACTGACATCATCAGCACTGATATTCAAAATCTTACAGCTAGTCACGATGTTGTCAATCAGAATCTCAAGGCTTTGTGCGCTGAAGCAAAGATTCCAACAGTTGCTCTCAACCCTGCTGTTGAACCTTCTAAAGTCATCAGACTTGATGATGACAAAAAGGGGGAAGATAAAAGGGAAGAACCAGCTAAGGAAACTGCTGCTAAAGAATCAGCCATGGAATCTGCTGCTGAAGAACCAGCTAAAGAGACTGTTGTTGAAGAACCAGCAAAGGAGCCTGCTGCTGAAGAAACAACTAAGGAAGAAACTGCTGCTGCAACCATTAAAGCCAAGGAAACTGAAGAAACAGCTGACAAGACTAAAGAACTTGGAAAGGTAGAAGAAGAAGAGAAGACTGAACAAGAAAATACCAAGTACAAGAACACTGAGTCTGCCAGGAAAGCTATGGAAGCTCTGAAAGCTCTTCAAGAACAAGAACTTAAGGAGAAGATGGAAGCTGCCAAAGCAACCT
>CM064884.1:10898523-11025214 GCA_003313485.2 Penstemon barbatus | reverse complement strand
AAGTCTGCTGAACAGGCCACTGACAAGTCTGCTGAAAAGATTGCTGATGAACCCTTAGCCATTGAGTGGAAAGCTGAGGATTCTGCAGATCATCAGGATGTGAAGATGGAAGAAGTTCCTGTCCACCAGGAACATGAAGAAAAGGATGAAGCTGCTGCTTCTGCTTCATCAGCTGATAAACATTCATCACTGATGGAAGCAATCCAGATGCTGATGGAAAATCAACTAAAGGAGCTGGAAGAGAAGCATCAACAGCAGCTGTTGAAGGTTAAAGAGGAGCTGAAGACAGAGCTTAAAGAAGAACTGACAGAATCAAATAAGCTTCAGCTGGAATCTGTGCAACAGTCTACAGAAAAGATCATCAAGACTGAAATCACAAGTATTCCTATTCCTGAGGATCACTCCTTGCAGTTAGTGAACAGCTTGACTGAAATGAACAGAAATGTGGAGGATGTGAAGATCGATGTTAATCATCTTCATGCTGCACTTCAAAGAGCTGAACACAAGATCGCTGATCTGACTGCAACCTTCATCAAAGTCAGTGAAGAAGAAAAGGAAGTCAATCTAGGGTTGCTGAATGAAGTGGGAAATGTTGTACAATCTGTACAAGATGAAATTGCAACTGTCAACCTGAATATTGACTACTTCAATGACAAGACTGACATCATCAGCACTGATATTCAAAATCTTACAGCTAGTCACGATGTTGTCAATCAGAATCTCAAGGCTTTGTGCGCTGAAGCAAAGATTCCAACAGTTGCTCTCAACCCTGCTGTTGAACCTTCTACAGTCATCAGACTTGATGATGACAAAAAGGGGGAAGATAAAAGGGAAGAACCAGCTAAGGAAACTGCTGCTGAAGAATCAGCCATGGAATCTGCTGCTGAAGAATCAGCTAAAGAGACTGTTGTTGAAGAACCAGCAAAGGAGCCTGCTGCTGAAGAAACAACTAAGGAAGAAACTGCTGCTGCAACCATTAAAGCCAAGGAAACTGAAGAAACAGCTGACAAGACTAAAGAACTTGGAAAGGTAGAAGAAGAAGAGAAAATTGAACAAGAAAATACCAAGTACAAGAACACTGAGTCTGCCAGGAAAGCTATGGAAGCTCTGAAAGCTCTTCAAGAACAAGAACTTAAGGAGAAGATGGAAGCTGCCAAAGCAACCTTGGAAGAAGCAGCTGATGAAGAAGATGATGATGAAGAATCATCTTATGAATATGAAGAAGTGCTCGAATCTGATGAAGAAGCTGATAGTTAGAAATTGAAAAATCAATTGTAATCAGTTTACTTTTTCAGAAATCTCATCTGATGAATTTGTACATGTAATTCACTTTAAACATCAATAAAATGTCCAAATTCAAATCCAATAAACTTTTTCTATCTCAGAAAATTTTGAGGATTACAATCTTTAGTTTAGGTATTCAACAGGTACTTAGCTGAAGTTTTGTCATCATCAAAAAGGGGGAAATTGTTGGATGAAGATGAAGATGAAGGCACTAAAGAAAGTTTGATAAGGGAGGTTTTGATGCATTCCAAAACTTCAGAAATTGGCTAAGTATGGAGTAACTTAGCTGATAAACTTATCAAGGAATTTTGACTAAGCAATGAAGACAATCAGAAGAGTCAAAGTTTCAAGGTCCAAGACTTCTGATCTGCTGAAGTAAAGTTATCAGATTAGTGAAGATCAGCCGACTCAAATCAGATTTGTTCAAATTTGAGATCAGCCGAGTTCACCATCAGACGTATACCTTCGTCAGCCAAGTGAAGAAGATCAAGAAGTGTTCCCAACGGTAATAAATGCCCTTTGGAGTAATAAATGCTGAAGTACAAGGTTATTAAAGACAAATGATTGAAGAAATGCTTAGCATCAGAAGAGTGCATTTAATGCTGCATTTAATGCTGCCTGCAGAATAGTACTGTTCAGTACGGACAGACTGCAAAAGAGCCGTTCGCGGATTTTAAGGACCAGTACTCGAGGAATTTGAATCTTGTCTCTCTTCAACGGACATTTTTCAATCCTCAAGTATAAATAGCTGAGAGAGACGAAGAAGAAACATGCAACACACTTTCTGAGAGAAATTTTCGAAGCAGAATTCTCCTAAGTCTCAAGAACAGCTCACTCATCAGCTGAGTCATTTGTTGACGAAAGCAGAGTTGAAGAATCAAGAAAAATACATCTTCTGAGTGATTTTGTAAACAAGAGTGTTGTGCGGAGTTGTGATCCATCTTTGTGAGTGATCAAACTTCAGAGAATAGGTCTTCTGTGTGATTTCCTATTGCGAACTTGTGGTCGTTTCATTTGTTGTTCGACGCAAGCAGAGTATACTGTAAACTTTGTGATTATAGTATAACCCAAGATCTGTGTGACTTGGAAGAGTGGACTAAAGGATATTCAAATCCATATAACCACTATAAAAATTGATTGTGTTTTTACATTGTTTTAAAACTGCATATTTACTGATTGCATAAAACACATTAAGTTAACTGTTTGAAAAGAAGTGAAAAAGGAGTTTACAAAACTGGGGAAAACATTTTTCAAACTGCTAAGGATACTTGTGAAAAACACTTTGAAAATCCGCTGCAAGTACTCTAAGTATTAAAACTGATTTTAACTAATCAGCTAAGTAACTATCAGACGAGTGGTCAACAGACCTGTTCAAAGATTTGTTCGCGAACAGAACTGTAACTTACTAATCTGATCAGCTTAGTCTGTTCAGTAAGAGTAAAGTTTTAAAGTTAAAATTGCAAGAAAATTTTAAAGAGGTTTATTCACCCCCCCCTCTAAACCTCTTCTGACCACTTGGGACCAACAGTAAAGTTCTAAATTGGTCAGCACGTGGTCTTATTCGAGTCAATTTGAAAATTTGGCAACAATGTAGACTAAAATCGTCACTAAATTTGGAGATGTGGGGCTTTTTTGGTAACCTGAAATGTTATGGAATAAAATTATCAGTCAACATAAGTTATGGTATCAAATGTGCAAAGTTTTAACGGCCACGTGACAATCACGTGACAATTCCGTTTCCAATTTGACGGAAGTATCAAATGTGTCGAGTTGATTTGAGTTATGGTATCAAATGTGTCGGTAGAAAAAGTTGTGGCATCAAATCCCTAAAATAAGTTGAATTATGGTATGAAAAGTGAAATTCTCTCTTAAATTTTACTGTTTACATAACATAATATTATAATAAAACTATTGAGGAGATGTTAACTAATTATAAAGTTTTTCTATGGCTAGCGATATTGCCAGAGCACATATTGTTGCTGCCAGAGCAACTTTTTTTAATTTCCTAATCTACCCCTTCTAGTCAAGATCATAAAACTTGAAATTCTCAATCCCCATGACACACCATATTATTTTATTGACAATTAAATTTTCTCTCTCATATTAATACCTTGTTTTCTCTCTCTTACTAATATATTATTATTGTTTTCCTTTTTTCTTTTATTATTTAATATCTTTTTCCTTGTCCTATTACATTTCAAGCATAGAAATAATTATATAGTTTTATATAATAGTATAATACGTCTGGTATGTAATTCACAACAATATATAAAGAAATTAATTTGTGATGAAATGAACTATTGCATAATTTCATTTTTTCTCTTTATAATTGAATTTTTTGTATCTTTTTTTTTTTCCATCTAAATAATGCATCCTAAGCAGCAGAAAAAAAATGCATGAAGGCATATCCATATGGACCATATCAGGAACAAGTAAACAAATATTGTCTAACTAACGACCACGATCTTAACATTAATCAGGCCATCTAAACATTGCTACAAAAACTTGACAATTTTAAAACCATAAAGTATACGAAGTTCAATGGCATAATGTGCACTTTTGCGACCTAACAATAATAAAAAAAAAGATATATTAGGAAAACGTTCTTTGTATCTTCTTATTACCAATGAATTTTTTGTATCTTCTTATTACCAAATGTTTATGACTTAAAGCAAATTTGGTAAATCCAAAAATAAGCGTAGTCGACGTACTTCACACAATTAAAAATGAAATGTGGATGGATAATATAGTTAGATAACTTTCAAACTCGTCACAAGCTAAATTCGGTAAGTCAAAAATAAAAAAAATATGTAAATGTAAAGTTAAACGAGTTTAATACATGCTCGATTCGATTAAAACTCTTTCAAATCTAAATCTATTATTCTTATCAAATCTAACATGAATAATATAGTCATATAATTAACTTTCAAACTCGTCACAAGCTCGATTCAGTTAGTCAAAAAAATGTAAATGTGAAGTTCAACGAGTTTAATACATGTTCGATTCAATTAAAACTCGTTCGAATCCAAATTATTTAAAAATATTTTCAAAATTCAAAAATATTAATTAATCATTAATGCACAAAAATAGTTTGTACAATCCAAAGAAATTATCATAACATCATATATAAGTGTCATTCTAATCAAATATACATGAAAATGGGAAGGGAAAAATGCATCGCTGGGCCAAAATTAATATTACGGAATTTATTTATATTACAAATGAAGTTAAAAAACATTTAAGGATGATGATGAAGGGTTTCTTTCATATGCGCAGTTTATTATATTACAGCAAAATTAAAATTAATAATTGCAAATGAAGTTAAAAGAATTACCTTTAAGCATGATTGTGAATTACTTCTTTCATATGCCGTTTATTATATGTTGAAGAACAAGTAAAATTATTAATGTGATTTATCTAAAAAGTCATTAAAATAATTTATTTATTTTTTTGTTAAAATATACTACTATTAAAAAAAAAAAAAAAAGTTAATAATGTATTAATAAGAGAGAGAATATTGAATTACCAATTAAATGAGTATTTTGGGAATTGAGAAATATGGATTTAATGACCATTGACTTGAAAGGGCATAATAGGAAATTAAAAAAAGTTGCTCTGGCAGCAACAATATGTGCTCTGACAATATCGCTAGCCTTTTTCTATTTTGTCATGTAACATACAATGAAAAATTATGAAACAGAATAATAATACAATCATTGAATTTGAGCCATTAAAGGAGGGGCATAATAGATTTTTGGGCAAATGAATGTGCTGCGATTGCCAAAAGCAACTCAATAGTAGCTTTTTGCCGAGTTGTTGAATTTCGGGTTTTGAATCGCTGACGTGATTAGTTAATCTGACGGCCAAACATTCTGGATTTAGCGATTAGAGCCCAAACGTGGGTTTTGGGCTGCTCAATTGTGGGGCCAAACTGCCCCTTAGTATATTTACCACTTCCCGCATTTTTGGTTATTTGACTGATAAAAAAATGTTTTAAATAATCATTGTATAGGGTTTTTTTTGCACTTTACATCCTCGAAATATGAGAAATAAGCACTTTGTACCTTTGAAATTTAGATTTAGCACTTTGCACCCTCTTTTATTTTCAGGCAAAAATTCAAGGGCAAAATAGGTAATTCAGTTACAAATATTTGGCAATTTGCACCCTCAAAACTTGATAAATTGGCACTTTGCACCCCCAAAATAAAATTAGCACTTATCACCCTCGAATTAAGAAAAAAATTAGTAAATTGCACCCTCGAAACACATAATTAACACTTAACACCCTCAAATAAAAAAAAAAACTCAAACCCCTCATTTTTTTGGGCAAAGTTGACCATCGGGATGAAAAAATCTAAGGCAAAATAGGTAAATTTTCGATCCGATTGAACAACCTACATTTATATACATATATACAAATTAAATACCATGAATTTGGATTGATTACATCATATAACAAATTAACAAGCCATGAATTATAGCTTGTACAAATTAAACGTGCTATGCACAACAATTGAATGAGTAAAAATTGGTAAGTTCAACTTTGCCATAGATTAATTTCACCCCGACGGTCAACTTTGCCGGAGAAAATGAGGGGTTTTTTTTTTTTTTTTTTTAATTTGAGGGTGATAAGTGTTAATTTTGTGTTTCGGGGTGCAAAATGTCTATTTATTGTGTTTTGGGGGTGCAAGTTGCTGGTTTGTTCTTAATTCGGGGGTGATAAGTGCTAAATTTATATTGGGAGTGCAAAGTGCCAAAGATTTACAATTGAATAACCTATTATGCCCTTGAGTTTTACTTGAAAATAAAAGATGGTGCAAAGTGTTGTATTTTTCATATTTTGAGGGTGCAAAGTGCTAAATCTAAATTTTGAGGATGCAAAGTACGTGCCTATTTTTCATGTTTTAAGGGTGCAAAGTGCAAAAAATCCCATTGTTTAAGCAAAAGTTTCAAAACATCATTTTAGTTGCGCGCAAACACTAAAAAAATTGATAATATTAATAGAAAATATAATAATTATACATTAAATTCCTAAAAAAAGTAAATAATTAAATTTTATCAAAACCACAAATAAAAAAAACTAACGGAGTATTTGTTTACTATTTGTATGAACCACATACAAATACTATTAAAAACAATAACACCACGTGATGGAAAAAAGAACACAATAAATGCATGTAGATTGTTTAATTAAGTAGTTTCTTTCATGAATTGAACTGGATTCGGTAAAATTAAAATCCGTGAAGATTAATTAAAAAGTTTCATAACTAAAACTATATATACATGGTGGTACGTGGAGCCATATTTGTTTTTCACCGGGTCATTATAAAATTAATTAGTATTACTAACGAACAATCTTATAATCTTTTAATAAAATGCTTAATAAATATTAATGACGAGTGTGTCTTACATTACAATACTAATATGGAAGTAAACCTAAATTAAGTAGATATACATCAATTCAAAAAACCAATGAATTAATAAAGATCTCCTAGCCTGAATGAATTAATAAAGATCTCCTAGCCCGAATAGGAATGGAATTGAAATTAATAAAGATTTCCTAGTCCGAATATGAATGGGATTGACCGCCTACTCTATAATAAATACATACTCAACTCTTCATTCTTTTCACACTTTTTTAACTTCTTTCATTAGTTTTTTCTTATTTAATTTCTACTTGATCTTTCTCGCTTTAAGATTATAGTTTTTAACTTAATTCATTGATTACGATGTCATCTCCTAAGATGATCGTGTTGCAAGCCTCTGATGGAGATACTTTTGAGTTGGAGGAGACCGTTGCCATCCAATCACAGACCATAAAACATATGATCGAAGAAGACTGCGCAGACAACACCATCCCATTGCCAAATGTCACATCAAAGACTATGGCTAGAGTTGTCGAATACTGCAAGCACCATGCACAAGCCGCCACAAAGACCGACACGCCCACAGACGAAAAAGTCGAGGCCGATTTGAAGGCATTTGATGATGAGTTCATGAAGATTGATCAAAGCACATTGTTTGATCTAATTTTGGCGGCAAACTATTTGGACATCAAAAGTCTTCTTGATCTCTCATGTCAAACTGTTGCGGATATAATAAAGAGAAAGTCTGTGGAGGAAATCCGAACATTTTTTAACATAAAAAACGACTTCACTCCGGAGGAAGAAGCGGAGATTCGCAAGGAGAACGCGTGGGCATTCGAGTAATGCGTGTCTTTATTACTTTATTGATAATTTTGTTATATTTCGAGTAGTTCCTTAATTTGTAAAAAGTCTATTTATTCCTTAATAATAAGTATTTTTTGGTGTCCAGTTCTTATTTTCAAGATTTGTGGTGTCTAGTTTTTATCAATGTATTTTTTGCTTATTGTGAAACCTTAATCTAGTGTCATGACATATTGCTTATGTTTAATTGGCATGGTTTTTAATTAAATTATTAATGTAGCATGTCCTGCATAGTTTGATAGTGATGCATATACGACTCCTTGTTCAAATTCAAATCATAATTAGGTCTCCAATTGTCGTGATAAAGATTGCCTTGACAAAAAATTGACTTAGAAGATATAATTCATTTACTAAGCCAACAGTTTTTATTATGAGTGCACTGGAATGATTATGCAGTTTTTTTTAATAAAAATATTAATATAGTACTAATTAATGCGGCTTCAGAAAATCTAAAAGTAAATTGGAGTTTATTAATTTTGTACGATATCAGTACTATACAGCTTTATCAACATATAATTGGTCTAGTGGAAGGAACTAGTCACTACAAAGTTGTGAATTAACATTCAAATTTCTGTTGGGAGAAGTTCCCATTAAATATGTGTGACACGATTCGAAATGGATTAAACCTTGGAAAATTAAAAAAATTAAAAAAAAAAGTACTATAGGATTTTGCGAATTTATATAACAACTTAATGTTCAAGTACTTTCAATTGAGCTGAATTATAATAATTAATGATAAATCGAACTTATTTATCCTCAATTATATTCTCCAATCCAATTTATTTGTGATGCGTTTGATCACTGAATTCATCCTTTCAGAATTTTTTACACGAACGCTAGATTGAGACTTTTTTATGCTTTGTTCTTAATTATACATATAGCTTAAATTAGTTTATTCTGCAAGCTATAACTTCTTGGTTTTCAAAGAATTAATGTTTCTTCAAATTCTCTATTAGAATTCACCACATGGATTGGGCTAAGTCCACTTACTTGGCTTGGGCCTAACTCAACCTCAAAAGCTAGCTTGTAAGGTGAGGATTGTCCAATGCCTTATAAGGTGGACTTAACTATCATTTTCAGCCAATGTGGGACATTTAGTCTCAATACTCCCCCTTCACGTGTGGACGGGCTGAATGTATGGGTGAAACAAGCCCAACACGTGACATATTAAAGCCCAATATTTGCGAATTATTAACATGTGGGTAAGAGTCCAACACGCGGATTTGACCAGACCGTGTGGATCCCAACACGCGGATTTCCCAGACCGTGTGGGTGAAGAATAAATCCCATCATGCGCGCAAGGAAGAGCCCATCACGGAAGGAGGTGGCCCACTTCAACCTGGGGCTCTGATACCATATTAGAATTCACCACATGGATTGGGCTAAGTCCACTTACTTGGCTTGGGCCTAACTCAACCTCAAAAGCTAGCTTGTAAGGTGAGGATTGTCCAATGCCTTATAAGGTGGACTTAACTATCATTTTTAGCCAATGTGGAACATTTAGTCTCAATATTCTCTTTTCATTCAACTTACATTGGGTGAATAACACAATGATCGATATTATATATATAATGGTCTTTTTTCACTTTGCACTTTTAAAACATACGAAATAGATATTTTGCACATCTGAAAAACAAATTTAGCACTTTACACCCCGAGAGGCTGAGATAAGAACAATCCAGTACTTTGCATTCTCTCTTAGGCTATGTTTGGTTTATTGATTTCAGTGGGTAAAATGATTACTAATATGCAAATGAACAATAGATGAAGCTCAAAGCTACGTCATTGGATGCAAGAGAAAACATTTTCCTTGGTGTTTTACTAACTCAAATCCAAGAATCAAACATAGCCTTTAATTTCCGGCAAAGTTGACCACCGGAGTCAAAAAATCTCTGGCAAAATAGGTAATTCATTTATGGATATTTGGCACTTTGCACTCCCGAAACACGACAAATGGGCACTTTGCATCCCCGAACAGAATTAGCACTTAGTACCATCGAATTAATAACAACTCATGAGTAACTTGCACCTCTTCAAAAAACAAAACTAACACTTAGCACTCTTAAGAAAAACTCAGTAATTAGCACCCGTCGTTTTCTTCCGGTAGAGTTGACCACCGGGGTCGAAAAAATCTAAGAGCAAAGTATCCGTTTATCGCATTTCGAGAGTGTAAGTTGCTGAGTTTTCTTAATTCAATGGTGCTAAATGCTATTTTATGATAAAACATTTATAATACACGACCACTATTCTTTCATAAAAAAAAATGTTTTTGCAAACACACCCTAACATTTATAATACATGACCACTATTTTTTCATTTTTTTTTTGCAAAAATATTCAATTATCTCAGCATTTATAATATATATTGATTCCCTCGGTTTTTAAAATATTATTGGAGTATTTTATTTCATTTGGTTCATATTTTTTTATTTCATTATATCATTACTTATATTGATATTCCGAATACATTGCTCTATAATAAATTAAAATTCATAATAATTTTAAAACCACAGGGACATGAAAATAAACCAACCAATGTAACAGATTTTCATATTTTGGCTCTAATTAAACAGAAAGCAGTGAAATTAATTTTCCTACATTGGTGGTGATTTTTCTTTCCATTGCTTGCACTGCAAGTATCTTCTGTGTAAGAAATGAAAGAAGATTTCGAATAATTCGACAAATTTTCAAAAATAAATCTGAATTTTAACAAATACATATAATCGTAATTACAATAACACACTCACTCTTATAATTATGGGGGCTTTCAATCGGCTTTTAATGGCATCATCATCATATAATGAATATTATATGGCATCATATATACTAATATTTAAAATATTTAGGGTAAACACCACTTTTGGTCCCTCTAATCATTAACTTTTTACAGAGTGGTCCCTCTTATGTTTTTTTTCCCACTTTTGTCCCTACTATGAATTATTTGTTTCACTTTAGTCTTTTTCAAGTGGTCCAAGGCGATTCCGATAACATGTGATATGCTCATGAGGGCAATTTTGTCATTTCAAGTAAACTAACGTGGATATTTTCGTTTTTCTAATTATTTAAAAAAAAAACTAAATTTCCAAACTAGACTTTCATTCCAATCGAACTTAATCGTACATTTCGTTCCAAACTAAAGTTTTTTCCTAAAATCTTTTTCAAACACCAAAATTGCTCACCAATTAAACAATATCTCAAATAGTCTCAATAGTGAACGGACGAAAATGCCCTAAAAAATATTCATATGCATGTCACGTGTTATTGGAACCACCTGATAAGGACTAAAGTGAAACATATAATTCATAGTAGGGACTAAAGTGAAACAAATAATTCATAGTAGGGACTAGAGTGGGAAAAAAACATAAAAGGGACCACTCTGTAAAAAGTTAATGATAAGAGGGACCAAAAGTGGTATTTACCCAAATATTTAATACACCACAAATATGAATAATTTAATATAATAAATCACTTGAAATATTAAAAAGTTTGACCAAGTACTGTAGTTTTTTTTTTTTTTTGAAAACTTCCGAGTACTGTAGTTAATGGAGTAAAAATAATGGGAAGGAGGAAATAGAATCTAAATATGCAACTATCATTCCTTTTGTTCCATTATAATGAATAACTTGGGGGCCGCTCTTAATTACAGATTGTAACATAGATATGAAAATATTTCATATATTAAAAGAAACATAAATAATTTATTTGTCTGGCGATTTCAAGAGTGGTTTAAGAAAAAAGAAATTGAGGATTATAAAAAAATATCACTTTTTATAATGTTGTTTGAGTTTTTTTGAGAGATAATTAAACAGTATATATAAATTTTAGAAATGTACGATTGAGTTGTTTTTAGAGATTATGACAATGAGATAAATAGTGTGATAGATAAGTTATTTGATGAGAAATCATACATATTATGTGTGACATCTAATCTAATGTATATATATTTTAAGGGTGTTTTTTGTCTCCAATTGGTTGTGTTGGATAAGGATGAAGATGAAGGCACTGAAGACAATTTGTAAAGGGAGGTTTTGATGAATTCCAAAACTTCAAAATCTGCTAAGTATGGATTAACTTAACTGATGTCCATTTGAAGAATTTTTGACTAAGTAAAGAAAATATCAGGAGAGTCAAAATTCAAGGTCCAAAGGCTACTAATCTGCTGAAGAAAGGAAATCAGACTGGTGAAGATCAGCCGACTCAAAACAGATTTGTTCAACCTTGAGATCAGCTTAGTTCGCCATCAGACTTGTCCTTTCGTCAGCCAAGTGGAAAAGATCAAGAAGCCATCTCAACGGTAATAAATGCCCCTGGAAGTAATAAATGCTGAAGTACAAGGCTATTAAAGACAAATGATTGAAGAAATGCTTCGCATCAGCTGGGTGCATTTAATGCTGCCTGCAGAAAAGTACTGTTGACAGTATGGACAGACTGCAAAGAGCCGTTCGCGGAAATTAAGGACCAGTACTCAAGGAATTTGAATCTTGTCTCTCTTCAACGGATATTTTTCAAAACTCAAGTATAAATAGCTGAAAGAGACGAAGAGAAAAACAACAACACAATCTCTGAGAAATTTTCGAAGCAGAATTCTTTAAGTCTCAAGAACAGCTCACTCATCAGCTTAGTCATTTGTTGACAAAAGCAGAGTTGAAGAACAACGATAAATACATCTTCTGAGTGATTTTGTAATCGTGAGTGTTGTGAGAAGTAGATATCCATCTTTGTGAGTGATATTACTTCGGAGAGTAGGAGTTTCTGAGTTATTTCCTACTGCGCACTTGTGGCCTTTTCATTTGTTGATTGGCGCAAGCTGAGTATACTGTAAACTTTGTGATTATAGTATAACCCAATATCTGAGTGACTTGGAAGAGTGGACTAAAGGATATTTAAATCCATATAACCACTATAAAAATTACTTGTGTTTTTATTTGCATTTTTACTTGCATATTTTCAATTGCATAAAAACACTTTGATTTAATTGTTTGAAAAGTTCATAGGAAAAGGAGTTTTATAAAACTGGGAACAAACTTTCAAACTACTGAGTTTACTTGTGAAAAACACTTTACAAATCCGCTGCAAGTACTCTAAGTATTGAAACCGATTTTAACAAAATCAGCTAAGTAACTATCAGATTAGTGGTCAACGAAGCTGTTCAAAGATTTGTTCGTGATCAGCCAAGTAACTTACTTTTCGGTAACAACTTAGTCTGTTTAAGTTAGAATAAAAGTTTTAAAGTTAAAAATTTGACAAAAAGTATAGAGGTCTATTCACCCTCTCCCCCCCTCTAGACCTCATCTGACCACTTGAGACCAACAAAGGGTATCAGAGCGGGTGGTTCATTAGAATCAGCTGCCTGATCAACGAGCTTGATCCGAGTGTTTTTCAAAGGTTTTCAAACTTTTCAAAAGAGCATATTTTGAAAAATTAAAATTTTTGAAAAATGGATTGTATCAGCAATGTTCCCCACATAACTGGTATGAGCTTTGAAGACTGGAAAATCAGGATGAAGATTTTCCTGGCTGCTTACAATGATAACATGTACACATGTATCATCAAAGGTCCATTTAGATTCACCAAGACTATCACGGTTGATGAAGCAGAAATAGTGGTGGAAAAAGATTTAACAGAAATGACAGCCGAAGAAATAAAGTTGTTTAATCTGGATAAAGTTGGCCGTTTCATCATGACCAAGGCCCTTGACAATGATCGATTTGACAAAGTCAAGCACTGCAAGACTGCCAAAGAGATGTGGGATAAGGTTCGTGACATGAGCGAAGGAAACGACGCCATCAAAGAGCATCAGCTGAGTGTTGCTCTGGAAAAGCTGGACAACTTCAAGATGAAGTCTGCGGAAACCATTGATCAAATGGATACAAGGTATACAAGGACGCTGAATGAAGTTTTAAAGCTTAGAAAAACCTTCACTGATAAGGAGATAACCGTCAGAGTTCTGAAGGCTCTACCTCCGAAGTTCAACATGAAGGTGACAGCCATGGAAGAGTCAAGAGATCTGGGAAATATTTCACTCACCGAGCTGTTCTCAGTACTCAAGGCGTACGAGTATAAACTGCCAAGAATGTGTGTTGAAGAAACCTCTACTTCAAGTCCCACAGCTGCCCTAGTTGCTGCTGAAAATCCTAGAAGGCCAGCCTACAAAAGCAAAGAAGTGGACTCATCTGATGAAGCCACACTACTCAACAAAAAGGAGTACACTGCTTGAGACGTTGCATTGCTGATGAACAACTTCAAAAAGTTCTACAGACGAAAAATGAAGAACAAATATAACAATGCTTCTACTTCTAACCCTACTTCTTCTTCTCAAGATAAGGATTCTTATAAATCCAAAATGATGTGCTATAATTGCAGGAAACTGGGTCATTTCATCAGAGACTGCCCATATCCTAAAGCTGAGAAGTATACAAAAGAGGAAAAGAGAATCAGAAAGGAAAGAAAGCATCAGAAAGGAAAGGTGCTGGTAGCAGAAGCAGAAAAGCTAGCTACTGTCTACTCATCTGATTCAGATTCAGACACTTCTGATGAAGAGTCTTAGGATGAAGAGAGTCCTGCTCTTCTCTGCCTGATGACTAAGGAATCTGATGACTCCGAGGATGATGAGGTAACTCCTCTTGATAATGAATTATTTAATTCATTTGAACAAATGATGCTCAACAATACAAGTATTGCTGATGCATATAAAAAGCTTAAGGAATAGATGATATTGCTAAAAGAGCAAAACAGTTCAGTGAAACTTAAAGCTGAAAAGCCAAGAGAATCAGCTGAATACAAACTGCTTGAGCAAGAGAATGAATCTCTGAAAGCTGAATGTGAAGTTTATAAGGGTAAAATCATTGAGCTTGAGAAAGTTATTGAGTCTCATGATAAGTCATCTGTTGCATCCACTCACATGTCTAGTAAACATAAGACACATTTAGATCAGGATAAGTTAGAACTGAATCATACTGAAAAATTTATATCAGCTGACAATAGTAAGGTCATTTTGTATGTTCAGACTACTAAACCTGCTTCACCTGAGAAAGTATTAAAGGAGACGAAAACTCCTAAGGCTAAAATAAGCAAAGGGCCTAGTGTAGGAAAACAGACTGGTAAGTCCAAACAGAAGAGTCCTAGGAAGTTTTCTGATAAGACCAAAACCAATCAAAGGTGGAACTAATCCTTCAGGACCCTCTCAATAAGGGTACCTAAAACAATTTTATTTTGTTTTGTAGGTTAGGATTAAGAGTAGGAGTAAAGTAGAGAAAATCTGGTACTTGGACAGTGGATATTCATGACACATGTGTGGAAACATACATGAGCTGACTGATGCTGTTGCTGTGGATGGTCCTAAAGTTACTTTTGGGGACAACAAAGAAGGCAAGATTGTAGCAAGTGGAAAGCTGATCAAAGGCAACATTGAGATATCTCACGTCTCTTATGTTAAATGCCTCAAATATAATTTGCTGAGCATAAGTCAATTTTGTGACAAAGGATATTCAGTCATCTTCTCAATAGATAAGTGTTACGTTGAACAGATTGGTACAAAGAAGGTCATTTTATCTGGAAGGCGACAAGGAAATGTCTACACAGTGGACTGGAATTCTGCTGACTAGAATTCAAGTATTTGTTTGGTGGCATCAACACCAAGTGAAGTCAGTTGGCTGTGGCACAAAAGAATGAATCATGTGAATTTCAAGACCATCAACAGACTTATAAAGAACAATCTGGTAGAAGGAATTCCAAAGACAGTCATGAGCAAAGATAAGCTTTGTGACGCCTGTCAGAAGGGTAAACAAATCAAGTCATCGTTCAAAAGCAAGAAGCATCAATCTTCTGGAAGAATATTGGAGCTGCTACACATGGACTTATTTGGACCCATTGATCCTGTCAGCAATGGTGGAAAGAAATACTGCCTAGCTGTTATGGATGATTATTCAAGATACACTTGGGTGATTTTCATGAAAAAGAAAAGTGAAACCAAGGAGCATCTTACAAATCTGATGGAAAAGATTCAGAATGAGAAAAGTATGAAAATACTGAAGATCAGATCAGATAGAAGGACTGAGTTTACAAACTCTACTGTTGAAGAGTATTGTAATGCCAGAGGAATCAGTCATGAGTACTCTGCTTCCAGAACCCCTCAACAGAATGGAGTTGCTGAAAGGAGAAACAGAACTCTTAAAGAAGCTACATGACAATGATAGCTGAAGCTAAACTGCCTCAAAGATTTTGGGCAGAAGCAACAAATACAGCATGCTTTACCCAAAACAGATGCATGATCAAAAAACACCAAAACAAGACTCCATATGAAGTTTGGAACAACATGAAGCCAAACATGCATTATTTTAAGATATTTGGTTGTAAATGCTTTGTTTTAAATAATGGAAAAAATTACCTTACTGCATTTGCAGAAAAGGCTGATGAA
The DNA here is from genome assembly GCA_003313485.2 of Penstemon barbatus. Taxonomy (NCBI): domain Eukaryota; kingdom Viridiplantae; phylum Streptophyta; class Magnoliopsida; order Lamiales; family Plantaginaceae; genus Penstemon; species Penstemon barbatus. The sequence goes on along the minus strand of CM064884.1, from coordinate 11,009,288 downwards.
GCTGTTTTTGTAGGATACTCTACTGTTAGTAAAGCTTATGGAGTCTTTAACAAAAGAACTTTACTTATAGAGTAATCCATTCATGTAGTATTTGATGAACCAAGTCAATCTTCTGAAAAGAATCAAAGTACTAATCAAGATCTGTCTACTGATTTACAGAAGTTGAATGTTGGAAAGAATGAAGAATATGTTCCCATCATACTACCTGATCTCAATCCAGCTTATAACTCAAGTGCTGTTCAAAATCACAATGCTGATTGTCTAACAGACGAGTTGCAAACAGCTGACAGACCAGAGACTGTTCAACAGACAACAAATGTTCAACAGACTACTACTGGATCTCCAACAGTAGTGTTGCAAGATCAAGACAAAGGACAACATTATGATTCGCAACCTGATCTTAGATGGCTCAAGGATCACCCACCAGAGCTGGTGATCGGTGATTCTTTGGATAAAGTGAAGACAAGGAGAGCTGCTGCAAGTGATGCAATGTTTGTCAGCTTCCTATCTCAAATTGAGCCCAAACAGATTGAAGAAGCTCTTAGTGATTCAAACTGGATTGAAGCTATGCAAGAAGAGCTAAATCAATTTGAAAGGAATGAAGTCTGGTACTTAGTTCCTAGACCAAGTCATCAAAGAGTCATTGGCACTAAATGGGTATTCAGAAACAAAATGAATGAATATGGTGTTGTCACAAGAAACAAAGCAAGATTAGTGGCCAAGGGTTATTTCCAAGAAGAAGGCATTGACTTTGATGAAACGTTTGCACCAGTAGCAAGATTAGAGGCTATCAGACTCTTTATTGTCTATGCTGCTCACAAAAATTTCACAGTCTATCAGATGGATGTGAAATCGGCTTTTCTCAATGGAGAATTGCAAGAAGAAGTTTATGTTGAACAACCACCTGGATTTGAAGCCTATCAAGAAGAAGACAAAGTGTATCGTCTGAAGAAAGCCCTCTATGGACTGAAACAGGCTCCAAGAGCATGGTATGATACCCTATCTGATTTTCTCTTAGTTAAAGGATTACGTAAAGGTAAGATAGACAAGACTCTGTTCACTATTGAGTGGGAAGAACATATTTTGCTTATGCAAATTTATGTGGACGATATTATTTTTGGTTCAACTAATCAACAGATGTATGATAAGTTCTCAAAGCTGATGCAGAACAAGTTTGAAATGAGCATGATGGGATAACTTAACTATTTTCTTGGTTTGCAAGTAAGACAGTTGACTGATGAAATATTCATCAGCCAAGCAAAATACACAAAGGATCTGTTCAAGAAATTTGGTATGGAAACTAGCTCTACTGCTAATATTCCAATGTCTATTAGTCTTCGTTTGGATAAAGATGAAGATGGCAAATCAGTGGACATAACCAATTACAGAGGAATTATTGGGTCACTGTTATACTTAACAGCTAGCAGACTTGATATTATGTACTCTGTAGGGGTTTGTGCGAGGTATCAATCAAATCCTAAGGAATCTCACCTCTTAGCTGCCAAAAGGATACTCAAGTATCTTAAAGGTACTGAAGATTTGGGATTGTGGTATCCTAGGGAATCTGGATTTGAACTCATAGGATATTCAGATTCTGACCTTGCTGGCTGCAAGATTGACAGAAAGAGCACAACAGGTGCCTGTCAGTTCTTAGGTAGTCGTCTGATCTCATGGATGAGTAAGAAACAGACTTCAGTATCCATATCAACTGCTGAAGCTGAATACATAGCTGCTGGAGCTTGTTGTGCACAAATATTATGGTTGAAGCATCAACTTGAAGATTACAACATAAAAATCAGTGGAATCCCTATCTACTGTGACAATACAAGTGCAATCAACCTTACTCAGAATACTACAAATCATTCAAGGACTAAGCATATTGAGATCAAGCATCACTTCATAAGAGATCATGTGGAGAAAGGAAATGTCATGATAGAATATGTGTTTACTGAAAATCAGATTGCTGACATCTTCACAAAACCTCTAAGTGAGACAAGGTTTTCAACTCAAAGAGCTGAACTAGGTTTATTGAAATTGGATGCATAAGCTGAGGGGGAACTGAACAGAAGACTGAAGTTCAACAGCTTAATCATCATTTTTATCTTCAAGGATTAACTCTCAACAGACTAGTTAACTTATGAATTCTTAAAGTCAGGGGGAACGTGTAAGACTAGCGGTACTTCTGATTAAAAGATGAAATTTGTTGATGACAGTTAGTTGAAGTTTTGTTTTCAACAGAAGATTAAAGTCTTGAAGATTGAAGATTTATTATCTAGCTGGATTGACAAACAGCCGAGGAAGGTTATCAGCTATTGGCTTTCACTGATAACAGCTTTGTCATCAGGACAGTAGTCCATCAGATAAGTATTTATTTTACTCATCTGATCGCTTGTGTAAAAGCTTACTGCTTAAAACGTTATATTCAAAAATACGCTTTTACAAGTGATAAAAGAGCGGTACATTTTCCCGCTCCTCATTTAATGCGATTTGAATTTGAAAGGTCGCGACTAACGCCGCACGATCAGAAACGGATCCAACGGTTAGCTGGTATTACGGAAACTAAGATACCCTAACTCTATAAATCCAGATCTGATCAGCTTAGTAGCTCTTTACGCACCCCAAATATTCAAAGAGCACTTGTGAGAAATTTTAAGCAATTTTCTGCAAAATTCTTCTTGTTTCTCTAACTTCCAACAGATTCAAATGGCTGCTGAAGGGATGTACCTTGTTTACGATTCATACTATCAATCTGGTACTGACTTGATGAAGGAATTGTTGGAAAAGTTCAAGACGGCTTCATTGGTAAATTTCATGGAATACAATGAAGGGGTGATTTGGACTGATCAAGTTTTGGAATACTACCAAACTGCGACTGTTGATTTCACTACCGTCGGAAGCAAATCTATCGTCATTACCCCCGCTGTTCTTCACGAGACTTTTGGGCTTCCTAACAGTGGAAAACATGATATCACTGTGCTAACGGAGAAGAAGCACCAACAGTTCTGGGCAATCTGTGCCAATGAGGGAGAGATGTTGTCTGGCAACATCAAGAAGAAACAGCTGAAGGATGAATATCAGTGGATGGCTGATATGGTCTCTAAGCTGATTGAAAATTGTACATTTTCTCTAGATGCTGTAACTATGAAGAGATTCAGCATCATGACCGCAATTTACTACGGACTGGAAGTCAACTGGTCTGTTATCATCTGGTATGTTCTGGCTAACTTCCACGACAAAAAGTACAAGAGCAAGGCACCTCAGACCAACCACAGAATCACTCTCAGTTATCTGCTGTTCAAACTGGGTTGTGAAATGTCAAATGGAAAGGAAATTCATAAATCTAAGGCAATGGTGAAGTATTTGCCTGTTCTGAAAAGAAAAGCTGACGAGGCTGATGAGGAAGAAGCTGAGGAATCAAAGGAGATTCCTGCCAAAAGGCCTAGAAGATTGGTCAAAACAGCTGAGTTAGCTGTTGAGACTCAAAAGAAGAAGGCTGCTGAAAAGCCTAAGGAGAAAGCTCCTAAGAAAATGAAGACCGTGGTTGATGTTGCTGCTGACCAAATCATTGATCAGACCACTGCTGATGTCAGGAACATGTCCCCTGCATCATCTTCAAGAACTTCAACTGCTCAAGTGCCTGATGAGACTGTTTCTCATAGGACCAGAAGTCAGTTGAGAGATACTGCTGTTTCCAGACCTATTCAAGGAAGATCAAAGAAAACAGCAAGGAAGCAGATGACATTTGTTGAGGAGCCTACTGAGTTGGAGAACTTAGTAAGGCAAAGTCCTCAAACTGCTAAAAGACCTGTTGGAGCTGAAGAGGCTTCTGTTGCTGAACAGACTGATGTGCAACAGACCACTCAAGCAAAGCCAACAGTTGAGGTTACTAAACCTCAGGATGATCCTAATGTAATGATCATCCAACCCATTGCAGCTGCACCTCTTGCATCTGCTGGTCCAGCTCCTGCCCCAGCTGATAAAGGAAAAAGAAAATTCATCATCAAGAAGAAGAAGATATCAGCTGCTGACAAAAAGAAAAGGGAGGAAGCTGAGCAGAGAAAAAGAGATGATCTAGAAGAAAAGAAGGCACTTGAACTGAGCATGATTCAGGAAGCTAAGGATGCTGAACGAAGAAAAATGTCTGAAACTGAAAGAAAGGCTGCTGAGGACGCAGAACTTGCTATGGTCATTGAAATCAGCAAGACTGATGCCCATGGACCAGTTCGTACTGAAGGCATCAAGATTGATGGAGCTGATGAAGAAAAACCCAAGAAGCCTAAGATGCCTGCTGGAGAGGTCAAGCCAAAGGCCAAGTATGAAGTAAGAAGAGTCTTTGACATCGTCTATGCTGATAAAGAGCTCTTCAAAAGGTTTGAAAATACCTTGGCTAGCTTATTATGACCAGAAGCTTATGCTGAAGACTCTGTTCACCCATGAGAAGCCCAGATACATCAAATGGAGAGATAACAGGCTGAACAGATCTATTGCAGAACTTCAAAGTTTGAAGGAGTTAGCTGATGAAGAACAATGGGTTCTAAATTGGCTAAGGACTGACTCCATTAAAAAAGCTTTGGATCCTCATTTTGTAAGGTATGCTATGCATCAATATGCAAAGGATTTTGCCTTGGAGGAAGCCAAAATCATTCAAAACACTTTGCCAGCAAAGAAGAGAAAATCTGATGAAGCTGAAGAGAGAGCAATTAACATAGCTGTTATGACCGCCTTGAAGAGATGGGCAGAAAGGTCAAGATATCAGCAAGGATGTTCAAGTGAATTGCCTCAGCTGCCAAGCATTCAGCAGATCATATTTGGCAAGGAAGTCAAAGACTACTACGAAGTGCCTAAAGGAAACAATGCCTACTAATCCATGGATTATTTTGCGACAAATCCGTCAAACAACATCCTTCAATGATGATGGCAAAATTGTAAGTTTAGTCTATGATGATGTCACTGATGAGCACAAAGCTGACAAAGCTGCTGATGAACCCTTAGCAATTGAGTGGAATGCTAAGGAGTCCAACGCTGATCAGGAGACAGAGCTGAAAGATGCACCTGTCCACCAGGAGACTGATCAAAGGGAAGCTGATATTTCTGCTTCATCAAGTGACTTACATTCACCACTGATGGAAGCCTTCCAATTATTAATAGAGAATCAAATAAAGGAAATGGAAGAGAAGAACAACCTGCAGTTGAAGAAGCTGAAGGAAGAGTTGGCAGAGTCCAACAGCTTACAGCTGAAGAAGTTGCATCAAGAATTGGCTGAGACCAACAGGCAACAGCTGGAAAGCTCACATCTCTTAACTGCAGAAACTATCAAGAAATCCATAGATAATTACTTTAAAACTTTAAAAATTTTCTTCTAATTTTAACTTTAAAACTTTTCTCTAACTGTGAGCAGACTAAGCTGATCAGAGTAATGAGTTACAAGTCTGTTCGCGAACAAATCTTTGAACAGGTTTGATGACCACTCGTCTGATAATTACTTAGCTGATTTTGTTAAAATCAGTTTTAATACTTAGAGTACTTGCAGCGGATTTTTCAAAGTGTTTTTCACAAGTATCCTAAGTAGTTTGAAAAACGTTTCCCCAGTTTTGTAAACTCCCTTTAAATCTTTTTCAAACAGTTATGTAAGGTGTTTTATGCAGTTTTGAAATATGCAAGTAAAGGTTCAAGTAAAAACACACAAAATTTTATAGTGGTTATATGGATTTAAATCCTTTAGTTCACTCTTCCATGTCACTTAGATCTTGGGTTATACTAGAAACACAAAGTAACCAGTACACTCTGCTTACGCCTAACAACAAATGAACAGGCCGTAAGTGCGCAGTAAGAAATCACAAAGAAATCCTACTCTCTGAAGTAATATCACTCACTAAGATGGATATCTACTTCTCACAACACTCAGTTTTACAAATTCACTCAGAAGATGTGTTTAGCTTTGTTCTTCAACTTCGCTTTTCGTCAACAAATGACTAAGCTGATGAGTGAGCTGTTCTTGAGACTTAAAGAGTTCTGCTTCGAAAATTCTCTCAGAAATTGTGTTGTGTTTTTTCTCTTCGTCTCTTTCAGCTATTTATACTTGAGGTTTGAAAAATGTCCGTTGAAGAGAGACAAGATTCAAATTCCTCGAGTACTGGTCCTTAAAATCCGCGAACGGCTCTTTTGCAGTCAGTCCGTACTGTCAACAGTACTATTCTGCAGGCAACATTAAATGCACCCAGCTGATGCGAAGCATTTCTTCAATCATTTGTCTTTAATAACCTTGTACTTCAGCATTTACTACTTCCAGGGGCATTTATTACCGTTGGGAAGACTTTATGATCCTTTCCACTTGGCTGACGAAAGTGCAAGTCTGATGGCGAACTAGGCTGATCTCAAACTTTGAACAAATCTGATTTGAGTCAGCTGATCTTCATCAGTCTGATATCTTTCCTTCAGCAGATCAGAAGTCTTGGACCTTGAAATTTGACTCTTCTGATGTCTTCAATACTTAGTCAAAATTTCTTCAAAGGGATATCAGCTAAGTTGCTCCATACTTAGCCGATTTTGAAGTTTTGGAATGCATCAAAACCTCCCTTAACAAATTGTCTTTAGTGTTCTTCATCTTCATCCTTATCTAACAATTTCCCCCTTTTCGATGATGACAAAACATCAGCTAAGTACCTGTTAAATACCTAAACTAAAGATTGTAATCCTCAAAAATTTTCTGAGATAGAAAATGATATGTTGGAAAAACTTGACTTTTATTGATAATGAAAATATTACAAGTACAAGTTTTCAGATAAGATGTCTGAAGAATTGATAAGGTAAACTGATTACAAAATATGTTTAAAATTTCTAACTATCAGTTCCTTCATCAGATTCTTCTAATACTTCTTCATACTCATATGAAGACTCTTCATCGTCTTCTTCTTCATCATCAGCTTCCTCATCCAGGAGAATGTTTGCTTTGGCAGCATCCATCTTTTCTTTAAGTTGCTGCTCCTTTAAAAGCTCCATTGCTTTCCTGGCTGATTCAGTGTTCTTGTACTTGGTAGATTCTTCTTCAGTCTTTTCTTTTTCTTCTACCTTTCCAAGTTTTTCAGTCTTGACAGTAGCTTCTTCAGTCTCTTTAGCTTCATCAGCAGCAGCAACATTTTCCTTAGCTGATTCTTCCCTTTTATCTTCCCCCTTTTTGTCATCATCAGACTTGATGACATCTTGAGGTTGAACAGCAGGGTTGAGTGCAACAGTAGGAATCTTCAACTCGGCACATAAAGCTTTCAGATTCTGATTAACTACATCATGACTTGCAGTTAAGTGATGAATATCAGTGCTGATGGTGTCAGTTTTGTCATTGCAGCAGTCAATGTTGAGTTGCATGGTTGAAAGTTCTTCATGAATAACATCTCCAGCTTTTTGAAGTTCCTGCAACAAGCCAACATTGATAGACTTTTCTTCCTCACTGATTTTGACGAAGGTTGCAGTTAAGTCAGCTATCTTGTACTCAGCTCTTTGTAAGGAAGTATGGAGGTGATTTACATCAGCCTTCACATCCTCAACGTTTCTGTTCAACTCATTTAGGCTGTGCACTAACTGCAAAGTATTGTCTTGAGGTATGGGGAAACTGTCAATCTCCTTCCTGATGATCTTTGCGGTTGATTGTTGGACAGTTTCCAGCTGAAGTCTGTTGGACTCTCCCAACTCTGTTTTCAGTTCATTCTTCAGCTCCTCTTTCAACTTCATCAGCTGCTGGCTATGCTTCTCTTCCAGTTCCTTCATTGAATTTTCCATCAGCATCTGGAAAGCTTCCATCAGTGATGAGTGTTCATCACCTGATGAAGCAGAAGCAGTAGCTTCCTATTCTTCAGTCGCCTGGTGGACAGGGACATCTTCCATTTTAGTCTCCTGATGATCTTCAGAATCCTTAGCATTCCACTAAATGGCTAAGGTCTTGTCAGCTGTTTTGTGTTCATCTGACGTCATCATAGAACAGATTAGTGATGGTGCCATCATCATTGAAGCAGGTTGTTTGTCTTATCTGCCTAACAATGATCCAAGGGTTGACAGGTGCATTATTTCCCTTGGGCACTTCACTATACTCCTTCATTTCCTTGCCAAAGACTATTTGCTGAATACTCGGCAACTGAGGCAACTCACTTGAGTGTCCCTGCTGATATCTTGACCTCTCTGCCCATCTCTTCAGGGCGGTCATAACATCAATGTTTATTGCTTTCTTTTCAGCATTATCAGATTTCTTCCTTTTGGCAGGTAGGGAGTTGTCAATTTTCTTAGCCTCCTCCAGTGCAAATTCCTTTGCATAATGATGCATGACATCTCTGACATAACTGGGATCTAGGGCCTTTTGAATGGAGTCTGTTCTTAGCCAATTAAGAACCCATTGTTCTTCATCAGCTAACTCCTTTGAGTTTTGAAGTTCTGTTATAGATTTGTTCAGCATGTTGTCTCTCCATTTGATGTACCTTGGCTTTTCTTGGTTGAACAATGTCTTTAACATGAGCTTCTGATCATAGTAAGCTAGAGACTTCTCAAATTTCTTGAAAAGCTCTTTATCAGCATATACTATGTTGAAGGCTCTTCTGACTTCAAATTTCTCTTTGGGCTTGGCCTCTGCAGCAGGCATCTTAGGCCTTTTGTCTTCATCTTTGCCTTCACCAATTTTGATGCCCCCTCCATGAATAGGTCCATGAGCATCAGTCTTGCTGAGCTCAATGACCAAGGCCAATTCTGCATCTTCAGCAGCTTTTCTTTCTGCCTCAGACATCTTTCTTCGTGCCTCATCCTTTGCTGCTTGAACTTTGCTTAGTTCAAGTGCCTTCTTCTCCTCCAACTCATCTTGTTTCCTCTGTTCAGCTTCTTCCCTTTTCTTTTTGTCAGCCTTGGAAACTTTCTTCCTCTTAAGCACTATATTTCTCTTCCCTTTGTCAGCTGGGGCAGGGGTTGGACCAGCAGATGAGATTGGTGCAGCAGCAATAGGATTGATGATCATAATATCTGGATCATCCTGAGGTTGGGCAGCCTCTACTGTTGGTGTAGCTTGAGTCAACTGTTGCGCATCAGCTTTGTCAGCAACAGAAGCCTCAACAGCTCCAACAGGTCTTTCAGCAGATGAAGGACTCTGTCTTACTAAGTTTTTCAACTCACTAGGCTCTTCAATGAATGTCATCTGCTTCCTTGCTGACTTCTTTGATAAACCCTGAATGGGTCTTGAAGCAGCAGTGTCTCTTTGTTGACTCCTTGTTCTTTGAGAAACACCCTCAGCTGGTCTCTCAACTGATGGAGTTAGAAGGTGATGCAGGAGACATTCCCCTTACATCAGCAGTAGTCTGACTTATTATTTGATCAACAGTAGTGTCAGCTACAGTCTTCATCTTTTTGGGAGCTTTCTCCTTTGGCTTATCAGCAGCCTTTTTCGTCTTAGTCTCAATAGCTAGGTCAGCTGTTTTGACTAGTCTTCTGGGTCTTTTGGCAGGAACCTCCTTTTGTTCCTCATCTTCAGCTTCCTCAGGCTCATCAGCCTTCCTCTTTAGAACAGGCAAGTACTTGGACATTGCCTTAGACTTGTGGATCTCTTTACCATTCAGCATAGGGCACCCCAGTTTGAACAGTAGGTAACTGAGCGTGATCCTGTGATTTGTGTGAGGGCCTTTTCCTTTCTTTACCTCATGAAAATCAGCCAAGATGTACCAAATAATGATGGACCAGTTCTAGTCCATAGTAGATGGCAACCATGATGCTGAACCTTTTCATAGTAACAGCATCCAGCGAGAAAGTACAGTTTTCAATCAACTTTGACACCATATCAGCCATCCGCTGATATTCGTCCTTTAACCATTTCTTCCTTATGTTGCCAGACAACACTTCTCCTTCCTTGGCGCAGATCGCCCAGAATTGTTGGTGTTTGTCCTCTGTCAGTACAGTGACGTCATGTCGTCCTCTGTTGGGAAGACCGAATGTCTCGTGAAGAACAGCAGGAGTGATAATGACATATTTTCCACCAACGGTTGCCTTGATTTCTAGAGAGTTGTAGTCGACGGTTGCAGTCTTGTAGTACTCTAGAACCTGGTCAGTCAAGATTACACCTTCGTTGTACTCCATAAAGTTCACCAAGGAGGCACATTTGAACTTTTCCAGAAGTTCCTTCATCAAATTCGTACCAGATTGGTAGTAAGATTCATACACAAGAAACATACATTCAGCAGCCATTGTAACACTGAATAAATGAACGAAAAACAGGAAGAGTTTTGCAGAAAAATTGCAAGTATTTTCTCTCAAGTATGCTTTGAATGTTTAGGGTGCATAAAGAACTACACAGCTGATCAGATTGGGATTTATAGAGTTAGGGTATCTTGGTTTCCGTGATACCAGCTAACCGTTAGATCCGTTTCTTGTCAGGGCTGATCGTGCGGCGTCAGTTACGACCTTTCAAATTTAAATCGCATTTAATGAGGAGCGGGAATTTGTACTGCCCTTCTGTTACTTGTAAAAGCGTGTTTTGAATTAAAATGTTTTAAACAGTAAGCTTTTACATAAGTAATCAGATTAGTAAAATAAATACTTATCTGATGGACTACTGTCCTGATGACACAGTTGTTATCAGTGAAAGCCAATAACTGATAACCTTCCTCAGTTGTTTGTCAATCCAGCTAGATAATAAATCTTCAATCTTCAATACTTTAATCTTCTGTTGAAAACATAACTTCAACTAACTGTGATTAACAGATTTCATCTTTTAATCAGAAGTACCGCTAGTCTTACATGTTCCCCCTGACTTTAAGAATTCATAAGTTAACTAGTCTGTTGAGAGTTAATCAATGAAGATAAATAAGATGAGTAAGCTGTTGAACTCTGGTCTTCTGATGAGTTCCCCCTCAGCTTATGCATCCAATTTTAATAGACCTAGTTCAGCTCTTAGAGTTGAAAACCTTGTCTCACTTAAAGGTTTTGTGAAGATGTCAGCAATTTGATTTTCTGTAAACACATATTCTATCATGACATTTCCTTTTTCCACAAAGTGATGCTTGATCTCAATATGCTTAGTCCTTGAATGACTTGTAGTATTCTGAGTAAGTGAGATTGCACTTGTATTGTCACAGTAGATTGGTATTCCACTGATTTTGATATTGTAGTCCTCTGGTTGATCGATGCTTTAACCATAAGATTTGTGCACAGCAAGCTCCAGCAGCTATGTACTCAGCTTCAGCAGTTGATATGGATACTGAAGTCTGTTTCTTACTCATCCATGAGATCAGACGACTACCTAAGAACTGACAGGCACCTGTTGTGCTTTTTCTATCAATCTTGCAGCCAGCAAGGTCAGAATCTGAATATCCAATAAGCTCAAATCCAGATTCTCTAGGATACCACAATCCCAATTCTTGAGTGCCCTTAATATATTTCAATATTCTCTTGGCAGCTAAGAGATGAGATTCCTTAGGATTTGATTGAAATCTCGCACAAACCCCAACAGAGTACATAATATCATGTCTGCTTGCTGTTAGATATAACAGTGACCCAATAATGCCTCTATATTTGGTTATGTCCACTGATTTGCCATCTTCATCTTTATCCAAACGAAGACTTGTAAATATTGGAATAGTAGCAGTAGAGCTAGTTTTCATACTAAATTTCTTGAACAGATCCTTTGTGTATTTTGCTTGGTAATGAATATTCCATCAGGCAACTGTCTTACTTGCAAACCAAGAAAATAATTAAGTTCTCCCATCATGCTCATTTCAAACTTGTTCTGCATCAGCTTCGAGAACTTGTCACACATCTGTTGGTTAGTTGAACCAAAAATAATACCGTCCACATAAATTTGCACAAGCAAGATATGTTCTTCCCATTCAATAGTGAACAAGGTCTTGTCAACTTTACCTTTGCGAAATCCTTTAATTAAAAGAAAATCAGATAAGGTATCATACCATGCTCTTGGAGCCTGTTTCAGTCCATAGAGGGCTTTCTTCAGACGATACACCTTGTCTCCTTCTTGATAGACTTCAAATCCAGGTGGTTGTTCAACGTAAACTTCTTCTTGCAATTCTCCATTGAGAAAAGCTGATTTTACATCCATCTGATAGACGGTGAAATTCTTGTGAGCAGCATAGGCAAGAAAGAGTCTGATTGCCTCTAATCTTGCTACTGGTGCAAACGTTTCATCAAAGTCAATGCATTCTTCTTGGCAGTAACCTTTGGCCACTAATCTTGCTTTATTTCTGGTGACTTCACCATCTTCATTTATCTTATTCCTGAATACCCACTTAGTGCTAATGACTCTTTGATGACTTGGTCTAGGAACTAAGTACCAGATTTCATTCCTTTCAAATGGATTTAGCTCTTCTTGCATAGCTTCAATACAGTTTGAATCACTAAGAGCTTCTTCAATTTGTTTGGGCTCAATTTGAGATAGAAAGCTAACAAACATTGCATCACTTGCAGCAGCTCTTCTTGTCTTCACTTTATCCAGAGGATCACCAATCACCAGCTCTGGTGGATGATTCTTGAGCCATCTGAGATCATGTTGCAAATCATAATGTTGTCCTTTGTTTTGATCTTGCAACACTACTGTTGGAGTTCCAGTAGTAGTCTGTTGAACTTCTCTTGTCTGTAGAACAGTCTCTGGTCTATCAGCTGTTTGCAACTCGTCTGTTAGACAATAATCACTGTGATTTTGAACAGCATTTGAGTTATCAGCTGGATTGAGATCAGGTAGTATAATGGGAACATATTCTTCATTCTTTCCAACATTCAACTTCTGTAAATCAGTAGACAGATCTTGATTAATACTTTGATTCTTTTCAGAAGATTGACTTGGTTCATCAAATACTACATGAATGGATTCTTCTATTAGTAATGTTCTTTTGTTAAAGACTCTATAAGCTTTACTAACAGTAGAGTATCCTACAAAAACAGCTTCATCAGCCTTTTCTGCAAATGCAGTAAGGTGATTTTTACCATTATTTAAAACATAGCATTTACAACCAAATATCTTAAAATAATGAATGTTTGGCTTCCTGTTGTTCCAAACTTCATATGTAGTCTTGTTTTGGTGCTTGTTGATCATGCATCTGTTTTGGGTAAAACATGCTGTGTTTGTTTCTTCTGCCCAAAATCTTTGTGGCAGCTTAGCTTCAGCTATCATGGTTCTGACAGCTTCCTTTAGTGTTCTGTTTCTCCTTTCAGCAACACCATTCTGTTGAGGGGTTCTAGCAGCTGAATACTCATGGAATATTCCTTTGATATTACAATACTCTTCAACAGTAGAGTTTGTAAACTCTGTCCCTCTATCTGATCTGATCTTCAATATCTTTATGCTTTTCTCATTCTGGATCAGTTCCATCAGATTAGTAATATGTTCCTTGGTTTCACTTTTCTTTTTCATGAATATCACCCAAGTATATCTTGAATAGTCATCCACAACAGCTAGGCAGTATTTCTTTCCACCATTGCTGACAGGATCAATAGGTCCAAATAAGTCCATGTGTAGCAGCTCCAACATTCTTCCAGAAGATTGATGATTCTTGCTTTTGAACGATGACTTGATTTGTTTACCCTTCTGACAGGCGTCACAGAGCTTATCTTTGCTCATGACTGTTTTAGGAATCCCTTCTACCAAATCATTCTTTATCAATATGTTGATGGTCTTGAAGTTTAGATGATTCATTCTTTTGTGCCACAGCCAACTAACTTCACTTGGTGTTGATGCCACCAAACAAATGTTTGAATTCTTGTCAGCAGAATTCCAGTCGACTATGTAGATGTTTCCTTGTCGTCTTCCAGATAAGATTACCTTCTTTGTACCAATCTGTTCAACATAGCACTTATCTGTTGAGAAGATAACTGAATATCCTTTGTCACAAAATTGACTTATGCTCAGCAGATTATATTTGAGGCCTTTAACATATGAGACGTCAGATATCTCTATGTTTCCTCTGATCAGTTTTCCTTTAGCTTTAATCTTGCCTTCTTTGCTGTCCCCAAAAGTAACTTTTGGACCATCTACAGCAACTGCATCAGTCAGCTCATGTATGTTTCCACACATGTGTCTTGAACAGCTACTGTCCAAGTACCAGATTTTCTCTACTTTACTCCTACTCCTAATCCTAACCTACAAAACAAAATAAAATTGTTTTAGGTACCCTTATTGAGAGGGTCCTGAAGGATTAGTTCCACCTTTGACAACCCAAGATGATGAAGTCTTAGGCTTCTTAGGTTTCTGAGTTTCAACAGGAGTATGAACAGCTTTGCATTTACCACGTTCATCAGATTTATCATATTGTTGATGATCAGCATGATAAGGAGAATGTTCAAATGCAGAGTAAGATGCATGATATGGAGGATATGCATGCATTGGATAAGCAGATATGGTGCATAGTAAGTTGGAAATTGAGGTGCATGATACATAGGATGATATGCAGCAGGTTGCACATAATAAGACTCATTTTCATACCAAGCATTTTGATTTTTCTTGTTTTTATGCTTCTTTGATTTACTAGATGCTTGCTCATTAACAGACGACTTAGTTTTATCACTAGTCTGATTAGTTTTAGCCTTGTCAGATGACTTCCTAGGACTCTTCTGTTTAGGCTTACTAGTCTGTTTTCCTACACTAGGCTCTTTGCTCTTTTTAGCCTTAGGAGTTTTCGTCTCCTTTAATACTTTCTCAGGTGAAGCAGGTTTAGTAGTCTGAACATACAATATGACCTTACTATTGTCAGCTGATATGAATTTTTCAGTATGGTTCAGTTCTAACTTTTCCTGATCTAAAGGTGTCTTCTGTTTACTAGACATGTGAGTGGATGCAATAGATAACTTCTCATGAGACTCAATGACTTTCTCAAGCTCAATGGTTTTACCCTTTAAAACTTCACATTCAGCTTTCAGAGATTCATTCTCTTGCTCAAGCAGTTTGTATTCGGCTGATTCTTTTGGCTTTTCAGCTTTAAGTTTCAGTGAACTATTTTGCTCTTTTAGCAATAACATCTCTTCCTTAAGCTTTTTAAATGCATCAGCAATGCTAGTATTGTTGAGCATCATTTGTTCAAATGAATTAAATAATTCATTATCAAGAGGAGTTACCTCATCATCCTCAGAGTTATCAGATTCCTTGGCCATCAGGCAAAGAAGAGCAGGGCTCTCTTCATCAGAAGACTCTTCATCAGAAGTGTCTGAATCTGAATCAGATGAGTAGACAGCAGCTGGCTTTTCTGCTTCTGCTACCATCGCTTTTTCCTTTCTGATGCTTTCTTTCTTTTCTGATTCTCTTTTCTTCTTCTGTATACTTCTCAGCTTTAGGATATGGGCAGTCTCTGATGAAGTGACCCAGTTTCCTGCAATTATAGCACATCATTTTGGATTTATAAGAATCCTTATCCTGAGAAGAAGAAGTAGGATTAGAAGTAGAAGCATTGTTATATTTGTTCTTCATTTTTCGTTTGTAGAACTTTTTGAAGTTGTTCATCAGCAATGCTACGTCTCCAGCAGTGTACTCCTTTTTGTTGAGTAGTGTGGCTTCATCAGATGAGTCCACATCTTTGCTTTTGTGAGCTGGCCTTCTTGGATTTTCAGCAGCAACCAGTGCAGCTGTGGGACTTGAAGTTGAGGTTTCTTCAACACCCATTCTTGGTAGTTTATACTAATACGCCTTGAGTACGGAGAACAGCTCTGTAAGAGAAATCTTCCCCAGATCTCTTGATTCTTCCATTGCTGTCACCTTCATGTTGAACTTGGGGAGGCAGGGCCTTCAGTACTCTGACGGTGATCTCCTTGTCAGTGAAGGTCTTTCCAAGCTTTAGAACTCATTGAGGGTTCTGGTGAATCTAGTGTCCATCTGATCAATAGTTTCTCCAGATTTCATCTTGAAGTTATCTAGCTTCTCCAAGGCAACACTAAGCTGATGCTCTTTGATGGCGTCGTTTCCTTTGCTCATGTCACGAACCTTATCCCACATTTTCTTTGCAGTTTTGCAATGTTTGACTTTATCAAACCGATCATTATCCAGGGCTTTGGTCATGATGAAACGGCCAACTTTGTCCAGATTGAACAGCTTTATTTCATCGGCTGTCATCTCTGTTAAGTCTTTTTCCACCACTAGTTCAGCTTCATCAACTATGATAGTCTTGGTGAATTTGAATGGACTTTTTATGATACATGTGTACATGTTGTCATTGTAGGCAGCTAAGAAGATCTCCATTCTGATCTTCCAGTCTTCAAACGACATACCAGCAATATGGGGAACATGGCTGATACAGTCCATTTTTCAAAAAGATGCTCTTTTGAAAAGTTTTGAAAATCTTTGAAAAACACTTGGATCAAGCTCGTTGATTAGGCAGTTGATTCTATTGAACCACCTGCTCTGATACCACTTATTGGTCCCAAGTGGTCAGATGAGGTTTAGAGGGGGGGGGGGGGGGGTGAATAAACCTCTTTAAAAAATTTCTTCTAATTTTAACTTTAAAATTTTTCTCTAACTGTGAGCAGACTAAGCTGATCAGAGTAATGAGTTACAAGTCTGTTCGCGAACAAATCTTTGAACAGGTTTGATGACCACTCGTCTGATAATTACTTAGCTGATTTTGTTAAAATCAGTTTTAATACTTAGAGTACTTGCAGCGGATTTTTCAAAGTGTTTTTCACAAGTATTCTCAGTAGTTTGAAAAACGTTTCCCCAGTTTTGTAAACTCCCTTTAAATCTTTTTCAAACAGTTATGTAAGGTGTTTTATGCAGTTTTGAAATATGCAAGTAAAGGTTCAAGTAAAAACACACAAAATTTTATAGTGGTTATATGGATTTAAATCATTTAGTCCACTCTTCCAAGTCACTTAAATCTTGGGTTATACTAGAAACACAAAGTAACCAGTACACTCTGCTTACGCCTAACAACAAATGAACAGGCCGTAAGTGCGCAGTAAGAAATCACAAAGAAATCCTACTCTCTGAAGTAATATCACTCACTAAGATTGATATCTACTTCTCACAACACTCAGTTTTACAAATTCACTCAGAAGATGTGTTTAGCTTTGTTCTTCAACTTCGCTTTTCGTCAACAAATGACTAAGCTGATGAGTGAGCTGTTCTTGAGACTTAAAGAGTTCTGCTTCGAAAATTCTCTCAGAAATTGTGTTGTGTTTTTTCTCTTCGTCTCTTTCAGCTATTTATACTTGAGGTTTGAAAAATGTCCGTTGAAGAGAGACAAGATTCAAATTCCTCGAGTACTGGTCCTTAAAATCCGCGAACGGCTCTTTTGCAGTCAGTCCGTACTGTCAACAGTATTATTCTGCAGGCAGCATTAAATGCACCCAGCTTATGCAAAGCATTTCTTCAATCATTTGTCTTTAATAACCTTGTACTTCAGCATTTATTACCGTTGGGAAGACTTTATGATCATTTCCACTTGGCTGACGAAAGTGCAAGTCTGACAAAATTTCTTCAAAGGGATATCAGCTAAGTTGCTCCATACTTAGCCGATTTTGAAGTTTTGGAATGCATCAAAACCTCCCTTAACAAATTGTCTTCAGTGTTCTTCATCTTCATCCTTATCCAACAATTGTCCTTTCGTCAGCCAAGTGGAAAAGATCAAGAAGCCATCCCAACGGTAATAAATGCCCCTGGAAGTAATAAATGCTGAAGTACAAGGCTATTAAAGACAAATGATTGAAGAAATGCTTCGCATCAGCTGGGTGCATTTAATGCTGCCTGCAGAAAAGTACTGTTGACAGTACGGACAGACTGCAAAGAGCCGTTCGCGGAAATTAAGGACCAGTACTCGAGGAATTTGAATCTTGTCTCTCTTCAACGGACATTTTTCAAAACTCAAGTATAAATAGCTGAAAGAGACGAAGAGAAAAACAACAACACAATCTCTGAGAAATTTTCGAAGCAGAATTCTTTAAGTCTCAAGAACAGCTTAGTCATCAGCTTAGTCATTTGTTGACAAAAGCAGAGTTGAAGAACAACGATAAATACATCTTCTGAGTGATTTTGTAATCGTGAGTGTTGTGAGAAGTAGATATCCATCTTTGTGAGTGATATTACTTCGGAGAGTAGGAGTTTCTGAGTGATTTCATACTGCGCACTTGTGGCCTTTTCATTTGTTGATTGGCGCAAGCAGAGTATACTGTAAACTTTGTGATTATAGTATAACCCAAGATCTGAGTGAGTTGGAAGAGTGGACTAAAGGATGTTTAAATCCATATAACCACTATAAAAATTACTTGTGTTTTTATTTGCATTTTTACTTGCATATTTTCAATTGCATAAAAACACTTTGATTTAACTGTTTGAAAAGTTCATAGGAAAAGGAGTTTTATAAAACTGGGGAACAAACTTTCAAACTACTGAGTTTACTTGTGAAAAACACTTTACAAATCCGCTGCAAGTACTCTAAGTATTGAAAGTGATTTTAACAAAATCAGCTAAGTAACTATCAGATTAGTGGTCAACGAAGCTGTTCAAAGATTTGTTCGCGATCAGCCAAGTAAGTTACTGTTCGGTAACAGCTTAATCTGTTTAAGTTAGAATAAAAGTTTTAAAGTTAAAAATTTGGCAAAAAGTTTAGAGGTCTATTAACCCCCCCCCCCCCTCTAGACCACATCTGACCACTTGGGACCAACAGGTTATTTTGACCAAAATTCTAATTTTCTAGAGTTTTGAATATTGGGTTTTATGGTTCTGAAAAAGTTAAAACTCCACTTGAATTGGTTTTGGACGTTGGGATGTGGGAAAAAAGTAGGTGGTAAATGTTAAATCAATGTCATTTTAGAGAGTTTTGGAAAAAAAACAGATGACAAGTATCAAATCGATTTTTTAAAGGTTTTAACAAAAATTTATTTAAAAGGTTTTGGTCGGGTCTAACGAAAACTTATTTAAAAGGGTTTTTGCCCGATTACGTGAAATCCGCGCGAGACTGGGCCAAAATCCATTTACATAATGATTGAGAGTTTTGAAGATTCTCTTTGAAATTTGTGCAAAACAATTAAAAATAAACTTTTATGTATTTTGGATGTAAAGTGGAGTATTAAAATAATGATTAGTGAGGTTTGAAAATGTGAGATATAATTTGAATGTGTTTTTTTGTTAAAATTTTGGAATGAAAGATAGTGATACGTGTCAAATCATGTAGAAAAAAATTAGTTAGTATATTGTATTGTAATTGAAAATATGTTTAAAAATATTACTTATCTTGGAAGCATAATTGATTAAACAAATTGTTAGCGTATATTAGTGGGGAATCAGGGTTATGATTCATAAGATATTAATAAAAATAGAACAAATATGTATAAACTAAAGTTAGGGTTATGATTCATAAGATATTAATAAAAATAGAAAAATGATATATGATTCACATTGTTTGGCCCAGCAAAACTTTGAAACAAGTGGGCCAAAAATGTTCCGAACAAGGCCTTAGTTTCCCTCGTTTCGTTTTCTTTATATATACGGTTCAAAAGAAAGCCCTAAAATAATATAAGGTAAAATTGCAGAAAACGTCCCAAATTAATTACTGATTTTGGATTTTTGTCCCGTACTATTTAACTTGGCGAATTTCATCCCGTAATTTAATATTTTTTTGGAATATCGTCTCAAACTAATTATTAATTTTGATTTTTCATCCCAAACTATATCAACTCGCCAAATTTCGTCCCATATTTACCATTTTGTATGAATTTAATCCCAATATTAAATTTCTAATTTAATGAAAATGACGTTCAATATTGTATTTAATTTGGGACGAACTCTGCAATATTATATAATTATTCATGTTAAAATTTACCATGTCTTGACACTTAAGCAGCCATGTGATAATTCATCGGCAAATGCGCAATTCCGTCTTATAATTATGGTCGGACGATATTCCAAAAAAATATTAAATTACGGGACGAAATTCACCAAATTAAATAGTTTGGGACGAAAATTCAAAATCAGTGATTAGTTTGGGACAATTTTTGCAAAATCAAATCCAAGCTGCCATATATGTAGCAGAAACCATGATTTACAAATAAGAGTAGACAGTGGAGGTCATGCTTGTGAAGGACTGAAATGCAAAAATACCCCATATGCTTTGCCTAATTAATATAGGGAAAATGAATGCGGTGGAACTTTTTTAGGAGTTAAATAGGATTATTATATATACACATACCATCTAACAAAAGACTGCAGTCGACAAGAAAAAGTTTAAGTCACTACTAAATTATGCTAGATAGGATCTTTCAAGGTACACATACGAGAACTGATAATTAACAGAATAAAGAAGTTGATTAACGAAGTACATAAACAATTTTCTAAGAAGACGGAGAAGGTACAATATCTACCACAAGCTAATCATTAATCAATCCTCTCAAGGGTCTAATAGAGGGAATGCAACAAGATGTTGGCCATGGAGGAATCATAAGCAAAAATGCGCCCTCAAGTGTAATTCCGCCTTCGGTACCCTCAAAATCCTCTTCAACTTCCAATTTTCTGGTCTTGATGTTGTATAAAATTAATCTACCATAATGTCTCAAATACACAATATCTGAATCATATGGATGGAACGATAAAAGTTCTAAAATGATAGTCTTAAATTAAGGTCACGAGGTAGGATTATATCAAGACGACTAACTCTGTGTTGCAAATACCAATCTCCTTTATTCATTACCCAACTACTGAAACCCGACATACGATACATACCAGACATGCAAGATCAATTTTAATTACAATGATATTTTTCGTACTTTTCATCTATTCTTTATAACCGAATTTAGAATAACTCATAAAAATAGCCATTAATAATAAAATTATTTTAAATATTTTAATGTGATTTTGTGCAAAGCATGGGAATAGGCTAGTATATATATATATATATATATATATATATATATATATATATATAGGAGAATAGTGTTTGACTCAATTTGGACTCAATTCTCTTTTCTTAGAGTTTTGAATTTTTTTTAATCATAAAATAGTTAGTTATTTGGCAAGTAAGCATTAATGGTAAATTTAAATATTTTCAGAATATTTTGAAATTATTATAATATCATTAAACCGTAAAATGAATACATTAAACCATAATATTGAAACTCCCTACAAATCATGCTAATTATTAGGAATTCTACAGAAATTTGTTAAATATGCAAGATTATAACGTATTCAAATTTAATCTCCCTACAAATCATGCTAAATTTTAGGAATTCTACAAACTATGAAGTGTTTCTCATTATTTTCCTAAATTTTAGTGTTTCTCATTTATTATAATTTTACGTACCTATTCAATGATAATAGGAATTTTGAATTTGTCCTCCTTATAAAAGAAATCTTTGACCTCTCAATTCATGAGTTTTCATTATTAATTCAGCCATTGCATTTTTTTTCATCTCATGCGTTCAATTCATTAGTTATTCACTCTTCTCTTGCATTGTATTTAGTTTATTTTGTATCATAGACGCCAATTTTTTCTTCTTCTTCTTCTATTGATTTAGGAACATTATTCACTCATCTCTTGCATTGTATTCAGTTTATTTGCTACCATAGAAACTAATATTTTTCTTCTTGTGTTGATTTCAGGAACATAATTTAAGGTGAAAACAAATGAATAACTACGAGGAAAGTGACATGCATATGCATTGATTTTATTCGCGACCAAGAAAGCAATACATTTAACATATATAACTAAGATTACAAGATTTGGGAATAAATATTAGAGGTATCATACCAGAACTTTTAATGGTTGAGATAAGTTTCTAACTTATTTGATTATAATTTCATTGTCTGTCTATGAATATTTTTGGGATATGTTATATATTATGAACGTTCATCTTGGTTTTATGGACTAAAATTATTAATATTTTCGTATTTTTATTGTTTTTTAATTTTAATTTTTTTTATTTTTAATGAATAATGTTTCTATCGTGTTTCTCAACATACATGCAAGATCCATTTGATCACATTTCCATCATGAATTCTATTTTACTTATATTTGCATAATATCAACTATTCTATACTATATATCATAGCATAACAATCCATTGAACGTAATGCCATAATTTTGATTGAGTGCAGCTTTGGATATTTTTTAATTTTAGCAGATCTTATATTTTTTTTATTTTTTTAAGTTAACGTGTTTATTGAGAAAAAAAATCATTTATTTTTCTTCTTTAGATTATCATATATTCAAAAAAATTTTAATTTTGTAATCATGACAAATACATTTTTGTTTGTATTTTGCATCTTTGAATTTTTTTATTTGAAGGGTGGGTGTTGACTCCAATTGAGTGTTTTGACTTTTGACTAAAATCCTAATTTTCTAAAGTTTTGATTTGTTTTTTAATCTTACATTAATTCAAAGATGCAAAATAATAGAAGATTATGAAGTTATTTCCTTCTTCATAATCTTCTTAATTTTTTCATCCTAATTTCCTTCTTCATAATCTTCTTAATTACTTTTTCTCCATAATCTTCCTAATTTCATCTCTTACATTAATTCTACACAAACAGGAATGTCAAAACTAAATTAGTGTGCCAAATAAATGATATTAATTCCAACATAACTAATTTATGCGTAACTTAAGGAGGAAATTACAAAATCCACTCCAGAAACACTCTTCCAAAAAGAATCATAATTAACAAAAAAAAAAAAGTAGAGGTAAATTCATAATAAGAAACTTCCAGTTTTAGCTGTCCATCAGTTCATAATGTTTCTGTTTTTTATTATAATTTTTACATATCAACTAAGAAAAACTAAAATATAATTTCAGTTTCAAATTTTAAAAATTCCGAAAATACGGCCATTAATATGAAATAAGTTTAATACCTTGATTGATGCAAATAAAAAGTCAAACAAATAACTTGATTTATTATATTTAAATATTTTCGTAAATTTAGCTATTAAATCATTGTACTCCTTACATAAAACCTCTTATATAAGAACTATGTATTCTCTTTTGCAAAAATTAGAGTATCAGTGTGAATAGTCCAATGTTAATTTTTATTCCTTCTTTTGGTTCTTTATATCAAACTAGAAATCCAACAATATATATTCTACATCTTTGCTACAGAAGATTATGAAGTTATTTCCAATTTTAGATGTGATGTTCATCATGGTCTCCCTACATCAAGTACCAATTTGGTGTTTATAGGTTTATTTTTATTTTTTTTTCTTTTGAAAAATTATTTTTACTTAATTTGATATGGTTTTGCTTAATATAATTACACTTAAATGTTTACTTTAATGTCCATAGATAATGTATATTTGTTATAATTGTTATATTTGTATGTGTATAGGGCGTCTATATACTTGATAAATTACAAACATTTTGTGGTTATTTTTTTTAATATTCTTACGTATATAAAATCTTCTCATTTAGTCTTGCTTTTGTTGTTTTAATTATTCTATTTTTCTTCCAAACATCATATTTTATATATATATATATATATATATATATATATATATATATATTTTATGTTATTGAGTTTGCTTTTGTATTATTACATCCCCGTATAATTTAAAGATTTTTTTTGGAACATTTCATTGCTTATTCTCTTTTTAGTAGATTCTATTATATTTTCTCTTAGTACTAATTTTTTTTTTTTTTAATATGTTTAGGCTTGAGAATTTAATTTGACACGCCTAATTATATGAATGTTTTTAGTTATTTCTCATTATAAATTTTCTGTCAAGTTAATTTTCACAATCAATAGAACTTGTGTTTATACCTTCTGAGCCTTCGACGACTGGAGCTAAAAACAATGCTAATGCAATTTCAGTTATATTCATCATAAATTTTTTGTCAAATTATTTTTCAAAAACAACAGAATTTGTGTTTATACCTTCTGAGTCTTTGGGGGACCTAAAACAATGCTAATGCAAGTGAACTTCGTGATAGGCCATAATTGAAGGAAAGTGACAAGGGTGATTCGAGCATGGTGATTTTAGCCATTGCGAGTGATTGTGTTTCTAGAGCAAATTATGGGAGCATCATCAATGATATCAAGGAAACAAGATTGACTTTTGACTCTTTTACAACTCGGCATACCCGACTCAAAAGAAATAAAGGTAGCTCATGGAATATTAGAGTTATCGTTTGGAAATACGTTTGACTCAGTTATTTTTCATTCACAACATTGTAACTTTAGAAATAGCTTGATGAATGGAGATTATTTTTCCTCATAATTGTATTTGTATAAATTGAAATGTAAATACTAATTTGTATTTTTAGTCTTGAAAATATATTAAGGTCCTATCACAATAATTTAGAATTACAAAGTAATGATGAATGATATATAGTGTATGGCAATTTAAGTAGTCTTATTTATATTTTGTTGAAGTACTATTTTAGAATTATTTGAATTTTCGATATTATTTTTTTTCTTTTGATAACCCAGGTGTACAAGCTTACAATAGACTAATCCTGGACCCTCAGAACCCTTGCCCTAAGGCCCTGAATGATGTAAATCGCAGGATGTGCCTCCACCAAGCCTCGGGATCCCACCATACTGTTGTACACTCTGCGCACAAAGGGGTATTCACCACAAATGACCCTTAGATAGACCCATAGAAATGCTTCCACCCAAGTTTCAAAATGGGATTCGAACCCCCACCCTTGCCGCTGGAGCAAGCCTTATGAATTTTCGATATTATTGTATATATAGACTACCGACAAAGTTATAATAAAGTCAATGTTTATGGGATCACATGGTATCAATCAAGTATATTATGTATAAATATTAAAATTCGACAATTAGATATACATATTAAACAATATCGACTACTTTTCTACTTGAGCATGGCTCGGTGAAATTTTTTGTACTTAATTTATGATTACATAATTATTATTTGGTTGTTGGAGCGACTTCAAATATTTGAGTTGTTTAATGGATGAATATATATATATATATATATATATATATATATATATATATATACTTGCTCATGTTTTATCAATGGTCATTAACTTTCATTCAATATTATAAATTGATAAGGATGAAAATGTAGAATTGTGTCTTTTGTTGTTTTGTACCGACTATTGAGTGAGGATTATTGACATTAATTGACTTAAATAATAGAAGTCAATAAATTCTTTAGTAGGATCTCAAAAAATAAATATTTTTTAATAATTACTATTCATTTGATTTTAATTCAATATAATTTATTTTCTTTTGTATAAACCGTGCATAGCACGGGACACAAGCTAGTATATCTTATATATATATATAGGAGAATGGTCTTTTGACCAAAATCTTTCAATTTGGACTCAATACTAATTTCTGGTGATTTAAAATTTTTTGATTGGGCAACACAAATTAATTATTTTCAGTTATAAAAGAAACTTATTAATTGTCTACATGCAACAAAAAGAAGTTTCCTTTATTTCAAAAAAATCAATTAATTACAATTTTAAAGCTAATTTGAATTTTGGTCAAAAGGTGTCATTAATTGTCACAAAATATGCTCATTGAATAGTAAAACTATTTCTCTTTTGTGAATATCAAAATTCCGATACTAATTCATACAGTGTATTTGAAACTATTTTTTTTTTTTTATATAAGATCCTCAAATTATGTCAGGACACCAACAACTACTTAGGCCCAAACTTTAGCCATAATTAAGGCTAATTAATTAATTGCAATAACTATAGGTAGTAATCTGTTATAAGAATCTTTCATCAATATATATTTAAATATGAATTTAGCATCCTTCTCAACAAAAAAAATATGAATTTAGCATAAACACGTTGCTCCAAGGCTTTGATATCGTTTTTCCCACTCATTCTACAATTTTTCAGTATCAATTCGGTAATTTCTTCTTTACATGTTATTAATTTGATCACATGCATTTTTATTTTTATTTTTTCGGATATAACTGGCCTTAACTTCTTGATGATATAGATGTTTTAAGTGAATTTTCAAGTGAAGGTTTCCTCTGATCTAAGACATCTACATGTTTATGATTTATTTTATATATTATTATTTTAATCATATTTGATTATAATATACTTTCATGTTTTTATGAAATTTGATTTCTATGATACTGATTATGATTTCTTAATTTTGTTTACAGTTATGGAAGAATTTGAAGTTTTTGTTGCGGTATCACATGCATTTTTTTTTCGGATTTAATTGGCTTTAATTTTTTGATGATATAGATATTTTAAGAGAATTTACATGTTAAGGTTTCCTATGATCTAACACAACAAGAAGTTTAATTTTGATTGTAAGTTTTATTTTTATTTTTTCGAATTTAGCTGGCTTTAACTTCTTGATGATATAGATGTTTTAAGCGAATTTTCAAGTGAAGTTTCCTCTGATCTAAGGCATCCACATGTTTATGATTTATTTTATATTTTATTCCTTTAATCATATTTGATTATATTAAACTTTTATGTTTTTATGAAATTTGATTTCTATGATACTGATTATGATTTCTTAATTTTGTTTATTGTTATCGAAGAATTTGAAGTTTTTGCTGCGGTATCACATGCATTTTATTTTTATCTTTTCGGATTTAATTGACTTAAATTTTTTGATGATAGAGATATTTTGAGCGAATTTTCAAATGAAGGTTTCCTATGATCTAACACAACAATATGTTTATGTGACGCCCCGCTACCCGGGTTGGGTCCCACGTGGCCCATCCCCGAGTTTGGGATCGCCCGCCGCGGGATAACCCATCAGAGTTGCTTTATTTTTTTTAAACATGAAAGCATAATTAATTAAAGCATGCGATAAATCCGAATTTAAAATTTAAAAGGCCCACTAGCTCCGTTATATACGGAGAAAGGGCAATTATACGGTCATACGGGTAACCCCGCAAGCCTATGAAAAACATAAACACAATATCAAAATACATCTTTCAACCTTATAACAAGGTGAAACAAAAGTAGTAAAGTTGTGAAAGCATGAAATACGGAAGGGAGGACAATCCCTCAACGACCGACTGGATCCCGGAAACTGACTCAACCATCATAATCCTGCATCTGAAAAGAATGATAAAGGAACGCATAAGTTGATCGTCCAACTTAGTGAGGTTGTGGTGCATTGTGTGTGTGTCACGTGGATGCAACATAACATATATCGTGAGCATATAAATGAATTGAACATATATCACATATATAAAATCAAAGTATAGAGTACAATTAACCAAGAGTTGTTGATGCCGTTCTCCGCTTACCTTCCATCCTCATTTTGATGTCCATCCAAACTCACCAAGTAAGGAACGACCTTACTATCTGAAATGCATCGACATGTCTTTGTCGGAGTTCGTCCTTACTCCCCAAGTGTTCCTCCCCACTTGGGTTGTAAGTCCAGGCCTACGGGTTACCGTGACAATTCTGCCGGCCCTTGCCGGCCAAGTTGCCATCGGGTCCATATACCAAACAAATAGGGCCCACACAAAATCGAAAACAAACGGAAACACATAATCGGAGACAAACGGAAACATAACATGTCAAACATATTTAACATATTATCAACATTTAACAACTTATAAGATGCAATTTTAGGTGTCATGATAGTTTAGTAAAATGTATTTGCAACTAGTAGATTCGGATATAGCATGTATTGAATTATCATGTTGATATACTTAGGATTTCATGCGAGTAATGTCGACATAACAAGTCCAATCTATTCGTGACAACATGCAAGAGAAATTAGAATATAACACATGCTTAGACTCGACCTACTAGCATATTAAATTGACACACAAATGAACACACAACGCTCACCTGTGCTGCTTACGGTTCTTGAAAGTTTCTCGGTAGAACGACGATTCCGGATCCTGTACATATTTACGTAACATTTAAGAATCTAAACACGAACAAAAACTTATGATCGACTAAAGAAACACTTTAGTCACAATTATAGTCGTGTCATGGACGAAACGAGACCATGATCCAACATAGACTAATTAACCCGGTTTAGGGGTTCCTAGAGCTACGTGGTATGGAAAGCCACAAATAAGGATTTATAAAAACCCGAGAATGTTCTTAAATAATATGCATTCATTTAATTTCAATAAATCAAAATTTATTTTAAAATTATTTATTTATCAAATTTTGAAAACTTTATTTATTTACTAATTTTATTTTCGGATTAATTAAATTCAGGAAAATATTTAATCAAAACTATTTCATTTTTAAATTATTTATTTTCAAAAATTATTATTCAAAATTATTTTATTTTATTTTTACCAAATTATGAATTATTTTTAATTAAGAATTAAAGTTCCCTTGAAATTATTTCATTTTGTTTAACCCTCTTTTCTTTTCAAAATTATCCAAGTAATATATTTATTTTCGAAAATATATTTATTATTTAAATTATATAAATATATTTTGTCTTTCGAAAAAAAGGGGTTTATTTTTTAATTTTTCGTAAAATAATTATTTAAAATTATATTGTTATACTCTCAAAATTATTTATTATTTTTCTTTTTCAGAATTTAAGGTTAATGATTTTTTTTATTAATTAAAAATATTATTTTCAAAATTCATTAATTAACTTTAAAATTATTTTATTTTTCAGAAAAATGGATTTATTATTCTTATTTTTCAAAATTTAATGTTTAATAATTATTAAAAATTATTTTCAATATTTTCAATTTTATTTTAAATTTATTCCTAAGCTTATTTATTATCTAAAATTTTATTCTATTTAATTTTCAGAAATACATATTTCTAAATACTTACCATTAATTATAAAGGGCCTAGTGGCCACCCAAAATTGGTCCGTCCACCTCACCCAATGTGCACAAAACACCCCTTAAATTTTCAAATTTATAGAAATAGCCCCAAACAAATAATAAAACTTTTAACACCCAAAAATTTCACAATTTTCAATTCTTTCACAAAAAACTTATAGATCTATAATATGACATATTTTTTTTGAAATGTTACACTTATAATCTATGAGAATAACACACTTTTTATTTTCAAAATATCCAAAAATATTATTTCATGGAGAAAACATAAATCTATAAAAATCTCAACAAAATCAACTATCAATTTCATATAAATATAAAACTATTTTTAAACCCAAATTACAATCATCAATAAATCTGAAAAATTAAAGTTGTTTTATAAACTAAAGTTTTATAAAGTGTTTCAAAATTATTTTCATTAACATAGGACTTAGGGTTTTCTAACAAAAATTAAACTACACTTATAAGAGAGTTTTGAGGTTACCCACTCCTTGCAAGAGATTTCGGTGGCGGGTGGAAGGCGGTCCGGCGACGGTGGTATGGCAGCGATGGTGGGGTACGGTGGTTGTGCTATGACAGCAGTGGTGGGGTCCAGTGGCGGTGCTACGGTAGCGGTGGTGGTGGTGGTTTCTCCTTCCACTTCCTTCACTTTCTCACAATAACTTTCACTCTTCTCACACACTCTCTTTTCCTTTCTAATTCTAACATAACTATGAAAACTAAAGAGCAAATAGGCTGAAGAAAATATGAAAATGAGAGTGTAAAGGTGTTTAAATACACTTTGGGAAGATGAGAGACATAATTAGTCTTCCAAAACCAACCAATGCATGTCCACCTTGGGTAGAGAAATTTCTCTACCCAAGGGGCATGCTTGGGCACCCTAGGAAGCTATAAAGGCTCTCCTAGCAGCTGCAATCAAGTGTGGGCGGAATTTGCACATTGCCCCCCTGAAGTTTCGGTAAAGTGCACTTTTGCCCCAAAAATTATTTATTTTGCACAATTAGGTCCAAATATTTTTCAAAAGAGGTATACTAATTATTTTAAAGTATTTTTGTGCTTTTAAATCATTTCAAGGTTAATAAGGACATAGGAAACAATTAAATTGTACATTTTACCCAAAAATAACACTTAATTTTTAAAAATAAGATATAACACATGAAATTGGATTAAAAATCCACTAAAATACGATTAAAGAGGTCCGAAATTTACGGGGCGTTACAGTTTAATTTGTGGTTGATTGTAAGTTTTATTCTTTTATTCATATTTGATTATATTATACTTTGTTTTATGAAATTTGATTTCTATGATATTAATTATGATTTCTTATTTTATTTATAGCTATGGAAGAATTTAAAATTTTATTTTTATGAAATTTGATTTCTATGATACAAATTATGATTTCTTAATTTAAGTTATAGCTATAGAAGAATTTGAAGGTTTTGCTGCAAGAAATTTTGTCAAGAATACTTACGAGTCTAAGAATTTATATTTGTAAGATTTTGTTAAAGGTATAATTGTGATTTGCTTGACAAAATTGCAGAAAACGTCACAATATAACTATCAATTTTAGATTTTCGTTCCAAAATATGTCACTTCACTGAATTTCGTCCCATTTTTTTTTTTTTTGGAATATCGTCCCACCGTTAATTATGAGACCACGTGTACGTTAAATTGCCACATGTATGTTTACATGATATGACATGTCAAATTTTAGCATGAACAATTACGGAAAGAAATTCGGTAAGGTGATCTAGTTTGGGACGAAAATTCAAAATTGTTAGATTGTTTGGGACATTTTCTGCAATTTTGTCGATTTACTTATTAGTAATGAGCCGAAACATGAATTTTGGAAATTTTCATCCGAAAATTGAATCAAGAGATGGAATTCAGTTGTCCCAGAGCTTGAACTAAGAGATGAAATTGCGAGTGCCATGATATCGAGGGGTTTCATGTTTTAGAGGAATTAAATAAGTAGAATTTACTTGCTCGAAGACACATCTTATTTAGCGTTTTTGACCCAACTAAACATGAAATAACTATTATGTTTTTGTGTTCTTATACAATGAGATGATTCGTATTCTTTGAAAACATTTTTTGTGATAGTGAATTGACTTCAGAAGGTAGATTTTACAGTGATAGACTCAAAATAACATAAAGTGTTGCATGTATTAAGAATTTTTCTTCCTTCTTTTCCTTTATTTATTAGAAAAATAAAAAAATTGGCTACTGTAAAATGGATTTGTTAGGTTGTTATCTTATTCAAAATACTACTTTTTTATCTCATGAGGACTGAAAGTGCATATTACAAAGAGCAAAAAAAATATCAAAAAGAAACTAACACGTGTACTCTTCAATAACTCTAATCAAACCAACAACCGATAAAATGAACTTAATAATATTTGGATAGAATAACCTCATGATTTCTATGATTAGGTGAACTATTTCTGTATTTAACTTAACATTGCTTTCATTTTAATCAATTTTAATTACGATGATATTTTTCGTACTTTTCATCTATTCTTTATAACCGTATTTAGAATAACTTATAAAAATAGCCGTTAATAATAAAATTATTTTCAATATTTTAATGTGAGTTTGTCAATAGCACGAAAATAGGCTAGGGACTTTCCAGTTTCTGGTCTAGCCCTAGCCGACTCTAGCTCAGTATTAATAAAAAATAGAAAAAGATATGATTCTGGTGCTTTCGTATTTTCGTCTGTTTCGGATCAGCAAAAATCGATCCACATATCGGTTGGCCCACAAAACTTTGAAACAAGAGGGCCAAAATTTTTCCAACATGGCCTTAGTTTCCCGCGTTTCTTTTTCTTTATATATACGGTAGAAAAGAAAACCCTAAAATATTATAAACTAAAGTTAAGGCTACTCTACACAATATAAACTAAAATATTAAAAGTAAAAATCTTTAACATGAAACAGGGTCGTGATGCTGAAATTGCCGATTATGCTCCGGAAATGGCCGGTAATAACTTCGGCGGATTAACCTCATTACTTTACTTCTTCACAAGATTTCAGTATCTACTCTACAGTATTTTTCTTTAATCATAAACCATGAATTGAAATATGCAATAATTAATCGTATGATTTTATTTTGTTTTGGGATCATCATATTTGTGGACAATTGTGCTGATTATGTTGATTTGACTCGCGTTTGTGACTGATTTTTTTCTTCATTTTGTTTTTTTGCTCTTTTATATTATTTGGGCTATTTGAAACTTTACAGATTAACAAGCACAGTGTATTAATATTTGCTAGGTACTGGAGATGAAAATATTGAGAGGAAAGAAAATATCTTAATATCCTTTTCAATTTGATCAAAATATTTTACTTTTTTCGGAGAAGTGCCATTAGGCGTGCGTGCTTGCATGTGTTAAGTCCATACTTTTTTTCTAGTAAAACTAAAATTATATAAAGGCATGTGTTTTCACTCACGTCATTAGTACAAAATCGAGACACACTACAAGAAAAATGGATTTTAATGACAAAATATTAAGTGACATTGTTGAAATTGTCACTTTTTGCATATATTTAGTGATAAAAATATTAGTTTTGTCACAATAATAGTAGTGACAAGTGCAATAGTGACAAAATATATTTTTAAGTTGTCACTAATGGCTATTAGTGACAAGTTTATGGAACCTAAGTTGTCACTATTGACAATTAGTGACACCTTTTTAGTGACAACCGAGTGACAATAAATATTGTCACTATAATTTAGTGATAACTTTTTAGTTGTCACTTTTGGGGTATCACTAAATGTCAATAGTGACAATTTTTTCACATTTCTTGTCACTAGTATGTCTATAAACATTACTTTAGTGACAATATTTAAATTCTTGTCACTTTGTTATTTACTATTTTGTCACTAAAATTTAAATTTTTTGTAGTGACAATCGATCACGAAGTAAGTCTAACACTTGCAGTTTCTTAGTGGTATGATGGTTTTGGGGCATAATTCTTTGTTTTTATAGTAATCCATATAGTTGAATCGAATAATGTTTGCTATTTTTTATTAGGAGAAGTCCAGCATCCGACCTTGAACGGTGAACAGGTGGTTGAAGAAATGTCGAAGTTTATGAGTATTGCGTGTCCTTCTGTGACCTTGGATGCCGACTCATCCACAAAGGCTTGCTTGAGTTATTTCGAGGAAGAGAAATTAAAAGTTAAACAGGTCTTAAATAATATTGACAGATCAATAGCCATTTCAATTGACGTGTTAATTGGTTGCAAACCGTGTGGTTCCTACGCTGAATTTATGTGTATGCAAGCTCACTTTATTGACGATGATTGGAAATTGACTAAAAGGGTTCTTTGTTTTCACGAATATTTGATCAACATGGATTATAATTCAATTGGTGTATCAATCTTGAAGCCGCTGAAGGATTGGAACATTGAGGATAAGGTATCTAATATTACTTGGAGACAAGTTAATGAGTTTGATAGTGATGTTGACACAGATAAAGCTCGAGTAATGAAGAAGAGAAGGTTGCCTCTCGAGGAAGTTCAATGGCAGAAGATGCAATTTACGAGATACAAAGGAGTAATTTTGTTGACAAGAAGATCGAGACGTTGAGTTTGTCCAACTCAGAACGCATGTGGCATCTCACCATCTCCAAGCTAAAAAATGACTTAGATCTGCACTCGAAGGGAGAATTCAACACGGAGCCTGTGCCATCAGATGATGAATGGGAAAAGCTTAAAGTTGTGCATAGATTGCTAGAATATGCGTATAATGTAGCAAAGCTGTTGTTCGAAACAAAGTATCCATCACCTGGTAACAAATTTCTCTACAATCTTCAGGGGCTTAGAACGATTTTAGTTAAAGAATGCACTAGTTCGGACGCTTTTACTAGAAACGTGGCTGATGTCATGCTTCGGGGCCTCAACGAGTACTTGAATGATATGTTTCCGCTCTTGGCAGTTGCCTCGGTTCTAGATCCTCGCTGCAAGATGCATTACATAGAATATATGTCCTCCAAATTTGACGACGTTAAAAGTGGTCATGTTTTGGAGGCCATTCGCGGTCTTTATGATTATTATGCTAACCATGATATTCAAAATTCAAGTTCAAAACCAGAAAAAGAAAATGTTGTGATTGAAACTGAAATGTGGTCACGTGAGTACACTCAATTTGTCCAAACTCCTCCTAAAAAATCAGATTTAGATTCATATTTAGAAGACGCTGTTTTGCCTTGGACGGACGAGGTTAATACATTGGAATGGTGGAGATCTGAAGCTCCCAAGTATCCGGTTGTAGCAAAGATGGCTCGGGACATTTTGGCTATTCCATTGTCAGTTGCTACATCATATGATGCTTATGACCCTGAAAGATACCCTAATAAGGATGTTATTGCTTTAGGGCCAGAATTGATGAATGCCTTGATTTGTTGCAGGAGCTGGTCCCTCAAGAAAATGGCCTGATTCATGCCTTAGGCCTGTGAAATAGTAACCTTATTTGAGTGCTAGATAACAGTTTTCAATAATATTCTTTAAATTTTACTGTTTACATAACATAATATTATAATAAAACTATTGAGGAGATGTTAACTAATTATAAAGTTTTTCTATTTTGTCATGTAACATACAATGAAAAATTATGAAACAGAATAATAATACAATCATTGAATTTGAGCCATTAAAGGAGGGGCATAATAGATTTTTGGGCAAATGAATGTGCTGCGATTGCCAAAAGCAACTCAATAGTAGCTTTTTGCCGAGCTGTTGAATTTCGGGTTATGAATCGCTGACGTGATTAGTTAATCTGACAGCCAAACATTCTGAATTTAGCGATTAGAGCCCAAACGTGGGTTTTGGGCTGCTCAATTGTGGGGCCAAACTGCCCCTTAGTATATTTACTACTCCCCGCATTTTTGGTTATTTGACTGATAAAAAAATGTTTTAAATAGTCATTGTTTAGGGTTTTTTTGCACTTTACATCCTCGAAATATGAGAAATAAGCACTTTGTACCTTTGAAATTTAGATTTAGCACTTTGCACCCTCTTTTATTTTCAGGCAAAAATTCAAGGGCAAAATAGGTAATTCAGTTACAAATATTTGGCACTTTGCACCCCCAAAATCAAATTAGCACTTATCACCCTCGAATTAAGAAAAAAATTAGTAATTGCACCCTCGAAACACATAATTAACACTTAACACCCTCAAATTAAAAAAAAAAAACTCAAACCCCTCATTTTTTTGGGCAAAGTTGACAATCGGGATGAAAAAATCTAAGGCAAAATAGGTAAATTTTCGATCCAATTGAACAACCTACATTTATATACATATATACAAATTAAATACCATGAATTTGGATTGATTACATCATATAACAAATTAACAAGCCATGAATTATAGCTTATACAAATTAAACGTGCTATGCACAACAATTGAATGAGTAAAAATTGGTAAGTTCAACTTTGCCATATATTAATTTCACCCCGACGGTCAACTTTGCCGGAGAAAATGAGGGGTTTGAGTTTTTTTTTTTAATTTGAGGGTGTTAAGTGTTAATTTTGTGTTTCGGGGTGCAAAATGTCTATTTATTTTGTTTCGGGGGTGCAAGTTGCTGGTTTGTTCTTAATTCGGGGGTGATAGGTGCTAAATTTATATTGGGAGTGCAAAGTGCCAAAGATTTACAATTGAATTACCTATTATGCCCTTGAGTTTTACTTGAAAATAAAAGAGGGTGCAAAGTGTTGTATTTTTCATATTTTGAGGGTGCAAAGTGCTAAATCTAAATTTTGAGGATGCAAAGTACGTGCCTATTTTTCATGTTTTAAGGGTGCAAAGTGCAAAAAATCCCATTGTTTAAGCAAAAGTTTCAAAACATCATTTTAGTTGCAAACACTAAAAAAATGATAATATTAATAGAAAATATAATAATTATACATTAAATTCCTAAAAAAAGTAAATAATTTATTTTTATCAAAACCACAAATAAAAAAAACTATTTGTGTGAACCACATACAAATCTTATATATATCTTATATCTTATCTTATATATATATATAGGAGAATGGTCTTTTGACCAAAATCTTTCAATTTGGACTCAATACTAATTTCTGGTGATTTTGATTTATTTTATTTTATTAAAAAAAAATTGATTGGTCAAGACAAAATTAATTATTTTCAGTTATAAAACAATCTAATTAATTGTCATCATACAAGAAAAGGAAGATTCATTTCTGATAAAAAAAAAAAAAAATCATTTACTTATAATTTCCAAATCTATGTTTTGAATTATGGTCAAAAGTTACCATTAATTGTCACAAACCCATAACATAACAAAATATACTCATTTTAATAATTAATTTTTATTAAGATCATTATGGTTGGCATCGATCCTACAGCTAATTAGGAAAATTTGGGTTTGACAATGAACTAAAATCTTATTTCATGCAAAAAATTTAACCGTCCCATGATTAAGGCTAATTAATTAATTTGCTATATTCTTAATACTTTTCTTTCATGATCTATATATATAGCTAAACACTGGCAACTTATTCCACTCTAGCATAATAACATGCCTCTCAATATGTGATCTCATTTTTTCCACTCTTGCAACATATTTGTGTCTATTGGTAATTTTTTATTCTAGATTATTATTAACTTGATTACATGCATTTCTTTTTTGGATTTGGTCGAATTTATTTCTTGATAATATAGATGATATTGATATTCTACGAGAATTATCAAGTGAAGGATTCCTGATCTGATTTAAGACAATGATAGGTTTGTGATTCCTTTTCTTCATAAATTTATATTTGAAGGTATTTTTCTTTTAAGTTTGTATGAATATGTTAATTGTATGAGACTGATTATGATTGATTAGTTTTATTTAATTTATAGGTATTGAAAGAACTTCAAGATTTTGCTGCAGAAAATCTTGAAACACAGTTAAGTTTGTAATCTCGGAAGGATTATATTGTTAAAAATTAATTATTTTTTCTTGAATGTTTTGACTCTTAGATTTTAAATTTGTAAATTTATTGAACTTTTAATTTTTACTTATTAGAAATAAGTTGAAACATGAACTTTTAGTAGTTTTCCTCCCTGAACTTGAATCAAAAGATATGGAATTTCAATTACCACGAAACTTAAGAGATGGAATCTCAATTGTCATAGAAGCCCGAAGCCTAACATTGTAGCAATCATTATTTTTTTTTTCTTTTTTCAATTTCAGGTTCTTACCTTTTCTATTTTATAAGTTCTTACAATCTAACCTTCTTTTGTATGTTTTCTGCTTTTCAGTGTAATTGGTTTACAGAGTTCTTTGCATATCCATTACATGTATATCAAGTAAGTAACATATTTTTGTTATTTATTTTGTCATATTTTTAATTAATAATAACGATTTTTTTCTTTTTAGTTAATCTTGCATGATTGGCATTTGAGTACCAAGTAACCGATCTGAATTCACTCAAAGGTATTTTTGCTTTATCTGAAATAGTTGATTGAATTATTTTTAATTTATGGCTTAATGGATGATTATATCAATTTAATCATATTTGTGTTTTTCCCCATATTTTTTTGTAACCATTTCAGACCAAGCAAAAAGGAATTTGTTTCAATTTTGCAGAAAATTTATTGTATCTTTCTATTTTTTTTTTTTTCATTTTTGTATCTTTGTTTTCCCCTCCTTTTTCGTATTAATTTAGTGGCTTTATTTTTGTACAAAATTAATAAATGCAAATTTCATAGCATACGTATTTTTGTTGAAATGAAAATGACTCATTTATCTCTCCATTCCAGAGTTACATTTCTAAGCTTTTCGTTCAATTTAATTATTTATGTTCAATATCTTTTGATTAGGAGAAGCGTAGTATTTGATAACTATTTTCCTTAATTTTAGCAAATCTTATATTTATTTTCATTTTTTTTAAGTTAACGTGTTTATTGAGAAAAAATTATTTATTTTTCTTCTTTTGATTATCTTATATTAAAAAAAATTATAATATTGTAATCAAGACAAATACATTTTTGTTTGTGTTTTACATCTTCGTTATGACTATCGTCTTGTGCTATCACATATTTATTCTCACATTATTGAATTTTAATCTTTTTTTATCCAGGGGTTTACAAATCGTGTTTTCAATTCTAATATTTTAAAATCTTTAAACTTTTAGTGCGTACTTCCCAAATTGCGCACATATTTCAAACAAAACAATAGCTTTTTTAATTTAACTTATTCTGCATTTTTGGAATCATTATATTGTCAAAATTTAGCACTTTTAGTCTCATAAAATTGTCTCAAATTTTGCATTTTAGATATCAAATGGAATGGAACAAAAAAATATAATATTTTAATAAAATAGTTCCACAACTCCAAATAAGTGCGGGACTTAAATCATTGAGGAACAATTAATGCTGTATGCCAAAATATATAATTTTCTTCCATCTTTTCCATTATTTGTTATAGAGAAAAAAATTGGCCTTTGTAAAATGGATTTTGGTAGGTTGTTTTCTATCTTATTCAAATTACTACTCTTTTATCTCAAGAGGACTGAAAGTGCATATCATAGAGGGCAAGAAGATGTCAAGAAGAAAATCACACATGTACTCTTCACTAACTCCCAACGACGTGTAAGATAATCTTAATAAAAATTGGATAGAATAAACTCATGATTTTTATATTGGTTAGATGTCCTATCTATGTATTTATTATTGCATTACCTTCTTTTTCATCAATTTTAACTACACTATTATATTCATTTTACTTTCGTTTTCATCAATTTAATTACACTGTTATTATCCATACTTCTCGCCTCTTGGATAACTCAAAAAAATAATCACCATAAGAAATATTTTAAAGCTAAATGACAATAATGGTCCCTCAAGTTTAAAGTTGGTTACGCTTCCGTCTCTCATGGAAAAAGTGTTACACTTTCTTCCGTCTTACAAAATATGTATTATATTTTATTCCTCTTAGATAATATGTGTTACAATTACGCCGCCCATGTTAATATTTTATTTCATTTTCAAGCGTTACACTTTTGTCCATCTTAGATAATATGTGTTAAAATTACCCTCATTTTAATATTTATTTCATTTTCGACCTTAGGTTAATATTTTGTATAAAAATGTGTATGAACAATAGTGTAACACGAAGGACGTAAGTGTAACACATATTATCTAAGAGGGACTAAAATGTAACACGTTATCTAAGAGAGACAAAATACCAATACTTTATCTACGAGGGACGTAAGTGGAACATATATTATAAAAGAATGACGAAAATATAACACTTTATATATGAGGGACGAAAGCGTAATCAAATTTAAATCTGATGGACCATTAGTGTCATTTAATCATAATTTAATGTGATTTTTCGCAAAAGAGTTTTCAGTGAAGTATCATATTCGGGAGTTTTAAGTCTCAAAGATCAATTCTACTAAATGAATTGTAAGTTTTCGGTTGGTAGCATGATTTTGAAATGTAAATCATTGAATTTTTCAAATACTAAGATCATATCTTATTTTGAAATCATTCATATCGATATTTTTTTATAAGTTTTCAGTCAAAATATAGATATGAACATTGATATTTTGGAAAATAAAAATGTTAACCAAAAACTATTAGTATATAGATATGGAGAAAGGCCAGAGATTTCATATATATATATATAATGAAATGTCATATTTATCATAACACAGGGGTAAAATATCGCACTTATCATAACACATGGGGTTAAAGTGCCACATTTACAAATTGATTGGGTTAATCTATAGTACTGTCAATTCGAATTTTTTATGTTTAAAATATCAAGAAGACAGTGTGAAACTTTTATATGATTATATGGGGATAAATTATTCTTTCTCAGACCATATGAGGGTTAATTGAACATTATTTATATCTTATAGGGATAAATTACTCCTTTTTACTTATACCGAGAAACCAAGTTTACTAATTTTAAACACTTAATAGTTGAGGAATAATGCTATGTTGTGCATAGCACGAGAATAT
Source organism: Penstemon barbatus (assembly GCA_003313485.2). Lineage (NCBI taxonomy): Eukaryota > Viridiplantae > Streptophyta > Magnoliopsida > Lamiales > Plantaginaceae > Penstemon > Penstemon barbatus. The sequence goes on along the minus strand of CM064884.1, from coordinate 10,969,637 downwards.
GCTAGTATATATATATAGGAGAATGGTCTTTGACTCCAATTGGACCAAATTCTCTTTTTCTAGAATTTAGAATTATTTTTATTAGTGTAATATTTATGAAAGATTAATTGGAATTCACAAATTTATTAAGTTTTATGAATTTTAGTTTTTGTAACCTAAATCTAGATAACAGTTAGTTAAGGAAAATAAATAAGTTTTCCCAAATTGTAGGCTTAATGTTAGGAAAGAAAAGTTAATTGCAATTTCCGTTTTCTATAAATTTGCATGAAATTAGGATATTTTAATTATATCTCCTAATTCATCTTAATTACTTCAATTTTTAAATCCGGATTCTTCCCACTTTTTCATTATATATATTCATTCAAAAATTATCCATTCACAAACATCTTTGTTTAATCTCATTCTTTTATTTCTTCCATGAATATTTTCATTTACAATTAGACATATTTACATTATGTACTGCATTTTGTCACTCGCATTCTTATATAATTGTCATTGTGTAAGTTTTGCATACTAACAATGTTTTTCTCTTATTCCAGATTCAGGTAAATCCTATCATCGGTATCAAAGACTCAAATTTGTCTCAAATTCGTATCATATTTATGATTGAAGGTAAAAGATATATGTTTATAGCTAAACTTTGTTAAAAAGAAAGAAAATAGCCGATATTATTCATTTTGTGTGTTATATAAAGTTTCGTATTTGACAATTTCTTTCTCTTTAAGCATTTTGTTAATTTTGAATTATTTTATTTTCTTGAAAGATTTAATTGGCCAACACAATTTTATTATTTTCAATTTTAAAAGAATCTTATTAATTGTCGTCATACAAGAAAATGAAGGTTCCTTCCATTTTAGGAAATCATTTAGTGATAATTTTGAATCAATGTTTTGAATTTTGATCAAAGTTGCCATTAATTGTCATAAATCTATAGAATAATATGCTCATTTTACTAAAATTTGAGTTGACAATTAATTAGTCATGCCAAAAGTTTAGCCATGTTTAAGGCTAATCAGTTAATTTGCAATTCTTTGGTTATCTATATAGTTAAATATTGCTCTAGCATAATATCATTGCTATCAAGCTATGATCTTATTTTTTTTTCATTTATGATAGTTCTTTATTTTTTTATATCCCTATTTGCTAAATTTAATTCTAGACATATAAATTTATTTCTTTTATATATTTCTTTTGTGACATTATTGTAAAAATGAATGAACTTCAGGAGGGATTTTACAATGATAAACTCGAACAAAATATTTTGAGTATGTAAGAAATTTTCTTCCTCTTTTTGTTACATTTAGAAGAAAAAAAAATGTACAGGAATTTTTTAAATGAATTGGTTGAGTTATTTTCTATCTTAAAATGAATTTGTTAGAATATTTAATATATTATTCATAATTTTCATTTATTTAATTCAAAGACTTTGCATGACAAGTCTTCTTGAATTTTAATATTTAAAGTAATTGTTCAACTCAGTCGGTATGTGTCCCAAGTAAGTTACATGTTTAGATAATTTATTTGTTACTTTTTAATTATTAATATATCTTACTTTTTAAGTATTTTCTCACAGGTAATTTACTTTTGATTATCAATTGAGTGACATCAATTCATTTGAAGGTAATTTTATTTATTAATCTGAAAAAGTTAAAATGAATTATCTTTTTTCCCTTTTGATGGCTTAATGGTGATTTTTATCAATTTATCAATATTATTATTAATTTCTTTTATTATCTATATTTTTAAAACGAGGCAAAGAGGAATTACTTTCAATTTTGCAGAACATTTAATATATCTTTCCCTTTTATTTTTCATATTTTTTATTTTTGTTTTCGCATCTTTTTCATATTTAATGATTTTATTTTGTACAAATAATAATCAGTTCAACATCATATATATTTACTTCGGGGTGAGCATTCGGTTCGAACTGGACCGAAGTTTGATTCCTGGTCGATTCAGTCCTCAAAATTCGTGGATCATTTATCGAACGAAAATATTCTATCTGATTCAGCCCATGGTTTTTCAAATTCTAAATTTTATCGGTATTTTACCATAAAATTTAACGGGTTGGTCCAATTCGATTGGTCCAACACATTTATGTCATGTGTGATTTGAATATGATATTAAAATCATTTAAACAATTAACTGCTAATTAAATCCATAATTGATGCTAATAAATTATTGTAATCAATTCTTGCTAATTAAACCCATAATTTATGCCACAATAATTATATCTTTTCACATATGAATATATTATACACATTGATATTCAGATATTCAAAGTTGTATATTGTACCAATCATTTTTTTTTTGGTTCAATTTTAGCTTCTTACTTTTTCTATTTAATAATTTCTTTCAATCTAACCTTCTTTTATATGTTTTCTGCTTTTCAGTGTAATTGGTTTACAGAGTTCTTAGCATATCCATTACATGTGTATCAAGTAAGTAACATATTTTTGTTATTTATTTTGTCATATTTTTAATTAATAATAACGCATTTGTTTTTCCTTTTTAGTTAATCTCTTGCATGATTGGCATTTGAGTACCATGTAACCGATCTCAATTCACAAGGTATTTTTGCTTTATCTGAAATAGTTGATTGAATTATTTTCATTTATGGCTTAATGGAAGATTATATCAATTTAATTCTATTTGTGTTTTTCCCGATATTTTTTTGGTAACCATTTCAGACCAAGCAAAAGGAATTTGTTTCAATTTTTCAGAAAATATATTGTATATTTCTATTTTTTTTTTCATTTTTTATCTTCGTTTCCCCTTCATTTTTCATATTAATTTAGTGGTTTTATTTTTGTACAAAATTAAATAAATGTAAATTTTCGTAGCATACATATTTTTGTTGAAGAAATATGAAACTGACTCATTTATCTATCCATTACAGAGTTACATTTCTAAGCTTTTCGTTCAATATAATTATTTACTAGCCTATTCCCGTGCTATGCACAAAATCACATTAAATTATGGTTAAATGATACTAATGATCCATATACAAATATTGTTTATTGATGTATTTGTTCATATGTAGTTCGTAAAGAATCTAAAATTTTACTTGCTTCATTTCAGATTATGTGTTTGTGTATTTATCACCATTAAGTTGTTTATTTGTGTATTTATTATCACTATTAATGTAAAATTACTCCTCAATTTTACTTCTTTTTTTACTTTTTGATAGTCATAAACTCACAGTACAATGGTAATAAGCTACACCTAAAGTTCTTAGAATTATAACTCATTGAGTCTTAGAAGCATCAATATACATTTCTCTAAGCCACATCATTTATAAAGTAATATATATTTCCAATATTAACATACTTTTAGTCATAAATAGTGGGCATTAGGCACTAGGATTAAATTGAACACGAATTTTTCGTTAAGGGATATAACAAATTTGATGCAATTACATTATTATTTCTTTTAGTTTGTTTCATCATTCTTTTAATCATTTTGTGCATAGCACGAGGAGTAGGCTAGTACTATTAAAAACAATAACACCACGTGATGGAAAAAAGAAAACAATAAATACATGTAGATTGTTTAATTAAGTAGTTTCTTTCATGAACTGTGCATGGTATGAATTGAACTAGATTCGGTAAAATACATAAGATTGTTTAATTAAGTAATTAAACTACAAATAAATACTTATGAATTGAACTACAAATAAATACATGTAGATTGTTTAATTAAGTAATTAAAAAGTTTCATAACTACAAGTATATATACATGGTGGTACGTGGAGCCATATTTGTTTTTCACCGGGTCATTATAAAATTATTAAGTATTACTAACGAACAATCTTATAATCTTTTAATAAAATGCTTAATAAATACTAATGACGACTCTGTCTTACATTACAATACTAATATGGAAGTAAACCTAAATTAAGTAGATATACATCGATTCAAAAAACCAATGAATTAATAAAGATTTCCTAGCCCGAATAGGAATGGAATTGAAATTAATAAAGATTTCCTAGTCCGAATAGGAATGGGATTGACCGCCTACTCTATAATAAATACATACTCAACTCTTCATTCTTTTCACACTTTTTTAACTTCTTTCATTAGTTTTTTCTTATTTAATTTCTACTTGATCAGTTAGAGACTTTAAGGTTATAGTTTTAACTTAATTCATTGATTACGATGTCATCTCCTAAGATGATCGTGTTGCAAACCTCTGATGGAGATACTTTTGAGTTGGAGGAGACCGTTGCCATCCAATCACAGACCATAAAGCATATGATCGAAGAAGACTGCGCAGACAACATCATCCCATTGCCAAATGTCACATCAAAGACTATGGCTAGAGTTGTCGAATACTGCAAGCACCATGCACAAGCCGCCACAAAGACCGACACGCCCACAGACGAAAAAGTCGAGGCCGATTTGAAGGCGTTTGATGATGAGTTCATGAAGATTGATCAAAGCACATTGTTTGATCTAATTTTGGCGGCAAACTATTTGGACATCAAAAGTCTTCTTGATCTCTCATGTCAAACTGTTGCGAACATAATACAGAGAAAGTCTGTGGAGGAAATCCGAACATTTTTTAACATAAAAAACGACTTCACTCCGGAGGAAGAAGCGGAGATTCGCAAGGAGAATGCGTGGGCTTTCGAGTAATGCGCGTCTTTATTACTTTATTTATAGTTTTGCTATATTTCGAGTAGTTCCTTAATTGGTAAGGAGTCTATTTATTATGTACTAGTAAGTATTTTGTGGTGTCCTGTTGTTATTTTTAAGATTTGTGGCGTCTAGTTTTGATCAATGTATTTTTGCTTATTGTGAAACCTTATTCTAGTGTCATGCTTATGTTTAATTGGCATGGTTTTTAAATTATTAATGTAGATAGTTTGATAGTGATGCATATACGACTCTCGGAAAGCGAACTACTCCATGTTCAAATTCAAATCATAATTAGGTCTCCAATTGTCGTGATAAAGATTGCCTTGACAAAAAATTGACTTAGAAGATATAATTCATTTACTAAGCCAAAAGTTTTTATTATGGGTGCAGTGGAATGATTATGCAGTTTTTTTTAATAAAAATATTAATATAGTACTAAATAATGCGGTTTCAAAAAATCTAAAAGTAAATTGGAGTTTTATATATGATATATACAGCTTTATCAACATGTAATTGGTCTAGTGAAATGAACTAGTCACTACAAAGTTGTGAATTAACATTCAAATTTCTGTTGGGAGAGGTTCCCATGAAATATGTGTGACACGATTCGAAATGGATTAAACCTTGGAAAATTAAAAAATAAAAAAAAATAAAAAAGTACTATAGGATTTTGCGAATTTATATAACAACTTTTCTTCTCATGTATAATTGCTTATATAATTGATTGCTTTATTGGCAAGAACGTTAGTATTTCCTTAATGGAACACTTTCGCAATCTCTTATTTCTTTCTTTTACTAAATTTTTATAAGAATCAACGTTATAATATCTCATAGACTCTAATTTTACATTAAATAACTCATTGAAAAGAAGAAAAAAAAGATTACAAGACTGTCCGATGATTGGATATATATCGATTTGGTGCCGATCAATATTAATAAATGGTATAAAATGAAAATTGAATATTATTATGACTTTCAAAATTTCTTATTTTCACCGGGCTTATTACTAAATTGGGTCCGTCTAAAATAAGATTTTGAGGGATGGGGAGCACATGAGATAACATTTATCTTGGTGACACGTGTCCTCTTAAAATTTAAGTTAAAATAATTTATTTTCTTAAAGACAAATTTATCCTTTTTAATGAGTGAAATTCAACAACACCTATGTATTATTTTTATTAGTAAAATATCCATGTATTTTTTTTAGTAGCAAAAAGTACCCCTCTCAAGTCGAATTATCAATTTTAACCCATCAAATGATGAAAATATATCTGCTTAACTTATAAGATTACCAATAGCCCCTGGTAACTTTAAAATTTTTCAATAACCTCCCTGTTTTTCTTTTTATAAACATCGACAAAAACTTCCACTTGATTATTGAAGTCCACTTTAAAGATTTGAAAAAAATCTTATCCCCCCAAAGTTGCATATTGTGGCACTTTACCACACATATGTACAAAATAAGCACTTTACTGCCTCAAATAATTTTATTTAATTTTTGTTCGACGAAAAATATACATGTGCCCCTTACATGAATTTCCAAAGTTAGTTACAACACTTCTTACAAGTCCAAATACTTCGCTCATGTGAAAGAACCAAAAATCCGAAGTGAAGTAGAAAAATATTTTATTTGTAAAGAGAGAACATTATGTTTGTGTACTAATAAGGGAAATCGCACTTTGCCCCCCATCCTTTAGACCTTTTCGCACTTTCCCACCTATCCTTCCAAAATTCGCAGTTACCCACCCCACGTTTTTAAGTAGTTGCAGATCCCCCCCTGAAGCAATCGGAGGTGGTATTTCTGCCCAGATTTTGTCATGTCGGTCACATGCAACTTTCCAAAGGGTAAAATCATCTTTTCAATCTACACAAATCCCTCTTTCTCCGGAGCTTATGGAGCACTCTTCGCCCACCTCTACCACTCTCGTCTCAACCTTCCTTGCCTCATTCTGCCTTTCTCTTCCGTTGTCCCATTCAGGTACACATAATATGTACATGAATTTATTATGTCCAAAGTATTGTATGTATTAGTATATATTGTTTGAGGGTGAGTCTATTGGGAAAACAGGACAACATTGAACCTTAAATTTTTATTTATTTTTTATTTTAGGGAAAACGGCTTGTTATTAATCTAGTTGGTGAGTGTGTTGCTAAGTGCATTTAAACATCGTGCATCTTGGGAGAGAATTTTTATCTGTGTTTATAATGTGGACATGAGTAATTTCTCATCACATAAGAATTGATTTACATGTTAATATGTTATACATGGTGGTTAACAGCGCGCACATGCATTTTACCCTTTGGAAAGTTCCAATACACTATCATCACAAGTTCACAGCTCTTTTGAATACTCTAGAAGTGTAATTTTTCGCATTCAAATTTTGCAATTTATTCTGATAATTAAGCTCATTTCTCCTCTTGAGCATATTCAATAAAATAAATTGACCCTCAAGCAATTTCAGGCAGAGAAGATTGTCCGACTAAAACTACATAATTTACCCAAAATCGAACATATTAAGTGTATCTCCTCCCTGCTAAAGTTCGATCCACGGTGTTCTCTTTGTCAATCGATTTGCAGACATTTGAGCTTTGTCGACAATTTGCTGTTTATTTTCCTCATATGTAAACTAACAGGGTAGAAAAAATTGGAGGAGATAAGTTGATAAATGTGCGATTGAAAATATGATTTTACCCTTTGAAAGTTGCATGTGACCGCACATAACAAAATCTAGGAAGAAATACCACCTCCGATTGCTTCAGGGGGGGATCTGCGATTACTTAAAAACGTGGGGTGGGTAACTGCGAATTTTGAAAGGATAGGTGGGAAAGTGCGAAAAGGTCTAAAGGATAGGGGGCAAAGTGCGATTTTCTTTACTAAGGACTAATAATTAAGTTGTTCACAAATTACAACAGAGAAATGAGAAGGTAAAGTTTTTATTTTAGAGGGCAAAATGTATATTTTCCAAGAATATACATGTGCCCCTCAATGTATAAAGTAGGCAAAATTTTGGTATGAAAAATGCAATTTTCTCAATTTTTTTTTTTTTTGGAAAAGAGATATGAAATTAATTAGAGAGATTTATTTAAACAAATTAATTAAAGGGTTAGTATGTAATTTAACATATGTTTATTTTTTATAAATGTCCGATGCCACATCATCATTGAACATTTTGACCAAAAATTGTGGTTTAAATTTGTTGTTGACTTTTTTTATTGGTTGAAATGAGGTATCTCATATACACTTATGTTCCATGAAATCTTATTTTAGAAAGACCCTACTAAATTCGGCCGATCCAAGAAAGCCCAACTTCCATTGGGTCAATATCCGGCCATGTGGACTGTTCAAGGGGAAAAATTCACCGGTGCAGATGCGTTCTTCTTAGTTTCCCGCGTTCCGTTTTCTTTATATATATACGGTAGACAAAAAAAAAACCCTAGAAAATTATAAACTAAATTCAAGCTTGGACTTAATAAAAATCTTTGCAAAAAAATCTATTTTGCAATATAAAAAAGTACTATAGGATTTTGCGAATTTATATAACTTAATGTTCAAGTACTTCAATTGAGCTGAAATTATAATAATTAACGATAAATCGAACTTATTTCTCATCAATTATATTCTACAATCCAATTTATTTGTGATGCGTTTGATGACTGAATTCATCCTTTAAGATTTTTTTACACCAACGCTAGATTGAGACTTTTTTATGCTTTGTTCTTAATTATACATATAGCTTAAATTAGTTTATTCTCACTACAAAAAATTTAAATTTTAGTGATAAAATAGTAAATGACAAAGTATAAAAAATTTAATATTGTCACTAAACTAATGTATATAGACACACTAGTGACAAGAAATATGAAAAAATTATCACTATTGACATTTAGTAATACCCCAATAGTGACAACTAAAAAGTTATCACTAAATTATAGTTCTTAAAGAATTAATGTTTCTTCAAATTCTCTTTTCATTCAACTTACACTGGGTGAATTAACACAATGATCGATATTATATATAATGGTGTTTTTTCACTTTGCACCTCCAAAACATATGAAATAGATATTTTGCACATCTGAAAAACAAATTTATCACTTTACACCCCGAGAGGCTGAGATAAGAACAATTCAGTACTTTGCATTCTCTCTTAGGCTATGTTTGGTTTATTGATTTCAGTGGGTAAAATGATAACTAATATGCAAATGAACAATAGATGAAGCTCAAAGCTACGTCATTGGATGCAAGAGAAAACATTTTCCTTGGTGTTTTACTAACTCAAATCCAAGAATCAAACATAGCCTTTAATTTTCGGCAAGGTTGACCACCGGAGTCAAAAAATCTCTGGCAAAATAGGTAATTCATTTATGGATATTTGGCACTTTGCACTCCCGAAACACGACAAATGGGCACTTTGCATCCTCGAACAGAATTAGCACTTAGTACCATCGAATTAATAACAACTCATGAGTAACTTGCACCTCTTCAAAAAACAAAACTAACACTTAGCACTCTTAAATTAAGAAAAACTCAGTAATTAGCACCCGTCGTTTTCTTTCGGTAGAGTTGACCACCGGGGTCAAAAAAATCTAAGAGCAAAGTATCCGTTTATCGCATTTCTAGGGAGTAAGTTGCTGAGTTTTCTTAATTCAATGGTGCTAAATGCTATTTTATGATAGAACATTTATAATACACGACCACTATTCTTTCATAAAAAAAAATGTTTTTGCAAACACACCCTAACATTTATAATACATGACCACTATTTTTTCATTTTTTTTTTTTTTTGCAAAAATATTCAATTATCTCAGCATTTATAATATATATTGATTCCCTCGGTTTTTAAAATATTATTGGAGTATTTTATTTCATTTGGTTCATATTTTTATATTTCATTATATCATTACTTATATTGATATTCCGAATACATTGCTCTATAATAAATTAAAATTCATAATAATTTTAAAACCACAGGGACATGAAAAAAATCTGATCGAATTTTAAATTAACAGAATAAAGAAGTTGATGAAGGAAGTACGTAAACATTTTTCTAAGAAGACGGAGAAGGTACAATATCTACCACAAGCTAATCATTAATTAATCCTCTCAAGGGTTTAATAGAGGGATGACAACAAGATATTGGCCATGGAGGAATCATAAGCAAAAATACCCCCTCATATACAATTCCGCCATTGGTACCCTCAAAATCCTCTTCAGCTTCCAATTTTTTGGTCTTGATGTTGTATAAAACTAATCTACCATAATATCTCAAATACACAATATCTGAATCATATGGATGGAACGATAATGGTTCTAGAAATGCGAGTCTTGAACTAAGGTCACGAGGTAGGATTATATCAAGATGACTAACTCTGTGTTGCAAATACCAATCTCCTTTATTCATTACCCAACTACTGAAACCCGAAATACGTATCGTACCATGAGATACTGTAAAATATCTCAGTTGTCCTTGATATTCAGAACAAAGACTACAGCTATTATAACAAGTTTCGGGCAATGCAATAATGTGGGCTTGATTAGGACTTTTGCGGGGATCATATGCAATCAATACATTTTCCCAAAGAATCCAATAAATAATTCCATTAAGAGCAGTAGACCGGCAATCCCCCTTGAAAAAAATCTCAATAGGTATGTCAATATGCACATTATACATCTTCCACTCACCAATTTCAGAAAAAAATACTTCACAGCTTGTCAACTTAGTTTGGGCATCAGACTCGAACATACGCACCACAGTAAAACTCGAGAGAACTCCATCTTCGACATTTGCCACAAAACCCAGAGCTCCATCTCTCCCACAACCCTGAATGATCAAATCATTGGCACGCCGGTGCGGGGGAAGGGCAAGCCATTGCCCAGTTGCAGGATTGCATATCCTTAAAAAGGTAGTATAGAAAATGCCCTCACCCATGAACTTATATAGCACTAACCCATTACTCACTCCATAAAACCTATGATCTTTGTCGTGGGGCGGCCGTTGAACATAAGACAGAAAAAGTGGGGAAAAACTTGACCTTTTGTCCAACTGATCATAATCAAGAAAATGGGGTCTTTCAGAGTCATTCAAGTACATACGTGATCTGAAAAGAGTCCAATGCTGAAACCGCGGGAATGACAAGGCTCGGGAGCAATAGAGACGAACAAAATAAGGATCTAAAATGATAGAGAGCCATTGTCTGGAGACTAGTTTGCACCTAAAAATCGACTTTTGAGGCAGCCTAATGAGCACCTCCTCTAACAGCCAACGGGGAATATCACCATCCTTAATAATCCTATCCGTAATCAAAGAATTAATATTATTCTTAAGTATCAAAGAATCCATGTTCTTTCAAAAACTCAATTGGCATGAATTTATTAACATACACATGCAATATTTTGAAACCCTTTGGGTGAAATCAACAAACACGTGGTGGGTGCCATTTGAAAGTAGGAAGGAGTTGGAAATCTTCGCTGTCTTTGAACAAATAAGGATTTCTAAAGATTATAAATATGAAATATAACCTCAGCAATGGCAATTACTGTTTAGTGAAGGTTAAAAACGTAGGATAAGAAGAACTGGGGAAGGAAGAAGAAGAATAACAGAGAGAGGAAGATCAGGGAGAAAAAAGAAAAGAAAAATATGATTTTTTTTTTTAATAATTTAGTGAATTATGAATTTATTGGAAAACGAGTTACAAAATCAGTATTTATATTTTATATCAACCTTCTAATCCTAATCCTACTATGACTCAATTAACTTTAAGAAACAACTAGTAGGATTTAAGCTATTAAAATTAAAAGATTTTATATATATATATATATATATATATATATATATATATATATATTAGTACTAAGGCTTATCTAATGCAGGAGTATATTACGAGAATATCGAAGATCAAATCTTGTAGATTAATTTACTAATTTAAGTTATTTTGTTTACTTAGAAGTCTATTAGATATTTCTATGATTAGGTGAACTATTTATGTATTTAACTTTGTATTGCTTTCATTTTCATCAATTTTAACTACATTATTTTTAGTCACTTTACTTTTGTTTTTATCAATTTTAATTACAATGATATTTTTCCTATTTTTCATCTATTCTTTATAACCGAATTTAGAATAACTCATAAAAATAGCCATTAATAATAAAATTATTTTAAATATTTTAATGTGATTTTGTGCATAGCACGGAAATAGGCTAGTATATATATATATATATATATATATATATATATATATATATATATATATATATATATATATATATATATATATATCTAATACATATGTATATTTGAAGGGTGTCTTTTGACCCAAATCATACAACTTTGACTCAATTCTTTTTTCTTAGAATTTAGAATTTTTTTTATTGTCAAGGAAATAAATTATTGGTTAATTACATGTCTATAATTAAGCTTGAAATCTTTGACAATTTAAAATGAATTCAATATACAAGCAAACTAATTTATTGACCTACTATACTCATGCCCCAAAAATAGCTTGAAATTAAAACTTAAACTTTTAATTGATTGACCTTCTAAAATCATGCCCCAAAAATAGCTACTCATAATTAGGGAACTAGAATTGGAATACATATATAAACCCATCACTCCCTAAACGTGTGTATGTAAAAATTCCTTTCATGCATCTTGCTATTGTTTGATTTTGCTATGGATTTTGATTTCCTTATACTATCTATTGGTTATGTCTATATTTCTCATAATCATATTCATCTTAGACTATATATGTACATAGAAAAAAGAAAAAAAAAATCTCAATCATCCTTACTGATTTTGTATTTTTCATGAATATCTTCATTTAAAATTAAGTATATTATTTTCAATATGAATTACAACTTATCACTTGCATTCTTATATAATTGTGTACGTATTTGTAAGTTATCAATATTTACTAACTTTTCTATTTATCTAATTTCAGGAAAGACCTATCATCAAATACTCGACCGAATTTCTCCCAAATTAGCATCTTATTTGTGATTGAAGGTGAAAGTTCCATCTTTATAACTGAGCTTTGTTAAAGAGGAAAAAATTTGTGGTTATGATTCATTTTGTGTATTCTATATGTTTCGCCTTTCACAATTTCTTTTCCTTTGAACCATCACAAGTTGGAAGTTTTGTCGCAACAAATGGTGTTAAAGAAGGGCCTAAAAAGGTCATTACATGAAGTACTTGGTTGAAAGTTTTGACGCAACAAAGGTTAATAAAGATGGGCCTAGAGTTCATTATTTGGAATGTAATTATGTATAACTTCTCAGTCTCCGTAAATTTTTATTTTAATTTTATTCCATAGTTTTGCATCAATTTTAGTCATTTTTTGTAGAGGTATTAGGATTGTAATTTGTAAACGAGATAATTTGAGTCTAACAATGCATTGTTGAAATTATCCATTATACATTAATTTTGTTTGATAATTATGCTAGATGAGTTTGGAAACTATTCCAAACTACTAATTCAACCAACATTGATATTGTACATTTGTTTAAATATATAACTCTCATCAACCAAGAATAATCGATCTCTTTTTTATATATGTTGTACCAGAAAAAAATTAAGATATATGATTCAATTAGTTGGCACTGTAATTACTGAGTTTTTGTTTTTCTTAAAACTTCTACCTTAATGTTTAGATACCGGTGAATGCTCATTACAGATTTTAATACAATCATTTATCAATACTTGATGGTTGTTATAAAATATAAATGTCTTATTGTTAGCTTTATGAAGCTCATGATATTTAATCTATGTTTTTCTTTCCTTTTCTATTGTGCGAATTTAATCAAATCGAGGAAGAAGGTGTTTTGATAAATAAGCAAAAATTTGACAATTTATAAAGTCGAGTAAATAGATTAACTAAGAATACGTAGAAGAAATTTAAAGCTTTATTCTATGCATTTTACAAATTGAAATAAAAAATATAAAATAAAGAGAAATAATCGTATAGAATTAAAACCAGTAGATTTCTCCCAAAAAAAAAAAAAAACAAGTAGATAATTGATTGGAGCTTATTAATCAATTTTGAAGGGTTAGAGTATTATTCTTTTAAAGTCGACAATGTCAGTAAGAGAAGAAACGAATAAGAGAATTGTATTTTTGGTACCGCGCTTTAGGTAAATTCACACTTTTGGTACACCGTTTTAACAAATTGCGACTCATTTAGTACTGTCATTAAAATCACCGTTAAATGAGGATGTGACAGTTAAATTTTATTGTAAAGTTGATGCCATTACTTATATTGACTGACATTTTTAACTCATAACATTTTAGGCTACCAAAATAGCCTCACATCTCCAAATTTAGTGATGATTTTAGTCCACGTAGCTGTCAAATTTCAAAATTTACTCTAACAAGACCACGTCCGTACCAATTTGGAGATTTTACTTATTATATTTAATTAACTAATTTGATTTATAAATAATATTTTAACATAAAACTCAAAAAAATTAAGAAAACACAGTTTTTTTAAATCAAAATTTATATAATAGTATTAATATATTTAATATTTTATTAAAATAATAAATTATATAATTAAAAATTATTTAATATTTATTACAATAAATAATTATAATTTAAAAAATAAACCCCCTCCCCAAATTTGTTAAATATTAAATAATTTTTAATTATATAATTTATTATTTTATTAAATATTAAATATATTAATACTATTATATAAATATTAGATTCAAAAAGAATTTTTTTATTAATACTATTATATAATCTTAGATTCGAAAAGAATATATTTTTTTCAAGATTTATATTAATTTATAAATATTATTTATAAAATTAAATTAAGTATGTTAATATTATAAGTAAAATCTCAAAATTGGTCCGGGAGTGGTCCTATTCGAGTCAATTTCGAAATTTGACAGCTATGTGGACAAAATTTGTCACTAAATGTGGAGATGTGGGGCTATTTTGGTAGGCTGAAATGCTATGGGATAAAAATATCAGTCAGTATAAGTAATGGCATAAATTTTGCAATAAAATTTAAGTGCCACGTCATCACTTAACAGTGATTTTTAACAACAGTATAAAATGTGTCACAATTTATTAAAACGGTGTACCAAATGTATTGGATACAAAAATCAAAATACCAAAAGTGAAAATTGACCTAAAACGCGGTACCAAAAGTGCAATTCAGTCGAACATGAATATGATTATATGAAAATTGAGAGTTTTATAGTTTTGGAAACGACAAGTAAAAGTTTGAGGCATTGAAATATTGCACATTCTATAGTTGGTAGGAGGTAAATATAAATTATATGATATATATTTTTATAGTCATTTTGATTGCCAAGATAAAGTTAACTATTTATTTTCAAAAATGTCAATTTAGGTGGTATTGATAAATCTCGCTTGATTATATTCAATATCAAAAGCTTAAAAATATGAATCATAATTTGATACATTAATTTCTCCATCAACTAATTTTATTATTTAATTTGCCTCTTAATTTTTAACTTACACCAGCATTGAATTTGTGATTAATCATGTTTACGTTGAATATTATAGGAAAAAAACCATTCATGAATTTATTGTATGCCAAATAAAGAAATTTTGTATACATATCACCATTCATTTGTTTCAATTTAAATCTATAAATTTTGTGCCTTCAAAAATAAAGGCCGCAAGGGTATTTGTAGTTAATCTAATACCTTTGGGTCATGGGAGTTTGGGTAATTTCTCAGAGTTGAAGGTTGATCATGTAATTAGACTAATTCTTAGCGGTGATTTGAGAATTTAAAATAGTTTAATATATGGCAGATTACTACTACTTTTTCTTTTTTTAGATGACATAAACACGTGCCGCTGGAAATTAACATCGTAAGAGAATGAGAGAATGAATGTATCCAATACCTACGGGGTACTTGAGTAATTTTCAAACTTTAAGGGTGTCAATTATACATACTAAATATGAGCAATAGTGTGAACAATACTCTCTTGATATTATTGAGATAACATGATGCATTGTTAATCAACCATATTTCATATCCCATAAAGAAAAATATATATGAAACATTTATTTTGATTAAACAAAGATAGCACTAAAAAAAATATTCAAGTTGTATATCACATACATGAAAAATGCAGTAATGAAAATACGATGTAATTATATTTGTTTCATTTTTTTTTTTTAATTTTCGCAAGTTCTTCTTTCTTTCTTTTTTTCACACTATTTTGCGTTTGTCGTTATAGTTTTACATTTATCTATACTGACACACATTTGAATAATAATGTTGACTCCAATTAGTATTTTTTTTATTAATTAAATATTGAGTTGAATTCAAATTTTGATTTTTTTAGCACATAGAGATTCTTTATTTAAAAAAGTTTGCCTAATACTATATAGATGTATAATATAAAGTTTGTTATTAGTTTAACTTATCCATTACAAGTTATTTAAAGTGGTCAATTTTAGATAGATGTCATATATCATACCAATTTAACAATATATTAAATTTTACTCTTTTTATATATAATAATCTCAAGTTTTCATGAATTTTATGTTGTAAGTTTAATTGTTTTAGCCTCACAAGTCAATACTTACATTGAAGGAAATCTTATTTTAATTATTTTTATCATGTAATAAGTATAAATTTTTTAAGTAGACATTTGTGTACCATAAAAGAAAAGCAATGGAAAAATTCACTCATAAAATTTTATTTTCCATTGATCTTTAACATTTTATTTGTATAATTCACGTTTCATAGAAATTTTTGGTGTACTTTGTTCAAATACAATAATCTTATTTACTCATGACACTCTACGTTTTATTTTTTTTGCTTTACTGTTAAAAAAATTTGTCATTATTTACTATTATAAACTATAATTGTTATTATCATTTTATGTTTTTCTCTTTAATTAATTATGTAAGGTCAATCTTTTGTTTTACATATTTATTTTGTTATTAAAATTCTTTTTAATTTTTTTTTATGTGGATATGACAAATGACTGCAAGCTATTATAAATATTTGTAATATAATACATGTTGCTCTAAAATATGATCTTATATTAAGTAGTTTTTTTACAACAAGTAATTGTTTATTTAGTAGCATATATAATTAAATTTGTAAAAGATTTTTAAGTTTTTGTTTTCACATTTGAAATATATTTGATGATTCTATATCATATCATATATATACTTTCAGAAAATCTAACTTAAAATAGTTCCGTGCATAGCACGGATCTTAAGCTAGTATATATATATATGAAGGGTGTGTTTGACCCCAAATCCCAATTGGTTGTTTTGACCAAAATCCTAATTTTCTAGAATTTTGAATTTTTTTTAATTCTAAAAAATTATATTTTTGATAATATTCTAAAATAAATTTCATCTTTAATTTAAATCCTACAAAAAAGGAATGTTAAAACTAAATTAATATGCTAATCAAATACATTTATGATGACTGATGAGGTGTATATCTTTATAATAATAACATATTAAACATTCCAATGTTATGGCCGTAATTTAGGTATAATCACATTTAATTTATATTAGCTGGTAAATTGTATGGTTCTATATATAATTCAATTCTTGGTCATTAACATAATTAACTCTCATTAAATAATTGCTAAATTATTTAAAAAATAGGACCCCTTTACTACACTAATACATTTATGATGACTGATGAGGTGTATATCTTTATAATAAATATTTGTATGATTATCTAAATTTCCGCTTAACAATAAAAAACCAAAAAAAAAAGAGAAGTTGATATATGAGAAAAAGAAGTTATTGTAATTTACAATGTATATAATTAAGTTAATCAAACTAATTAATATAAAGGTCAAACATGTAAACCATATATTTCAAGCTTGTGAATATCCTCTTACCAAAAAATTACCTAATGATATTGTAACTATAAAAAAAAAAAACAGCATAATCAAGTATATATATTTTTCTTTCTGCATCTTCTCTAATTATAAAATATATTTATATAAATTTAAAAATAAAATTACAATTAATCATAATTTTAGAAAACTAAGAATAGTACAAATATACTCATTGGAATCATAATATAGGACGAAATTAAAATTACATTCACATATATCAAAGACACAATTTTAAGATAAATTTATCACAAACTAAAATTAAACAATTTAATAAAAGACTAACCAGTCTAGATGAAATCAAAAAAGTGAAACGCAGTAAACAAAAACTATAAGAAATGCATAATATAAAATTCAAAATAAAGTAATCAAATAAAAGAAATCAATGTATATCAAATCACATTAAATCAAATATGAAACAAAAAGAGACAAAATATGAAAATATAGTATTAACCAAAACAATGACAATGCAAAGTATTTTTGACAAATTTGTCATGATTCAAGATGAAATACATGAAAAAGTAATACTATTAAATAGATAAAATAACATAGAATATATACAATCTTCTAAATATTATTCAAACTTTTTATTGCTAAGTAAATTTCAAACAATTTGAATTTAAGAAGTTTTTTTTCTCAAAATACAAAAATACAAAAATTACTTTACAATAGTACCAAATTATAAGCGGATGCGCATTATTATCATCCATTCCCTGCATCGGTCCAAATTTTGAATTGTTCAAAGTATCACTCTAAAAAAATCAAAAATTCCAAATAAAAAAATTGTTATGGATTTAAGGATTAACTAATTCAAAACTGAAAAACACTTACGCAAAGTGCAACAATAACTATGCACCTTTTGTTTAATTACTTCTAAGAAAATATCCTACCATCGCATTAATAAGTGGGAAAAAAAATAAGAATTGCATTATGATTGATAGTATTATATATGCCCGCACCTGAAACAAAAATTTAACATCATGAAGCTCATTGTAGAAGTTGACCTCAGAGAACATAAAAAATTAAAAAGCTTACCTTCTTGTTTAACACATTTGTGGCAGATGCAAATGGATCAAATTAAAAGGGACTAAACAATACTTGTACATATCTAATCTAATACATATATATATTTGAAGGGTGTCTTTTGACCCAAATCATACAACTTTGACTCAATTCTTTTTTCTTAGAATTTAGAATTTTTTTTATTGTCAAGGAAATAAATTATTGGTTAATTACATGTCTATAATTAAGCTTGAAATCTTTGACAATTTAAAATGAATTCAATATACAAGCAAACTAATTTATTGACCTACTATACTCATGCCCCAAAAATAGCTTGAAATTAAAACTTAAACTTTTAATTGATTGACCTTCTAAAATCATGCCCCAAAAATAGCTACTCATAATTAGGGAACTAGAATTGGAATACATATATAAACCCATCACTCCCTAAACGTGTGTATGTAAAAATTCCTTTCATGCATCTTGCTATTGTTTGATTTTGCTATGGATTTTGATTTCCTTATACTATCTATTGGTTATGTCTATATTTCTCATAATCATATTCATCTTAGACTATATATGTACATAGAAAAAAGAAAAAAAAAATCTCAATCATCCTTACTGATTTTGTATTTTTCATGAATATCTTCATTTAAAATTAAGTATATTATTTTCAATATGAATTACAACTTATCACTTGCATTCTTATATAATTGTGTACGTATTTGTAAGTTATCAATATTTACTAACTTTTCTATTTATCTAATTTCAGGAAAGACCTATCATCAAATACTCGACCGAATTTCTCCCAAATTAGCATCTTATTTGTGATTGAAGGTGAAAGTTCCATCTTTATAACTGAGCTTTGTTAAAGAGGAAAAAATTTGTGGTTATGATTCATTTTGTGTATTCTATATGTTTCGCCTTTCACAATTTCTTTTCCTTTGAACCATCACAAGTTGGAAGTTTTGTCGCAACAAATGGTGTTAAAGAAGGGCCTAAAAAGGTCATTACATGAAGTACTTGGTTGAAAGTTTTGACGCAACAAAGGTTAATAAAGATGGGCCTAGAGTTCATTATTTGGAATGTAATTATGTATAACTTCTCAGTCTCCGTAAATTTTTATTTTAATTTTATTCCATAGTTTTGCATCAATTTTAGTCATTTTTTGTAGAGGTATTAGGATTGTAATTTGTAAACGAGATAATTTGAGTCTAACAATGCATTGTTGAAATTATCCATTATACATTAATTTTGTTTGATAATTATGCTAGATGAGTTTGGAAACTATTCCAAACTACTAATTCAACCAACATTGATATTGTACATTTGTTTAAATATATAACTCTCATCAACCAAGAATAATCGATCTCTTTTTTATATATGTTGTACCAGAAAAAAATTAAGATATATGATTCAATTAGTTGGCACTGTAATTACTGAGTTTTTGTTTTTCTTAAAACTTCTACCTTAATGTTTAGATACCGGTGAATGCTCATTACAGATTTTAATACAATCATTTATCAATACTTGATGGTTGTTATAAAATATAAATGTCTTATTGTTAGCTTTATGAAGCTCATGATATTTAATCTATGTTTTTCTTTCCTTTTCTATTGTGCGAATTTAATCAAATCGAGGAAGAAGGTGTTTTGATAAATAAGCAAAAATTTGACAATTTATAAAGTCGAGTAAATAGATTAACTAAGAATACGTAGAAGAAATTTAAAGCTTTATTCTATGCATTTTACAAATTGAAATAAAAAATATAAAATAAAGAGAAATAATCGTATAGAATTAAAACCAGTAGATTTCTCCCAAAAAAAAAAAAAAAAAAAAAGTAGATAATTGATTGGAGCTTATTAATCAATTTTGAAGGGTTAGAGTATTATTCTTTTAAAGTCGACAATGTCAGTAAGAGAGGAAACGAATAAGAGAATTGTATTTTTGGTACCGCGCTTTAGGTAAATTCACACTTTTGGTACACCGTTTTAACAAATTGCGACTCATTTAGTACTGTCATTAAAATCACCGTTAAATGAGGATGTGACAGTTAAATTTTATTGTAAAGTTGATGCCATTACTTATATTGACTGACATTTTTAACTCATAACATTT
The DNA here is from genome assembly GCA_003313485.2 of Penstemon barbatus. Classification (NCBI taxonomy): domain Eukaryota; kingdom Viridiplantae; phylum Streptophyta; class Magnoliopsida; order Lamiales; family Plantaginaceae; genus Penstemon; species Penstemon barbatus. The sequence continues at coordinate 10,949,029 of CM064884.1, read as the reverse complement.
TAGGCTACCAAAATAGCCTCACATCTCCAAATTTAGTGATGATTTTAGTCCACGTAGCTGTCAAATTTCAAAATTTACTCTAACAAGACCACGTCCGTACCAATTTGGAGATTTTACTTATTATATTTAATTAACTAATTTGATTTATAAATAATATTTTAACATAAAACTCAAAAAAATTAAGAAAACACAGTTTTTTTAAATCAAAATTTATATAATAGTATTAATATATTTAATATTTTATTAAAATAATAAATTATATAATTAAAAATTATTTAATATTTATTACAATAAATAATTATAATTTAAAAAATAAACCCCCTCCCCAAATTTGTTAAATATTAAATAATTTTTAATTATATAATTTATTATTTTATTAAATATTAAATATATTAATACTATTATATAAATATCAGATTCAAAAAGAATTTTTTTATTAATACTATTATATAATCTTAGATTCGAAAAGAATATATTTTTTTCAAGATTTATATTAATTTATAAATATTATTTATAAAATTAAATTAAGTATGTTAATATTATAAGTAAAATCTCAAAATTGGTCCGGGAGTGGTCCTATTCGAGTCAATTTCGAAATTTGACAGCTATGTGGACAAAATTTGTCACTAAATGTGGAGATGTGGGGCTATTTTGGTAGGCTGAAATGCTATGGGATAAAAATATCAGTCAGTATAAGTAATGGCATAAATTTTGCAATAAAATTTAACTGCCACGTCATCACTTAACAGTGATTTTTAACAACAGTATAAAATGTGTCACAATTTATTAAAACGGTGTACCAAATGTATTGGATACAAAAATCAAAATACCAAAAGTGAAAATTGACCTAAAACGCGGTACCAAAAGTGCAATTCAGTCGAACATGAATATGATTATATGAAAATTGAGAGTTTTATAGTTTTGGAAACGACAAGTAAAAGTTTGAGGCATTGAAATATTGCACATTCTATAGTTGGTAGGAGGTAAATATAAATTATATGATATATATTTTTATAGTCATTTTGATTGCCAAGATAAAGTTAACTATTTATTTTCAAAAATGTCAATTTAGGTGGTATTGATAAATCTCGCTTGATTATATTCAATATCAAAAGCTTAAAAATATGAATCATAATTTGATACATTAATTTCTCCATCAACTAATTTTATTATTTAATTTGCCTCTTAATTTTTAACTTACACCAGCATTGAATTTGTGATTAATCATGTTTACGTTGAATATTATAGGAAAAAAACCATTCATGAATTTATTGTATGCCAAATAAAGAAATTTTGTATACATATCACCATTCATTTGTTTCAATTTAAATCTATAAATTTTGTGCCTTCAAAAATAAAGGCCGCAAGGGTATTTGTAGTTAATCTAATACCTTTGGGTCATGGGAGTTTGGGTAATTTCTCAGAGTTGAAGGTTGATCATGTAATTAGACTAATTCTTAGCGGTGATTTGAGAATTTAAAATAGTTTAATATATGGCAGATTACTACTACTTTTTCTTTTTTTAGATGACATAAACACGTGCCGCTGGAAATTAACATCGTAAGAGAATGAGAGAATGAATGTATCCAATACCTACGGGGTACTTGAGTAATTTTCAAACTTTAAGGGTGTCAATTATACATACTAAATATGAGCAATAGTGTGAACAATACTCTCTTGATATTATTGAGATAACATGATGCATTGTTAATCAACCATATTTCATATCCCATAAAGAAAAATATATATGAAACATTTATTTTGATTAAACAAAGATAGCACTAAAAAAAATATTCAAGTTGTATATCACATACATGAAAAATGCAGTAATGAAAATACGATGTAATTATATTTGTTTCATTTTTTTTTTTTTATTTTCGCAAGTTCTTCTTTCTTTCTTTTTTTCACACTATTTTGCGTTTGTCGTTATAGTTTTACATTTATCTATACTGACACACATTTGAATAATAATGTTGACTCCAATTAGTATTTTTTTTATTAATTAAATATTGAGTTGAATTCAAATTTTGATTTTTTTAGCACATAGAGATTCTTTATTTAAAAAAGTTTGCCTAATACTATATAGATGTATAATATAAAGTTTGTTATTAGTTTAACTTATCCATTACAAGTTATTTAAAGTGGTCAATTTTAGATAGATGTCATATATCATACCAATTTAACAATATATTAAATTTTACTCTTTTTATATATAATAATCTCAAGTTTTCATGAATTTTATGTTGTAAGTTTAATTGTTTTAGCCTCACAAGTCAATACTTACATTGAAGGAAATCTTATTTTAATTATTTTTATCATGTAATAAGTATAAATTTTTTAAGTAGACATTTGTGTACCATAAAAGAAAAGCAATGGAAAAATTCACTCATAAAATTTTATTTTCCATTGATCTTTAACATTTTATTTGTATAATTCACGTTTCATAGAAATTTTTGGTGTACTTTGTTCAAATACAATAATCTTATTTACTCATGACACTCTACGTTTTATTTTTTTTGCTTTACTGTTAAAAAAATTTGTCATTATTTACTATTATAAACTATAATTGTTATTATCATTTTATGTTTTTCTCTTTAATTAATTATGTAAGGTCAATCTTTTGTTTTACATATTTATTTTGTTATTAAAATTCTTTTTAATTTTTTTTTATGTGGATATGACAAATGACTGCAAGCTATTATAAATATTTGTAATATAATACATGTTGCTCTAAAATATGATCTTATATTAAGTAGTTTTTTTACAACAAGTAATTGTTTATTTAGTAGCATATATAATTAAATTTGTAAAAGATTTTTAAGTTTTTGTTTTCACATTTGAAATATATTTGATGATTCTATATCATATCATATATATACTTTCAGAAAATCTAACTTAAAATAGTTCCGTGCATAGCACGGATCTTAAGCTAGTATATATATATATGAAGGGTGTGTTTGACCCCAAATCCCAATTGGTTGTTTTGACCAAAATCCTAATTTTCTAGAATTTTGAATTTTTTTTAATTCTAAAAAATTATATTTTTGATAATATTCTAAAATAAATTTCATCTTTAATTTAAATCCTACAAAAAAGGAATGTTAAAACTAAATTAATATGCTAATCAAATACATTTATGATGACTGATGAGGTGTATATCTTTATAATAATAACATATTAAACATTCCAATGTTATGGCCGTAATTTAGGTATAATCACATTTAATTTATATTAGCTGGTAAATTGTATGGTTCTATATATAATTCAATTCTTGGTCATTAACATAATTAACTCTCATTAAATAATTGCTAAATTATTTAAAAAATAGGACCCCTTTACTACACTAATACATTTATGATGACTGATGAGGTGTATATCTTTATAATAAATATTTGTATGATTATCTAAATTTCCGCTTAACAATAAAAAACCAAAAAAAAAAGAGAAGTTGATATATGAGAAAAAGAAGTTATTGTAATTTACAATGTATATAATTAAGTTAATCAAACTAATTAATATAAAGGTCAAACATGTAAACCATATATTTCAAGCTTGTGAATATCCTCTTACCAAAAAATTACCTAATGATATTGTAACTATAAAAAAAAAAAACAGCATAATCAAGTATATATATTTTTCTTTCTGCATCTTCTCTAATTATAAAATATATTTATATAAATTTAAAAATAAAATTACAATTAATCATAATTTTAGAAAACTAAGAATAGTACAAATATACTCATTGGAATCATAATATAGGACGAAATTAAAATTACATTCACATATATCAAAGACACAATTTTAAGATAAATTTATCACAAACTAAAATTAAACAATTTAATAAAAGACTAACCAGTCTAGATGAAATCAAAAAAGTGAAACGCAGTAAACAAAAACTATAAGAAATGCATAATATAAAATTCAAAATAAAGTAATCAAATAAAAGAAATCAATGTATATCAAATCACATTAAATCAAATATGAAACAAAAAGAGACAAAATATGAAAATATAGTATTAACCAAAACAATGACAATGCAAAGTATTTTTGACAAATTTGTCATGATTCAAGATGAAATACATGAAAAAGTAATACTATTAAATAGATAAAATAACATAGAATATATACAATCTTCTAAATATTATTCAAACTTTTTATTGCTAAGTAAATTTCAAACAATTTGAATTTAAGAAGTTTTTTTTCTCAAAATACAAAAATACAAAAATTACTTTACAATAGTACCAAATTATAAGCGGATGCGCATTATTATCATCCATTCCCTGCATCGGTCCAAATTTTGAATTGTTCAAAGTATCACTCTAAAAAAATCAAAAATTCCAAATAAAAAAATTGTTATGGATTTAAGGATTAACTAATTCAAAACTGAAAAACACTTACGCAAAGTGCAACAATAACTATGCACCTTTTGTTTAATTACTTCTAAGAAAATATCCTACCATCGCATTAATAAGTGGGAAAAAAAATAAGAATTGCATTATGATTGATAGTATTATATATGCCCGCACCTGAAACAAAAATTTAACATCATGAAGCTCATTGTAGAAGTTGACCTCAGAGAACATAAAAAATTAAAAAGCTTACCTTCTTGTTTAACACATTTGTGGCAGATGCAAATGGATCAAATTAAAAGGGACTAAACAATACTTGTACATATCTAATCTAATACATATATATATTTGAAGGGTGTCTTTTGACCCAAATCATACAACTTTGACTCAATTCTTTTTTCTTAGAATTTAGAATTTTTTTTATTGTCAAGGAAATAAATTATTGGTTAATTACATGTCTATAATTAAGCTTGAAATCTTTGACAATTTAAAATGAATTCAATATACAAGCAAACTAATTTATTGACCTACTATACTCATGCCCCAAAAATAGCTTGAAATTAAAACTTAAACTTTTAATTGATTGACCTTCTAAAATCATGCCCCAAAAATAGCTACTCATAATTAGGGAACTAGAATTGGAATACATATATAAACCCATCACTCCCTAAACGTGTGTATGTAAAAATTCCTTTCATGCATCTTGCTATTGTTTGATTTTGCTATGGATTTTGATTTCCTTATACTATCTATTGGTTATGTCTATATTTCTCATAATCATATTCATCTTAGACTATATATGTACATAGAAAAAAGAAAAAAAAAATCTCAATCATCCTTACTGATTTTGTATTTTTCATGAATATCTTCATTTAAAATTAAGTATATTATTTTCAATATGAATTACAACTTATCACTTGCATTCTTATATAATTGTGTACGTATTTGTAAGTTATCAATATTTACTAACTTTTCTATTTATCTAATTTCAGGAAAGACCTATCATCAAATACTCGACCGAATTTCTCCCAAATTAGCATCTTATTTGTGATTGAAGGTGAAAGTTCCATCTTTATAACTGAGCTTTGTTAAAGAGGAAAAAATTTGTGGTTATGATTCATTTTGTGTATTCTATATGTTTCGCCTTTCACAATTTCTTTTCCTTTGAACCATCACAAGTTGGAAGTTTTGTCGCAACAAATGGTGTTAAAGAAGGGCCTAAAAAGGTCATTACATGAAGTACTTGGTTGAAAGTTTTGACGCAACAAAGGTTAATAAAGATGGGCCTAGAGTTCATTATTTGGAATGTAATTATGTATAACTTCTCAGTCTCCGTAAATTTTTATTTTAATTTTATTCCATAGTTTTGCATCAATTTTAGTCATTTTTTGTAGAGGTATTAGGATTGTAATTTGTAAACGAGATAATTTGAGTCTAACAATGCATTGTTGAAATTATCCATTATACATTAATTTTGTTTGATAATTATGCTAGATGAGTTTGGAAACTATTCCAAACTACTAATTCAACCAACATTGATATTGTACATTTGTTTAAATATATAACTCTCATCAACCAAGAATAATCGATCTCTTTTTTATATATGTTGTACCAGAAAAAAATTAAGATATATGATTCAATTAGTTGGCACTGTAATTACTGAGTTTTTGTTTTTCTTAAAACTTCTACCTTAATGTTTAGATACCGGTGAATGCTCATTACAGATTTTAATACAATCATTTATCAATACTTGATGGTTGTTATAAAATATAAATGTCTTATTGTTAGCTTTATGAAGCTCATGATATTTAATCTATGTTTTTCTTTCCTTTTCTATTGTGCGAATTTAATCAAATCGAGGAAGAAGGTGTTTTGATAAATAAGCAAAAATTTGACAATTTATAAAGTCGAGTAAATAGATTAACTAAGAATACGTAGAAGAAATTTAAAGCTTTATTCTATGCATTTTACAAATTGAAATAAAAAATATAAAATAAAGAGAAATAATCGTATAGAATTAAAACCAGTAGATTTCTCCCAAAAAAAAAAAAAAAAAAAAGTAGATAATTGATTGGAGCTTATTAATCAATTTTGAAGGGTTAGAGTATTATTCTTTTAAAGTCGACAATGTCAGTAAGAGAGGAAACGAATAAGAGAATTGTATTTTTGGTACCGCGCTTTAGGTAAATTCACACTTTTGGTACACCGTTTTAACAAATTGCGACTCATTTAGTACTGTCATTAAAATCACCGTTAAATGAGGATGTGACAGTTAAATTTTATTGTAAAGTTGATGCCATTACTTATATTGACTGACATTTTTAACTCATAACATTTTAGGCTACCAAAATAGCCTCACATCTCCAAATTTAGTGATGATTTTAGTCCACGTAGCTGTCAAATTTCAAAATTTACTCTAACAAGACCACGTCCGTACCAATTTGGAGATTTTACTTATTATATTTAATTAACTAATTTGATTTATAAATAATATTTTAACATAAAACTCAAAAAAATTAAGAAAACACAGTTTTTTTAAATCAAAATTTATATAATAGTATTAATATATTTAATATTTTATTAAAATAATAAATTATATAATTAAAAATTATTTAATATTTATTACAATAAATAATTATAATTTAAAAAATAAACCCCCTCCCCAAATTTGTTAAATATTAAATAATTTTTAATTATATAATTTATTATTTTATTAAATATTAAATATATTAATACTATTATATAAATATCAGATTCAAAAAGAATTTTTTTATTAATACTATTATATAATCTTAGATTCGAAAAGAATATATTTTTTTCAAGATTTATATTAATTTATAAATATTATTTATAAAATTAAATTAAGTATGTTAATATTATAAGTAAAATCTCAAAATTGGTCCGGGAGTGGTCCTATTCGAGTCAATTTCGAAATTTGACAGCTATGTGGACAAAATTTGTCACTAAATGTGGAGATGTGGGGCTATTTTGGTAGGCTGAAATGCTATGGGATAAAAATATCAGTCAGTATAAGTAATGGCATAAATTTTGCAATAAAATTTAACTGCCACGTCATCACTTAACAGTGATTTTTAACAACAGTATAAAATGTGTCACAATTTATTAAAACGGTGTACCAAATGTATTGGATACAAAAATCAAAATACCAAAAGTGAAAATTGACCTAAAACGCGGTACCAAAAGTGCAATTCAGTCGAACATGAATATGATTATATGAAAATTGAGAGTTTTATAGTTTTGGAAACGACAAGTAAAAGTTTGAGGCATTGAAATATTGCACATTCTATAGTTGGTAGGAGGTAAATATAAATTATATGATATATATTTTTATAGTCATTTTGATTGCCAAGATAAAGTTAACTATTTATTTTCAAAAATGTCAATTTAGGTGGTATTGATAAATCTCGCTTGATTATATTCAATATCAAAAGCTTAAAAATATGAATCATAATTTGATACATTAATTTCTCCATCAACTAATTTTATTATTTAATTTGCCTCTTAATTTTTAACTTACACCAGCATTGAATTTGTGATTAATCATGTTTACGTTGAATATTATAGGAAAAAAACCATTCATGAATTTATTGTATGCCAAATAAAGAAATTTTGTATACATATCACCATTCATTTGTTTCAATTTAAATCTATAAATTTTGTGCCTTCAAAAATAAAGGCCGCAAGGGTATTTGTAGTTAATCTAATACCTTTGGGTCATGGGAGTTTGGGTAATTTCTCAGAGTTGAAGGTTGATCATGTAATTAGACTAATTCTTAGCGGTGATTTGAGAATTTAAAATAGTTTAATATATGGCAGATTACTACTACTTTTTCTTTTTTTAGATGACATAAACACGTGCCGCTGGAAATTAACATCGTAAGAGAATGAGAGAATGAATGTATCCAATACCTACGGGGTACTTGAGTAATTTTCAAACTTTAAGGGTGTCAATTATACATACTAAATATGAGCAATAGTGTGAACAATACTCTCTTGATATTATTGAGATAACATGATGCATTGTTAATCAACCATATTTCATATCCCATAAAGAAAAATATATATGAAACATTTATTTTGATTAAACAAAGATAGCACTAAAAAAAATATTCAAGTTGTATATCACATACATGAAAAATGCAGTAATGAAAATACGATGTAATTATATTTGTTTCATTTTTTTTTTTTTATTTTCGCAAGTTCTTCTTTCTTTCTTTTTTTCACACTATTTTGCGTTTGTCGTTATAGTTTTACATTTATGTATACTGACACACATTTGAATAATAATGTTGACTCCAATTAGTATTTTTTTTATTAATTAAATATTGAGTTGAATTCAAATTTTGATTTTTTTAGCACATAGAGATTCTTTATTTAAAAAAGTTTGCCTAATACTATATAGATGTATAATATAAAGTTTGTTATTAGTTTAACTTATCCATTACAAGTTATTTAAAGTGGTCAATTTTAGATAGATGTCATATATCATACCAATTTAACAATATATTAAATTTTACTCTTTTTATATATAATAATCTCAAGTTTTCATGAATTTTATGTTGTAAGTTTAATTGTTTTAGCCTCACAAGTCAATACTTACATTGAAGGAAATCTTATTTTAATTATTTTTATCATGTAATAAGTATAAATTTTTTAAGTAGACATTTGTGTACCATAAAAGAAAAGCAATGGAAAAATTCACTCATAAAATTTTATTTTCCATTGATCTTTAACATTTTATTTGTATAATTCACGTTTCATAGAAATTTTTGGTGTACTTTGTTCAAATACAATAATCTTATTTACTCATGACACTCTACGTTTTATTTTTTTTGCTTTACTGTTAAAAAAATTTGTCATTATTTACTATTATAAACTATAATTGTTATTATCATTTTATGTTTTTCTCTTTAATTAATTATGTAAGGTCAATCTTTTGTTTTACATATTTATTTTGTTATTAAAATTCTTTTTAATTTTTTTTTATGTGGATATGACAAATGACTGCAAGCTATTATAAATATTTGTAATATAATACATGTTGCTCTAAAATATGATCTTATATTAAGTAGTTTTTTTACAACAAGTAATTGTTTATTTAGTAGCATATATAATTAAATTTGTAAAAGATTTTTAAGTTTTTGTTTTCACATTTGAAATATATTTGATGATTCTATATCATATCATATATATACTTTCAGAAAATCTAACTTAAAATAGTTCCGTGCATAGCACGGATCTTAAGCTAGTATATATATATATGAAGGGTGTGTTTGACCCCAAATCCCAATTGGTTGTTTTGACCAAAATCCTAATTTTCTAGAATTTTGAATTTTTTTTAATTCTAAAAAATTATATTTTTGATAATATTCTAAAATAAATTTCATCTTTAATTTAAATCCTACAAAAAAGGAATGTTAAAACTAAATTAATATGCTAATCAAATACATTTATGATGACTGATGAGGTGTATATCTTTATAATAATAACATATTAAACATTCCAATGTTATGGCCGTAATTTAGGTATAATCACATTTAATTTATATTAGCTGGTAAATTGTATGGTTCTATATATAATTCAATTCTTGGTCATTAACATAATTAACTCTCATTAAATAATTGCTAAATTATTTAAAAAATAGGACCCCTTTACTACACTAATACATTTATGATGACTGATGAGGTGTATATCTTTATAATAAATATTTGTATGATTATCTAAATTTCCGCTTAACAATAAAAAACCAAAAAAAAAAGAGAAGTTGATATATGAGAAAAAGAAGTTATTGTAATTTACAATGTATATAATTAAGTTAATCAAACTAATTAATATAAAGGTCAAACATGTAAACCATATATTTCAAGCTTGTGAATATCCTCTTACCAAAAAATTACCTAATGATATTGTAACTATAAAAAAAAAAAACAGCATAATCAAGTATATATATTTTTCTTTCTGCATCTTCTCTAATTATAAAATATATTTATATAAATTTAAAAATAAAATTACAATTAATCATAATTTTAGAAAACTAAGAATAGTACAAATATACTCATTGGAATCATAATATAGGACGAAATTAAAATTACATTCACATATATCAAAGACACAATTTTAAGATAAATTTATCACAAACTAAAATTAAACAATTTAATAAAAGACTAACCAGTCTAGATGAAATCAAAAAAGTGAAACGCAGTAAACAAAAACTATAAGAAATGCATAATATAAAATTCAAAATAAAGTAATCAAATAAAAGAAATCAATGTATATCAAATCACATTAAATCAAATATGAAACAAAAAGAGACAAAATATGAAAATATAGTATTAACCAAAACAATGACAATGCAAAGTATTTTTGACAAATTTGTCATGATTCAAGATGAAATACATGAAAAAGTAATACTATTAAATAGATAAAATAACATAGAATATATACAATCTTCTAAATATTATTCAAACTTTTTATTGCTAAGTAAATTTCAAACAATTTGAATTTAAGAAGTTTTTTTTCTCAAAATACAAAAATACAAAAATTACTTTACAATAGTACCAAATTATAAGCGGATGCGCATTATTATCATCCATTCCCTGCATCGGTCCAAATTTTGAATTGTTCAAAGTATCACTCTAAAAAAATCAAAAATTCCAAATAAAAAAATTGTTATGGATTTAAGGATTAACTAATTCAAAACTGAAAAACACTTACGCAAAGTGCAACAATAACTATGCACCTTTTGTTTAATTACTTCTAAGAAAATATCCTACCATCGCATTAATAAGTGGGAAAAAAAATAAGAATTGCATTATGATTGATAGTATTATATATGCCCGCACCTGAAACAAAAATTTAACATCATGAAGCTCATTGTAGAAGTTGACCTCAGAGAACATAAAAAATTAAAAAGCTTACCTTCTTGTTTAACACATTTGTGGCAGATGCAAATGGATCAAATTAAAAGGGACTAAACAATACTTGTACATATCTAATCTAATACATATATATATTTGAAGGGTGTCTTTTGACCCAAATCATACAACTTTGACTCAATTCTTTTTTCTTAGAATTTAGAATTTTTTTTATTGTCAAGGAAATAAATTATTGGTTAATTACATGTCTATAATTAAGCTTGAAATCTTTGACAATTTAAAATGAATTCAATATACAAGCAAACTAATTTATTGACCTACTATACTCATGCCCCAAAAATAGCTTGAAATTAAAACTTAAACTTTTAATTGATTGACCTTCTAAAATCATGCCCCAAAAATAGCTACTCATAATTAGGGAACTAGAATTGGAATACATATATAAACCCATCACTCCCTAAACGTGTGTATGTAAAAATTCCTTTCATGCATCTTGCTATTGTTTGATTTTGCTATGGATTTTGATTTCCTTATACTATCTATTGGTTATGTCTATATTTCTCATAATCATATTCATCTTAGACTATATATGTACATAGAAAAAAGAAAAAAAAAATCTCAATCATCCTTACTGATTTTGTATTTTTCATGAATATCTTCATTTAAAATTAAGTATATTATTTTCAATATGAATTACAACTTATCACTTGCATTCTTATATAATTGTGTACGTATTTGTAAGTTATCAATATTTACTAACTTTTCTATTTATCTAATTTCAGGAAAGACCTATCATCAAATACTCGACCGAATTTCTCCCAAATTAGCATCTTATTTGTGATTGAAGGTGAAAGTTCCATCTTTATAACTGAGCTTTGTTAAAGAGGAAAAAATTTGTGGTTATGATTCATTTTGTGTATTCTATATGTTTCGCCTTTCACAATTTCTTTTCCTTTGAACCATCACAAGTTGGAAGTTTTGTCGCAACAAATGGTGTTAAAGAAGGGCCTAAAAAGGTCATTACATGAAGTACTTGGTTGAAAGTTTTGACGCAACAAAGGTTAATAAAGATGGGCCTAGAGTTCATTATTTGGAATGTAATTATGTATAACTTCTCAGTCTCCGTAAATTTTTATTTTAATTTTATTCCATAGTTTTGCATCAATTTTAGTCATTTTTTGTAGAGGTATTAGGATTGTAATTTGTAAACGAGATAATTTGAGTCTAACAATGCATTGTTGAAATTATCCATTATACATTAATTTTGTTTGATAATTATGCTAGATGAGTTTGGAAACTATTCCAAACTACTAATTCAACCAACATTGATATTGTACATTTGTTTAAATATATAACTCTCATCAACCAAGAATAATCGATCTCTTTTTTATATATGTTGTACCAGAAAAAAATTAAGATATATGATTCAATTAGTTGGCACTGTAATTACTGAGTTTTTGTTTTTCTTAAAACTTCTACCTTAATGTTTAGATACCGGTGAATGCTCATTACAGATTTTAATACAATCATTTATCAATACTTGATGGTTGTTATAAAATATAAATGTCTTATTGTTAGCTTTATGAAGCTCATGATATTTAATCTATGTTTTTCTTTCCTTTTCTATTGTGCGAATTTAATCAAATCGAGGAAGAAGGTGTTTTGATAAATAAGCAAAAATTTGACAATTTATAAAGTCGAGTAAATAGATTAACTAAGAATACGTAGAAGAAATTTAAAGCTTTATTCTATGCATTTTACAAATTGAAATAAAAAATATAAAATAAAGAGAAATAATCGTATAGAATTAAAACCAGTAGATTTCTCCCAAAAAAAAAACAAGTAGATAATTGATTGGAGCTTATTAATCAATTTTGAAGGGTTAGAGTATTATTCTTTTAAAGTCGACAATGTCAGTAAGAGAGGAAACGAATAAGAGAATTGTATTTTTGGTACCGCGCTTTAGGTAAATTCACACTTTTGGTACACCGTTTTAACAAATTGCGACTCATTTAGTACTGTCATTAAAATCACCGTTAAATGAGGATGTGACAGTTAAATTTTATTGTAAAGTTGATGCCATTACTTATATTGACTGACATTTTTAACTCATAACATTTTAGGCTACCAAAATAGCCTCACATCTCCAAATTTAGTGATGATTTTAGTCCACGTAGCTGTCAAATTTCAAAATTTACTCTAACAAGACCACGTCCGTACCAATTTGGAGATTTTACTTATTATATTTAATTAACTAATTTGATTTATAAATAATATTTTAACATAAAACTCAAAAAAATTAAGAAAACACAGTTTTTTTAAATCAAAATTTATATAATAGTATTAATATATTTAATATTTTATTAAAATAATAAATTATATAATTAAAAATTATTTAATATTTATTACAATAAATAATTATAATTTAAAAAATAAACCCCCTCCCCAAATTTGTTAAATATTAAATAATTTTTAATTATATAATTTATTATTTTATTAAATATTAAATATATTAATACTATTATATAAATATCAGATTCAAAAAGAATTTTTTTATTAATACTATTATATAATCTTAGATTCGAAAAGAATATATTTTTTTCAAGATTTATATTAATTTATAAATATTATTTATAAAATTAAATTAAGTATGTTAATATTATAAGTAAAATCTCAAAATTGGTCCGGGAGTGGTCCTATTCGAGTCAATTTCGAAATTTGACAGCTATGTGGACAAAATTTGTCACTAAATGTGGAGATGTGGGGCTATTTTGGTAGGCTGAAATGCTATGGGATAAAAATATCAGTCAGTATAAGTAATGGCATAAATTTTGCAATAAAATTTAACTGCCACGTCATCACTTAACAGTGATTTTTAACAACAGTATAAAATGTGTCACAATTTATTAAAACGGTGTACCAAATGTATTGGATACAAAAATCAAAATACCAAAAGTGAAAATTGACCTAAAACGCGGTACCAAAAGTGCAATTCAGTCGAACATGAATATGATTATATGAAAATTGAGAGTTTTATAGTTTTGGAAACGACAAGTAAAAGTTTGAGGCATTGAAATATTGCACATTCTATAGTTGGTAGGAGGTAAATATAAATTATATGATATATATTTTTATAGTCATTTTGATTGCCAAGATAAAGTTAACTATTTATTTTCAAAAATGTCAATTTAGGTGGTATTGATAAATCTCGCTTGATTATATTCAATATCAAAAGCTTAAAAATATGAATCATAATTTGATACATTAATTTCTCCATCAACTAATTTTATTATTTAATTTGCCTCTTAATTTTTAACTTACACCAGCATTGAATTTGTGATTAATCATGTTTACGTTGAATATTATAGGAAAAAAACCATTCATGAATTTATTGTATGCCAAATAAAGAAATTTTGTATACATATCACCATTCATTTGTTTCAATTTAAATCTATAAATTTTGTGCCTTCAAAAATAAAGGCCGCAAGGGTATTTGTAGTTAATCTAATACCTTTGGGTCATGGGAGTTTGGGTAATTTCTCAGAGTTGAAGGTTGATCATGTAATTAGACTAATTCTTAGCGGTGATTTGAGAATTTAAAATAGTTTAATATATGGCAGATTACTACTACTTTTTCTTTTTTTAGATGACATAAACACGTGCCGCTGGAAATTAACATCGTAAGAGAATGAGAGAATGAATGTATCCAATACCTACGGGGTACTTGAGTAATTTTCAAACTTTAAGGGTGTCAATTATACATACTAAATATGAGCAATAGTGTGAACAATACTCTCTTGATATTATTGAGATAACATGATGCATTGTTAATCAACCATATTTCATATCCCATAAAGAAAAATATATATGAAACATTTATTTTGATTAAACAAAGATAGCACTAAAAAAAATATTCAAGTTGTATATCACATACATGAAAAATGCAGTAATGAAAATACGATGTAATTATATTTGTTTCATTTTTTTTTTTTTATTTTCGCAAGTTCTTCTTTCTTTCTTTTTTTCACACTATTTTGCGTTTGTCGTTATAGTTTTACATTTATGTATACTGACACACATTTGAATAATAATGTTGACTCCAATTAGTATTTTTTTTATTAATTAAATATTGAGTTGAATTCAAATTTTGATTTTTTTAGCACATAGAGATTCTTTATTTAAAAAAGTTTGCCTAATACTATATAGATGTATAATATAAAGTTTGTTATTAGTTTAACTTATCCATTACAAGTTATTTAAAGTGGTCAATTTTAGATAGATGTCATATATCATACCAATTTAACAATATATTAAATTTTACTCTTTTTATATATAATAATCTCAAGTTTTCATGAATTTTATGTTGTAAGTTTAATTGTTTTAGCCTCACAAGTCAATACTTACATTGAAGGAAATCTTATTTTAATTATTTTTATCATGTAATAAGTATAAATTTTTTAAGTAGACATTTGTGTACCATAAAAGAAAAGCAATGGAAAAATTCACTCATAAAATTTTATTTTCCATTGATCTTTAACATTTTATTTGTATAATTCACGTTTCATAGAAATTTTTGGTGTACTTTGTTCAAATACAATAATCTTATTTACTCATGACACTCTACGTTTTATTTTTTTTGCTTTACTGTTAAAAAAATTTGTCATTATTTACTATTATAAACTATAATTGTTATTATCATTTTATGTTTTTCTCTTTAATTAATTATGTAAGGTCAATCTTTTGTTTTACATATTTATTTTGTTATTAAAATTCTTTTTAATTTTTTTTTATGTGGATATGACAAATGACTGCAAGCTATTATAAATATTTGTAATATAATACATGTTGCTCTAAAATATGATCTTATATTAAGTAGTTTTTTTACAACAAGTAATTGTTTATTTAGTAGCATATATAATTAAATTTGTAAAAGATTTTTAAGTTTTTGTTTTCACATTTGAAATATATTTGATGATTCTATATCATATCATATATATACTTTCAGAAAATCTAACTTAAAATAGTTCCGTGCATAGCACGGATCTTAAGCTAGTATATATATATATGAAGGGTGTGTTTGACCCCAAATCCCAATTGGTTGTTTTGACCAAAATCCTAATTTTCTAGAATTTTGAATTTTTTTTAATTCTAAAAAATTATATTTTTGATAATATTCTAAAATAAATTTCATCTTTAATTTAAATCCTACAAAAAAGGAATGTTAAAACTAAATTAATATGCTAATCAAATACATTTATGATGACTGATGAGGTGTATATCTTTATAATAATAACATATTAAACATTCCAATGTTATGGCCGTAATTTAGGTATAATCACATTTAATTTATATTAGCTGGTAAATTGTATGGTTCTATATATAATTCAATTCTTGGTCATTAACATAATTAACTCTCATTAAATAATTGCTAAATTATTTAAAAAATAGGACCCCTTTACTACACTAATACATTTATGATGACTGATGAGGTGTATATCTTTATAATAAATATTTGTATGATTATCTAAATTTCCGCTTAACAATAAAAAACCAAAAAAAAAGAGAAGTTGATATATGAGAAAAAGAAGTTATTGTAATTTACAATGTATATAATTAAGTTAATCAAACTAATTAATATAAAGGTCAAACATGTAAACCATATATTTCAAGCTTGTGAATATCCTCTTACCAAAAAATTACCTAATGATATTGTAACTATAAAAAAAAAAAAACAGCATAATCAAGTATATATATTTTTCTTTCTGCATCTTCTCTAATTATAAAATATATTTATATAAATTTAAAAATAAAATTACAATTAATCATAATTTTAGAAAACTAAGAATAGTACAAATATACTCATTGGAATCATAATATAGGACGAAATTAAAATTACATTCACATATATCAAAGACACAATTTTAAGATAAATTTATCACAAACTAAAATTAAACAATTTAATAAAAGACTAACCAGTCTAGATGAAATCAAAAAAGTGAAACGCAGTAAACAAAAACTATAAGAAATGCATAATATAAAATTCAAAATAAAGTAATCAAATAAAAGAAATCAATGTATATCAAATCACATTAAATCAAATATGAAACAAAAAGAGACAAAATATGAAAATATAGTATTAACCAAAACAATGACAATGCAAAGTATTTTTGACAAATTTGTCATGATTCAAGATGAAATACATGAAAAAGTAATACTATTAAATAGATAAAATAACATAGAATATATACAATCTTCTAAATATTATTCAAACTTTTTATTGCTAAGTAAATTTCAAACAATTTGAATTTAAGAAGTTTTTTTTCTCAAAATACAAAAATACAAAAATTACTTTACAATAGTACCAAATTATAAGCGGATGCGCATTATTATCATCCATTCCCTGCATCGGTCCAAATTTTGAATTGTTCAAAGTATCACTCTAAAAAAATCAAAAATTCCAAATAAAAAAATTGTTATGGATTTAAGGATTAACTAATTCAAAACTGAAAAACACTTACGCAAAGTGCAACAATAACTATGCACCTTTTGTTTAATTACTTCTAAGAAAATATCCTACCATCGCATTAATAAGTGGGAAAAAAAATAAGAATTGCATTATGATTGATAGTATTATATATGCCCGCACCTGAAACAAAAATTTAACATCATGAAGCTCATTGTAGAAGTTGACCTCAGAGAACATAAAAAATTAAAAAGCTTACCTTCTTGTTTAACACATTTGTGGCAGATGCAAATGGATCAAATTAAAAGGGACTAAACAATACTTGTACATATCTAATCTAATACATATATATATTTGAAGGGTGTCTTTTGACCCAAATCATACAACTTTGACTCAATTCTTTTTTCTTAGAATTTAGAATTTTTTTTATTGTCAAGGAAATAAATTATTGGTTAATTACATGTCTATAATTAAGCTTGAAATCTTTGACAATTTAAAATGAATTCAATATACAAGCAAACTAATTTATTGACCTACTATACTCATGCCCCAAAAATAGCTTGAAATTAAAACTTAAACTTTTAATTGATTGACCTTCTAAAATCATGCCCCAAAAATAGCTACTCATAATTAGGGAACTAGAATTGGAATACATATATAAACCCATCACTCCCTAAACGTGTGTATGTAAAAATTCCTTTCATGCATCTTGCTATTGTTTGATTTTGCTATGGATTTTGATTTCCTTATACTATCTATTGGTTATGTCTATATTTCTCATAATCATATTCATCTTAGACTATATATGTACATAGAAAAAAGAAAAAAAAAATCTCAATCATCCTTACTGATTTTGTATTTTTCATGAATATCTTCATTTAAAATTAAGTATATTATTTTCAATATGAATTACAACTTATCACTTGCATTCTTATATAATTGTGTACGTATTTGTAAGTTATCAATATTTACTAACTTTTCTATTTATCTAATTTCAGGAAAGACCTATCATCAAATACTCGACCGAATTTCTCCCAAATTAGCATCTTATTTGTGATTGAAGGTGAAAGTTCCATCTTTATAACTGAGCTTTGTTAAAGAGGAAAAAATTTGTGGTTATGATTCATTTTGTGTATTCTATATGTTTCGCCTTTCACAATTTCTTTTCCTTTGAACCATCACAAGTTGGAAGTTTTGTCGCAACAAATGGTGTTAAAGAAGGGCCTAAAAAGGTCATTACATGAAGTACTTGGTTGAAAGTTTTGACGCAACAAAGGTTAATAAAGATGGGCCTAGAGTTCATTATTTGGAATGTAATTATGTATAACTTCTCAGTCTCCGTAAATTTTTATTTTAATTTTATTCCATAGTTTTGCATCAATTTTAGTCATTTTTTGTAGAGGTATTAGGATTGTAATTTGTAAACGAGATAATTTGAGTCTAACAATGCATTGTTGAAATTATCCATTATACATTAATTTTGTTTGATAATTATGCTAGATGAGTTTGGAAACTATTCCAAACTACTAATTCAACCAACATTGATATTGTACATTTGTTTAAATATATAACTCTCATCAACCAAGAATAATCGATCTCTTTTTTATATATGTTGTACCAGAAAAAAATTAAGATATATGATTCAATTAGTTGGCACTGTAATTACTGAGTTTTTGTTTTTCTTAAAACTTCTACCTTAATGTTTAGATACCGGTGAATGCTCATTACAGATTTTAATACAATCATTTATCAATACTTGATGGTTGTTATAAAATATAAATGTCTTATTGTTAGCTTTATGAAGCTCATGATATTTAATCTATGTTTTTCTTTCCTTTTCTATTGTGCGAATTTAATCAAATCGAGGAAGAAGGTGTTTTGATAAATAAGCAAAAATTTGACAATTTATAAAGTCGAGTAAATAGATTAACTAAGAATACGTAGAAGAAATTTAAAGCTTTATTCTATGCATTTTACAAATTGAAATAAAAAAATATAAAATAAAGAGAAATAATCGTATAGAATTAAAACCAGTAGATTTCTCCCAAAAAAAAAAAAAAAAACAAGTAGATAATTGATTGGAGCTTATTAATCAATTTTGAAGGGTTAGAGTATTATTCTTTTAAAGTCGACAATGTCAGTAAGAGAGGAAACGAATAAGAGAATTGTATTTTTGGTACCGCGCTTTAGGTAAATTCACACTTTTGGTACACCGTTTTAACAAATTGCGACTCATTTAGTACTGTCATTAAAATCACCGTTAAATGAGGATGTGACAGTTAAATTTTATTGTAAAGTTGATGCCATTACTTATATTGACTGACATTTTTAACACATAACATTTTAGGCTACCAAAATAGCCTCACATCTCCAAATTTAGTGATGATTTTAGTCCACGTAGCTGTCAAATTTCAAAATTTACTCTAACAAGACCACGTCCGTACCAATTTGGAGATTTTACTTATTATATTTAATTAACTAATTTGATTTATAAATAATATTTTAACATAAAACTCAAAAAAATTAAGAAAACACAGTTTTTTTAAATCAAAATTTATATAATAGTATTAATATATTTAATATTTTATTAAAATAATAAATTATATAATTAAAAATTATTTAATATTTATTACAATAAATAATTATAATTTAAAAAATAAACCCCCTCCCCAAATTTGTTAAATATTAAATAATTTTTAATTATATAATTTATTATTTTATTAAATATTAAATATATTAATACTATTATATAAATATTAGATTCAAAAAGAATTTTTTTATTAATACTATTATATAATCTTAAATTCGAAAAGAATATATTTTTTTCAAGATTTATATTAATTTATAAATATTATTTATAAAATTAAATTAAGTATGTTAATATTATAAGTAAAATCTCAAAATTGGTCCGGGAGTGGTCCTATTCGAGTCAATTTCGAAATTTGACAGCTATGTGGACAAAATTTGTCACTAAATGTGGAGATGTGGGGCTATTTTGGTAGGCTGAAATGCTATGGGATAAAAATATCAGTCAGTATAAGTAATGGCATAAATTTTGCAATAAAATTTAACTGCCACGTCATCACTTAACAGTGATTTTTAACAACAGTATAAAATGTGTCACAATTTATTAAAACGGTGTACCAAATGTATTGGATACAAAAATCAAAATACCAAAAGTGAAAATTGACCTAAAACGCGGTACCAAAAGTGCAATTCAGTCGAACATGAATATGATTATATGAAAATTGAGAGTTTTATAGTTTTGGAAACGACAAGTAAAAGTTTGAGGCATTGAAATATTGCACATTCTATAGTTGGTAGGAGGTAAATATAAATTATATGATATATATTTTTATAGTCATTTTGATTGCCAAGATAAAGTTAACTATTTATTTTCAAAAATGTCAATTTAGGTGGTATTGATAAATCTCGCTTGATTATATTCAATATCAAAAGCTTAAAAATATGAATCATAATTTGATACATTAATTTCTCCATCAACTAATTTTATTATTTAATTTGCCTCTTAATTTTTAACTTACACCAGCATTGAATTTGTGATTAATCATGTTTACGTTGAATATTATAGGAAAAAAACCATTCATGAATTTATTGTATGCCAAATAAAGAAATTTTGTATACATATCACCATTCATTTGTTTCAATTTAAATCTATAAATTTTGTGCCTTCAAAAATAAAGGCCGCAAGGGTATTTGTAGTTAATCTAATACCTTTGGGTCATGGGAGTTTGGGTAATTTCTCAGAGTTGAAGGTTGATCATGTAATTAGACTAATTCTTAGCGGTGATTTGAGAATTTAAAATAGTTTAATATATGGCAGATTACTACTACTTTTTCTTTTTTTAGATGACATAAACACGTGCCGCTGGAAATTAACATCGTAAGAGAATGAGAGAATGAATGTATCCAATACCTACGGGGTACTTGAGTAATTTTCAAACTTTAAGGGTGTCAATTATACATACTAAATATGAGCAATAGTGTGAACAATACTCTCTTGATATTATTGAGATAACATGATGCATTGTTAATCAACCATATTTCATATCCCATAAAGAAAAATATATATGAAACATTTATTTTGATTAAACAAAGATAGCACTAAAAAAAATATTCAAGTTGTATATCACATACATGAAAAATGCAGTAATGAAAATACGATGTAATTATATTTGTTTCATTTTTTTTTTTTATTTTCGCAAGTTCTTCTTTCTTTCTTTTTTTCACACTATTTTGCGTTTGTCGTTATAGTTTTACATTTATCTATACTGACACACATTTGAATAATAATGTTGACTCCAATTAGTATTTTTTTTTATTAATTAAATATTGAGTTGAATTCAAATTTTGATTTTTTTAGCACATAGAGATTCTTTATTTAAAAAAGTTTGCCTAATACTATATAGATGTATAATATAAAGTTTGTTATTAGTTTAACTTATCCATTACAAGTTATTTAAAGTGGTCAATTTTAGATAGATGTCATATATCATACCAATTTAACAATATATTAAATTTTACTCTTTTTATATATAATAATCTCAAGTTTTCATGAATTTTATGTTGTAAGTTTAATTGTTTTAGCCTCACAAGTCAATACTTACATTGAAGGAAATCTTATTTTAATTATTTTTATCATGTAATAAGTATAAATTTTTTAAGTAGACATTTGTGTACCATAAAAGAAAAGCAATGGAAAAATTCACTCATAAAATTTTATTTTCCATTGATCTTTAACATTTTATTTGTATAATTCACGTTTCATAGAAATTTTTGGTGTACTTTGTTCAAATACAATAATCTTATTTACTCATGACACTCTACGTTTTATTTTTTTTACTTTACTGTTAAAAAAATTTGTCATTATTTACTATTATAAACTATAATTGTTATTATCATTTTATGTTTTTCTCTTTAATTAATTATGTAAGGTCAATCTTTTGTTTTACATATTTATTTTGTTATTAAAATTCTTTTTAATTTTTTTTTATGTGGATATGACAAATGACTGCAAGCTATTATAAATATTTGTAATATAATACATGTTGCTCTAAAATATGATCTTATATTAAGTAGTTTTTTTACAACAAGTAATTGTTTATTTAGTAGCATATATAATTAAATTTGTAAAAGATTTTTAAGTTTTTGTTTTCACATTTGAAATATATTTGATGATTCTATATCATATCATATATATACTTTCAGAAAATCTAACTTAAAATAGTTCCGTGCATAGCACGGATCTTAAGCTAGTATATATATATATGAAGGGTGTGTTTGACCCCAAATCCCAATTGGTTGTTTTGACCAAAATCCTAATTTTCTAGAATTTTGAATTTTTTTTAATTCTAAAAAATTATATTTTTGATAATATTCTAAAATAAATTTCATCTTTAATTTAAATCCTACAAAAAAGGAATGTTAAAACTAAATTAATATGCTAATCAAATACATTTATGATGACTGATGAGGTGTATATCTTTATAATAATAACATATTAAACATTCCAATGTTATGGCCGTAATTTAGGTATAATCACATTTAATTTATATTAGCTGGTAAATTGTATGGTTCTATATATAATTCAATTCTTGGTCATTAACATAATTAACTCTCATTAAATAATTGCTAAATTATTTAAAAAATAGGACCCCTTTACTACACTAATACATTTATGATGACTGATGAGGTGTATATCTTTATAATAAATATTTGTATGATTATCTAAATTTCCGCTTAACAATAAAAAACCAAAAAAAAAAGAGAAGTTGATATATGAGAAAAAGAAGTTATTGTAATTTACAATGTATATAATTAAGTTAATCAAACTAATTAATATAAAGGTCAAACATGTAAACCATATATTTCAAGCTTGTGAATATCCTCTTACCAAAAAATTACCTAATGATATTGTAACTATAAAAAAAAAAAAACAGCATAATCAAGTATATATATTTTTCTTTCTGCATCTTCTCTAATTATAAAATATATTTATATAAATTTAAAAATAAAATTACAATTAATCATAATTTTAGAAAACTAAGAATAGTACAAATATACTCATTGGAATCATAATATAGGACGAAATTAAAATTACATTCACATATATCAAAGACACAATTTTAAGATAAATTTATCACAAACTAAAATTAAACAATTTAATAAAAGACTAACCAGTCTAGATGAAATCAAAAAAGTGAAACGCAGTAAACAAAAACTATAAGAAATGCATAATATAAAATTCAAAATAAAGTAATCAAATAAAAGAAATCAATGTATATCAAATCACATTAAATCAAATATGAAACAAAAAGAGACAAAATATGAAAATATAGTATTAACCAAAACAATGACAATGCAAAGTATTTTTGACAAATTTGTCATGATTCAAGATGAAATACATGAAAAAGTAATACTATTAAATAGATAAAATAACATAGAATATATACAATCTTCTAAATATTATTCAAACTTTTTATTGCTAAGTAAATTTCAAACAATTTGAATTTAAGAAGTTTTTTTTCTCAAAATACAAAAATTAAGAAAATTACTTTACAATAGTACCAAATTATAAGCGGATGCGCATTATTATCATCCATTCCCTGCATCGGTCCAAATTTTGAATTGTTCAAAGTATCACTCTAAAAAAATCAAAAATTCCAAATAAAAAAATTGTTATGGATTTAAGGATTAACTAATTCAAAACTGAAAAACACTTACGCAAAGTGCAACAATAACTATGCACCTTTTGTTTAATTACTTCTAAGAAAATATCCTACCATCGCATTAATAAGTGGGAAAAAAAATAAGAATTGCATTATGATTGATAGTATTATATATGCCCGCACCTGAAACAAAAATTTAACATCATGAAGCTCATTGTAGAAGTTGACCTCAGAGAACATAAAAAATTAAAAAGCTTACCTTCTTGTTTAACACATTTGTGGCAGATGCAAATGGATCAAATTAAAAGGGACTAAACAATACTTGTACATATGAATCATAAATGAAAATTTTAAATGTGTATGATTAAATAGTAAAAAATAAATCGTAAAAGCTTACACTTCTTGTTTAGTGCATTCGTAATTGTTCAAATGATCCTACTACATCCAGAAAAATAAGGTTGGCATTCAAGATTGTCTTGTGCTTGTACCTACAAAGCAAAAAAATGATTAAAAGGATACAGATAAAAATTATATAGAGATACACAATAGTAATTTTTTTAAGCTCACTATCTTTATATAGTTAATTAAAAAAAATATGAATCACCTAGCTACAAATTTAATGAAAATGACGGACGATTAAAGAATGTAAATGATTTTTAGGAACTAATGCATATTAAAAAAGGGTTTTTTTTGGGGGCTTTGCAAATTATTCAAACAACTATTTAATGAGAGGTAATAATTACTAATAATTGATATATATAGACATGTAACTGACCATCTAATATAAAGTAATAGAGGTGAATATTTCCCAAATTACGTCCATTATTAGTGTATTAAAGGGGTACTATTTTTAAATAATTTTAACAATTACTTAATGAGAGTTAATTACGTTAATGACCAAGAATTAAATTATATATAGAATCATACAATTATCAGCTAATATAAATTAAATGTGATTATACCTAAATGTAAGATGCACTGATAAGCATGTTATTGCTTCAGGGCCAGAATTGATGAATGCCTTGATGTGTTGCAGGAGCTGGTCCCTCAAGAAAATGGCCTGATTCATGCCTTGGCCTGTGAAATTGTTTCCATGTTTTGGCTAATGTAGTAAAAAATAATTCTGTTACTGTTTCCATGTTTTTGCTTGGTTAAAATTGATACATTTTGGAATTTGGAGACTAATTAAAGGGTCTTTGACTGTGTTGGTGAAAATATGTGTTGATTGTAAACTCTCTTAAATCCTTCTCAATCTTGATTGGAGAACAACTAAAAAATTTCACTTTTGATATCATAAATTATTTTACTTTAAGGTTACGGTACCATAAGTAATGGGACTAGACAGATTTGGTGCTTCCATTAAAAATTTGACGGAAATTTCAAGTTTGGAATTGATGAAAAATTTGCAGAATTGATTCTATAATTAAAGACTGCTGGCAAAGTTTGTGAATTGTGTGGCAAACTTTGGCAGCAATCTTTAATTATAGGATCAATTCTGCTAATTTTTTATCAATTTTCCGTCCAAAATTGAAACTTCCGTCAAAATTTTGACGAAAGTACCAAATGTATCAAGTCTGATTAACTTTTGATTTCAAATATGTTGATTTTTTAATTTATGATACCGTAACTTTAAAATAATGCCACTTATAGTACCAAAAACGATATTCTTTCTATAACAATAGTGATGCGTTGAGGAGTGAAGTGGGAAGGATCAGTGTTTTGAAAACCGGACCGAACCGTGCGGTTGAACCGGTTCAACCGTTAACCGATCCTCAATCCGGTTCGATTTACCCCTAAACACCAGTTCTTAAATTAATCAGTGTGAACTGGTAAAACCAGTCCCAAAATCGGTAAAACCAATAAACCGGTAAAACCAGTGAACCAGTGGTTCACTTAATTTTTTATTTTTTTAAATTTAGAGTTTTTTTGGTTATTATTATTTATTTGAACTCTTGTTTAACATTTAATAGGATTACATTTATATATTTTAATTGAAATAACATTCATTATTTTAGTGTTTTAATAATCAATGAGGAACAAAATAATGCAAAATTACACTTTTTTTTTTCACATAAAAAAGTACATAGCCATTTTCTCATCATTGTGAATAATATTATTTTTTGTATGAAATTATGCAAATCTCAATTATCATATAAACATCAACCTACAACAATAGAACCCAAATGAATAATCCAAAACTTTGAAAATGAGATGAATTTTTAATTTTGTTGTCTTGTTTTAAATGTATGTATTTTTTAGGGATACTTGAGATTTATATTTTTAAAATTGATCTTAATGTTTAATACATTTTGATTATTTGCATGAAACAAAAAAAATTATATTGACAAAGAATGATTTTTTTTAATTATAATTGTATTTTAGATAATCTAAATATATATATATAAATAATAATAAAGTCACACCAGTTATACCAATCGAACCAGTGGTCGACCCGATCTAACCGATCGAACCAGTAACCAGTAGAGTTTCCGATTCAATGACCGATCCGATTTTAAAAACACTGGGAAGGATGTCATGGCAAAGTCCAGGTTCTTAATTAGAGTCAGTTTGACCCTACTGTTGCATAATCAGTTTTAAAATAATTGATTATGGTAAAATTGCTTTTAAAAGAATTTAATTAATCCAACTTTTTGAAGTTGATTTTAGAAATATAAAATTTCATTTAATTTACAATAGTAACCTTATTTAAGTGCTAGATAACAGTTTTCAATAATATTCTTTAAATTTTACTGTTTACATGACATCACATTATAATTAAACTATTGAGGAGATGTTAACTAATTATAAAGTTTTTCTATTTTTACAATGAAAAATCATGAAACAGAATAATAATATAATCATTGAATTTGAGTCATTAAAGGAGGGGCATAATAGACTTTTGGGCGAATGAATGTTGTTGCGATTGCCGAAAGCAACTCAATAGTAGCTATTGCCGAGCCGTTGAATTTCGGATTATGAATCGCTAATGTGATTAGTTAGGTGGTGTTTTCAATTATGAATTTTTACATAGATTAGAGATTCTTAGAAAATCACTTAAAAGCAATGTTTTCAGAACTGGACCGGACAGTGAACCCGTGAGACGACTGGTTACTGGTTTTACTGGTCGAACCGGATGACATCATAATAATATAATAAATATATTTGATTTTAAAGTATATATAATGTGCATAAAATTTAAACATTATCCTACAATTGATTAAAAATATAATATTTTTTATATAATACTAAAATTAAATCATATAATATTTATCTAAATTATATCATAACAGTAATATGGTACTAATTTGTATGCTCATATAAATGATTATATTTCTTTATAAAAATTTAAAAGTGTAAGTTAAAAATACAACAAACTAAGAAATATATTAATTTTAAAATATAGTTATGTATAAAAGTTTAATATTCAAAGTCAAACTTGCATATTATATCGATTTGACTCTTTATCCTAAAAATAATATTGAAAAGAAATATTTTATAGAACAAATTTTAATAAAAATTTATTATTTGAGTATTAATTTTCATTCATAATGTGCAAAATATTTATTTGAGTTAATTATCTAATTTATAAATAAATTTGGCTACAAGTTTTTATAATTTATAAATTTGAATTTGTACTAACAATTTAACAAAAGTGTTGTAGCTCAAAGTGTTGTAGCCCAATTTTTACAAGAATTTTGAATTTATTTTTAACATTAAAAAAAATAAAAAATAAAAAAGGAAATTCAAAACCAGGTTGAACCGGTCCATACAGGTTCAGCGATTTCGACCGGTTCAACCCGGTTCAAACTGAGTTTTGGAGTAAGTGGTTTTAAGGGATAAACCGGACCGAACCAACCTTCAGTTTGCGTTCGATTTTAATAACATTGCTTAAAAGTAGTGAAAATAAAAAGTAGGTAGTGTTTGTATTTTAAGAGAAAATCTGTTATAAGTGGGTAGTGTTTACTAATTAAGAGGAAAAAAGAACACCAAAAGCTAAAAGCTACCTTTCATCAGCTTTTGCTTTTATGTCCTTTTTAACTTATTTTTAGAGAAGTTAAGGGTTTTTTGCACTTTGCACCCCCAAAACTTAGATTTAGCACTTTGCACCCTCCAAATATGAAAAATACAGCACTTTGCACCCTCTTTTATTTTCAAGCAAAAATTCAAGGGCAAAATAGGTAATTCAATAGAATTGGCACTTTGCACCCTCAAAACTTGAGAATTTCGCACTTTGTACCCCCAAAATAAAATTAGCATTTAAGAACAAATCACCAACTTCCACCCCCAAAACACTATAAATGGGTACTTTGCACCCCCAAAACACAAAATTGACACTTAACACCCTCAAATTTAAAAAATCCAAACCCTCGTTTTTTCCGTCAAAGTTGACTACCGGAGTGAAAAATTTCTAACGCAAAATATGTAATTCATTTTTTCACTTATATTTTGCAAATTTTATAATACAATTATAAATACTCGAATACTCATTTATCTCTCAATCTTTCTTTTCAACAATATAATCATAAATAACTAAATAAAGTACAAGTAAACTTCTCGAAGACCTATTGTCTACTTCAACATATCAAAGACCCATAAATAATTACCTATTTTGCCTTAAAAAAAAATTCACCTGAATGGTCAACTTTGCCGGAAAAAATGAGGGGTTTGAGGGTTTTTTTTTTAATTTGAGGGTGTTAAGTGTTAATTTTGTATTATGGGGTGCAAAATGTCCATTTATTGTGTTTCGGGGGTGCAAGTTGTTAATTTATTCTTAATTATGGAGTGTTATGTGCTAATATTATGTTGGTGGGGTGGGGGTAAAGTGACAAAGATCTACAATAGAATTACCTATTTTGCCCTTGAGATTTTGCTTGAAAATAAAAGAGGGTGCAAAGTACTGTATTTTTCATATTTCGAGGGTGCAAAGTGCTAAATTTAAGTTATGGGGGTGCAAAGTGCCTATTTTCCATATTTCGGGGGTGCAAAATGCAAAAAAACCAGAAGTTAATTCATAAGCTGATTATGAAAACACAATCATAAATACTTTTGAAGGAAAAAAGCAAAAACGTGATTCTTTTAAGTTATTGAAAATACCACCTTAATCTGACGGCCAAACATTCTGGTTTAGTGATTAGAGCCCAAACGTGGGTTTTGGGCTGCTCAATCGTGGGGCCAAACTGCACATTAGTATTATTTATTACTCCCCGCATTTTTTGTTATTTGACTGATTATTTTAGTTGCAAATTACTAAAAAAATGGTAAAATTGATAGAAAATTTAAAAATTTTACATTAAATTCCTATAAAAAAAAGTAATCCCTTCATTCCACAATACATGTTTTTTTTAGAGAGAAAAAAATTCCATAATACATGTTACTTTGAGATTTCAAGATAAACTTAAATGCTATTTTAACATTTTTCCTTTTTCATTAAAATTGGAATCCTGAATATATTCAATTTCTCCTTGTTTGGCCCAGCAAAACTTTGAAACAAATGGGCCAAAAATGTTCCGAACAAGGCCTTAGTTTCCCGCACTTCGTTTTCTTTATATATACGGTACAAAAGAAAGCCCTAAAATATTATAAACTAAATTCAAGGCTTGGACTTGAAGTAAAAATCTTTAACATGAAACAGGGTCGTGATGCTGAAATTTCCGATGATGCTCCGGAAATGGCCGGTAATGACATCGGCGGATTAACCTCATTACTTTACTTCTTCACTAGATTTCAGTGTCTACTCTACAGTATATCTTTTTTTATCATAAACCATGAATTGAAATATGCAATAATTAATCGTATGATTTCATCTTGTTTTGGGATCATCATATTTTTGGACAATTGTGCTGATTATGTTGATTTGATTCGCATTTGTGACTGATTTTTTTCTTAATTTTGTTCTTTTTATTTAGGCTATTTGAAACTTTACACATTAACTTGCACAGTGTATGAATATATGCTAGGTACTGGAGGTGAAAATATTGAGAGGAAAGAAAATATCTTAATATCCTTTTCAATTTGATCAAAATATTTTACTTGCTCTGGAGAGAAGTGCCATTAAGCGTGTTTGCGCGTGTTAGTCCATATTTTTTTCTACTAAAACTAAAATTATTTAGAGGCATGTGTTTTCACACTCATGTTATTAGTACAAAATCGAGACAATCGATCACAAAGTAAGTCTAACTCTTGCAGTTTGTTAGTGGTATGATGAATAATGTTTGCTATTTTTTATTAGGAGATGACGTCAACAAAGATGAACTGGAAGTGCCGCATCCCACCTTAAACGTGGTTGAAGAAATGTTGAAGTTTATGAGTATTGCGTGCCCTTCTGTGACCTTGGATGCCGACTCATCCACAAAGGCTTGCTTGCGTTATTTCGAGGAAGAGAAATTAAAAGTTAAACAGGTCTTAAATAATATTGACAGATCAATAGCCATTTCAATTGACGTGTTACGTGGTTACAAGCCGTGTGGTTCCTACGCTTATTTTATGTGTATGCAAGCGCACTTTATTGACGATGATTGGAAATTGACTAAAAGGGTTCTTTGTTATCACGAACGTTTTATTAACATGGATTATAATTCAATTGGTGCATCAATCTTGAAGCCGCTGAAGGATTGGAACATTGAGGATAAGGTATCTAACATTACTTGGAGACAACTTTATGAGTCTGATGAAGATGTTCTCAGAGTTAAAGCTCGAGTAATGAAGAAGAGAAGGTTGCCTCTTGGTGGATCCCTTTTTTCTGTTAGATGTGCTGATGAAATGTTTAGTGCAATGGCAGAAGAGGCATTTTACGAGATACGTAGGAGTAATTCTGTTGCCAAGAAGAAGATCGAGACGTTGAGTTGGTCCAACTCAGAACGCATGTGGCATATCAGAATCTCCAAGCTAAAAAATGATTTAGATCTGCACTCGAAGGGTGAATTCAACACGGAGCCTGTGCCATCAGATGATGAATGGGAAAAGCTTAAAGTTGTGCATAGATTGCTGGAATGTGCGTATAATGTAGCAAAGCTGCTATTCGAAACAAAGTATCCATCACCTGGTAACAAATTTCTCTACAATCTTCAGGGGCTTAGAACAATTTTAGTTAAAGAATGCACTAGTTCGGACACTTTTACTAGAGACGTGGCTGAGGTCATGCTTCGGGAGCTCGACGACTACTTGCACGATATGTTTCTGCTCTTGGCAGTTGCGTCGGTTCTAGATCCTCGCTGCAAGATGCATTACATCGAATATATGTCCTCCAAATTCGACGACGTAAAAAGTGGTCATGTTTTGGAGGCCATTCACAGCCTTGGTGCTTATTATACTAACATTGATATTCAAAAATCAAATTCAAAACCAGACAAAGAAAAAGTTGAGAATGAAACGGAAATGTGGTTACGTGAGTACAGTCAATTTGTCCAAACCAATAATCCTCCTAAAAAATCAGATTTAGATTTATATTTAGAAGACACTGTTTTGCCTTGGACGGACGAGTTTAATACGTTGGAATGGTGGAAATCCGAAGCTTCCAAGTATCCGGTTGTAGCAAAGATGGCTCGGGACATTTTGGCTATTCCATTGTCAGTTACTAAATCATATGATGCTTATCACCATGAAAGATGCCTTGATAAGGATGTTATTGCTTCAGGGCCAGAATTGATGAATGCATTGATGTGTTGCAGGAGCTGGTCCCTTGGCCTGTGAAATTGTTTCAATGTTTTTGCTAATGTAGGAATTTTTTTCTTTCTGAAACTGTTTCCATGTTTTTGCTTGGTTAAAATTAATTGATACATTTTGGGGACAAATTAAAGGGTATTTGACTGTTTAGTTAAATTTTGTGTTGATTGTAAACTCTATTACATCCTTCTTCTCAATCTTTATTGGAGAACGGTTAAAAAATTTCACTTTTGGTACCATAAGTGACCTTACTTTAAGGTTACGGTACCATAAGTTAAAAAACCAACTCATTTGGTACCATAAGTGACCTTACTTTTAGGTTACGGTACCATAAGTTAAAAAAACCAACTCATTTGGTACCAAAAGTAATGGGGCTCGACAGATTTGGTGCTTCCATAAAAAATTTGACGAAAATTTCAAGTTTGGAATTGACGAAAAATTTGCAGAATTGATTCTATTATTAAAGACTGCTGGCAAAATTTGTAAATTGTGGGGCAAACTTTGCCAACAATCTTTAATTATAGGATTAATTTGCAAAATTTTCAATAATTTTCCTTCCAAAATTGGAATTTCCGTCAAATTTTGACAGAAGTACCAAATATTTCAAATCCCATTAACTTTTGATACCAAATATGTTAGATTTTTTAATTCATGGTACCGTAGCCTTAAAATAAGCCACTTATAATATCAAAAACGATATTCTTCCTATAGTAATAATGGTGCGTTGAGGTGTGAAAGTGGGAAAGATGTCATGGCAAAGTTCAGGTTCTTAATTAGAGTCAGTTTGACCCACTGTTGCATAATTAGTTTTAAAATAATTGATTATGGTAAAATTGCTTTTAAAGGAATTGATTTAGTTATATTGATTTATCGTCTGGTTCCAACTTTTTGATTTTAGAAATATAAAATTTTCATTTAATTTACAATAGTAACCTTATTTGAGTGCTAGATAAAAGTTTTCAATAATATTCTCGAAATTTTACTGTTTACATAACATAATATTATAATAAAACTATTGAGGAGATGTTAACTAATTATAAAGTTTTTCTATCTTGTCATGTAACATACAATGAAAAATTATGAACAGAATAATAATAATACAATCAATAGTACATTTGAGCCATTAAAGGAGGGGTATAATAGACTTTTGGGCGAATGAATGTGCAGCGATTGCCTAAAGCAACTCAGTAGTAGCTTTTTACCGAGTTGTTGAATTTCAGGTTACGATTCGCTGACGTGATTAATTAATTTTGACGGTCAAACATTCTGAATTTAGCGATTTGAGTCCAAATGTGGGTTTTGGGCTGCTCAATCGTGGGCCAATCTGCCCCTTAGTGTATTTATTACTCCCCACATTTTTTGTTGTTTGACAGAAATGTATTAAGTCATTGCTTGAAGCAAAAGTTTCAAAACATCATTTTAATTGCAAACACTAAAACAATGGTAAAATTGATAGAAAATTTAACAATTTTACATTAAATTCCTATAAAAAAAAATACTTCCTTCACTTCACAATACAAGTTTTTTTATATAGAAAAAAATTTCCACAATACATGTCACTTTAAAAATTCAAGATAAATTTAAATGCTATTTTGATATTTTTACCCTTCTTCATTAAAATTGGGATCCTAAATATATTTAATATCTCCCAATTTTCAATGGGAAATAGAGAGATGGATTATGGGGAGTTACAAACTATTTAATTGTTTCTCAAGGGTAATTTTGTCCAACAACACTTTTATTTTCATAAAATTTAGAGCATTAATCGATTCCTTATAAATCCTTGTGAAAAATCTTAAACGATGGAATGAAGGGAGTAAACAATTATTTTTATCAAAACGACAAATAAAAAAATTTAGGGAGTATTTGTTTGCTATTTGTATGAACCACATACAATACTGTTAAAAACAATAACACCATGTGATGAAAAAAAAGAAAACAATAAATACACGTAGATTGTTTAATTAAGTATTTTTTTCATGAACTGTGCATGGTATGAATAGAACTAGATTCGGTAAAATTAAAATCCGTGAAAATTGATTAAAAAGTTTTATAACTAAACCTATATATACATGGTGTTACGTGGAGCCAGATTTGTTTTTCACCGAGTCATTATAAAATTAATTAGTATATATTACTAACAAACAATCTTATAATCTTTTAATAAAATTCTCAATAAATACTAACGACGAATTTGTCTTACATTACAATACTAATATGGAAGCAAACGTAAATGAACAAGATATATATTCATCGATTCAAAAATCCAATAAATTAATAAAGATTTCCTATCCCTAATAGGAATGTAATTGGAATTAATAAAGATTCCCAGTCCGAATAGGAATGCATTGACCGCTACTCTATAATAAATACATATCCAACTCTTCATTCTTTTCACACTTTTTTTTAACTCCTTTCATTAGTTTTTCCTTATTTAATTTTTACTCGATCTCTCTTACTTTAAGGTTATAGTTTTTAACTTAATTCATTGATTACGATGTCATCTCTTAAGATGATCGTATTGCAAACCTCTGATGGAGATATTTTTGAGTTGGAGGAGATCGTTGCCATCCAATCACAGACCATAAAACATATGATCGAAGAAGACTGCGCATACAGCACCATCCCATTGCCAAATGTCACATCGAAGACTATGGCTAGAGTTGTCGAATATTGCAAGCACCATGCACAAGCCGCCACAAAGACCGACACGCCCACAGACGAAAAAGTCGAGGCCGATTTGAAGGCGTTTGATGATGAGTTCATGAAGATTGATCAAAGCACATTGTTTGATCTAATTTTGGCGGCAAACTATTTGGACATCAAAAGTCTTCTTGATCTCTCATGTCAAACTGTTGCGGATATAATTAAAAGAAAGTCTGTGGAGGAAATCCGAACTTTTTTTAACATAAAAAATGACTTCACTCCGGAGGAAGAAGCGGAGATTCGTAAGGAGAATGCGTGGGCATTCGAGTAATGCGTGTCTTTATTACTTTATTGATAGTTTTGCTATATTTCGAGTAGTTCCTTAATTTGTAAAAAGTCTATTTATTCCGTACTAGTAATTGTTATTTTTAAGATTTGTGGTGTCGAGTTTTGATCAATGTACTTTTGCTTATTGTGAAACCTTATTCTAGTGTCATGACATATTGCTTATGTTTAATTGGCATGGTTTTGAAATTATTAATGTAGCATGTCCTGCGTAGTTTGATAGTGATGCATATACGACTCTCGGAAAGCGAACTACTCCAAGTTCAAATTCAAATCATAATTAGGTCTCCAATTGTCGTGATAAAGATTGCCTTGACAAAAAATTGACTTAGAAGATATAATTCATTTACTAAGCCAACTGTTTTTATTATGAGATGATTATGCACTTTTTTTTAATAAAAATATTAATATAGGACTAATTAATGCGGTTTCAAAAAATTTAAAAGTAAATTGGAGTTTTATATATAATATCAATACATTAATTCTGTACGATATCAGTACTATATAGCTTTATCAACATGTAACTGGTCTATTGAAAGGAACTACACTACAAAGTTGTGAATTAATATTCAAATTTTTGTTGGGAGAGGTTCCCATTAAATATGTGTGACACGATTCGAAATGGATTAAACCTTGAAAAATTAAAAAATTAAAAAAAAAAGTACTATAAAATTTTGCGAATTTATATAACAACTTAGGCTGTATATGCATCTAGTTTGCCTAGGTTTGGTTTCACTCAAATCGGGTCAAGCCCCATCAAGTAAAGAGTTTGAAGAGGTCTCAGGCAAAACTCCAAGTTTCAGATAAATCGAAACCTACACAATCCTACTTGAAACCTATAAAATCATTGATTTGACTGTCATCTATTTTTTACACATAAAGTTATTGATTTGACATCTACGACCTATTTTTCTTCTTCAAACCCCAACAATCAAACCTCATCCAAGTCATATCTCAAAGTTTCAAATCCACCAACTTTTATTTAATAATATTTTACAATCTCAATATTGCATTGAAACCATT
This sequence comes from Penstemon barbatus, assembly GCA_003313485.2. Lineage (NCBI taxonomy): Eukaryota > Viridiplantae > Streptophyta > Magnoliopsida > Lamiales > Plantaginaceae > Penstemon > Penstemon barbatus. The sequence goes on along the minus strand of CM064884.1, from coordinate 10,912,956 downwards.
ATCCAAATCAAGTTTCAAAAGTTTTGGCGAAACCTCTTAAATCAATTATTGAGACCAAACCGAGACCAAACCCAGCCAAACTACTTCCATATTAACCCTTAATGTTCAACTACTTTCAATTGAGCTGAAATTATAATCATTAACGATAAACCGAACTTATTTCTCCTCAATTATATTCTCCAATCCTATTTATTTGTGATGCGTTTGATCACTGAATCCATCCTTTCAGAATTTTTTACACCAACGCTAGATTGAGACTTTTTTATGCTTTGTTCTTAATTATATATATAGCTTAAATTAGTTTATTCTGCAAGCTATAATTCTTGGTTTTCAAAGAATTAATGTTTCTTCAAATTCTCTTTTCATTCAACTTACACTGGGTGAATAACACAATGATCGATATTATATATAATGGTCTTTTTTCACTTTGCACCTCAAAAACATACGAAATAGATATTTTGCACATCTAAAAAAAAAATTTAGCACTTTACACCCTGAGAGGCTGAGATAAGAGCAATCCAGTACTTTGCATTCTCTCTTAGACTATGTTGGTTTATTGATTTCAGTGGGTAAAATGATAACTAATATGCAAATGAACAATAGATGAAGCTCAGAACTACGTCACTGGATGCAAGAGAAAACATTTCCCTTGGTGTTTTACTAACTCAAATCCAAGAATCAAACATGGCTATTTCCTGTAAAGTTGACCACCGGAGTCAAAAAATCTCTGGAAAAATAGGTAATTCATTTATGGATATTTGGCACTTTGCACTCCCGAAACACGACAAATGGGCGCTTGCATCCCCGAACAGAATTAGCACTTAGTACCATCGAATTAAGAACAACTCAGTAACTTGCACCTCTTCAAAAAACAAAACTAACACTTAGTACTCTCAAATTAAGAAAAACTCAGCAATTAGCACCCGTCGTTTTCTTCTGGTAGAGTTGACCACTGGGGTCAAAAAAAATCTAGGAGCAAAGTATCCGTTTATCGCGTCTCGAGGGTGTAAGTTGCTGAGTTTTCTTAATTCAAGGGTGCTAAATGCTATTTTATGATAAAACATTTATAATACACGACCACTATTCTTTCATAAAAAAAATGTTTTTGCAAACACACCCTAACCTTTATAATACACGACCACTATTTTCTCTCTTTTTTTTTTTTTTTTTTTGCAAAAATATTCAATTATCTCAGCATTTATAATATATATTGATTCCCTCGGTTTTTAAAATTTTATTGGAGTATTTTATTTCATTTGGTTCATATTTTTTTATTTCATTATATCATTACTTATATTGATAGATAACTTCCGAATACATTGCTCTATAGTAAATTAAAATTCATAATAATTTTAAAATCACAGGGACATGAAAATAAACCAACCAATGTAACAGATTTCAAATTTTGGCTCTAATTAAACAGAAAGCAGAGAAATTAATTTTCCTACATTGGTGGTGAGATAAGGTACGAAATTTCACTTGGCGATCGCGTGTTGTTCTTGGGAATGAATGAGCCATTCGTTCTTCCTGCGTCTGAATTTTCTGTTGGGGAAAGTATTTGTCTTCCGATTGGGGAATTTACAATCTTGAAGATGATAATGTGACTTGTCATTTCCCATGCGATTACCGGTTAAAGATTCCTCCTCCTCCCATATGGATCGACCGTAGGAGTACTAATGATGGTGAAGTTTAATTAGTCCTACATTGAAACATTTTGTTGAGATTCACATAATTTGATTTGGACTAATGTTATTTTCGAGTTGTATTTATATAGATTGATTTTATAAAAGTGTAAGCCCAAGAAATATGAATCAAAGTTAAAATTTTCGTCGAGTTATATGTTTCAAATACTTCATCCGTCCCAATTAACTTTATCCATTTATAAAAATTATAACAAATAATTTGATTAATGTATTTCATTAATAAGTTGATAATATTATTATATAGCATCATATTTATTAATATTTAAAATATTTTATACACCACAAATATGAATAATTTAATATAATAAATCATTTAAAATATTAAAAAATTTGATCGAGTATTGTAGCTAATGGAGTAAACCTAATGAGACGGAGGAAATTGAATAATCTAAATATGCAACTATCAGTCCTTTTATTTAAAGATGGGTGAAATACAGTTTAGCCCCGTTAAAGTATGAGGGTGGTATCAATTACCCCCTAAAATATCACTTGTAACACTTTCTCTCGGTTATAGTTTTAGAGTTTTTATTTCAAAAATACCCCACGCATTTTATAAAAATAAATATTTTTTATTAATTTATCAACAAAAAATTGTCTCTTCATTATTAAAAATAATTTTTTTATTAATTTATTCACGAAAGGTTGTCTCTTCATTAAAGAGACAACCTTTCATTAATAAATTAATAAAAATTTTATTTTTAATAAAAGGGGTGGAGGTATTTGTGGAATAAAAACTCTAAAAACATAATATAGGGAATAAGTGTTACAAATGATACTTTAGGGGGTAACTGATACCACCACATACTTTGAGGGAAAAAACTGTATTTCGCCCTATATTATATTGTAATTGAAAATATGTTTAAAAATATTACATATCTTGGAAGAATAATTGATTAAACATATTGTTAGCGTATATTAGTGGGGAATCAAGGTTATTATTGATAAGATATTAATAAATAAAGGAAAAAATATGTATAAACTAAAGTTAGTGTGTATAATCAGGGAATAACCCGATTCATAAGATTCAACTTGATGCAACAATGCTATCTCCTACATCAAACTTGATACTTTTCATTACACATTCAACTTCGTTTTCCAAATGCAGTTCAAGAAGATATTTTCTCCATTCCTCCTAAGAGTATGTTAACATCTTCAAATTCATACACTCACCAACTTTCCCATCATATTCAAATCTTTTTCAATCCGCAAAACAAAATAAAGATCGAGATGACTGAACTCGACATCTAAACCTGTTCTCATCATTACATCATACAGCGAAGAAACTCAAATCCAAACTGCCATCATATGTAGCAGAAACCATGATTTACAAATAAGAGTAAACAGTGGAGGTCATGCTTATGAGGGACTGAAATGCAAAAATACCCCGTATGCTTTGCCTAATTAGTATACGGAAAACAAATGCGGTGTAACTTTTTTAGGAGTTAAATAGGATTATTATATATACACATACCATCTAACAAAAGACTGCAGTCGACGAGAAAAAGTTTAAGTCGATACTAAATTATGCTAGATACGATCTTTCAAGTTACACTTATGAGAACTGATAATTAACATAATAAAGAAGTTGATGAAGGAAGTACATAAATATGTTTCTAAGAAGACGGGGAAGGTACAATATCTACCACAAGCTAATCATTAATCAATCCTCTCAGGGTCTAATAGAGGGATGACAACAAGATATTGGCCATGGAGGAATCATAAGCAAAAATACCCCCTCATATACAATTCCGCCATCGGTACCCTCAAAATCCTCTTCAACTTCCAATTTTCTGGTCTTGATGTTGTATAAAATTAATCTACCATAATATCTCAAATACACAATATCTGAATCATATGGATGGAACGATAATGGTTCTAGAAATGTGGGTCTTGAAATAAGGTCACAAGGTATTATATCAAGATGACTAACTCTGTGTTGCAAATACCAATCTCCTTTATTCATTACCCAACTACTGAAACCCGAAATACGTATCGTACCATGAGATACTGTAAAATATCTCAGTTGTCCTTGATATTCAGAACAAAGACTACAGCTATTATAACAAGTTTCGGGCAATGCAATAATGTGGGCTTGATTAGGACTTTTGCGGGGATCATATGCAATCAATACATTTTCCCAAAGAATCCAATAAATAATTCCATTAAGAGCAGTAGACCGGCAATCCCCCTTGAAAAAAATCTCAATAGGTATGTCAATATGCACATTATACATCTTCCACTCACCAATTTCAGAAAAAAATACTTCACAGCTTGTCAACTTAGTTTGGGCATCAGACTCGAACATACGCACCACAGTAAACTCGAGAGAACTCCATCTTCGACATTTGCCACAAAACCCAGAGCTCCATCTCTCCCACAACCCTGAACGATCAAATCATTGGCACGCCGGTGCGGGGGAAGGGCAAGCCATTGCCCAGTTGCAGGATTGCATATCCTTAAAAAGGTAGTATAGAAAATGCCCTCACCCATGAACTTATATAGCACTAACCCATTACTCACTCCATAAAACCTATGATCTTTGTCGTGGGGCGGCCGTTGAACATAAGACAGAAAAAGTGGGGAAAAACTTGACCTTTTATCCAACAGATCATAATCAAGAAAAAGGGGTCTTTCAGAGTCATTCAAGTACATACGTGATCTGAAAAGAGTCCAATGCTGAAACCGCGGGAATGACAAGGCTCGGGAACAATAGAGACGAACAAAATAAGGATCTAAAATGATAGAGAGCCATTGTCTGGAGACTAGTTTGCACCTAAAAATCAACTTTTGAGGCAGCCTAATGAGCACCTCCTCTAACAGCCAACGGGGGATATCACCATCCTTAATAATCCTATCCGTAATCAAAGAATCAATATTATTCTTAAGTATCAAAGAATCCATCTTCTTTCAAAAACTCAATTGGCATGAATTTATTAACATACACATGCAATATTTTAAAACCCTTTGGGTGAAATCAACAAACACGTGGTGAGTGCCATTTGAAAGTAGGAAGGAGTTGGAAATCTTCGCTGTCTTTGAACAAATAAGGATTTCTAAAGATTATAAATTTGAAATATAACCTCAGCAATGGCAATTACTATTTAGTGAAGGTTAAAAACGTAGGATAAGAAGAACTGGGGAAGGAAGAAGAAGAATAAGTTGAATAACAGAGAGAGGAAGATCAGGGAGGGAGAAATTTTTTTAATAATTTAGAGAATTATGAATTTATTGGAAAACGAGTTACAAAATCAGTATTTATATTTGGGATTTTTGCACGTCACCACCCAGTTTTTTTCGATTTTCGCACTTTCCCCCCGAAACACCTTAAATGTGACTGTGCCCCCTGCTTTTATGTATGTTTGTGCACTTACCCCTCTGAAACGCCTTAAATGTGACCGTGTCCCCTGCTTTTATGTATGTTTGTGCACTTACCATCCCGAAACGTCTTAAATGTGATTGTGCCTCCTGCTTTTATGTATGTTTGTGCACTTACCCCCTCATACCAAATTTCGACTAGATTTTTAACTTACCATCCCGAAACGTCTTAATTGTGCCTCCTGCTTTTATGTATGTTTGTGCACTTACCCCCTCATACCAAATTTCGACTAGATTTTTCACCAAAACTAAAGCACATGCAAAACACACAAAATTTAATAGGGCAAACGGGTCACAAACATACATAAAAGCAGGAGGCACGATCACATTTAAGGCGTTTTGGAGGGGAAAGTACGAAAATTGAAAAAAACTGGGGGGTGATGTGCAAAAATCCCTTTATATTTTATATCAACCTTCTAATCCTAATCCTACTATGACTCAACTAACTTTAAGAAACAACTAGTAGGATTTAAGCTATTAAAATTAAAAGATTTTACAAATATATTAGTACTGAGGCTTATTTGATGCAGGAGTATATTACGAAAATATTGAAGATCAAATCTTGTAGAGTAATTTACTAATTTAAGTTATTTTGTTTACTTTGAAGTCCCTTAGATATTTCTATGATTAGGTGAACTATTTCTGTATTTAACTTTGCATTGCTTTCATTTTCATCAATTTTAACTACATTATTTTTATTCACTTTACTTTCGTTTTAATCTATTTTAATTACATTGATATTTTTCCTACTTTTCATCTATTCTTTATAACCGAACTAGCGTATACTCGTGCTATGCACAACACAGTATTAAATTATTATTTGATATAATACCTTTTTTTTAGATTATTGATATGACATACCTCAACTTGGTTCTTTAGTATAAGCAAAAAAGGAGTTACTAACTATTTATCTCCATATAAAAGTTTTACATTATTTTTCTGACATTTTTAAACTAAAAAATTATAAATTTAAAGTGATACCCCTCTTATATACTATAGTTTGACCCAATCAACTTACAATATTGCACTTTTAACCCCATACTTAGATAAATGTAGTATTTTACCCCTCATGTTATGATATATGTGACACTTTACCCCATATATTATAATAAATATGGGACTTTATATCCCTGTATGGGTACTTTAATCTTTTTAAGGAACAATTTTCATGCATACTCTCAATTTCGGAGTGCGTTATACTTTCCATTGGAAGGAGGCAAACTGCTCATTTAAAAATTTCACAAGACGGGTAAAATGCTATTTTCCAAATCGGGGAGGTGCGGAGGGTTTGGGATTAAAGATTATGCATTTCAAACAATTTACAGAGGAATAAATTTGCATTAACCCATTGAAAAAGTAAGTAAATCATGGATCAAATTCAGACATATTATGTGTAAATGAAAGGGGAAAAAACAAAATAAAAAAAATGACAAATTTTGATTTATTCGCATATGTTATCATTTAATCATCTAATTAATTCTTTATTGACTTGATCTCATTTTTAAGTTTGTTTCTGTCTAAGAACTTCTAACTTGCATTTTTTTTATAACTATTACAGGAAAATATTTGCATAGTTTGACCTCGGTACAATCTTCTTTTTAAGTAAATATAACATAAGCTTATATTTATTTTTCTCTTATATGTTTAGTGTATTGTGAAATTTTTGTGGTATTACAATAGTTAACTATTGTAGGATTTTTGTTTGAGTGGTTTATTAAATTGTATGATAATTTTGAGAGTTTTTGGTACTTTGTACCTTAGAATTATAGGATTTTGGTACTTGGTGTCCTGAAAATACAATTTACTTGGCACTTTGCATCCTAGTATATGGTTTGAAGAAAAAATTATTTGATGGCCGGAAGGGTATAATAGTGACTTTTTAATATTGTTGGCATTTGCGCCCTAAAAGTATTTGACACTTTACACCCTGAATATATTGAATGTTGACCTTTTGCAACAAAAAAAAAATATAAATTTTGGCATTTTCAACCTCGAATTAATATGTTAATCTAGATAATGTAAATAACATGCTAAATTTGTAAACATGTATTTTAGATATAAACTAAATAATCCTAGAGGATACTTGAAATTTAAATAAAGACAATGTCTTTTATATTCTAAATTTAATTGAGAGAAAATGTTAAAATAATTTATCATAAACTTAAGTAAATTAAATTAATAATAACATTTTTATGTTTGTTGTGCATATAAATGATCATTTTATCTCAACACCAACGATATTCATGAATTTTCTTAAGGAAAACACATTAGGGTGCAAAATGTCATACATATTATATTTTTAGGGTGCATAATGCCAAAAAATTTAAATCGGGGTGAAAAGCACAACATTTTATAAATATAGGGTGTAAATATCAACATTCTATATTTCTAGGGTGTTGGATGAAGATGAAGATGAAAGAAGTCAGAAATTAAGGGAAGGTTTTGATGATCTCCAAAACATCATCATCAGCTAAGTATGGAAAGCTTAGTTCCCTTAGAAGAATTTTGAACAAGTAAAAGAAGACATCAGAAGAGTTCAAAGTTCAAAGCTCAGAAGACTAGTGATCTCTTGCTGAAACAGCGAACAGAAGGGTAGGTCATCAGCCGAGTCAAATCAGATGAGTTCAGTATTTGATCAGCAGAGTACCTATCAGCAGAGTCGTTTTGATCAGCAGAGTTGAAGAGATCAAGAGATTAGTCCAACGGTAATAAATGCACTTAGTGTAATAAATGCTGAAAGAGAAGGGTAGTAATGGCAAATGATTGAAGATATCCTCGGATCAGCAGAGTGCATTAAATGCAGCATTAAATGCGATGGACAGAAAGGTACTGTACACTGTACGATTGCTGCAGGGAGCCGTTTTAAAAAGAGCTGAAGGATGGATTTGAAGATGTGATTTCCTTCAACGGTCATAAATTCAAATCCAAGTATAAATAGAGCAAAGTTCGAAGAGAGAATAACACAACAACAATCAGAGATCGAAATTTTGAAGCAGAATTTCTCTAAGTCTCAAAAGCTCGAACAGCTCACTCGTCTGGTGGAAGTCATCTGTTGACAGAAACCAAGTTGAAGAAATCAGAAAAACATTATCTGAGTGATTTTGTAATAGCTGAGTGTTGTGCGAAGTTAGAATCCATCTTTGTGAGTGATTCTACTTCAGAGGATAGGTTTTCTTTGTGATTTCCTATTGCGAGCTTACAGCCTTCTCATTAGTTGTTTAGGTGTAAGTGGAGAAATATTGTAATCTAAGTGATTATAGTATAACCCAGAATCTGTGTGATCTGGAAGAGTGGACTAAAGGATTTTTATCCATATAACCACTATAAAAATTCTTTGTGTTATCTTGCATTTAAAGTTTTCTTCATATTTTAAAGTTTGCATATTTAAACACTTTGAAATGTCTAAAAGATTTTAAAAGTAGTTTGTAAGAACTGGGGATAAAATCTTTCAAGAACTTAGTCTACTTGTGAAAAACACTTTGAAACAATCCGCTGCAAGTAAACTCTTTGAAAAACTGTTTTGCTGAAAAACAGCTAAGTTACTGTAAGAAGAGTGGTCAGTCGTCTGTTCAAGATTTGTTCACGATCAGACTAGTCTGCTTACTGTTCTTCATCAGCTTAGTCTGCTGACAGAAGACTGAAAAGTTTTTAAGTTCAAAAATTTTCAGAGGTCTATTCACCCCCCCCTCTAGACCTCATCTGACCACTTGGGACCAACAAGTGGTATCAGAGCAGGTGGTTCATTTGAATCAACTGCCTGATCAACGAGCTTGATCCAAGTGTTTTTCAAAGGTTTTTGAAAACTTTTTCAAAAGAGCATTTTTTTTTTAAAAATCAAAACTTTTTGAAAATGGAATGCATAAACCATGTTCCCCACATTGCTGGCATGTCCTTCGAAGACTGGAAAATCAGGATGGAGATTTTCCTCGCTGCCTACAATGACAACATGTTCACCTGCATCACAAAAGGTCCATTCAAGTTCACCAAGACGATAAAAATCAATGAAGTTGATACCGTGGTGGAAAAAGACTTGAGCGAAATGACAGCTGAAGAAATCAAGCTGTTCAACTTGGACAAAATTGGAAGATTTATCATGACTAAAGCCCTGGACAATGATCGGTTTGACAAGATCAAACATTGCAAATCTGCAAAAGAGATGTGGGACAAAGTCAGAGATATGAGCGAAGGCAATGATGCTATCAAGGAGCATCAGCTGAGTGTTGCTCTAGAAAAGCTAGATAACTTCAAGATGAAGTCCTCTGAAACCATTGATCAGATGGATACAAGGTTTACAAGAATATTAAATGAAGTATTGAAGCTTGGAAAAACCTTCACAGACAAGGAGATAACCATCAGAGTACTGAAGGCCTTACCTCCTAAGTTCAACATGAAGGTGACAACGATGGAAGAATCAAGGGATCTGGGGAAGATCTCCCTTACAGAGCTGTTTTCTGTACTCAAGGCGTATGAGTATAAACTGCCTAGGATGGGTATTGAAGAAACCTCAACTTCAGGACCCACAGCTGCACTTGTTGCTGCTGAAAACACCAGAAGACCAGCACAGAAAAGCAAAGAAGTGGACTCATCTGATGAAGCCACTCTACTCAACAAGAAGGAGTACACTGCTGGAGACGTTGCACTGTTGATGAATAATTTCAAGAAGTTCTACAAAAGAAAAATGAAGAACAAATACAACAATGCTTCCACTTCTAAACCTAACTTTTCTTCTCAAGATAAAGATGATTATAAATCAAAACTAATGTGTTACAACTGCAGGAAATTGGGACACTTCATCAAAGACTGCCCATATCCAAAAGCAGAAAAGTACACTGAAGAGGAGAAGAAAGTAAGAAAAGAAAGAAAGCATCAGAGAGGGAAAGCAATGATGGCTGAAGCAGAAAAGCTTGCTGTTGTCTACTCATCTGATTCAGATTCAGACTCGTCTGATGAAGAATCTTCTGATGAAGAAAAACCTGCTCTCCTGTGCCTGATGGCAAAGGACTCTGATGACTCTGAGGATGAGGTAACTCCTCAAAATAATGAATTGTTTGATTCTCTAGAGCAAATGATGTTAAATAATACTACTATTGCTGGAGAATTTGTTAAGCTTAAGGAAGAGATGAGCTTGCTAAAAGAGCAAAATAACTCACTGAAACTTAAAGCTGAAAAGCCAAAAGAATCAGTCGAGTATAAACAGCTTGAGCAAGAGCATGAATCTCTGAAAGCTGAATGTGAAGTTTATAAAGGAAAAATCATGGAACTTGAAAAAGTTATCGAGTCTCATGCAAAATCATCTGTTGCATCCACGCATACATCTAGTAAACAGAAGATGCCTTTAGAACAGGATAAGCAAGAGTTGAACCATACTGAAAAATTCATATCAGCTGACAATAGTAAGGTCATTCTGTATGTTCAAACTGCTAGACCTACTTCACCTGAGAATGTGGTAAAGGAGAAGAAATCTCCTAAGGCTAAAAAGAGCAAAGAGCCTAGTGTAGGAAATAAGACTAGTAAGACCAAACAGCAGAGTCCTAAGAAGTCTGCTGATAAAGCTAAAGTCAATCAGACCAGTGGTAAAGCTAAGTCTAAACAAGTTGAGCAAGCACCTAGTAAGCCAAAGAAGCATAAGAACAAGAAAAATCAAAATGCTTGGTATGGAAATGAGTCATATTATGTGCAACCTGCTGCATATCATCCTATGTATCATGCACCTCAATTTCCTAGTTACTATGCACCTTACCCTGCTCATCCAATGCATGCATATCCTGCTTATCATGCACCTTACCCTGCTTATGAACATTATTCTTATCATACTGATCATCAACATGACTTATCTGATAATTATGATGAAAATAAAGCTGTTCATACTCCTGTGAAAACTCAGAAACCTAAGAAGCCTAAGACTTCAACATCTTGGGTTGTCAAAGGTGGAACTAATCCTTCAGGACCCTCTCAATAAGGGTACCTAAAACAATTTTATTTTTGTTTTGTAGGTTAGGATTAGGAGTAGGAGTAAAGTAGAGAAGATTTGGTACTTGGACAGTGGTTGTTCAAGACACATGTGTGGAAACATACATGAGCTGACTGATGCAGTTGCTGTGGATGGTCCAAAGGTTACTTTTGGAGACAGCAAAGAAGGCAAGATTAAAGCTAAAGGAAGATTAATCAGAGGGAACATAGAGATATCTGACGTCTCATATGTCAAAGGCCTCAAATATAATCTGCTGAGCATAAGTCAATTTTGTGACAAGGGATATTCAGTCATCTTCTCAACAGATAAGTGTTTTGTCGAACAGATTGGTACAAAGAAGGTAATTTTATCTGGAAGACGACAAGGGAATGTCTACATAGTCGACTGGGATTCTGCTGACAAGAATTCAAGTGTTTGTTTGGTTGCATCTGCACCAAGTGAAGTGAGTTGGCTGTGGCACAAAAGGATGAATCACTTAAACTTCAAGACCATAAACAGATTAATCAAGAATGATTTGGTAGAAGGGATTCCAAAAGCAGTCATGAGCAAAGACAAGCTCTGTGACGCCTGTCAGAAGGGTAAACAAATCAAGTCATCTTTCAAAAGCAAGAAGCACCAATCTTCTGAAAGGATTTTGGAGCTATTACATATGGACTTATTTGGACCCATTGATCCAGTCAGCAATGGTGGAAAGAAATACTGCCTAGCTGTTGTGGATGATTATTCAAGATATACTTGGGTGATATTCATGAAAAAGAAGAGTGAAACCAAGGAACATCTTACTAATCTGATGGAACTGATCCAAAATGAGAAGACTATCAAAATATTGAAGATCAGATCAGATAGAGGGACAGAGTTTACAAACTCTACTGTTGAAGAGTATTGTAGTATCAAAGGAATACATCATGAGTACTCTGCTGCAAGAACCCCTCAACAGAATGGTGTTGCTGAAAGGAGAAACAGAACACTAAAGGAAGCTGTCAGAACCATGATAGCTGAAGCTAAACTGCCTCAAAGATTTTGGGCAGAAGCAACAAATACAGCATGCTATACCCAGAACAGATGTATGATCAACAAAAATCAGAACAAGACTCCGTATGAAGTTTGGAACAACAGGAAACCAAACATTCATTACTTTAAGATTTTTGGTTGTAAATGTTTTGTATTGAATAATGGGAAAAATCACCTTACTGCATTTGCAGAAAAGGCTGATGAAGCTGTTTTTGTAGGATACTCATCTGTTAGTAAAGCTTATAGAGTTTTCAATAAAAGAACATTACTAATAGAAGAATCTATCCATGTAGTATTTGATGAGCCAAGTCAATCTTCTGAAAAGAATCAAAGTGTTAATCAAGATCTGTCTACTGATCTACAGAAGTTAGACATTGGAAGAAATGAAGAATATGTTCCCATCATACTACCTAATCTTAATTCAGCTGATAACTCAAGTGCTGTTCATAATCACAGTGCTGATTGTCTAACAGACGAGTTGCAAACAGCTGACAGACCAGAGACTGTTCAACAGACTGCAAATGTTCAACAGACTACTACTGCAACTCCAACAGTAGTGTTGCAAGATCATAACAGAGGACAACATTCAGACCTGCAACCTGATCTCAGATGGCTCAGAAACCATCCACCAGAGTTGGTGATTGGTGATCCATTAGATAGAGTAAAAACAAGAAGAGCTGCTGCACAAGATGCCATGTTTGTCACTTTTCTATCTCAAATAGAGCCTAAGCAAATTGAAGAAGCTCTAAATGATTCCTTCTGGATAGAAGCTATGCAAGAAGAGTTGAATCAATTTGAAAGGAATGAAGTCTGGTACTTAGTTCCTAGACCAAGTCATCAAAGGGTAATTGGCACTAAGTTGGTTTTCAGAAATAAGATGAATGAAGATGGTATTGTTACCAGAAACAAAGCAAGACTAGTGGCCAAGGGTTATTGTCAAGAAGAAGGAATTGACTTTGATGAAACTTTTGCACCAGTAGCAAGACTTGAAGCAATCAGACTGTTTCTTGCCTATGTTGCTTACAAGAACTTCACTGTCTATCAGATGGATGTGAAGTCTGCTTTTCTCAATGGAGAATTGCAAGAAGAGGTATATGTTGAACAACCTCCTGGATTTGAAGTCTATCAAGAAGAGGACAAAGTGTATCGTCTGAAGAAAGCCCTCTATGGACTGAAACAGGCTCCAAGAGCATGGTATGATACCCTATCTGATTTTCTTTTAATTAAAGGATTTCATAAAGGTAAGGTAGATAAAACCTTGTTCACAATTGAATGGGAGAATCATATATTGATTGTGCAAATATATGTGGACGATATTATTTTTGGTTCAACTAACCAACAGATGTGTGATAAGTTCTCCAAGCTGATGCAGAATAAGTTTGAAATGAGCATGATGGGTGAACTTAATTATTTTCTTGGTTTACAAGTCAAACAGCTGCCTGATGGAATCTTTATAAATCAAGCAAAATACACAAGAGATCTGTTCAAGAAGTTTGGTATGGAAACTAGCTCTACTGCTACTATTCCTATGTCTACAAGTCTTCGCTTGGATAAAGATGAAGATGGCAAATCAGTAGACATAACCAAATATAGAGGCATTATAGGGTCACTGTTATATCTAACAGCAAGCAGACCTGACATAATGTACTCAGTTGGGGTCTGTGCAAGATTTCAATCAAACCCCAAAGAATCTCATCTCTTAGCTGCCAAGAGGATATTGAAATATGTTAAAGGCACTCAAGAATTGGGATTGTGGTATCCTAGAGAATCTGGATTTGAGCTTATTGGTTATTCAGATTCAGACCTTGCTGGCTGCAAGATTGACAGAAAGAGCACAACAGGTGCCTGTCAGTTCTTAGGTAGTCGTCTGATCTCATGGATGAGTAAGAAACAAACCTCAGTTTCTATATCTACTGCTGAAGCTGAATATATAGCTGCTGGAGCTTCTTGTGCACAGATACTTTGGTTGAAGCATCAACTAGAAGACTATAACATCAAGATCAGTGGAATTCCAATCTACTGTGATAATACAAGTGCAATCTCACTTACTCAGAATACTACAAGTCATTCAAGGACTAAACATATAGAGATCAAGCATCACTTCATTAGAGATCATGTGGAAAAAGGCAATGTTATGATAGAGTATGTTCATACTGACAATCAGATTGCTGATATCTTCACTAAACCTCTAAGTGAAGCAAGGTTCTCAACTCTAAGAGCTGAGTTAGGACTACTTAATTTGGATGCATAAGCTGAGGGGGAACTCATCAGAAGACTGGAGTTCAACAGCTTAGTTATCCGTTATTTTATTCAAGAATTAACTTTCAACAGACTAGTTAGCTTATGGATTCTTAAAGACAGGGGGAACGTTGT
>CM064884.1:10542368-10789787 GCA_003313485.2 Penstemon barbatus | reverse complement strand
TTCTTCAGCATCTTCAGACTTTTTCTTTTATCAGGCAGGGTGCTTTTAATTTTCTTGGCCTCCTCCAATGCAAAGCCTTTTGCATAACTATGCATGACATCTCTTACATAGCTGGGATCTAGGGCCTTTTGAATGGAGTTTGTCTTCAGCCAAGTCAGAACCCAACGTTCTTCATCAACCAACTCCTTCATGCTTTGAAGTTCTGCTATTGACTTATTCAACCTGTTGTCTCTCCAACTGATGTACCTTGGTTTCTCCTGGTTGAACAGAGTCCTTAGCATTAGCTTTTGATCATAGTAAGCTAAGGACTTCTCAAACTTCTTGAAAAGCTCCTTATCAGCATATACTATTTCAAAGGCTTTTCTGACTTCAAATTTATCCTTGGACTTGACTTTGGGGGCAGGCAGTAAGATCTTCTTCTTGTCTTCTTCTTCATTTCTGCCTTCTCCAATCTTGATGCCACCTCCATGGACAGGTCCATAGGTATCAGTCTTGCTCTTTTCAATCACCATAGCCAGTTCAGCATCCTCAGCAGCTTTTCTCTCTGCTTCAGACATTCTTCTCCTGGCCTCATCCTTAGCTTCTTGAGCCTTGCTTAGCTCAAGTGCCTTCTTTTCTTCCAATTCATCCTGTTTCCTCTGTTCAGCTTCCTCCCTTGCTTTCTTGTCAGCTTTGGAAATTTTCTTTTTCCTTAGCACTATTTTTCTCTTTCCTTTATCAGCAGGGGCTGGTCCAGCAGATGATATGGGAGCAGCAGCTATAGGATGTATGATTTGAACATCTGGATCTTCTTGAGGTTGAGCAGCCTCAGCAGTTGGTGCAGATTGAGTGATCTGTTGCTCATCAGCTTTGTCAGCAGTAGAAGCTTCAACAGCTTCAACTGGTCTTTCAGCAGATTTTGGACTTGATCTCACCAAGTCCACCAACTCAGTCTCTTTCTCTATGAAGGTCATCTGCTTCCTTGCAGACTTCTTGGTTCTTCCTTCACGGTAGACAGGAGCAGCTGTATTTCTCTGTTGGCTCCTTGTTCTTTGAGAGATACCTTCAGCAGGCTTCTCTGCTGATGGAGTTCTTGATGGTGATGCAGGGGATCCAGTCCTTACATCAGCAATTATGCTTTCAACAATTCTTGTGGCTTCAGCAGCAGAAGTCACTTTCTCCATCTGCTTGGCTTCTTTCTTTTTAGGCTCAACAGTAGCCTTCTTCTTTTTAGTCTCAACAGCCAGGCTAGCTGTTTTGACTAATCTTCTTTGTCTTTTGGCAGGGACTTCCTTCTGTCCCTCATCATCAGCTTCCTCAGGCTCATCAGCCTTCCTCTTCAGAACTGGCAGGTATTTGTTCATGGCCTTAGACTTGTGAATCTCCTTGCCATTCGTCATAGTACAACCCAGTTTGGATAGCAGGTAACTGATCGTAATCCTGTGGTTGGTGTGAGGACCCTTTCCTTTCTTGTCATCCAGGAAATCAGCTAAGATGTACCATACTATGATGGACCAGTTGACTTCCATTCCATAGTAAATGGCAGCCATGATGCTGAATCTTTTCATCGTAACAGCATCCAGAGAAAAAGTGCAATTTTCAATCAGTTTTGATACCATATCAGCCATCCGCTGATATTCATTCCTCAGTTGCTTCTTCCTTATGTTTCCAGAAAACACTTCTCCCTCTTTGGCGCAGATCGCCCAGAACTGTTGGTGCTTGTCCTCCGTCAGTATAGTGACGTCATGTCTTCCACTGTTGGGAAGCCCAAACGTCTCATGAAGAACAGCTGGGGTGATGGTGATAGACTTGTCTCCCACTGTAGCCTTAATCTCCAGTGAGTTGTAGTCAGCTTTCGATGTGTTGTAGTACTCCATCACTTGGTCAGTCCAGATAACTCCTTCGTGATTTTCCATGAAGTTCACCAGCGAAGCAGCTTTGAACTTTTCGAGCAGTTCTTTCATCTGATCCGTACCGGATTGGTAGTAGGAACCATACACGAGATACATTCCTTCAGCAGCCATTTCAGATCTGTAGGAGTAGGAAGAAAAACGAAGAAGGTTTTTGCAGAAAAATTGCTCGAAATTCTCACAAGTACTTTTGAAGATTTAGGGTGCGTAAAGAACGACTCGACTGATCAGATGAGAATTTATAGAGTTGGGGTATGTCGGTTTCCGTGATATCCGCCAACCGTTAGATTCGTTTTTCTGTCAGTGATGATCGTGTGGCTTCTGTTACGACCTTTCAAATTCAAAAGATATTTTAATGAAGAGCGGGAATATGTACAGCCCAACATTTATTTATAAAAGCGTGTTTTGAATAAAACGTTTTAAGTAGCTCGCTTTTATTTAAGTAATCAGATGAGTATAATAAACACTTATCTGATGGACTACTGTCCTGATGACAATGCTGTTATCAGAGAATGCCAATAGCTGATAACCTTCCTCAGCTGTTTGTCAATCCAGCTAGATAAAATACTCTTGATCTTCGATAGTTAAGTCTTCTGTTGAAAACATAACTTCAACTAACTGTCATTAACAAATTTCATCTTTAATTCAGAAGTACCGCTAGTCTTACACGTTCCCCCTGAGTTTAAGAATTCATAAGTTAACTAGTCTGTTGAAAGTTAATCCTTGAAGATAATAAAGATGAGTAAGCTGTTGAACTCTAGTCTTCTGATGAGTTCCCCCTCAGCTTATGCATCTAATTTTAATAATCCCAGTTCAGCTCTTAGAGTTGAAAACCTTGTCTCACTTAGAGGTTTTGTGAAGATGTCAGCAATCTGATTTTCAGTAAACACATATTCTATCATGACATTTCCTTTCTCCACATGATCTCTAATAAAATGATGTTTGATCTCAATATGTTTAGTCCTTGAATGACTTGTAGTATTCTGAGTAAGTGAAATTGCACTTGTGTTGTCACAGTAGATTGGAATTCCACTGATCTTGATGTTATAATCTTCTAGTTGATGCTTCAACCAAAGTATCTGTGCACAGCAAGCTCCAGCAGCTATATATTCAGCTTCAGCAGTAGATATAGAAACTGAAGTCTGTTTCTTACTCATCCATGAGATCAGACGACTACCTAAGAACTGACAGGCACCTGTTGTGCTTTTTCTGTCAATCTTGCAGCCTGCAAGGTCAGAATCTGAATATCCAATAAGCTCAAATCCAGACTATCTAGGGTACCACAATCCCAATTCTTGAGTGCCCTTAATATATTTCAGTATCCTCTTGGCAGCTAAGAGATGAGATTCTTTGGGGTTTGATTGGAATCTTACACAGACCCCAACAGAGTACATGATATCAGGTCTGCTGGCTGTTAGGTATAACAGTGACCCAATAATGCCTCTGTATTTGGTTATGTCTACTGATTTGCCATCTTCATCTTTATCCAAACGAAGACTTGTAGACATTGGAATTGTAGCAGTAGAGCTAGTTTCCATACCAAATTTCTTGAACAGATCCTTTGTGTATTTTGCTTGGCTGATGAAGATTCCATCAGGCAACTGTCTAACTTGCAAACCAAGAAAATAGTTAAGTTCTCCCATCATGCTCATTTCAAACTTGTTCTGCATCAGCTTTGAGAACTTATCACACATCTGTTGATTAGTTGAACCGAAAATAATATCGTCCACATAAATTTGCACAAGCAAAATGTGTTCTTCCCATTCAATAGTGAACAAGGTTTTGTCAACTTTACCTTTGCGAAATCCTTTAATTAAAAGAAAGTCAGATAAAGTATCATACCATGCTCTTGGAGCCTGTTTCAGTCCATAAAGGGCTTTCTTCAGACGATATACTTTGTCCTCTTCTTGATAAACTTCAAATCCAGGAGGTTGTTCAACATAAACTTCTTCTTGCAATTCTCCATTGAGAAAAGCTGATTTCACATCCATCTGATAGACTGTGAAATTCTTGTGAGCAGCGTAGGCAAGAAAGAGTCTGATTGCCTCTAGTCTTGCTACTGGTGCAAAAGTTTCATCAAAGTCAATGCCTTCTTCTTGGCAGTAACCTTTGGCCACTAGTCTTGTTTTGTTTCTGGTGACTTCACCATCTTCATTCATTTTATTCCTGAATACCCACTTAGTGCCAATGACTCTTTGATGACTTGGTCTAGGAACTAAGTACCAGACTTCATTCCTTTCAAATTGATTTAGCTCCTCCTGCATAGCTTCAATCCAGTTGGAGTCACTGAGAGCTTCTTCAATCTGTTTAGGCTCAATTTGAGACAGAAAACTAGCAAACATAGCATCTTGTGCAGCAGCTCTTCTTGTTTTCACTCTGTCTAAAGGATCACCAATCACTAACTCTGGTGGGTGATTTCTGAGCCATCTGAGATCAGGTTGCAAATCATAATGTTGTCCTTTATCTTGATCTTGCAACACTACTGTTGGAGATACAGTAGTAGTCTGTTGAACATTTGCCGTCTGTTGAACAGTCTCTGGTCTATCAGCTGTTAGCAACTCGTCTGTTAGACAATCAGCTCTGTGATTTTGAACAGCACTTGAGTTATCAGCTGAGTTGATATCAGGTAGTATGATGGGTACATATTCTTCATTCTTTCCAACATTCATCTTCTGTAAATCAGTAGACATATCTTGATTAACATTTTGATTCTTTTCAGAAGATTGACTTGGCTCATCAAATACTACATGAATGGATTCTTCTATTAGTAATGTTCTTTTATTGAAAACTCTATAAGCCTTACTAACAGATGAGTATCCTACAAAGACAGCTTCATCAGCCTTTTCTGCAAATGCAGTAAGGTGATTTTTACCATTATTTAAAACATAGCATTTACAACCAAATATCTTAAAGTAATGAATGTTTGGCTTCCTGTTGTTCCAAACTTCATATGGAGTCTTGTTTTGGTGCTTGTTGACCATGCATCTGTTTTGGGTAAAACATGCTGTATTTGTTGCTTCTGCCCAAAATCTTTGAGGCAGTTTAGCTTCAGCTATCATGGTTCTGACAGCTTCCTTTAGTGTTCTGTTTCTCCTTTCAGCAACACCATTCTGTTGAGGGGTTCTGGCAACAGAGTACTCATGATGTATTCCTTTGATATTACAGTACTCTTCAACAGTAGAGTTTGTGAACTTTGTCCCTCTATCTGATCTGATCTTCAATATTTTGATACTCTTCTCATTCTGGATCAGTTCCATCAGATTTGTAAGATGTTCCTTGGTTTCACTTTTCTTCTTCATGAAAGTCACCCAAGTATATCTTGAATAATCATCCACAACAGCTAGGCAGTATTTCTTTCCACCGTTGCTGACTGGATCAATGGGTCCAAATAAGTCCATGTGTAGCAGCTCCAATATCCTTCCAGAAGATTGGTGCTTCTTGCTTTTGAACGATGACTTGATTTGTTTACCCTTCTGACAGGCGTCACAGAGCTTGTCTTTGCTCATGACTGTTTTAGGAATCCCTTCTACCAAATCATTCTTGATTAATCTGTTGATGGTCTTGAAGTTTAAATGATTCATCCTTTTGTGCCACAGCCAACTCACTTCACTTGGTGCAGATGCAACCAAACAAACACTTGAATTCTTGTCAGCAGAATCCCAGTCGACTATGTAGATATTTCCTTGTCGTCTTCCAGATAAAATTACCTTCTTTGTACCAATCTTTTCAACGTAGCACTTATCTGTTGAGAAGATGACTGAATATCCCTTGTCACAAAATTGACTTATGCTCAGCAGATTATATTTGAGGCCTTTGACATATGAGACGTCAGATATCTCTATGTTTCCTCTGATTAACCTTCCTTTAGCTTTAATCTTGCCTTCTTTGCTGTCCCCAAAAGTAACTTTTGGACCATCCACAGCAACTGCATCTGTCAGCTCATGTATGTTTCCACACATGTGTCTTGAACATCCACTGTCCAAGTACCAAATCTTCTCTACTTTACTCCTACTCCTAATCCTATCCTACAAAACAAAAATAAAATTGTTTTAGGTACCCTTATTGAGAGGGTCCTGAAGGATTAGTTCCACCTTTGACAACCCAAGATGTTGAACTCTTAGGCTTCTTAGGTTTCTGAGTTTTGACAGGAGCATGAACAGTTTTATTTTCATCATAATTATCAGATAAGTCATGTTGATGATCAGTATGATAAGAATAATGTTCATAAGCAGGGTAAGGTGCATGATAAGCAGGATATGCATGCATTGGATGAGCAGGATAAGGTGCATAGTAACTAGGAAATTGAGGTGCATGATACATAGGATGATATGCAGCAGGTTGCACATAATATGACTCATTCCATACCAAGCATTTTGATTTTTCTTGTTCTTATGCTTCTTTGGTTTACTAACAGTTTGCTCATTAACAGACGACTTAGTTTTCTCACTAGTCTGATTAGTCTTAACCTTATCAGAAGACTTCCTAGGACTCTTCTGTTTGGGTTTACTAGTCTGTTTTCCTACACTAGGCTCTTTGCTCTTTTTAGCCTTAGGAGATTTCTTCTCCTTTACCACTTTCTCAGATGAGGTAGGTTTAGAAGTTTGAACATACAGAATGACCTTACTATTGTCAGCAGAAATAAATTTTTCAGTATGATTCAATTCTAATTTATCCTTTTCTAAAGGTGTCTCCTGTTTACTAGATGTAGGCATGGATGCAACAGTTGACTTATCATGAGACTCGATAATTTTCTCAAGTTCCATGATTTTTCCTTTATAGAACTCACATTCAGCTTTCAGAGATTCATGCTCTTGCTCAAGCTGTTTATACTCTGCTGATTCTTTAGGCTTTTCAGCTTTAAGTTTCAGTGAGTTATTTTGCTCTTTTAGCAAGCTCATCTCTTCCTTAAGCTTAACAAATTCTCCAGCAATAGTAGTATTATTTAACATCATTTGCTCTAGAGAATCAAATAGTTCATTATTTTGAGGAGTTACCTCATCCTCAGAGTCATCAGATTCCTTAGCCATCAGGCAGAGGAGAGCAGGTTTCTCTTCATCAGAAGATTCTTCATCAGACGTGTCTGAATCTGAATCAGATGAGTAGACAGCAGCAAGCTTTTCTGCTTCAGCTACCAATGCTTTTCCTCTTTGATGCTTTCTTTCCTTTCTGATTCTCTTCTCTTCCTCAGTGTATTTCTCTGCTTTTGGATATGGACAGTCCCTGATGAAATGTCCCAATTTCCTGCAGTTATAACACATTAGTTTTGCTTTATAATCATCTTTTTCTTGAGAAGAAGAGTTTGGTTTAGAAGTAGAAGCAGCATGATTGTATTTGTTTTTCATCTTTCTCTTATAGAACTTCTTGAAGTTGTTCATCAATAATGCTACATCTCCAGCAGTGTACTCCTTCTTGTTGAGTAGAGATGCTTCATCAGATGAGTCCACATCTTGACTTCTGTGTGCTGGTCTCCTGGTGTTTTCAGCAGCAACTAAGGCAGCTGTGGGTCCTGAAGTTGAGGTTTCTTCAATACCCATCCTAGGCAGTTTATACTCGAATGCCTTGAGTACAGAAAACAGCTCTGTAAGAGAAATCTTCCCCAGATCTCTTGATTCTTCCATAGCTGTCACCTTCATGTTGAACTTGGGGGGCAGGGCCTTTAGAACTCTGACGGTGATCTCCTTGTCAGTAAAGGTCTTTCCCAGCTTTAGAACTTCATTCAACGTTCTGGTAAACCTGGTATCCATCTGATCAATGGTCTCTCCAGATTTCATCTTGAAGTTGTCCAGCTTCTCCAAGGCAACACTGAGCTGATGCTCTTTGATGGCGTCGTTTCCTTCACTCATGTCACGAACCTTGTCCCACATCTCCTTTGCAGTTTTGCAATGTTTGACCTTGTCAAACCGATCATTATCCAGGGCTTTGGTCATGATGAAACGGCCAATTTTATCCAGATTGAACAGCTTTATTTCTTCGGCTGTCATCTCTGTCAGATCTTTTTCCACCACCATTTCAGCTTCATCTACTATGATGGTCTTGGTGAATTTGAATGGACCTTTAATGATACATGTGTACATGTTGTCATTATAGGCTGCTAGAAAGATCTCCATTCTAATCTTCCAGTCCTCAAAGGACATACCAGCAATGTGGGGAACATGACTGATACAATCCATTTTTCAAAAAGTTTTGATTTTTCAAAATATGCTCTTTTGAAAAAGTTTGAAAACCTTTGAAAAACACTTGGATCAAGCTCGTTGATCAGGCAGCTGATTCAAATGAACCACCTGCTCTGATACCACTTGTTGGTCCCAAGTGGTCAGAAGAGGTTTAGAGGGGGGGGGTGAATAAACCTCTTTAAAAACTTTCTTCAAATTTTAACCTTAAAACTTTTACTTTTAACTGAACAGACTAAGCTGATCAGATTAGTTATTAACAGTTATGTTCGCGAACAAATCTTTGAACAGTCTTGTTGACCACTCGTCTGATTATTACTTAACTGATTTTGCTAAAATCAGTTTTAATACTTAGAGTACTTGCAGCGGATTTTCAAAGTGTTTTTCACAAGTAGTCTTAGTAGTTTGAAAAATGTTTCCCCAGTTTTATAAACTCCTTTCTATCTCTTTTTCAAACAGTTAACTTAAATGTGTTTTTATGCAAACAGAAAATATGCAGATTTAAAAGCAATGTAAAAACACAAGTAATTTTTATAGTGGTTATATGGATTTAAATATCCTTTAGTCCACTCTTCCAAGTCACACAGATCTTGGGTTATACTATAATCACAAAGTTTACAGTATACTCTGCTTGCGTCGAACAACAAATGAAACGACCACAAGTTCGCAATAGGAAATCACACAGAAGACCTATTCTCTGAAGTTTGATCACTCACAAAGATGGATCACAACTCCGCACAACACTCTTGTTTACAAAATCACTCAGAAGATGTATTTTTCTTGATTCTTCAACTCTGCTTTCGTCAACAAATGACTCGGCTGATGAGTGAGCTGTTCTTGAGACTTAAAGAATTTTGCTTCGGAAATTTCTCTCAGAAAGTGTGTTGCTTGTTTCTTCTTCGTCTCTTTCAGCTATTTATACTTGAGGATTGAAAAGTGTCCGTTGAAGAGAGACAAGATTCAAATTCCTCGAGTACTGGTCCTTAAAATCCGCGAACGGCTCTTTTGCAGTCTGTCCGTACTATGAACAGTACTATTCTGCAGGCAGCATTAAATGCACCCAGCTGATGCGAAGCATTTCTTCAATCATTTGTCTTTAATAACCTTGTACTTCAGCATTTATTACTCCAAGGGGCATTTATTACCGTTGGGAACACTTCATGATCTTCTTCACTTGGCTGACGAAAGTACATGCCTGATGGCGAACTCGGCTGATCTCAAACTTGAACAAATCTGATTTGAGTCGGCTGATCTTCATCAGTCTGATAACTTTACTTCAGCAGATCAGAAGTCTTGGACCTTGAAAATTTTGACTCTTCTGATGTCTTCTTTACTTAGTCAAAAATTCTTCTAAGGGATCATCAGCTAAGTTGCTCCATACTTAGCCAATTTTGAAGTTTTGGAATGCATCAAAACCTCCCTTCTAAATTTTGTCTTCAGTGCCTTCATCTTCATCCTTATCCAACACGTTGTAATAACCTTTTTTAAAAAATATGATTAAAGTAAAATATCTAATTATTTTTCATGAATTATAGAGATAATAATAAAATAATATTGTTAATTGAAAATAAAGTCAATAAATATATGATATTTGTTCATTTAGTACTATTTAATTCATATATCAACAAAAATGTCCTATAAAAATCTTTAAATATATTTGCTGGTAATTTAGAATAAAATAGCAAGAAAGTACATTGCAGTAAGTTTTACAACACAACACATTTTAGGGAATTATTTACGTTATTCAGGGAAAACGAAACAAACAGTCATAAGATAAACGTTATTTGCTTATTTATTGTCATTACAATATACAGATAATAGTCGATTTTTATATATTCTTTGAACATTCCTAGGACAATTATAAAAAAAGAACAAATATTATTATTAATATTGCAATAAATTACATTATTCAAAATTTTATAAAAGCAATTTTCCTTTGAATCAAAGTTCTTTAAAATTATAATTATAATTATATATATATATAGCAGAGAGTTTTACAAAATAGTACATTATTTGGAACTTTTTACGATATTTGGGGAAAATGAAACAAACCCAAGCAAGTGGAGATACCCAACAAAAATATTGGGATCATGGCTTCGTAAAATGCATTTTATACAGCACTGAACCTGTAAAAAAGCTGTGATAGACAATGCACAAGAATTTTCCAATTCCTCCCATATAAAAAATAAATGATTTAAAATTACAATTATTTCGAGATAAATAAAATATCTTGAATAATAATATATTCGTATTTCGCCAACACTAACTCATACATTATATATAGATTAGTCTTACTTGATTTTATAATCATAAATTTTCGACAACATGTAATTATTTATTACTAATTAATAATTAATTTATATATATTTCATATTATTTTGAATTATTATATTAAGTAAAAGTAAGTCAATTTATAGCAGCAATCGTAAAAATCCAACGAACGGGAGATTTTAAGATAGACGGTGTAGATTTAACAATGGGAAACGTTCAACCCTTTCAACTACCCATATTTATGGGGCAGTATATAAAATTACAAAGATCAAGAACAAGAAACAAAACGGATAGAGATATTTTAAGGAAAGAAGTTCGTCATTTTAATAGATCTCTGGTCTTATACAGACTTTATAATTACAAGTTCGTGGAGAAGTTTCAGGGAAGTCAAAGGGAATGTGAGGAATTGGAGGAGAAAATTTGAGTTTGGTTGAGGATCAAAAACTTCTGAATGATAAAGAGAAAAAAGCATAGGAGCGGTATGCAAAGGTTTGTGAGCAAAATCAATGAGTTGAAGAGTAAACAATTGAACAATGAGCGTATGATAGGAAAATATAAGGATAAACTTAATATTTTCGACATACAAGTCTTGAGAGCCTTCGCATACCGCTCCTCTGTCTTTTTCTCATTATCATTCCGAAGTTTTTGATCCTCAACCAACCTCGAATTTTTCTCCTTTAATTCTTCACATTCCCTTTAACTCACCAGAAACTTCTCCACCAACTTGAAATTACCAAGCCTGAATAAGAGAATTTCACCGTTTTTTTTTATACCTTCTTGTAGATAAATAATATTCGTCCTACCTTCCCGACCAGCGTCGTTGATTTTATTTTGTTTTCTAGTGCGTTCTATTATTGGTCGGCTCTGTATACTTTTGCCCTTTTTTTAAAAAAAGTATCATCATAAAACGTTGCCGTTTTTCTTTTATAATTTATTTGGAAGGTTTCACTTTTTACTTTGAAGGTAAACTGTTTTGCGATTTCCCGATCCGAAGGCGGTCAACAAACAGTACAACATAATTCTCTCTCGATTTGTGTACAATCGATTTAACAGGTATAAGAGTCGAATATATTACAATCGACATATTTACTAAATACTGAAAATCTATTACAATCTATTACAACTGCAGAACAAATAACTTTATCGTTTTTTGTACTATATGATCGAAGACGAGCTCTCTGATAGATTCCTAAAAAATCGACAACCATAGTCTTCCGATATCAGTTTGATAAAGACCTGTGACGATACCAGAGCACGTCTTCCTCAATACACCGACCAATGAGAGATAAAGCTAATGGGTGTTGGGTCTCTCTGCATTGACAAGCGCTTATTAATATTTGTGCGCCTCTTTATTGTTGGATTTTGAGTAAACTCATCTTTTTGATAAGTAATTCTAAATTCTTGAACAGAGTAATTGTTACCTTGTTTTTCTTTTTTAACTTTACCATGCATATAATATTAATATAGATTTTTTTATTCGACTGTTGAATTGTGCTACAAGTGAAGACCGACCATTATGTTCATGTGTTTTATTAATATGATCGAGATAACACATAATTGTCCTTAGTTTAAAACATTAGCACTGGGCAATATCCTCCGCGAGGGAGCGCGGAGCAATTGACCTAATATATATATATATATATATATATATATATATATATATATATATATATATATATATTTTGACAATAAATTAACTAGATATACATCGATTCAAAAAACTAATGAATAAATAAAGATTTCCTAGCCCGAATAGGAATGGAATTGGAATTAATAGAGATTTCCTAGTCCGAATAGGAATGGGATTGACCGCCTACTCTATAATAAATACATACCCAACTCTTCATTCTTTTCACACTTTTTTAACTCCTTTCATTAGTTTTTTCTTATTTAATTTTTACTTGATCTCTCTTAAAGCTTTTTAACTTAATTCATTGATTACGATGTCATCTCTTAAGATGATCGTGTTGCAAACCTCTGATGGAGATATTTTTGAGTTGGAGGAGACCGTTGCCATCCAATCACAGACCATAAAACATATGATTGAAGAAGACTGCGCAGACAGCACCATCCCATTACCAAATGTCACATCAAAGACTATGGCTAGAGTTGTCGAATACTGCAAGCGCCATGTACAAGCCTCCACAAAGATCGACACGCCCACAAACGAAAACATTGAGGCCAATTTGAAGGCGTTTGATGCAGAGTTCATGAAGATTGATCACAGCACATTGTTTGATCTAATTTTGGCTGCAAACTATTTGGACATCAAAAGTCTTCTTGATCTCTCATGTCAAACTGTTGCCGACATAATAAAGAGAAAGTCTGTGGAGGAAATCCGAACGTTTTTTAACATAAAAAACGACTTCACTCCGGAGGAAGAAGCGGAGATTCGCAAGGAGAACGCGTGGGCATTCGAGTAATGCGTGTCTTTATTACTTTATTGATAGTTTTGCTATATTTTGAGTAGTTCCTTAATTTGTAAAAAGTCTATTTATTCCGTACTAGTAAGTATTTTGTGGTGTCCAGTTGTTATTTTTAAGATTTGTGGTTTCTAGTTTTGATCAATGTATTTTTGCTTATTGAGAAACCTTATGCTAGTGTCATGACATATTGCTTATGTTTAATTGGCATGGTTTTTAAATTATTAATGTAGCATGTCCTGCATAGTTTGATAGTGATGCATATACGACTCTCGGAAAGCGAACTACTCCATGTTCAAATTCAAATCATAATTAGGTCTCCAATTGTCGTGATAAAGATTGCCTTGACAAAAAATTGACTTAGAAGATATAATTCATTTACTAAGCCAACAGTTTTTATTATGACTGCAGTGGAATGATTATGCAGTTTTTTTTAATAAAAACTAGCTTAAACCCGTGCTATGCACAGGATTATATTACACGTGAAGGCTCATTTTCACTACCTAATTAGCAAAATTTAAAAATGTAATTAAAACTATTTGAATTAGTTTAATAACATAAAAACCCCTAAAAATTGAAACAAACGATACTTCACTTATCAATAATTTAACAAAAAAATTAAATTGGTTCAAATGAAATTGCTAAAACTTAAATGGTGAATTTATTAGTTATTTTGTTAGAGGCCCAATCCATTAATATATTTTTTTTCTTGAAACAAAATGTTATTATTGCCTAAAGTTGAACCCATTTGACCAACTAATGTGATTTATCCTAGGACAGATTTATATGTGTTAAACAATTCAATTAAATCCAAGTAATCTTATTAGCTTATTGAAATTCAATCTAGGATCAACCAAAAGAAAACCTAATTCAAATAAATTGTGTAAGTCAAATTTTAATATAATAGTGGTTATAGTAAACATAATGGAATGAATGTTCTTTTGGGCATAACAAACACAATTTTCTAGGGTTATGCATGGACACAAATTAGTACACTTTAGATTATCCAACCAAATCCTAAAAATTATCATGCAAACTAAAGCCCAAGCTCTAGTACTCCAATCTCGTTTTATTTTAATGTTCCTTGATTCAACACTTTTCACGTAATAGCTTTTAGAAAGTTGGTGTAGAAAAAATAATTAAATATTAAGAAAGAATTAGAGTTGGAATTTTCTAACTTGTATACAATAGATTCACTGTAGTTTATAACGTTGTAGAACATAGATTATGTGTCGACAGAAACAATCCACCATTTATTCTCATTCGTAACGCAAATGCAACTGCAACATGTACCGTGCAATCTGTTAGAAAATTAAACAAACCAATAAATGAAGAACTTCAATAAAATTGAGATACTTTTTAGTATCAGTCAAATTCATTTTACTAAATATCCAACTAAAAGTATAAGTTTGGGTTGCTCTTTTTGTAAAAAACTAAAAATCTGCACTACTTGTTTTTACATAAATAATCAGTTAAAAAGTAAGAAAATTCTAACGATATATACCGCATGCATCGTAGACGGGGAAGTCGTCGTATATAGTAACTGAATCTCATCTAACGTAATTGTTATTCCCATGATCTATTAAAAAGTGCTTAAGGAACGAAGTCTGAAATGTAAGAGTAATAATACCAAGATCATAATTTATATTATAAAAAAAAAAACAATTTATTTAAATTAATTAAAAATATAATTAACTATAGGAAACACACCTTGAAATTTGACATGATCAAGATCACACTCCCAATTTTCAATCACAATACCCAAACTCCTCCATTACTCATTTTCAATCTAAAGTTCTAAACCTCTTGCTTGATACACAAAACTGCTTTTCACGAACATGACCGCATTTTCATCTTTCCATGTCTCCAGCCTCGAGTCATTCACTCCTAAAATTGTAAGCAAAATAATGCAGTTCCAAATTAATTTAGAAAAACAAAATTTACAATGAAAATATTACACACACTAAATCAAACAAAGTAGTAGATAAGATTCTTAAATGGTGGGAAAATAAATAGAGAGGTAACGTAATAAAATGAATTAATCAATTGAATAATAGAAGAATGTGTAAAATGAATTAATGAATTGAATAATAGAATGTGGGAATGTGGGAAAGTGGATGTAGTGGGGAAGAAGTGGAAAAATAAAAAACTGCAGAATTTGGTTGAGGTATATGAGAGAGGTGTAGGGGAGGTTTTTGTAACGGTTATTGCTTCATTTTCTATTAATAAATTAATTCTAAATTACAGGAAAAAAGAATTTCAGTCAAAATTATAAATTTTGACCAAAAGACTCCCTTGAAATAATAGTAACTAAGATATTAATATAGTACTAATTAGTGTGGTTTCAAAAAATCTAAAAGTAAATTGTCACTAAATTGGAGTTTTATATATGATATCAATACATTAATTCTATACCATATCAGTACTATACAACTTTATCAACATGTAATTGGTCCAGTGGAAGTAACTAGTCACTACAAAGCTTTGAATTAACATTCAAATTCATGTTGGGAGAGGTTCCCATTAAATATGTGTGACACAATTCGAAATGGATTAAACCTTGCAAAATAAAAAAAATAAAAAAGGTACTATAGGATATTGCGAATTGATATAACAACTTTTCTTCTCATGTAATATTAATTGCTTATATAATTGATTGCTTTATTGGCAAGAACGTTAGTATTTTCTTAATGGAACACTTTCTTTTACTAAATTTTTATAAGAATCAACGTTATAATATCTCATAGACTCTAATTTTACATTAAATAAGTCATTGAAAAGAAGAAAAAAAAATTACAAGACTGTCCGATGATTGGATATATATCGATTTGAATATTATTATGACTTTCAAAATTTCTTATTTTCACCGGGCTTATTACTAAATTAGGCCGATCCAGGAAAGCCCAACTTCCATTGAGTCAATATCCGGCCATGTGGACTGTTCAAGGGGAAAAATTCAACGGTGCAGATGCATTCTTCTTAGTTTCCCGCGTTCTGTTTTCTTTATATATATACGGTAGACAAAAAAAAAATCTAGAAAATTATAAACTAAATTCAAGCTTGGACTTAAAAGTAAAAATCTTTGCAAAAAATCTATTTTGCAAAAAAAAAAAAAAAGTACTATAGGATTTTGCGAATTTATATAACTTAATGTTCAAGTACTTCAATTGAGCTGAAATTATAATAATTAACGATAAATCGAACTTATTTCTCATCAATTGTATTCTCCAATCCAATTTATTTGTGATGCGTTTGATGACTGAATTCATCCTTTAAGATTTTTTTACACCAACGCTAGATTGAGACTTTTTTTATGCTTTGTTCTTAATTATACATATAGCTTAAATTAGTTTATTCTGCAAGCTATAACTTCTTGGTTCCAAAGAATTAATGTTTCTTCAAATTCTCTTTTCATTCAACTTACACTGGGTGAATAACACAATGATCGATATTAGATATTATATATAATGGTGTTTTTTCACTTTGCACCTCCAAACCATACAAAATAGATATTTTGAACCTCTGAAAAACAAATTTAGCACTTTACACCCCGAGAGGCTGAGATAAGAACAATTAAGTACTTTGCATTCTCTCTTAGGCTATGTTTGGTTTATTGATTTCAGTGGGTAAAATGATAACTAATATGCAAATGAACAATAGATGAAGCTCAAAGCTACGTCACTGGATGCAAGAGAAAACATTTTCCTTGGTGTTTTACTAACTCAAATCCAAGAATCAAACATAGCCTTAATTTCCGACAAAGTTGACCACCGGAGTAAAAAAATCTCTGGCAAAATAGGTAATTCATTTACGGATATTTGGCACTTTGCACTCCCGAAACACGACAAATGGGCACTTTGCATCCCCGAACAGAATTAACACTTAGTACCATCGAATTAAGAACAACTCAGTAACTTGCACCTCTTCAAAAAACAAAACTAACACTTAACACTCTCAAATTAAGAAAAACTCAGTAATTAGCACCCATCGTTTTCTTCCAATAGTTGACCACCGGGGTCAAAAAAATCTAAGAGCAAAGTATCCGTTTATCACGTTTCGAGGGTGTAAGTTGCTGAGTTTTCTTAATTCAAGGGTGCTAAATGCTATTTTATGATAAAACATTTATAATACACGACCACTATTCTTTCATAAAAAAAAATGTTTTTGCAAACACACCCTAACATTTATAATACACGACCACTATTTTTTCATTTTTTTTTGTTTGCAATTCATTTATCTCAGCATTTATAAAATATATTGATTCACTCGGTTTTTAAAATTTTATTGGAGTATTTTATTTCATTTGGTTCATATTTTTTTATTTCACTATATCATTACTTATATTGATAACTTCCGAATACATTGCTCTATAATAAATTAAAATTCATAATAATTTTAAAATCACAGGGACATGAAAATAAACCAACCAATGTAACAGATTTTCATATTTTGGCTCTAATTAAACAGAAAGCAGTGAAATTAATTTTCCTACATTGGTGGTGATTTTTCTTTCCATTGCTTGCACTGCAAGTATCTTCTGTGTAAGAAATGAAAGAAGATTTTGAATAATTCGACAAAATCTTCAAAAATAAATCTGAATTTTAACAAATACATATAATCGTAATTACAATGACACACTCACTCTTATAATTATGGGGGCTTTCAATCGGCTTTTAATGGCATCATCATACAATGAATATTATATGGCATCATATATATTAATATTTAAAATATTTAATACACCACAAATTAATATGAATAATTTAATATAATAAATCACTTAAAATATTAAAGAGTTTGACCGAGTACTATAGTTAATGGAGTAAAAATAATGGAAAGAAGGAAATAAAATCTAAATATGCAACTATCATTCCTTTTGTTCCATTATAATGAATAACTTGGGGGCCGCGCGCTCTTATTTACAGATTGTAACATAGATACGAAAATATTTCATATATTAAAAGAAACATAAATAATTTATTTGTCTCGCGATTTCAAAAGTGGTTTAAGAAAAAAGAAATTGAGGATTATAAAAAATTATCACTTTTTATAATGTTGTTTGAGTTTTTTTGAGATATAATTAAACAGTATATATAAATTTTAGAAATGTACGATTGAGTTCTTTTATGAGATTATGACAATTAGATAAATAGTGTGATAAATAAGTTATTTGATGAGAAATCATACATATTATGTGTGACATCTAATCTAATGCATATATATATTTGAAGGGTGTTTTTTGACTTCAATGGGTTGTTTTGACCAAAATTCTAATATTCTAGAGTTTTGAATATTGGGTTTTATGGTTCTGAAAAAGTTAAAACTCCACTTGAATTAGTTTTGGACGTTGGGGTGTGGGAAAAAAGTAGGTGGTAAATGTTAAATCAATGTCATTTTAGATAGTTTTGAAAAAAAAATAGATGACAAGTGTCAAATCGAATTTTTATAGGTTTTAACAAAAATTTATTTAAAAGGTTTTAGCCGGGTCTAACGAAAACTTATTTAAAATGATTTTGCCCGATTACGTGAAATCCTTTCAAGACTGGGCCAAAATCCATCTACGTAATGATTGAGAGTTTTGAAGATTCTATTTGAAATTTGTGCAAAATAATTAAAAATAGACTTTTATGTATTTTGGATGTAAAGTGGAGTATTAAAATAATGATTAGTGAGGTTTGAAAATGTGAGATATAAATTGAATGTGTTTTTATGTTAAAATTTTGGAATGAAAGATAGTGATACGTGTCAAATCATGTAGAAATAAATTAGTTAGTATATTGTATTGTAATTGAAAATATGTTTAAAAATATTACTTATCTTGGAAGCATAATTGATTAAACAAATTGTTAGCGTATATTAGTGGGGAATCAGGGTTATGATTCATAAGATATTAATAAAAATAGAAAAAATATGTATAAACTAAAGTTAGGGCTATAATTCATAAGATATTAATAAAAATAGAAAAAATATGTATAAACTAAAGTTAGGGTTATAATTCATAAGATATTAATAAAAATAGAAAAATGATATATATGATTCACACATTGTTTGGCCCAGCAAAACTTTGAAACAAGTGGGCCAAAAATGTTCCGAACAAGGCCGTAGTTTCCCGCGTTTCGTTTTCTTTATATATACGGTTCAAAAGAAAGCCCTAAAATAATATAAGGTAAAATTGCAGAAAACGTCTCAAACTAATTATTGATTTTGGATATTCGTCCCGAACTATTTAACTTGACGAATTTCGTCCCGTAATTTAATATTTTTTTGGAATATCGTCCCAAATTATATCAATTAGCCAAATTTCGTCCCATAATTTACCATTTTGTATGAATTTAGTCCCAATATTAAATTTCTAATTTAATGAAAATAACGTTCAATATTGTAATTAATTTGGGACGAACCCTGCAATATTATATAATTATTCATGTTAAAATTTACCATGTCATGACACTTAATCAGCCATGTGATAATTCATCGGCAAATGCTCAATTCCGTCTAATAATTATGGTGGGACGATATTCCAAAAAAATATTAAATTACGGAACGAAATTCCCCAAATTAAATAGTTTAGAACGAAAATTCAAAATCAATGATTAGTTTGGGACGATTTTTATAATTTTGTCATAATATAAACTATAGTTAAGGCTTGGACTTAGAAGTAAAAATCTTTAACATGAAACAGGGTCGTGATGTTGGAATCTGATATAAATTGCATAATCAGAATTGATTGTATTTGTAATTAAGAAAGTATAAGCAGAATTTAGAGAGAAAACTGGGAAAAATAATTGTTATTGGAAAAATAATTGTGTTGTATTATTACATAGGGGTCGAACCCCTTATATGCATTAGCAAAGTCGGTAAAACTAACTAAAAGTGTTACTGCCTTATACTAAAAGTGCTAATATAATAACAAAACAAAAATAAAATAAAATAAAATACAATACATAATATATTAATATTAAACGGGACTGAATCCCTAATTCCCAATTTAAAACATTCTTCATTCTCTTCATCTTTAATCTTCTCCAGCTTCAATTTTTCTTCAATATTCTTGTCTTCAACAGATTATGCTCCGGAAATGACCGGTAATAACGTCGGCGGATTAACCTCATTACTTTACTTCTTCACAAGATTTCAACAGTATTTTTTTTTTTTTTTTATCATAAACCATGAATTGAAATATGCAATAATTAATCGTATGATTTCATCTTGTTTTGGGATCATCATAGTTTTGGACATTTGTGCTGATTATGTTGATTTGATTCGCATTTGTGACTGATTTTTTTCTTAATTTTGTTCTTTTGCACTCTTATATTATTTAGGCTATTTGAAACTTTACAGTGTATGAATATTTGCTAGGTACTGGAGATGAAAATATTGAGAGGAAAGAAAATGGTCATGACTGCCAAGATGATGGTTACGGTATAAATTTTAGTATCTTAATATCCTTTTCAATTTGATCAAAATATTTTACTTGCTTCAGAGAAGTGCCATTAGGCGGGCGTGCGTGCTTGCGTGTGTTAAGTCCATACTTTTTTTCTAGTAAAACTGAAATTATATAGAGGCATGTGTTTTCACTCATGTTATTAGTACAAAATCGAGACAATCGATCACAAAGTAAGTCTTAACTCTTTCAGTTTCTTAGTGGTATGATGGGTTTGGGGCATAATTCTTTGTTTTTTATATCAATCGATATATTTGAATCGAATAATGTTAGCTCTTTTTTATTAGGAGATGATGACAAAAAAGATGAATTGGGAGCCCAGCATCCCACCTTAAACGGTGAACTGGTGGTTGAAGAAATGTCGAAGTTTATGAGTATTGCGTGCCCTTCTGTGGCCTTGGATGCCAACTCTTCCACAAAGGCTTGCTTGCGTTATTTCAAGGAAGAGAAATCAAAAGTTAAACAGGTCTTAAATAATATTGACAGATCAATTGCCATTTCAATTGACGTGTTAATTGGTTGCAAACCGTGTGGTTCCTACGCTGAATTTATGTGTATGCAAGCGCACTTTATTGACGATGATTGGAAATTGACTAAAAGGGTTCTTTGTTTTCACGATTATTATTCAATTGGTGTATCAATCTTGAAGCCGCTGAAGGATTGGAACATTGAGGATAAGGTATCTAACATTACTTGGAGACAAAGTTATGAGTCTGATGAAGATGTTGACACAGTTAAAGCTCGAGTAATGAAGAAGAGAAGGTTGCCTCTTGGTGCATCCCTTTTTTCTGTTAGATGTGCTGATGAAATGTTTAGTTCAATGGCAGAAGAGGCATTTTACGAGATACGTAGGAGTAATTTTGTTGACAAGAAGATCCAGTCGTTGAGTTGGTCCAACTCAGAACGCATGTGGCATCTCACCATCTCCAAGCTAAAAAATGATTTAGATCTGCACTCGAAGGGAGAATTCAACACGGAGCCTGTGCCATCAGATGATGAATGGGAAAAGCTTAAAGTTGTGCATAGATTGCTGGAATGTGCGTATAATGTAGCAAAGCTGTTGTTTGAAACAAAGTATCCATCACCTGCTAACAAATTTCTCTACAATCTTCAGGGGCTTAGAACATATTTAGTTAAAGAATGCACTAGTTCGGACGCTTTTACTAGAGACGTGGCTAAGGTCATGCTTCAGGGCCTCGACGAGTACTTGAAGGATATGTTTCTGCTCTTGGCAGTTGCGTCGGTTCTAGATCCTCGCTGCAAGATGCATTACATAGAATATATGTCCTCCAAGTTTGATGATGTTCAAAGTGGTCCTGTTTTGGAGGCCATTCACAGCCTTGGTGCTTACTATGCTAACATTGATATTCAAAAATCAAATTCAAAACCAGACAAAGAAAAAGTTGAGATTGAAACGGAAATGTGGTTACATGAGTACAGTCAATTTGTCCAAACCAATAATCCTCCTAAAAAATCAGATTTAGATTCATATTTAGAAGACGCTGTTTTGCCTTGGACGGACGAGTTTAATACATTGGAATGGTGGAGATCTGAAGCTCCCAAGTATCCAGTTGTAGCAAAGATGGCTCGGGACATTTTGGCTATTCCATTGTCAGTTGCTACATCATATGATGCTTATTACCGTAAAAGATGGACTAATAAGCATGTTATTGCTTCAGGGCCAGAATTGATGAATGCCTTGATGTGTTGCAGGAGCTGGTCCCTCAAGAAAATGGCCTGATTCATGCCTTGGCCTGTGAAATTGTTTCCATGTTTCTGCTAATGTAGGAATTTTTTTTTTTTTTTTTTTTTTGTCAGAGCAATTGGTTTGGTTTCCATGTTTTTGCTTGGTTAAAATTGATACATTTTGGAATTTGGAGACTAATATGTGTTGATTGTAAACTCTGTTAAATCCTTCTCAATCTTGATGGGAGAACAACTAAAAAAATTTACTAATAAGTGTCTTTATTTTAATGTTACGGTACCATAAGTTAAAAACCAACTCATTTGGTACCAAAAGTAATGGGGCTCGATAGATTTGGTGCTTCCATAGAAAAAATGACGGAAATTCCATGTTTTGAATTGATGAAAAATATGTAGAATTGGTTATATAATTAAAGATTGCTGGCAAAGTTTGTGAATTGTGTGGCAAACTTTGGCGGCAATCTTTAATTATAAGACCAATTCTGCTAAATTTTCATCAATTTTCCCTCCAAAATTAGAATTTCCGTCAAAATTTTGATGAAAATACCAAATGTATTGAGTCCCATTAAGTTTTAGTACCAAATGTGTTGATTTTTCAATTTATGCTACCGTAACCTTAAAGTAAGATCACTTATAATACCAAAAATGAAATTATTTCTAATACAATAGTGGTGTGATTGAGGCGAGTAGCGGGACAATATGGATGTCATGGCAAAGTCTTCCGTACATGCTTCCAGGTTCTCAATTAGAGTCAGTTTGACCCCCCTTTTGCATAATTAGTTTTAAAATAATTGATTATGGTAAAATTTCTTTTAAAAGAATTGATTTTGTTATAATTGATTTATCGCTTGGTTCCAACTCTTTGAAGTTGATTTTAGAAATATAAATTTTCATTTAATTTACAAAAGTGACCAACCTTATTTGAGTGCTAGATAACAGTTTTTAATAATATTCTTTACCAACAGGTGATTGGTCTAGTGGAAGGGACAAGTCACTACAAAGTAGCGAATTCATGTTCGAATCCCTGTAGGGAGAGATACCCACTTAATGTGTCCGACCCGCCTCTAAAGGGATTAAAACCAAAAAAAAAAAATTAAAAAAAACATTCTTTAACTTTTATTGTTTACACATAATATTGAGAAGATGTTAACTAATTATAAAATATTTCTATTTTGTTATGTAACATACAATGAAAAATTATGAACAGAATAATAATACACTCATTGAATTTGAGCCATTAAAGGAGGGGCGTAATAGACTTTTGGGCAAATGAATATTGCTGCGATTGCCAAAAGCAACTCAATAGTAGCTTTTGCCGAGCCGTTGAATTTCGGATTATGAATCGGTAACGTGATTAGTTAATTTGACGGCCAAACATTCTGGATTTAGCGATTAGAGCCCTAACGTGGGTTTTGGCTAAACTGCCCCTTAGTATATTTACTACTCCCCCTACTTTTTGTTATTTGACTGAATAAGAAATGTATTAAATAGTCATTGTTTTAGGCAAAAGTTTCAAAACATCATTTTAAGTAAATAATTACAGTATTAATTGCAAACACTAAAAAAAATGGCAAATTTTATAGAAAACATAATTCTACAATGAATATTTCAAAAAAAAGTCAATAATTATTTTTATCAAAACCAATAAAAAAAATTAAGGGAGTATTTGTTTGCTATTTGTATGAACCACATAAACAATACTCATGTTAAAAACAATAACGACCACGTGATGGAAAAAAAACACAATAAATACACGTAGATTGTTTTATTAAGTATTTTTTTCCATGAACTGTGCATGGTATGAATTGAACTAGATTCGGTTGGTGGAGCCAGATTTGTTTTTCACCGGGTCATTATAAAATTAATGAGTATTACTAACAAACAATTATATAATCTTTTAATAAAATGCTTAATAAATACTAATGATGAATATGTCTTACATTACAATACTAATATGGAAGTAAACCTAAATTAACTAGATATACATCGATTCTTAAAACCAATAAATTAATAAAGATTTCCTAGCCCTAATAGGAATGTAATTGGAATTAATAAAGATTCCCAGTCCGAGTAGGAATGGATTGACCGCCTATATACTCTATAATAAATACATAGCCAACTCTTTATTCTTTTCACACTTTTTTAACTCATTTCATTAATTTTTCCTTGTTTAATTTTTACTCGATCTCTCTTACTTTAAGGTTATAGTTTTTAACTTAATTCATTGATTACGATGTCATCTCCTAAGAT
The DNA here is from genome assembly GCA_003313485.2 of Penstemon barbatus. Taxonomy (NCBI): domain Eukaryota; kingdom Viridiplantae; phylum Streptophyta; class Magnoliopsida; order Lamiales; family Plantaginaceae; genus Penstemon; species Penstemon barbatus. The sequence continues at coordinate 10,765,636 of CM064884.1, read as the reverse complement.
GATCGTGTTGCAAACCTCTGATGGAGATACTTTTGAATTGGAGGAGACCGTTGCCGTCCAATCACAGACCATAAAACATATGATCGAAGAAGATTGCGCAGACAACACTATCCCATTGCCAAATGTAACATCAAAGACAATGGTTAGAGTTGTTGAATACTGCAAGCGCCATGCACAAGCCGCCACAAAGACCGACACGCCCATAGACGAAAAAGTCGAGGTCGATTTGAAGGCGTTTGATGATGAGTTCATGAAGATTGATCAAAGCACATTGTTTGATCTAATTTTGGCTGCAAACTATTTGGACATCAAAAGTCTTCTTGATCTCTCATGTCAAACTGTTGCGAACATAATACAGAGAAAGTCTGTGGAGGAAATCCGAACGTTTTTTAACATAAAAAACGACTTCACTCCGGAGGAAGAAGCGGAGATTCGCAAGGAGAATGCGTGGGCATTCGAGTAATGCGTGTCTTTATTACTTTATTGATAGTTTTGCTATATTTCGAGTAATTCCTTAATTTGTAAAGAGTCTATTTATTCCGTACTAGTAAGTATTATGTGGTGTCTAGTTGTTATTTTTACGATTTGTGGTGTCTAGTTTTGATAAATATATTTTTGCTTATTGTTAAACCTTATTCTGGTGTTATGATCATAGTTTGACAGTGATGCATACCCAACTCTCGCAAAGCAAACTACTCCTTATTTAGATTCAAATCATAATTAGCTCTTCGATTCAAATCAAGATTAGTTTCATTTACTAAGCCAACTATTTTCATAAATGCCCAAGTGGCATGATTTTGCAGTTTCTTTATAATAAAAATATTAATATAGTACTAATTAATGCGATTCTAAAAAATCTAAATTACATTGGAGTTTATATATCATATCAATACAATACTTTTGTGTGATTTAGTACTGTATAATTTTATTAACATGTAATTAGTTTAATGGAAGGAACTATTCACTATAAATTAGTGAATTTGAATCTGAATTCTTGTTGGATACGCTTCGAAAATGCTTAAACCCTTGAAAAAAAAATACTATACGGTTTCACAATTTTAGATAATAATTCTTCTTCTCATGTATAGTTGATTGCTTAGTTGGCAAAAACGTTACAATTTCTCAATGGATTGCGGCCTACTTAAAGGTGCTCATGGTATAGTTTTGTGATTTTATCGACTTACTTAAGATCTAGCAAGATATTCGACGATTGGATATATATCGATTTGGTGCCGATCAATAATATGGTTTCAAATAGCAATTTGTTAGGGAAATTACCCAAAGTGCTATTTGTTCCAATCTCTAAAATCCGATCTAACAACTCTTATCCGAAAGTGAATTATAAACAATTATTTAAGGGCCAATAAACTTGGCTTCCAAATCATGGGAAATTATTTACATGATCAGCAGATTTTCTTTTAAAATGCTTTGGGTTGGGCAATTTTTGGTACGTAATTAATTCCGAGAAAAGTGGGCTGGACTAATTTCACTGATTGAATCCTTTTTGAAGTGAAATGGCCCCATTAGATAAAGGAGGCCCATATTTGGCCACGAATTGGACTCTAGCTCCTTCAATTGGCCCAATAATAAATGGGGCCAGACCTTGCGTGTTTTCGATGAAACTTTTAAAACTTATTTTGTTATAGATTTTGGATGTTTTGTTTTTAGTTTAGAAAAAGTTGAAATTCCACTTTAACTGGGTTTAATAGTTGGGTTTTTATTCAATTTAACCATGAAAAATAAAAAGAAAAAAGTTGGTTGGGACTTGGGTGGAATAAATTTAGGTAGATGGTAACTGGTTAGAATTGAAAGAGTATAGTAATTTGATAGGTAGGAATAAAATAAATGCAAAATCTTTGAATTTCCTTCAAATTTAATTGATATTAGAGCACTTCCAGTAGCTCACTTTTTGGCTCTTCCAACCTCTAAAATTGAATTTATACACAACCCAACACAAAAATCTTCCTCCATCAGTAACCTCTAAAAATAGAGGATTATGTATATTGGAAGATTGGACTTGTAAATATAAAGGCCCTTGTATAAATATACAAGGCTTCCACATCAGCAAATTAATTCTCTCCAACAACCTTCCCTGCCAAAATATGTTTGTTTGAATTAAATATAGAGGACTATGTTTGTTTGAATTAAATATTTTATTAAATCATTATTTAAAGTCATTTATTTTAAAAAAAGTTTTTTTTATTAATTTATTATATTTAAATAAGAAACATTAAAACGTGTATTTATTATTTATATTTTACGTGAAAATGTAATAAAATATTATTTATAATGTTATTTATAATTTAATATTGAATGAAGAATAAAATATAATAATTCTGACATCTTAGATGATGATTGCTGGAGTGAATAGCTAAAACTGAGTAGCTAAAACATTGTTCACCATGTATAATTTGATATAGATGACCATTTATACAAGACATTGCTGGAGATGCTCTTACACTAATACAGCTAGTACTATTTTACATCGTAGGCACGCAATAGTGAAGATGTAATTGGACAAAATCTTGAATAATAAACTCCGAATAATATTAATTTTACATTTCACCCATAAATAATTAACCTTACAAATTTATCTTATATATTATATGCGACATCCCCTTCAATGATCAATCTTAAAGCAATGTCCTTACATATATACACTGGCCAGTTCTTATAAAATGGGTTAGGGGCCAAGTTGCAAAACATATGGTGAAGAGCAGGGTTTGTTTAATCTTTCTATTTGTTACGGGTGTGCTTTTGGAAATGGAATTGTTTTCGATTTAAAATTGTGAGAGAATACTATTTTTGTAGTTGTGAAACTTGTGTTGAAAGAAGATGACTATGGAAATTCATTGTGAGTTCGGTTTTGAGAGATTTTGGAATTTGAGATATAATCTTCTTTCATTTATTTACTTACTTGTAATTTTATAAGGTTTATCGTATTTTTTTTAATTTACTAATTCTCGTGTATAGATTATAAATGAATTCTAATTATCTATCATGAATAATTATGTGTTTTTTTTACCAAAAAATTATTATGGTCGATAAAATTATATTGTTTGATTTTGAAGAGATCTATTTATGGGTTCAGTTTTCATGAAAGTAGATATTTTCTCTAGTTTAATAATAACATATTATTATTTGTCTATCTTCTTAATTTATTACCATTGTATTGAATTCGATATAATAATTTATGTAAAAATGTATTCACGGTTAAAAAAAAATCGCTAAATTCATAATTACAATTACGAGATACTCCTAATTACTTTGAAAGCCATTGCTCAATCACCTACTTAGATTAGTATATTTTTATCAAAAAAAAAAAAAAAAACTTAGATTAATGAAGTTAGGAAACCAGATTTAAAATAACTATTTCAGTGAATCTAATCTAAGCATTAGTATACTTATTTCAAAAAGAAAAAAGAAAAAAGTTATAAAATATACTTAACTGAAATCTTCATGTGCAAATCACATGCGACTTATAAGGGTAAAATCGTCTCCTAGAATGTAACTGAACCAAACTAACACAATATTTGACTCCCAAATTCCCCCAAATCAAATAACAACTAAAGCATAGGTTTTGAAAGAGGGGACAATTTTGTGTGTTTGAACGTTAATAAGAGTTAACATGTCTTTTTTTATTTCATGTTGAATTGAATGAACAATGTATTCAAATTATCCAATCAAACATTAATTTTCATGAAATTTGTATTTAAAATTACCATACCATTTCAAATTGTAAAGGGCAAAACTGTCTTTTCAGTACTATATAATAGCTAGGTCTATTTGCAGTTATGGTACCTAGCATATGAAATTACACTTTCGTATCATAATTTAACGCATAATTACAAATAATTAAAGGTGATATAAAATGTGCAATTGTGATTACATTTCGGTACCATTGTGTTATGTTCTCTAATTGTATTTAAATTTTCAACCACCAAATTATACCACTAATTAGTAATTAAATTTTGGTTAGGACATTAGGCAATGGCCCAATTTTTATAACTGGGCCAAGCCAGTTTCTTGGCCTGGTGAACAATACAAGCCCAATTAATTGGCATTTGGCTGCATGTTTCCCGACTGGGTAGCTAAATGGGCCTCAACTTTTTCTATTCTATAAAATTGGGCCTCAACTTTCTTTTTGGGGCATAAATGGGCCTCAACTTTTATAATACTAATTTAGAGCAAAGCAAGTAGTCTACTAGAAATTCGACCACCCATAAATTATTTTATTTCTGTTTATAAGTAAATCTCATAGCACTATATTATCACAAAATGCCCAAGAAACATATAGTTGACACAGATGGTATAAATTAACCATTTTAGTTCTTAAGTAATAAATCGTACAAGAAAATTAATAAGCAATAGCACAAAAAAAAAAAAAAAAAAAAAAAAAAAGCACGAGATCATCTAATGTAATTTTATCAGTTTTTGTAATTTACTAGCAACAACCCTATTTAATTATAAACCTAAATCCCAGCAAGTAAAACTACAGGTGTGAAATTTTCTAAATAACTTTGATAAAACATTTAGAACTTATTATTCATGTCAAACTTCGTACAAAAACAAAACAACAAAAGAATATTTGGTTACGATCTAATTACTAATTAAAGCGTCATTGTTTAATTTAATACTCCTTTTGTCCTAAAGTTTTTATTTATGATGTGATGCTAATTTTTAAGAAATGTAACCGTACCTTAAAAATTTTGAATTTTCAACTTCTATCTAAAATTTCACTTCATTTGAGAAAGTAAGAGATGAAGAATGTGGCTAGGGAAAAATTTCCTAATTTATTGATTTATTAATTTTTTTATTGATATTATATACTATATAATATATGTAATAAGTATTTCATGGTTCCAAATTTTCATGCTCTGGTCAATGCTGACGCAAGTACAAGTCCTTAAATGATTAAAGTACTCAGAATAATAATTTGCAATTGAACTTCATGTTCATGTACCCTTTCAATTTGGAATTCTTGTTCAATTATTCAATGGTTTAAAATAGAATTTCAAAGTTGTGGTACAAGCAAAAGCAAAAGCAAGAAAAGAAAAGTCTCATTTTACGGTTAGGGTCAATCTCAGTTTACTCCTTAAGTTAGGAAAAATCCCTACATTGAACCCTTTTTTCTATTATATACATTATTTTTGAGAAATTTTTCTTCCTTTCAGGAATTTGAACCTTGATTAACTACATTGTGAGTAGTGGGGACGAGTCAATTTCAATTGACCAAACACCCGTTAGTTCTTTCATACATTATTATTTGGACATTTAAAACTTAAATTCAGCTTTATCTTAAATAAATACAATATAACAATATACATTAAGAAGATTTAGTTATTACGTTGAGAAAAATAAAGTAGGAGAGTTTAATTATTGTTACCATGATTACTCGAGAAATTGGTTAATTATAATCGACAAAATATATTTGTAATGAATTATTAAGTAAATATATTGCAATCACATAAGCTTAAACACTTATTAATTAGTGAAATTTTAGGTTTTTAAAATTCAAAATTAAATGATTTTTAACAATCAAAATTGATTGTGTAACTTAAATGATTGGGCCTGTTTGTTTGGCGTTTCCCAAAAAATTTTCGTGTTTGAGAAATACCAAACAAACATGTTTTCTATTTTCTGAAATAAATTTTTCATCTCTCAATTTTCTCAAATTACTTTCTCAAAATCCAAACAAACAACAATTTTCTTATCTCTAAACAAAACATATACAAACTATACTCTGATTTGACATAAAGTAACATATCTCTTACATATTTATCTCACAACAAACATGATTTGACATAAAGTCTTACACATCTTACACCTACAACCTAACTCTTCCAAAAAAAACATATAACTACTTTATTTCTCAAACCACTCTCTCAAAACCCAAACAAACAACATTACGCAAATCGAGATTATTTCACAAACCTTCACTACTCTCCCAAACTACTTTCTGAAACAGCAAAACAAATAATTTTCCTTTGTGGGCATTGTGTGGCTTTTTCAAATATTTGACCTTAGAGTCACATTCACACTATAAATAGGAGTTAGATGTCCTAGGAAAACTACGTACCTCTACTAGTTTAATTTGCATCCACTCTATAATATTCTCTAGAATTTCTTGGGCATTTGAGACACACTTTGTTAATTGTTTTCTCGTAAACATGCTCAAGAGAGCATATAGAGTTTTGTATTGGGGGATCGATCAGCTGCCAATTCATGCATGAGGGAAGACAATTATTTTCTTAGGACAAACGTCTACTGACATGACTTTTTGATGTTTTACTTAATAATTTGTATGATTAGTGATTGCTTTGAAAGCAAACCAATTTATACAACATTTATTACTTCTATTTTATGTTTGAGATAATCTCAAACACAGATTTAATCATATTAATTGATTATGAGATATCACCTAGAAAAATCTAACCTAAGTATCGTTGAAAAAGTTAATGAAAATTATATTATAACTAATTCAAAAATAAACTAAGACAAACTCGTAATTTACGAAATCTCTGACCCATTGTCTATTTAATGCAAAAACAGACCATACAAGTGGCGTGTCAACCAAATGAAATTAAATGGGGAAGATTGCATATTTGGTACCATAAAATAGGGGAATTATGCAATATTAATATAGCTGGATACATAAATGTACTTTTAGTATCATAATTTAAATAATGATTGAAATAGTCATAACACCGTTAAATATTTGGATGAAAATGGAGTACATAATTGTCATCGTGCACCGCACGTGGCCGTTATCTTGTCTTGGGGGAAAATTATTCCGGGATAACGTAATAACATGTGGGAAACAATATCCTTTTCTTTTTAAAAGACGAGATAACGTGATATTTTTCACTCCTCAAGTGATGGAAACTTGATGATTTTTCTTTCAAAAGATTAGATAATGTCAACGTGCATCTGCACGTGGCCACTTCATCTATTTCTATCCAATTATTTGATAGTGGTATAAATATTACAATCAATGGTATCATATTAGCATTTAGCTATTCAGTGGTATCATATTTACGGACTGCTCTATTGTATTGTACCAAACATACAATTTTCCCAAATTAAATGGCACACACATCATGCCTTTATGATGGCATGGAATACATTTATGTAAATGTGGAAACACCAAAGTCAAATAATTTGAAGTGAACTAAACATAATTGAGCTTAAATAATTTAATGTTTTTTATTAAGTATTGCTTAAATTTAAGTTATTTTAATTATAACATAAATTAATGGAAAGAAGGTTTGATTAATTATATTTTTGAAAAAAAAAATATTGATTTGATCTAATCTGACTCACACACTAGATAAGCAGTACTTTTAGCTAGATAAGTACATAATAATAATTCCATAGAATATTGAATTTGCAGTTTATCCATATAGTACCATTAGTCACATCAATATTGGCATATATGTTTCAATTAAAGTAGGAGGATCCAAACCAATAAAAAGAAAGCACTAACTGCATATTCAAGTATCGATCACTAGCATCTTAATTTGAGATCCAATTTCCTATCTATTATTAACATTAATTTTGCCTCTTCAACTTCTTTTTTCCTTTATTTGAAAAAATATAAGTATTAATTCCTATGTAGCTAACGGACAGTTAAAAGTCCAAGGCCCTTTTTTTTTTTTTTTTTTTTTTTTTTTTAAATATAGACATTTTTTGGGAGATTTTATGATTTCTCAAATAAAAAAAAAAAAAATTTTAATTCAAATCAAACATCATGGGGATTTTGGTTATACTATATACTAACTGTTCTTTTTTTTTTTTTAATTAAATAAGAAAAAATGTACAACAAGATTAACATTGCTGAATAAATATTGTTATCAATGTAATTGGACAATCCTACAATATTGGCTATGTATGTAGTAAAATGAAGACTTTCACGCTCTTTTACCTTACAAAACTTAACATTAATCTTAAAAAAAAAATTAAAATTCTATAGTCGATTAGATAATTTTGTGCCACGAAATTATAGAATAATATCGTTGTTCAATAGGGAAAAATAAAACACAAAGGAAAATGTGAAACAGTAGAAAAGGTTTCAAAACTATAGTGGAATTAATATTTTATGTTTCATTACCTATGAATAATAATATTTTATTAATTAATTATAACTTATTAAAGTAAAGATGATTTCATATTCTATATGTACTTTTTAATTATTATATCATATACATTCTTCCGTCTAAATAATTAGACAACTATATATGATGCATTTATTTTTCAAATTAACGAAAAAATTCAATTATATTGCTTCATATATTAATTTTTCATTTTTCTTAAATAAAGGACAATATTCAATCAAGTCATAAATGTCTTATTTATCAAAAAAAAAAAAAGGTGATTTATTTTATGTTTAAGTCTCTCTCTTAATCTTATAATTACAACTTTACGGAATTTAGTTTGATGGCTCAGGTATTAAAATTGAAATTTCAAAAAATAACATTCTTTGAAATACAAAAAAAAAAAGTTTAAAAATACATCAAAGTAGCGACACCTGCTTACTCGGGTGTGCTGGACGCGCTTCTAGCGTGTCTAACAAGCCGGGGACTAGACGTCCCAAGACACACCCCGAGTCCAGATCAATTGGAGACGACTGGGGTGCTTCCTCAGGGCATCTCCAACCACCCGGTGGATTGAAGTTGTCCTTATAATAAATACATTTTGAAGTGTGAACTAGTTGTTAACTTGAGACTAATTGGCCTCTACCGTAATTTATTATTTATGTCGGAAATAAAATGTACAATCAACTTAAAACTCGCATGAAGAACTCATCCTGCTGATCTTAATATAGTATAGAAAGCTTATTTGATTAATAATCGTTGTATGTCTCTTTCACTCAATATAATATCTTATTCAGTTTTTCTTCTTTAATTTGAATTTTGGGTGTGCCTTATTTTTTAATATTTATTTTAGTTTTTTATTTTCCAATTAAATTCTAGACTTTACACGTCTCTTTTAGGCGCATGTGTGCCCATGTGAGATTGCATGTGCATGTTTCAGATTGTATGTGTGTTAATTAATTAAGCACATACATACATATAATACCCATACAAACTGTGATCGGAGTTATGGCGTTGATGCGTTACTGAATTTTTTTTTTTTTTTTTTTTTTGTATATGTGCATGCCTTGTGTACACGTGTATAGTTCTATCACATATTTTTTTTTTCTTTGACGCGTCAGACATATTAAAACTTCTTTAATAGATATTCGAACATGCATTCGTTACTTTATAGTTACATTAATTTTTTGTCTTTTTATTTGGCAAAATGGCAACAAGTGTACTGGTATTATGAAAAAATGTCATAAAATATAGTAATATATTAATAGTTTAAAAAAATTATCAATAGTTACAAATATAATTAATTATAAAATTTAGTGACATTACCTGATTGTTGTGTTTTTATAATGTTAAATATAATTATAGAGTGACATTCAAATTTTTTTTTTAGATGGTGAATATATTGTTACATCAAACACTATATCAAATCAAGAATGATTAGTATGAAACCAGAAAAAATTACCTACATTTATAAGAGTTGAACCCATGACTTCCTAGTTATGGAACATCATCCTTAACCACTTGACTTATAAGGCTTCATCGGCGACATTTAAAAAAAATTGATTATAAACATAATGCCACTACAATATTCTTTTGAACTGTAAGTTATTTACATTTTTGAAATGTAATTTATAATGGTGTGACTAAATATTAAATATAATTATCATAATTAAAGTAGCAAGTGTCACTACTAGGTCACTATGACAGACATCCATGACATTTATTATATAATCGTGAATTTTTTCATAACGTTGTTTAGTTTGTTGTTATTAGAGAGTTTTCTTATAATACTAGAGAAAAGACACAAATGCCCCCGTGCTTAAAAAACAAGTTATCCTCCATTACCAGAAAAAATATACGCTACACCTCATCCTAATATAATTATGAAAAACAAAATTCCTCTAGCATCGAACTAAAATCGCCCTGCAAAAGATCACGATTTCACTGAAATTCTCTAGCAAGTTTAACAAGGGGTTATTTGCTACTATTATTTTGTTTATATAGTTGTAAGGGTATACTTGGGTAATATTATTTTTACAGTCGGGTTTTCACCAATAGGATTATTAGATTTTACATGGATTCAGTTAAGTCCATATTGAGTAGTATTGGTCTTAGTCATCTCAAAAGTTAGCTCGAGAGTTGGTGAACTTAATATTATTATACAATTAATGTGGGATATTTTTAGTCTCAATAAAAATAACACAAGTGATGTTCCGTGCAAATTAAATCACATTTTATTTGTCCTACGTTTTGTTGTACGAAGTATTTGTTGTTGAGAAAGAAGCAATATTTCACAAAGAACAACAACAAATTAAAGTCTTTTTTCTTTGATTGAACCAAGATGGAAATGCTACAGATTTAATCAACAAAGCAATCTATCAATACGCAACGGAAAAGTAATTAGCAATCACACAATTAACACAAAGATTTTACATGAAAAACCTCTTCAAATCGAAGAGGAAAAAACCACGGGAGCCCCAAAGTATTTCACTATCACTAATTACAGGTACAAGTGTTCAATACAACCCCAAATAGGTACAAAAACCTTCACCCAACACTTAAACAAGAGATAACTATGCAAGGAGCAAAAATAGAGATAAAGCTCATATTTTTTGCTGTCGTTTCACCTACAAGCACTAAAATGACGATCCTAACTGTCAAAAGATAGAACTAGATGTGTAGAACCTCCAGTTAAAATTTGACGACGATCCAACAGTGGATAAATTCGGAATGGCTGAAAACCTTAGCAGTTGTGAGTGTAGCCGAAAATGTTCTCTTTTTTTCTCACTGATTTTTGTTGAAAAAATATGCTGAAAAGTTGCTTGACACAATAATCCTAACATAACCTTATACATGTGGGCCAAATAATGGACTAAATGAATACAATTAGACTACCAAAATATTGGACATTTATCAACATAGAAAGGACCCAAAACCCAACATTTATTCAATAGCCACGTAGAAAATTCCAAAGGAAGAAAATGTATGCATTTATTACTTGATAAGTTAAAAGACAAAGAAATTAGCGATTTCAACAAGGTCTTGTACCATCCGGACCATTGCACAATCACATGTGAAGGAAATAAGTTATGTCTATAGCAATTTCTGTAGCAATTGCCACCATTTAATATAAAATTTTGAAGAAAAAAAATAATTGCGAAATAATAAATATTATTTGTGCCCACAAGCGTTTCATTTGAATTTTGTGTTTTCCTTACACGTTCGCTATTTTGTCCTTATAGGCTTGCAATAAGTAGATTGTAGATACTTGAACTCTTCTACAAGCCAATTTAAATAAAAACAATAGTTAAGTCCACCTTATAAGGCTAAGACAATTCTCACTTTATAAATTAGCTTTTGAAATTGAGTTAGGTCCAAATCAAGTAACTGTACTTAGCCCAATCCATATAATAAAATCTAACTAGCCTAAACCCGTGCTATGCACGGAAATATATTAAACTAATTTACATAATATGATAAAATTAGTATGAACTGTTATAAATTCCATTTAAAATGAGCATGACAACAAATTATTATATATCATTAAATTGGTAAAATGTGTGATTTAAAAAAATAAAAAAAAAGTGAATAGCTCAAACAAAAAATGATTTTTATAGATAAGGAGAGAAATAACAACTCAACGTTTGTTGTGTTTTCAAAGTTACCACTTCGATTCATTTTTCTCATTCCATACAACAAATCGGCATATAAATTTATAATTAGTGCAAATCACCGTATTCACTTTAAAATTTATCAAAATATGTGGATCAGTTTTTCTCAAGTCTAAATTATAAAATCAATATTGTTTATGATGATAATGATTGTTTCTAAATAAAAAATAGAGACGATACATGAATGTGCAACCTTCGTATATAAAAATTCATGTTGTAGCATACAAAAGTCCATGAAGACATCTACATACAAAATATTATTAATGTTAAGTCCAACTTAATTCAAAGGATAAGTTGATAACCTTTATCAAAATATTCTTAGATCACAATTTTCCTAAATACAAAAATATTTTTAGCTCAAAGGTGAAGAGAGAAATCTGGCAGTAAAATAATAAAATCTTAGATCATAGAGTTCATGTCTGATACATGGCTACACCATTCAAAACATGGTAAGTTGTAAACCATTTAACGCATTTTGAAGCTATTATACTATAAAATGATAAAGATTTCCTACCAAAATATTCTTGATGTTCATTTTAGGAGCCCGAACTGCAGTGTTTCATTAATCCAAGTATTTCTATCTCTTTCCTGAAATTAATATATGATCACAAAGTCAATCAAACATATGTAAGACATGATATGCACCTTCTTTAAAACATCAAATGTAGCTAGCGTACCTCCACATCCGAAAACTTATTGAAACTGTTGGCGCCTCAGTAAGATCCAATTAACCACCGCCAGCACAAACTCAAAAAAAGAAACCTGATCAAATGTATTAGAGATACTTCACTAATTTTACTATCCTTTGATGCAAGTGTGTTAGAGACACTTGCTCAAACTATACAAAGCAAAATCTAATAGAACTTTTATTTCTGTCAAATTGGTATATCAAATCTAATTAAAAGCATTATAAGAAGAAGGGAATATCCTATGAGAATAGTTTCTCAATATACTTGGAATGCAATCAGTCTACACTATGAGAATATTTATGAGTCCAAAATCAGTCAAGATAAAATATACATTGTTTCGGACATGGTTTTGTGAGCCTTTGATTTGGTTAAGGACACCATTTATGTCACGGGTATTTTACCATGAAACCATTTTAAAGACACTCAATCTAAATATTTGTTAACTGATGGTTTCATATGATCACAAATTGATGATATTACAAATAATACACCATCAACATTTAGTTAAGGCATAACAACGCAATAGTGAAAATGCAAGTTACGAAAATACAAATTGCTTTAATAAGACCATCAGACTTGAAGATCATTTTTGTATAATCAACAACATTGATGCCCATACTTGCAAACATCACTCCGGTTGAATATTTCATGCCAATATTTCCATCTTGTTCGTAGCAATAGCCAAGTTCATCACACAAATATTAACTTATCTGAAAATCCGAAGAAGTAAGAAAACACACCTTTCAATAGACATGCATGTATTCATTATATTTCCCCAAAATCTCCAATCCCAATGTCTCTCCCAAATACTCATTCACAAATTGCTCCACCATTACCGCCGAACTGAGACAACAAATATGAACTTTAATCCACTACTTCCACATGTCCACTAAATGCAAAAACAAAGACCAAATGGTTTTCAATCTTCCATTTTTCTTTTTCTAATTCCCATAACTTTCAGGTTTTCACAAAAAATGCCACTAATTTTTCGTATCAGAATAAGTTACAGAAAAAGTTGATGGGGGATGTAGAAGAAATTACTGAGAAAAATTGGGACTGTGGGATATGATTCTTGGAAAGAGAGAAAAAGGGGTAGTTTGAATTTTAGAACGATGCAAATTCATGAGAGAGGGAGAAGAGCAGTTACATAAGGATTCAGTTTTAAAAACTTGGGCTGAATGTGGTAAAGAAAAGAAGATTTATTAAATAAAAATAATTCAAAAGAAGGAGAAAAAAGAATTTCATTCAAAATTGAACTCTTTGACCAAAACACTCCCTTGAAATAATAGTAAGTTAGATTAGATTAGATTAGATTAGATTAGATTAGATACATGGCCGAGTTAACTACAACGTGGCATTTCCTTCCAAAAAGAAAACTGTAGCACTAAAACTGTAATAGTCATCCAATTTTGGTATTTAATTGACGAGCATTAGATCGAAAGTGACAACCATCCTATTCTATGGTATAAAAAAGAAATTTTGTCTCCTAAAATATATATAATCACTTTCAAAGTTGTGACATTGTAATTTAACCCCTGCAAATATATTCGTAACATTCAATTTATTCTCCTGAGATATAATAAAAAGCAATTTGTCACTACAAGAAAATTGAATTTTATTGATAAAATATTAAGTGACATTGTTTAAATTGTCACTTTTTGCATACATTTAATGACAAAAATATTAGTTTCGTCTCAATAACAATAGTGACAAAATATATTCTTAAGTTGTCACTAATGACTATTAGTGAAAAATGTATGAAACTTATGTAGTCACTATTGACAATTAGTGACACCCTTTCATTGACAATCTAGTGACAATATTTTACGGCCTCATGTGAGGCCTGCCCCATCAACCGTTAGATCGCCTCAGATTGATCTGAATCGTTCATATGGTAACTTGGTCAATCCACTTTTTTCTTCCACATAACTTAGCGTCAACTTTTTAGTTGTCACTTTTGGGGGGTGAATTCATGGCTACCCTCTAGGTAGCCACCATCTGTCATGTTAGGTCACTTTTAGGGACACTTTTACATAAAAAAGTGTTCATAAAACCCCCCTAACAGTGCGGATGGTGGCTACCTCAAAGGGTAGCCAAAAATTAATTCTTTTGGGGTATCACTAAATATCAATAGTGACAACTTTTTCACATTTCTTGTCGCTACTATATCTATATACATCAATTTAGCGACAATATTTAATTTTTTGTCATTTACTATTTTGTCACTAAAATTCAAATTTTTTGTAGCGTCTCTCTATTTATATTAATAGGTCTCCCATTTTTAAACCTACGAAAAATATGTAGTGGAAAAGTTGGCCTAATTAATTTATATCGATGTCCCCTCTGTTATTTTATATGAAATAATTTACGGTCTTAAAATATTTTTTTTAGATCATTTTATCCCTTATATTATTTAATGTGGATCAATACAACCTTACTACTTATATATATGCATGGAGTTAATATTGTCTTTCCGCCCATCTATCACTCTTACATTTAACTTTGAGAGAGTGAGCTACGCACCCTCACAATGGAAGGGGAAAAAGAAAGAGATAATTTAAAATTTTCACCGGGGATAGATAATATATTTGTATTTTAATACAGAGAAATAAATTAAACATTATGCTTATCACACCAACAAGAATTAACAGATTCTGATTTTGTTAACGGATTTATGAAAATATAAAATATGTTATTTTTAGTTAGTTTCTTTTTGTCCCCCAAAATCAAGTTTCGCAAAATCAATCAACATAAAAAAATATTTAAACTAAGGATGAGTTTGACCCAGCGATTGGAGCTCTTAAAATCACTTTTACATCTCTATTGTGATTTTTGAAGTGATTGACCCTGATTATAAAATTTACTTTTGTTTCATCGTGATTTTCATGGTGTTTAGCCCCCCAAGACCATAATCACTTTCGGAATCTCGAGAAGCAAACAATCAAATTTTTTAGAAGCAACTAAATTGTTACTTTTACAAAAGCAATTATTATATAATTAATTTTTATCATAATCAATTATTACCAAAATTAATTTTAATAAAACTAATTATCCTATAATTGCTTTTTGAATAGCTAGATCAAACTCGCCCTAAATTAATTAATTTATTGCTGCTTTCAAAAATCATAAACTAATTTATTGGTAGCATTATATAAACTTATCAATCATCAGGTCAAGTTCACGGCTACTACGTTGTCTTCTAGAGATAGAAAAAAAAAAATTCAATACATTAATGGTTAATATCCAGAATAGCAAACGTGTGAACACGGAAATGTAAATTAAGAGATAGGTGATGAGTAGTAAATTAGGTAATTTGATTAAGATAATCATGTAATAAATAAGAGTACTAATGATGACATCAATTATTGTACGTAAAAGTACAAATCTTTATCATTTTGCCATCTCATCAAAGAGAGACTATAATTTGTGGTCAGCAAAGCAAACCCCACCCACTGAAATTGATTACTTCAAAAGATTTTTTTTGTGGGGTGGGTAAGGACATTAAAATAAAATTAAATCCGATTTGGCATATCTCATATTTGACTAGGTGATGATCGCACAATTCACCCCAACTGATTGTTATTTTATATTTTCTAATTTTGATTATTTAACAATTTAACATGTAGAGTTTACAAAATGGGTCAAAAAATGAAGGCCGATTAAGACTTGATTCCGATTTTAGACTAAGATTGCAAAGTTTAGTCCAATTGGGTCAACAAAATATCTAATAAATGTGGTCTAATGGCTAAATTGGAACCCTAAGTTTTTAGAGGTCTTGTGTTCGAATATGATCAGGAGTATAAGTTTTTTTTTTTTTTGGGTATTTGTCGATGAATATTATTTAAAAGTTACTTTACTCCTGAACTTATAGCCAAATTGCAATGTCCGACTAAATTTTAATTTTTGCATTTATAATTTCAAGAAGAAATAATGCAACTCTGCTGTAAGTTTAGTTGGGAAAAGCATAATTTTTTGATTGAAAGTATTATTTTGATTTTTTAATTAATTAGTTTACCTCCTTTTTTAAACCTCATTTGAAGAATGTAAGGGAAAATTTAAAAGATGAACATAAACATAACAATATAATTTATATATGCTTGATATTATACCCATCTCCCATTCTGTAATGTCAAAATAATTATATTTGTATCTGTATTTGTTAATTTTGTTGTTAAGTTTTTGCTTTTATTTGTATTATATATCTTATTACAATTATACAAAAAAATTAAAATTCCATGGTTATTGCATTTTGTATTATAATTGGTTGCAAATAATTGAGTTTTTTCTTCTAAACTTACATCAAAGTTGCACTTTCTTTCCTCTTATTTTGCACATTCCCCCTGAACTCTTAGGCTGAACGGATTCAGGGGGAAAATGTACAATATTAATGTAAGTTTACGGTACATAGTGTAATAGATTGAAATTCATGAGAGAAAATGCGATTTGACTATAAGTTCACAAGGAAAATGTGATTTCTATTAATAAAAATATTAAATTAGTACAACTCATAAGATGAGACAACATAATGATCAAAGAACTGAACCAATATTCCGGCCTGATTTGGCCGAATGCTTAACCAACCCAGTAGAACAGATCTGATACATTTTTCACGATTTTTCCTTGACACAAATACTTGGATTAAATTCTCAAAAAATAAAAAATAAAATTACTTGGATTAACAAGCACAAATTAACACGACCGACCTATATAATTAGCACCCTTAATACATAAGATGACGGATTTATTAAGTTCGTGGAATCTTATGCCAATAGGTAATTTTGGCATGTTTTCTCCCACTCATTAATACTCCTATACTACGTCAGTTAAACAATAATGGAGCCAAATTATAGGTTGTTCATAAGTTGCGTGTGATTATAGCCATGTTTAAATGTATTTTGGCTTGATTTGATTTAATTTCAATAAATAAAATATTTGTATCGTGTTTTGAAGATTCTTTTTAAAATTTATGTGAAATAAGTTGAAATACTTAAAGGTATTTTGATTGAAATCTTTTTAATAGGAAGTGAAAAGAAGTTGATAGGTGTCAAATTATATTTTTTGAAAAATTATAAAGGACTCTAGTAATAGGATATCTGCAATGATTTGGCCAGTTATAATTTATTTAGTCCAAGAATAATTGGTGTTTGTTAGACTTATAAGAGAGTAGTTTGAGAAAATTGAGATATGATAAATTTATTTCAGAAAATAGAAAACATATTTGTTTCGTTTTTTCCACACATGAAATAATTTTGAAAAACACCTAACAAACATGCACTATATGTTTCAGTACTTTCCAGTCAAGAGATATTTCATTTTTTGTAACAGTTTGCCTTTTATTTTATTATTATTTTTTTTTTAACCCAGGTGTACAAGCTTACACTAGACTAATCATGGATCCTCAAACCCTTGCCCTAGAACCCTGAAGGATGTAAATCGCAGGATGTGCCTCCACCAAGCCTCGGGATCCCATCATACTGTTGTACACTCTGTGCACAAACAGTTTGCCTTTCTTGAAGAGGAACAATGAGAAAAGAGATGCTGCAGATCCAAGAAATGATATGTACAATACTCAAGAAAATAAAATATGTTTTTTTTTATTTTTTATTATGTAATTCTTTCTTCGCGGGGTCTTCACCCATTTTAGCACATAATTCGGGATAAAATTGATTATAAAATGAAAAAAATCTTCAAATAGTTCTAAATCTTACCTTAAATCTTAATATATAATATAGGAGTCATATAATATAAATTTTAGATTTTTTTTTTAGACAAACACCTAGATTTTATCAAGTAAACTTGTTCAGAGGTTACACAAGTAAGAATTGAAACGGGTAAGACATCTGAACTAACTGAATCTTGACTAGAAAATTTTATCACTTCGTGTTCAACTCGATTTCTTTCCCCCATACATATATGCCGAGCTGAAAACAAATCAAAAGTTTCCTTCACATCTATTTTATCATCAACAATAGGACCAAAAACAGCTCTCCTTCCCGAAATGTCTTCAATTGCAGCTATCACTATGCTTGAATCTCCTTCAATATATACTTTTGTCCAGCCCTTTTCCTTAGAAAAAAAACCGCCACTAGTTCTGCCTTAAAGTGTACTTTTAAGTAAAAAATAAAATTGGCACTACCGCAAAGATAAAAATAAATGGAAAATTACAAAATTACAAAATCTGGGACAATATATTTGTCCCTCAACATTATAAAATTGCTTTCCTATTTTTAATGTGATGTACTTTTGGTCTCATTATTCTTTTAAGGTTTAAAATAGCCAAACTGAGACAATCATAAGTGATCAAAAGTGCTAATAAAAATTATTTATTTTTTGTGACCAAAAGTACAAACATCTTAAAAAATTTAAATTTAAAGTGAAAAGTGCAAAGATCTTAAAAGAGATGGAGGTCATAATATTATTAACTACGGAAACTAAAATTATAATTTTTCTTAAAAAAAATTGAGACCAAAAAATCGGTTTTATAAAAAACATAAAAATGCTAAGCTTCTAACTAAAAAAATACTACCTATGTCCTAATTTTTTTACTCCATTAACTACAATGTGAAGTGAGACTTTTAATTGACTTAACAAGTTGAATCTTTTATATTTTATACGTTTTTAAAAGCTTTAAAAAAAATATACTCCCCCTATTCCATTAGCTAAAGGACTCGATCAAACTTTTTAATTTTTAAAGTGACTTATCATGTTATATTATTCACATTTGTGATGTATTAAACCTTTATAATATTAATATATATGGTATTATATGATATTATCAACTTTTAGTAATATGCATATATTAATAAAATTAGTTTTTAGAATTTTTATTAGTTTAGACAAATTGACTGGTCAACTGTACCAAGGGGTAAAGAAAAATAGGACCAAGGAAGTACATGATTTATATAATATTATCAAATCATTGTCGAACTAAATTAATTCGATTATTTATTATAATTTTTAAAATTTGATCAACTTGATTGGTCAATTGTAATAATTGACGAAAAATTATAGGACGGTCGTAGAATTTTTGTCAATAAATGGATTTTTGCCAATATAATAAATTAAAACTTTGAAACATATTTATATGTAAATGCAAATTACCCTTAACTAGAGGGACAAGTTGGGACAC
The DNA here is from genome assembly GCA_003313485.2 of Penstemon barbatus. Classification (NCBI taxonomy): domain Eukaryota; kingdom Viridiplantae; phylum Streptophyta; class Magnoliopsida; order Lamiales; family Plantaginaceae; genus Penstemon; species Penstemon barbatus. The sequence continues at coordinate 10,746,054 of CM064884.1, read as the reverse complement.
TGCCCAGAACCAGATCCAAATTTTATCCAATCAGAAAGTGTATCTTTTAAAACAGAAAAAAGAAAACACTAATTTTCATGATAAATTAAAATAATATTTTCCCCTAACTTTCTTAAATCCACCAAGTACCACAACTTGTACTAATATCTGACATTTCATAAAAAGATATAAATCATTATATATACATAGATGGTCCCTCTTTCTAGCAAGCTGTTTCAGGCCTGTCTCTCTTGAAAAATACATACACTTTTTTATAATATATATACACTTCTACCTAAATAATCAAAATAATGTGTAAATGTGACTCAGTCAGTGTGTGTTCTGTGTGTGTCTTTTTCCTTTTTCTTTTCTTTTCCACAGCTTGTGATTTTTTGTCAGGATTTGAGATTGTGAAGTTGGAGGGTAGAGTGGTCTATGAGCTGTTTGGTAAAAAACATTTGTCCTTTTGATGATCTTTTAATACCATTAAGCCATTTCTTCTTCTTCTTTCACCGAAAAAAATCATTTCTTGATAACTTCTTGTATTAATTTTAGAAATTTTTTAAAACCCATTTCCCAAAAAAAATTGGAGGAAAATTATTAAGTATAGTTAGAAGGAATGGATGGTGTCATTGATCTTGAATCAGATTGTTCCGAGTTTGTAGAAGTTGATCCAACTGGAAGATATGGAAGGGTATGTTTTAATTTTCTAATTTTTAATTTGTGATTATTAATTGGATTTGAAATTTGAGTTTCATTCTTATTGCTTCTTGCTCTTTTTATTTTCAGTATAATGAGATTCTTGGAAAAGGGGCTTCAAAGATAGTGTATGTATTTAGAATCCCACATTGGATTTCAGAAAAAGATTTGATCTTTCTATGAAAGTTTCAATTTTGTGATGTGGGCTTGTTTCAAATTTTTTTTTTTTTTAATTTTAAATTTAATTTCTTGCAGTTACAGAGCATTTGATGAGTATTCAGGAATTGAGGTTGCCTGGAACCAAGTAAAACTTTATGATTTTCTGCAAAGTCCTGAAGATCTTGAGAGATTATATTGTGAAATTCATTTGCTCAAGACATTAAAACATAGTAATATTATGAAATTCTATACTTCTTGGGTTGATACTGCTAATAGAAACATCAATTTTGTGACAGAGATGTTCACTTCTGGTACTCTCAGACAGTAAGTTCTTATATTTAGTCTTTGGTCTAAATTTCTTGTATCATTGTAGATGTGTTAAATACTCTGGTAACTTACGATTTTCGTGTATTCTTTTCAATCTTGAAAAGGTATAGGCTGAAACATAAGAAAATCAACATTAGAGCAATCAAACATTGGTGTAGACAAATTTTGCAAGGGCTTCTTTATCTCCATAGCCACGATCCTCCGGTTATTCATAGAGACCTTAAGTGTGATAACATTTTTATTAATGGAAACCAAGGTGAAGTCAAAATTGGTGACCTTGGTCTTGCTGCAATTCTTCGGAAATCGCATGCTGCTCGTTGTGTAGGTGAGTTTTATTCGTAATCAATGTCGATTCCGTTGCATTTATGTATATTGAATCAAATCTCATTCCCAAGATCGAAAATTTGAATTAACGGATAGTCACCTAACGTCAAAGGATGTTTTTGTAATTTCACCTAACCTTTTATGAATTCTTGGCTTTTTTCGTATTTGCTTTTAATTTCGTAAAATTTATTAGGAACACCGGAGTTCATGGCTCCGGAGGTGTACGAAGAGGAATACAATGAATTAGTGGATATCTATTCGTTTGGCATGTGTCTTTTGGAAATGGTGACATTTGAGTATCCATATAGCGAGTGCAATCATCCGGCTCAAATTTATAAAAAAGTGATATCGGTAGGAATTCGACCTAAATTTGTTGTTTCCTATTTAAATCGAGTTAAGACGGACAACGTAGTTATTATTTGTGTTTTCTTTTGTTTAGGGAAAGAAACCGGATGCTCTTTACAAAGTTAAGGATCCTGAGGTACGTGGATTTGTCGAGAAATGTTTAGCCACGGTGTCTGATAGGCTATCGGCTTGGGAGCTTCTAAATGACCCTTTCCTTCAAATTAATGATTATCTTTGTGATTTAAGGCCGTTAAATTATGATGAAATAGGGCCCGTCTTAAGGCAGCCTCTCCTCTTGAGTGCTCGTCATAGCACCAATAGCTCTTTAATCAACGGTTACTCAAATTATCTTGGTTATGAACAAGAACACGACTTGGATTGCCACTCGGTGGAAGCAACCGAAATTGATTTGTTCACGAGTCATGAAGAGGATCACTTGGAAAATATAGATATTACAATTAAAGGGAGAAGGGACGAAGACGACAATATCTTTTTGAGACTCAGAATTGCCGATAAAGAAGGTAAGTTTTAGTTTCATTTTGTTTAAATGGTTAACCCAGAAGATTTTATTATCTTAACAGTAATGACATAATTATCATTATCCTATAGTTGCTACTGTATGAGTTGAAGGTGTTTCGTAGAGCTAGATGCAAAATACCCATCTGCATGTCTAATTGGCAAAGAAAATCCCGTGTTATTTTTATTAGCAAACCCCGGTGTTCTTTTTCATTAGCCAAAAAATCCTATTTTGAAATTCCTCCATAAATCACATGGAGTTTATTGCCAATTTTTTAAGTGAACAAGGGTATTATTCTCAACTTTTTTAGGTGAATTTTTTTTGTAGGTTTTTTTACTAATTAGGCAAAGCGTATTGGGTATTTTTGCATTTCACTCATATTAAGTTGTTATATGTATGATTTTGAATTGGTCTTTTCAGGTCGTGTTCGGAATATTTACTTCCCTTTCGACATTGAACTCGACACAGCTCTAAGTGTTGCAACTGAAATGGTAGCGGAATTAGACATCACAGATCAAGATGTTACTAAAATAGCCGAAATGATCGATGATGAAATCAAATCCTTAGTACCCGAATGGCAAAAAGGAGTCGGCATAGAAGAAAATCCTATTCACAGAAACGATAGCTTTTGTCAAATTTGTGCTTCAAATGTTTCACCGGATGAACATATACCTCCCCACAAACTTCCTCAATGTTCTAAACATGGATGTGGATCTATACATGGTCGTTTTGAAGAAATAACATACCAAGTCGAAGGGTCCGAAAAATGTGCCACAGAAAGTGCACCCGTAGTCTCGAGCCAAACAACAGAGGATGCGTCTACAGATCCTTTACCTCTAAAAGACGACTACAATAACGAGATAAGGCAGGGGCTAAGGTGGCTAAAGGCCAAGTATCAAAATCAGTTGAGGGAGCTCGGGGATCATCAACATTCGGGCTATGACAAAATAGGAGAAAACGATGAACTTGGGCTTAAATTTTTAGCCAATGGGAAGCATTTGACTACATTTCCTTCCATAATTCCGGAGAAAAATGGTAATAGGCAAAAAGTTTACGATTATGAGTCTGCGTATGGTTTGTGTAGTCCACAGCACCTGGCCACGGGCAAGAGTTATTATTCTGGACATCTTCACCGGACCACTTCTCTACCGGTTGACCGTTGAAGCTTTGTATACGGAGTTCTAGAACTTGTCAAATGTTGTCATTGTCATTAGTGTATGGCCAAATCAAAAAGATAAGCTCACAAATTGACTGGGTTGTGGCTTCTGAGAGCTACTTGTGATGTGGTGATGAAGTTTTTTTTTTTTTTTGTAGATTTTCAACTTGAAGTGAGAGTGACTTCCACTCGGGATTGAAATGAGTGAATGTAAATTACTAACTGATATATGAAAAAGATAGCAAAAAATGTTCTAAAATTGACGTCCTTTTGTACATTTCTACATAAGGGATAAGCTTTCTTTTTTGATCCCTATTTTTTTCATTTAATGCTCTAAAGCAAGTTAATATATATTTATCTCACATTTGATCGGTAAGAATATGTTAAAGTTTTTTTTTAATGAACGTGAAAATTTGTCAAACTATTCGAACTTGACTGTGTTCAATTTGATTAAAGATCGTTTGAGTTGGGAAGTTTGCAATGGACCAGATCAAATATGGTTCATTTTATATGGGTCAGGTAAAAATGATTCATGTCAAAATTGAGTTAGGTTGGTGATGGGCTGGTTCAACCCATTTTAAAATTTTGTTAATGTTATATATAATGTTGCATACATCATAATTATCATAATTATGAGAGAATATGGATGTTCACATGTACACAAGTAAAGTTAGATTAAGATTAGCATTCCAGATTGTATAGAGTATTATGATTTTTTTAGTAATTTTGTGAAAATAAACTAAAATGAAATTGTATTGTTGCATTAAATTAAGAAAATTTTAATTTATTTTTAGGACTAGATACATTTAGTACCTAGTATGTGATTATAAACTACATAAATTTACCAACAGGTGATTGGTCTAGTTGTAGGGACTAGTCACTACAAAGTAGCGGACTCATGTTCGAATCCTTGTTGGAAGAGGTTCCCACTTTATGTGCCTGACTCGTCTCGAAAAGGATTAAACCCTTCGGAAACCAAAAAAAATAAAATAAAATAAACTACATAAATTTGGAAAGAAAAAAAAATTATTGAGCTAAATTTCTATTTATATATTGCTTGATGAATTGTTTTATACCCATAAATATAAATTTTAACAAGCTAATGTTAATTTCCCTCGAGTGATATTTACAGTGTTCAATTTACAATAGTTTTTTAAATGAGCATTTTACCTTTTTCAATCGGAGAGTGTGTTTCACTCGCCGAAATTAAGAGTGACATGTAAAATATTTTTGTAACGTGGGGGGATAAAGTGCAATGTTTATCATCACACAATGGGTAAAGTATCACATTTATCATAACACGGTGGGATAAAGTGCCACATTTATCATATAAAAAAGTAACTTTACCGATTTGTATATTTTTTTAAAGTTTAAAAATATCAAGAACGCATTGTAAAATTTATATAAAACTAAAAAGGTGCATATCACATAGACTAAATTGTCATTACCTCAAACTTAACTCAACAAAATTAAATAAATAAATAGGGATTGGTTGGGTTGGGTCTGAGTTTTATCTTAGTCAATTCATGCATTGCTATCCTTTTTGTCACCCCCTATTCTAAATACTTTTTTGTCAACCCTATTCTAACTAGTATATAGATTGATAATCAAATTTTATTAAACTTGAACTATATATTGTTAGGTCACTTTTACTCAACTCGTTCACACCTATTTGTTGTTAGACTTTCTCCTTTGATCTGATTCCTAAAATTAAGTAAATTACCAAATCAAATGCCATTTGATAACATTTTGGTGCAGCTCTATAAAGAAAAGGTTAGTAATGGTCCAATCCACTAGCCCACCAGCAGACAAACGACACAAGAAAAATACCATCTAAATTGCCCTTTACCTACTTTCAGGTACGATATTTACATGTACACCCTTTATGGAAGTTACACTTAGATCTGTAGCTCATCTTATGTTAGGTTGATGCATGTTGTAGTTGTATACATATAGAAGTCATATACAATGCAATCAAAGAAAGTAAAGGGTTTATGATCACAAAAAAATACTAAGAAAAAATTATCATAAACAAATGGATTAATCTTATAGAGTTTATTAATATAATTTATTTGTATCTTGTATATATTAAGTAGAAAGATAGTTTATTCTTTTAATTAATGTTTTACTTACTTTAACCTAGTTATATAGCTACATAGGTATTTTCTCTTCTCTTTTATTCTTTACACTTTTGATTGAATAAGAACCATAAAGCTCATATTATTCAATTGATGGCTACCAAAATCATTTAGTTTTTTTGATTTAGTATGGTATCAAAGCATGTAATTGTAGGATATACTTTCTAAAAAAAATTTAAAAGAAGGTATTTGATTTCTTTTAATATAAAAGTTGTATACTTACTTTCATGGTTATGGAGTGGAACCAACTTTGAAAAAAAATATTGTCCCATTTATTTTGCTCCCTTTGTATGGTCAGTTTGACTAAATTTATAAATATTCTAATAAATAATTTAAGTAATATATTTCACTAATAAGTTGATAATATCATATGACACCATATATATTCTATCTATCTATCTATCTATCTATATATATATATATATATATATATATATATATATATATATATATATATACATATAAAAGTACGAGTTGGCTTAAGGAAATTTCTTTTCTTTTTTGTGAAGACTAACATACCCCTATTTTAAAATTATATTGTGATATTTAATTTTATGGCAAAAAAGTAAATAAAAAAATCCTAGAAGTATAATTTGACAAGAAGTCTATCATACATCAACCTTATAATTATCTTTTAAAGTTTTACAACTCATTAAAATATTAATGATAACAAAAAAAAAATTATTCTATATTTCTTCAAAAATTTCTTTGAAAAGTTGTTAAAAAGTTACTTATAAAGGAACCTCAAAAATATTAAGAGACTAAAAAAAATTATGTCACATTCATGCTACATGAATAAAAAAAGGTACTATTTAGTTAAGTAAAAATATATAATTGGCTTAAGCCCAAAAAAGTCAAAAGATAAAAATTGTTAAAATCAACAATTCGATCAAAAACATATGATAAAAATAGTAAAATCAATAGGAAAATTGATCATATAGAAAGAAAAGCGAGTTAAACAAAAAAAAACGGTGAATTGATAAAAAAAAAAAAAAAAAACAAGGTTAACCGGAAAAAAATGGGTAAAACCAGAAAAAAAAAATTGAATGACATCGGCTAAACACGAGATAATAAAAATGGATCAAATCGATAATAGAACAAACAAAAAAAATGGTGAATTGATAAAACATCAAGGTTAACCGGCAAAAAAAATTGGCAAAACCGGTAAAAAAAATCAAATGACATTGGCTAAACATGGGATAACAAAAAAATAGATCAAATCGATAAGAGAGAAAAAAATTAGTTAATTGGCAAAAAAAAAAAAAAAGGGAAATATGTGAGAAAATATGTTAAATAAGCAAAAGAATAAGTAAAATCAGACTAAAATTGGGTTAAACCGGAGAGAATGAGTAAACTGATTAATAAATATGAAAATCAACTAGTGGGTTAACTTGAGAATGGATGGAATAAAATGGATAAACCATAAAAAAATTGTAAATGAACGGGTTAAAATAACAAAATAGGAATGATAAATGATCAATGTAAAAGCAGGTAAAATTGATATTTCTTTTGTAAGTTTTTAAAAAATTATAACTTATTAAAGAGCCTATAAATGATAACAACTTTAAAGCGATTTAATCAAATAAATTATGTGGTATGTCATTTAGACCATAGTATGATTAAAAATGATGATATGATTCAACTAACATAAGAAGTTAGTTAATCACATGCAAAACACGTGCATTTTTCTAATTTAATCAACAAAAAATAGTTAATCACGTGCAAAATACGTGCAACTTTCTAATTTGATTAAAAAGAAATTAGTTAATCACGTGCAAAGCACGTGCACTTTTCTAGTTTATAGAAATGGGAGATATTAATAGAAGAGAAATAATGTGAGAAGTAGAAGAAGATTTAGACGAGAAATTTCGAAAATATTGATTTCATTGTTATCCTCTATTGTTCAGTACATCCATATATATAGGTAAAGCTAGGAATATAACAAAATATTGCAACAGAATTAAAACTAAAAATAAAATGGAAAATGACATTAAATGGGTAGATCCGTCAATAAAGGAGTATTGGATATCCGAGTAACAACTCCCTTAAGCTTGGATGCCACGTGTCTGATTCTCGTTGGTTCACTTTATTTGCCATGTGTTCGATCATTGAGAAGTGTTAGAAAACTCTGAACTATTATCTTGACTACCAAATGCCATTCTTTGGAACATTCTGATTTGTGCAGAATGTTCCCTTGAATCAAATTTTCCACTCTGGCCTCGTTTCATTCCATTGTTCAAATCTTCCAAAGAATCTAAAGCTCTCACTATCTGCAAAACAAGCAAAACGAGAACCAGATCAATAATCAGAAAGGCGGACTGCAAACATTAAGGGCATTTATGCAAAACTTACTTGACTCATCTTCGGCCATTTGGAAGCTAAGTGACGCACAAAAGCTGCAGCTGCTTCAATCATTCGAAACATTTCTTCTACAACGAAGTTCTTCTCCAACCTAGGATCTACTATGTCTCCAAAATCTTCTGTCTCAAGTGCTTGATGGAGCAACGGTCGAGCCTGCAGGAGAAGTGGCGTTATAGTTAGAAAATTAAAATATGATAAAAATGGCATTGGGTTGTAAATCCATTAACTGTTGGAAATTATAATTATTGGTTGGCTTGTGCTTTCATAATGTTAGATGCTACACTAACTCGAAAATAAGAAAATGTAGACAATGTAAATTGAAATTCAGTTCCAACTAACACACACTTAATTAGTAACATGTATAGAACTCATAGATTAAATATTTCAGTTTCTAATCCCCATTTTCATTAGATTTGTTTAGTAAAATTCAATTCTCTCAATTCCAACGCCAGCTAAAGTTTAAAGTACTGAAATCCATCCACTGTTAATGAAATCCAATAATTAGGCTTCCCTCGTTTTATATCTACTCAGTAGTTGGCTCTACTTTTTTAAATTAATTTTAGGCTCCATTTGGATTAAGGGATTTGGAGGAAGGATTTCAAATGATCCAATTTGGGATCCACCATTTTGGTTTAAAGAATAATATAAAATGATTACTTAAAGGATTTGAATCCAATAGCAAAGTGATCCAAACAAGTTCCATGGATTTGAAATTAATAGCTCCAAATCCATCAACCCAAAATGACCCCTTAGGGAAGTTCGTGCAATATGGAGAACATGGAACAATAGAAATTAGTTAATTACGTGCAAAGCACGTACGTTTTTCTAATTTAATTAAAAGAAATTAGTTAATCACGTGCAACGCACGTGCACTTTTCTAGTAATATTTAAAAGGTTTAATACACCACAAATATGAATAGTATGTGGTGATAAGTCACTTAGAAGATTGAAAAGTTTGACCGAATACAATAACAAAGGGAGCAAAATAAATAGGACGGAAGGAGTTTATATATTCCTATTGTTTAGCTTGATCAAATTCACATAGATTGTTTCCAGTTGATAATCCTGCAGGTGCGTCTCTGATTGAGCGATGCACTTATTTATAATGACTAGTTCAATTAAGTGTTATATCGAAGTGGCCAAACCTACTCCTGAGATTCTATGTTTGCAAGTCCGCATTACTTTAAAGGACAAGATTACAATCGCACGACACGTTGATCGGATGATGTCGTGTAAATAATGCAATCGAGATTAAGGAAATTATATCGAGATGCGAATGTTGTCAGTGGATGTCGTGTAAACAATAAACCCGAACTATGCTAATGTTACAAGGTGGATTGCAGTTAGGATACACGTTGATCACTGGATGCCGTGTAAACAATACTATATAAGCTAATAATATAGGTGTTTTTGTTAATCACAGTCGAACTATACGTTGATTGAGAGATAAACAGTGTGTCAACCGAAAAAAAAAAGACATGCTAAAAATATTAAGTTTTTATTGTTAGGAAGTTGTGGTACCGACACCTCAATACAACTAAAGTAGAAATGAGAAAACTTGTGGAAATGAGATAAAACAATTGGAGTCGAGCAAACCGTAGAAGGATTATATTATCGCAAAAGGATTACAACACTTTGAATAACAAAGGAAAGACTAAATATTAGGAGAAACCTCACTTTTATTCTCTCTATATTTTTCTCACTCTCTCAATGCTATTCTCTCAGGTGGGAAACAATCCCTATTTTTTCTCTCAAAATGGGATTCGATTACATTTTCACCACTCTTCTAAATGTTACAACTAATGTAACATATATATAGGTGTCTTGAGGAGGTTAAGTAGCCAAGTTCGATTTGACTTCTTCCTTATCTTCTTAGCCGTAAATGTTGACTGGAGGAAGCCAAGTTCGATTTTACTTCTTCCTTATCTTCTTAGCCGAAATTTTTGACTTTTAATTACTTAGCATTGAAGATTACTTCTTTGCTAAGTAATTCCACCTCCTCAACTTTTCTACACACTTCAAGAGAGTCGCCAATTTGGACTTCAATTCCTTGGTGTAGAAGGTTTTCTTAGTAATGAAGAAATGCCAACAAAATGGCTTTATTCCTTAACAATCTCCCACTTAAAGTCATTTTGTTGTAACTCTTCATCCTTTCTACTTTGCTATTTTCATGCTGCTTACATATCTGCTAGGCCAATAGAGGATCGACACCAAATAAACTTGCCTCTATTTAATGGCTTTGTTAGAACATCTGCTAGGTTGTCCTCTGTATGGATTTTCTGAAAATCCACACTTCCTTCTTCCACCTTCTCTCGTACAAAGTGGTACTGAACTCGTATGTGTTTGGTCTTTGAGTGAAATGTTGGATTCTTTGCCAAGTGCAAAGTGCTCTGACTATCACAAACAGAGCAATATTCTCTTGTTTGTGTCCGAGCTCTTCCAGTAACATTTGCAACCATATTGCCTCTTTACGAGCTTGTGTAACTGCCACGTATTCTGCTTCCATCGTAGAAGTAACCACGATAGACTGCAGTTTCGAAACCCAGCTTACAGCTCCTCCAGCAAGAGTAAACACATAACCCGTGATGGACTTACTTTTATGAAGATCACCTGCAAAATCTGAATCAACATAGCCTCTGACAGTAAAGTCTGATCCCCCATAACATAATGCAGCATTCGAGGTACCCTTGATATATCTCAAGATCCTCTTCATAGCACTCCAATGCTCTTTACCAGGATTCACCATGTACTGACTAACTGCTCCCACTGCTGTGCAATGTCTGGTCTAGTACAAACCATAGCGAACATTAAGCTACCCACTGTTGATGCATACGGTACTCGAGACATTTCCATCCTCTCCGTTTCGTTGCTAGGACTCATATTTGAGGATAACTTGAAATTAATAGGAAGAGGGGTAGATATTGGCTTACAATCTTGCATGTTGAAGCGCCGCAAGAATTTCTTCAGATAATTTTGCTGAGAGAGCCAAATCTTCCTATTATTTCTGTCTCGGTAAATTTGCATCCCTAGAATCTTGTTTGCTGTTCCCAAGTCCTTCATTTCAAATTCCCTAGCCAGTTATGCCTTTAATTCTTTAATACGATCTTTGTTGGGGCCTGCTACCAACATGTCGTCAACATACAACAACAGAATAACGAAATTACAATCACCAAATCTCTTGTAGTAAGCACAAGGATCTGAACTATGTCTGTTGTATCCAAGGCTCGTGATGAAGGAATCAAATCTCTTATACAAACACATCGGCGCCTGTTTTAAACCGTATAGAGATTTGTTCAACCTGCAAACCAAGTTCTCTTTTTCTTTTTGTTCAAAACCTTCTGGTTGGAGCATATATATTTCTTCTTTAATATCTCCATGAAGAAGTGCAATTTTCACATCTACGCTGATTAACACCTTGTGGGCAGTGGGATCCCACAGGCGGTACCCCTTGACTCCATCTGCATACCCCAAGAAAATACATCTCCTGGATTTTGGATCCAACTTTGATCTTTCTTGGGCATTGTACATAACGTACACAGGGCTTCCAAATGTATGTGAATGAGAATAATCAGCTGGTTTACCAGTCCACGTCTCCATTAGCATTTTCAGATCAATTGCGGTTGATGGTGACCGATTGATCACATAACAGACGGTCTTGACTGCTTTTGCCCAAAATAATTTGGTCATCCCTGCAGTTCTCAACATAGCTCTTGTACGTTCTAACAAGGTTTTGTTCATCCGCTCTGCTACTCCATTTTGTTGTGGAGTGTATGCCACTGTGAACTGTCTCTTGATTCCTTCTTGTTGATAGAAGTTATCAAATTCATTGCCGCTATATTCTCCTCCATTGTTTGTCCTCATACACTTTATTAGTGTATCCCAAATCTCTTTTGCCGTCTTCTTCTCGGCCACACTCGACAACATTTCAACAGCTAATGCTAAGTGCAAATCACCAATAGCATTGCCATCCATTTCGTTCAACTTGTCGTCAGTGATCCCCTCGAGTTTATCTCCAATTGCCGCCAAGCAATTATCTTTTCTTAACACTGCTTTCATTCTCATTTTCCATAATGAGAAATTATTCCCATTGAACTTCTCTATTTCATACTTTGTCGTCATCTTTGAGGATATCTTCTTTTACCACTAACTGGATCTTACGGTAGCACCAAGAATCGGCTAGAAACCTGGTGGCTCTGATACCACTGTTAGGAAGTTGTGGTACTGACACCTCAATACAACTAAAGTAGAAATGAGAAAACTTGTGGAAATGAGATAAAACAATTGGAGTCGAGCAAACCGTAGAAGGATTATATTATCGCAAAAGGATTACAACACTTTGAATAAGAAAGGAAAGACTAAATATTAGGAGAAACCTCACTTTTATTCTCTCTATATTTTTCTCACTCTCTCAATGCTATTCTCTCATGTGGGAAACAATCCCTATTTTTTCTTTCAAAATGGGATTGTTTCCCACTTGAGAGAATAGCATTGAGAGAGTGAGAAAAATATAGAGAGAATAAAAGTGAGGTTTCTCCTAATATTTAGTCTCTCCTTTGTTATTCAAAGTGTTGTAATCCTTTTGTGATAATGAAATCCTTCTACGGTTTGCTCGACTCCAATTGTTTTATCTCATTACCTCAAGTTTTCTCATTTCTACTTTAGTTGTATTGAGGTGTCGGTACCACAACTTCCTAACATTTATATTTCATTTGTTAGAAGAAATTTATTAACTTAAATGGGAGTTTGGGATCGGGAACTGAAAACCCATATTGTGTTTTCCGAATTTTGGAAATCCAAATTCCAGTTGAAGAAAAGGTGGTACGGATTTCCGAGTAGGAGTCCTACCCGATCCGGAATTAGATAAATTTTGCATATTCTAAAATAAAAGAATTATGCTTGTTTAGCTAAATGTAAAAATAAGAGTACTTGTGTCTGTACGTTCCCTTCTCTCAAAAGTTAAAAGAAAAAAGGCCTTCTGTTTCAGTTTTGGTTGGGCATTTCAATTGTTAGCAATATTTATATGGACCAATCTCAAAATCTATTTTCTTTCCTTTATTTATTTGGGCCTTGGGAAGTCCATTTAGAAAAATTAAAAGGTTCAGCAGAAATGGTTTTCCTGAACCCGTTCCCGAAATTTCTAAATTTTCCAGTACCCAATATACTGGGTAACTGGTAAGTCGGGACAGGTTTCGGGAAGAGAAATTGAATTCTGAATTTTTATACTTTGCACCTTCAAAATATAAATTTAGTACTTTGCATCCTCGGAAAAAGAAGAATTCAACACTTTTCACCCTTTTTTTTTTTGGCAAAGTTGACCGCCCGAGTAAAAAAAACATAGGGCAAAATAAGAAATTCGTTTTTTGATCTTTGGCACTTTGCACTCCCGATTTAAGAATAACTCAACAACTTACACCCTCGAAACACGATAAGTGGGCACTATGCTCCCTCAAAAAATAAAACTAACACTTATCACCCTCAAATTAAGAAAAATCAGTTACTAGCAACACCTCGTTTTTTCGGGCAAAGTTGACTACCAGGATAAGTAAGATCAAGAGACAAAATAGGTAATTCATTTTGAATTATTTGGCAATTTTTCTTTAGTTACAAATTTTTCAAATGTTTACGAAATTTTTTAAGAGAATTCGAAAGTTTCTAGAAAATTTTTATACATAAAATTTATTGAATCATATCATAAAAATAAATTTTAATTCAAGTTTACAATATGGATATATATATACTAATTAAAAGACAGATGAACTTTTCTAAAATTAGTACCACTTGTGTTGGGAACCCATCAGATCCCCTTTAATTATCGTTAAAAACAATCTTGACCATTTAATATTTTGAATGACAACATATACAATAGGTTGTTATACTTTATATATTTTCTCTTTAGAAATATTAAAAGATTAAAATTACTAGAACACCCTTCAATTAAAAAAAACTCCAAATCATCCTTCATACCCACAACACACTCTTCCCCATCCCCATCTCATCCCCGGTCAGCGGCCGTGATTCTTTTCTTTTTCTGATAATTATCAGCGGCCGTGATTGTCATCCTCTAGAACTAAATAAATTGATTCGCAATCAGTAATTATTTATTGATTTAGTAAGTAATTTTTACTTAATTAGTGGATGGTTCAACATCAAACATAAATTGCAAAAGAGATAAAATAAAATAAAAACTATAAGTTGAGTGAATTAGTCACACATGGCGGCCGCATGAGGTGATGGAGAAGAGGGACTTTTGACAATAATTAATGGGGAAGAGGGTCTTTGGCAATAATTAAAATATTAAAATTAATTATAAATTTAGTTCTATTTTTTAAATATATATTTATTTAGTCCAATTTAAATCATCAATTCTGTATAAAACTTCTAAATTAATTAAATTTTATTCCAAACATTTTAAATCTTGCAGATTCTCAAATAATTTTATAATTTATGATTTTTTTTTTCTTTTGGGCTAATTTTGGAGGAACTACTAATTAATCTAGTTATGGGGAGTGAGAATGGCTACAAAGACTGTTGATGTACTGCTAAACATTTTTTTCTTTTTAGGTTTCCACATAACCTAAAAAGATTGCATTCACTTAGTTGAGCGTCTCAGGATGTACTGCTAGCATCCCGTCTTACATACTTGACCTCATAAAGTGTTAATACACTTACTGGATTAGCAGTAGTCAGCTCCTATCAGGTATATCAGGGGATAGACTCAGATACTTAGTATCAGTCTTAGTTAGGAGCAACTTTTATATACCCAGCAGTTTGTTTATACCACATTTGTGGGATCTCCACTTGGTAGGTTGGGTTGCCACTGCATCCCCGGCCTGGATTTCTGTACTAAGGACAAGTCAAGTCCTTTAGTTAAAGGATCAGCCACATTGTCTTTGGTACCAACAAAGTCAACGACTATGACCCTATCAGACACAAGTCCTCTTATAGACTTTAGTCTAACTTGAATGTGTCTCTTGGTCTTTTGATTATATTTTTGGCTTTTAATTTTTGCAATTGTGGTTTGAGAATCACAATGCACCACGACTGCTGGAAGAGGCAAGCTAACCATGGGTAATTGGATCAATAACTCATGTAGCCATTCAACTTCAGTCCCTGTCATGTCTAAAGCACATAATTCGGCCTCAAATGTAGACCGAGTCACCAAGGTTTGCTTGGTTGACTTCCAGGAGACAGCACCCCCACCTAGGGTAAAAACGTACCCCGTACACCCATTGCTTCCGGAGTTCTTGGCTATCCAGCTAGCGTCACTATACCCTTCAAGTACTGCAGGGAACCTGCCATATTGAAGAGATAGTGATACTGTGCCCTTCAGATACCTAAGTACCCGGTCAAGAGCTTTCCAATGGGTTCGATTTGGACAACTTGTATATCTTGCTAACTTCGAGACTGCAAACGAAATGTCTGGTCTCGTGCCATTTGTCAGATATTGCAAGCTTCCAATAATTTGTGAATATCTTAATTGAGATACAGGAACACCACTTTCATTTTTAAAGAGAGTTACTGAAGGATCATATGGTGTTTTGGCAATTTTACATTCTTTATAGTCAAATTTCTCAATTATCTACCCTCAGTTGACCGAGTCAACTTGAGTCCAAGAATTACATTTGCCACACCCATATCCTTCATTTCAAACTTACTCTTTAAGAATGACTTGGTTTCATTTATTATCTCAATATTAGATTCAATCAATAGAATATCATCAACATATAGACATAAACAATACATTTATCACCTTTAACTTTACAGTAGATGCACTTATCATTATCGTTTACAACAAAGCCAAAAAATAAAATAGTTTTATCAAACTTTTCATGCCATTGTTTAGGAGTTTGTTTCAAACCATATAGTGATTTAACAAGCTTACAAACTTTTTGCTCATTTCCAGAAGCTACAAATCCCTCTGGCTGATCCATATAGATTTCTTTCTCGAAATCACCATACAGGAATGCTGTTTTAACATCCATCTGGTGAATCGGAAAATCATATATAGAAGCCGGTGCTATTAGCACCCGGATTGTAGTTAAACGAGCAACAGGGGAATATGTATCGAAAAAATCGATTCCCTCTTTTTGCCTAAACCTTTGGGCAACTAACCTGACTTTAAACTTATCTATGGTTCCATCAGATTTAAATTTCTTTTTAAAGATCCATTTACATCCAATCGTATTACACCCCGGAGGGAGATCGACTAGTTCCCATGTCCCACTAGAGACAATGGAGTCCATCTCACTTTTGACAGCTACCTTCCAATGCTTTGCTTCTTTCGAAGTCATTGCATCTTTGAAGGTTACAGAATCACCCTCGATGTTGTAAGTGATAAAATCACTTCCAAAATCCTTGGCAATTCTAGCTTTCTTACTTCGTCTAGGTTCATCTGATTCAATCGGTACTGAATCAGAACTACTTGGATTAACCCCCACATTTGTCATCTTTTCCACATGTTCAGGAATTGATGAAGATGTAAGGGCTGAATCTAAAGAATTTTCATTAGGCATTCCCGTTTTCATGGGAAATACGTCCTCAAAGAACGTAGCATCACGATATTCAACTATTGTGTTAACCTCTATGCCAGGAATTTCTGATTTAATAATCAGAAACCTGAGAGCATAGCTTATTTCCACATAACCTAAAAAGATTGCATCAACAGTCTTTATACCCAGTTTCCACATAACCTCTATGCCAGGAATTTCTTTTGTGATCCACTCATCGAAATTAAGAGTGACATGTAAAGTATTTGTGTAACGTGGGGGATAAAGTGCAATGTTTATCATAACACAATGGGTAAACTATCACATTTATCATAACATGGTAAGACAAAGTGCCACATTTGTCATATAAAAAGGTAATTTTGCCGATTTTTATATTTTTTTAAAGTTTAAAAATATCAAGAAGGCATTGTAAAACTTTTATACAACTAGAAAGGTGCATATCACATGGACTAAATTGTCATTACCTCAAACTTAACTCAACAAAAATAAATAAATAAATAGGGATTGGTTGGGTTGGGTCTGAGTTTTATCTAGTCAATTCATGCATTGCTATCCTTTTTGTCACCCCTATTCTAAATACCTTTTTTGTCAACCCTATTCTAACTAGTACATAGATTGATAATCAAATTTGATGTTGGACTTTCTCCTTTGATCTGATTCCTAAAATTAAGTAAATTACCAAATCAAATGCCATTTTGATAACTTTTGGTGCAGCTCTATAAAGAAAAGGTTAGTAATGGTCCAATCCACTAGTCCACCAGCAGACAAACGACACAAGAAAAATACCATCTAAATTGCCCTTTGCCTACTTTTAGGTACGATATTTACATTTACACCCTTCATGGAAGTTACACTTAGATATGTAGCTCATCTTATGTTAGGTTGATGCATGTTGTATACATAGGGGCTGTTTGGTAGGACCTAATAGGGGTATTAGGTCATATTATATGAGTTAATATGGGCTAATACAACGTTTGATGACATTGCTCTAATACCGGGTCAAATGAATTAAATCCTTACGACCCGGTATTAAGACCATATTATAATCCACCCAGGCGTGGGTGGATTAGTTAATCCGGGTAAATATGGATTAGGTAAATATCACTAATAACCCCAAATTTACATATTTCCTTTTTAACATAACATTAAATATCATAAATTCTTCTCAAATATCTGAAAATGGAAAAACATTATACATAAATAAATCACAAATTAAAATCTATATCAATTTAGAATTAACATGAAAGCATTCAATCAAATCTACCAAATATGATTTTAATATGACCTTCAATCCGGCTCCAATCTAATCCACCTTAATCCCATACACCCTACCAAACGCCCCTTAATGTTTTACTTACTTTAATCTAGTTATATAGCTATATAGGTATTTTCTCTTCTCTTTTACTCTTTACACTTTTGATTGAATAAGAACCATAAAGCTCATATTATTCGATTGATGGCTTCCAAAATAATTTAGTTTCCTTGATTTATTATGGTACCAGAGCAGGTAAACGTATGATAAACTTTCTAAAAAAAAAAAAAAAGGTATCTGATTTTTTTAATATAAAAAGTTGTATACTTACTTTTCATGGTCATGGAATGGAACATCTTTGAAATAAAACACTCCATCTGTCTCATTTATTTTGTTCCCTTTGTATGGTCAACTTGACCAAATTTATAAATATTCTAATAAATAATTTAATTAATATAATGTTGATAAGTCACTTAAAAGATTGAAAAGTTTGATCAGATACAATAACAAAGGGAACAAAATAAATAGGACGGTAGGAGTACATATCTTCCTATTGTTTAGCTTGATCAAATTCCAGTTGATAATCCTGCATGTGCGTCTCTGATTGAGCAAAGCACTTATTTATAATGACTAGTTCAATTAAGTGTTATATCGAAGTGGCCGAACCTACTCCTGAGATTCTATGTTTGCAAGTCCGCATTACTTTAAAGGACAAGATTACAATCGCACGACACGTTGATCGGATGATGTCGTGTAAATAATGCAATCGAGATTAAGGAAAAATATCGAGATGCGATGGATGCCATATAATAGTGTAATACTATCAACTAATGTCGATATATATGTTGTCAGTAGATGCATGTCGTGTAAACAATAAACTCGAACTATGCTAGTGTTTTACAAGGTGGATTGCAGTTAGGATACACGTTGATCACTGGATGCCGTGTAAACAATACAAATATAAGCTAATAATATAGGTTTTTTTCGTTAATCACAGTCGAAATATATGTTGATTGAGAGATAAACAGTGTGTCAACGGAAAAAAAAAAAAAAAAGACATGCTGAAAATATTAAGTTTTTACATTTCATTTGTTAGAAGAAATTTATTAACTTAACCTACGGATGGGAGTTTGGGATCGGGAACTGAAAACCCATATTGTATTTTCCGAATTTTGGAAAATCCAAATTCCAGTTGAAGAAAAGGTGGTACGGATTTCCGAGTAGGAGGTCCTACTCGATCCGGAACCAGATAAATTTTGCATATTCTAAAATAAAAGAATTATGCTTGTTTAGCTAAATGTAAAAATAAGAGTACCTGTGTCTGTACGGTCCCTTCTCTCAAAAGTTAAAAGAAAAAAGGCTCTCTGTTTCAGTTTTGGTTGGGCATTTCAATTGTTAGCAATATTTATATGGACCAATCTCAAAATCTTTTTTCTTTCCTTTATTTATTTGGGCCTTAGGAAGTCCATTTAGAAAAATTGAAAGGTTCAGCAGAAACGGTTTTCCTGAACCCGTTCCAGAAATTTCTAAATTTTCCAGTACCCAATATACCGGGTAACTGGCAAAGTTGACCGCCCTAGTAAAACCACAGGCAAAATAAAAAATTCGTTTTTGATCTTTGGCACTTTGCACCCCCGAATTAAGAACAACTCAACAACTTACACCCTCGAAACATGATAAATGGGCACAATGCTCCCTTAAAAAATAAAACTAACACTTATCACCCTCAAATTAAGAAAAATCAGTTACTAGCAACACCTCATTTTTTCGGGCAAAGTTGACCACCGGGGTAAAAAAGATCAAGATGCAAAATAGGTAATTTATTTTGAATTATTTGGAAATTTTGAATTATTTGGAAATCAGTTACTTTTAGGTACGATATTTACATTTACACCCTTTATGGAAGTTACACTTAAATATGTAGCTCATCTTATGTTAGGTTGATGCATGTTGTATACATATAGTCTTATACAATGCAATCAAAGATGGTAAAGGGTTTTATGATCACAAAAAAAATACTAAGAAAAAATTATCATAAACAAATGGATTAATCTTATAGAGTTTATTAATATCATTTATTTGTATCTTTTATATATTAAGTAGAAAGATAGTTTATTCTATTATTAATGTTTTACTTACTTTAAACTAGCTATATAGCTACATAGTTATTTTCTCTTCTCTTTTATTCTTTACACTTTTGATTGAATAAGAACCATAATGCACATATTATTCAATTGATGGCTACCAAAATCATTTAGTTTTTTTGATTTATTATGGTATCAGAGCAGGTAATTGTAGGATATACTTTCTAAGAAAAATTTAAAAGAAGGTATTTGATTTCTTTTAATATAAAAGTTGTATACTTACTTTCATGGTTATGGAGTGGAACCAAATTTGAAAAAAAATACTGTCCCATTTATTTTGCTCCCTTTGTATGGTTAGTTTGACTAAATTTATAAATATTCTAATAAATAATTAAAGTAATATATTTCACTAATAAGTTGATAATATCATATGACACCATATATATTCTATCTATCTATTCTATATATATTATATATTATATATTATATTTATATTATTATTTATTTATATTTATATATATATATATATATATATATATATATATATATATATATATATTATATATTATATACATATAAAAGTACGAGTTGGCTTAAGGAAATTTCTTCCCTTTTTTGTGAAGACTAATATACCCTTATTTTAAAATTATATTGTGATATTTAATTTTATGGCAAAAAAGTAAATAAAAAAAATCCTAGAAGTATAATTTGACAAGAAGTCTATCATACATCAAACTTATAATTATCTTTTAAAGTTTTACAACTCATTAAATTATTAATGATAACAAAAAAAAATTATTCTATATTTCTTCAAAAATTTCTTTGAAAAGTTGTTAAAAAGTTACTTATAAAGGAACCTCAAAAATATTAAGAGACTAAAAAAAATTATGTCACATTCGTGCTACAAGAATAAAAAAATGTACTATTTAGTTAAGTAAAAATGTATAATTGGCTTAAGCCCAAAAAAGTCAAAAGATAGAATTTGTTAAAATCAACAATTCGATAAAAAAACGTATGATAAAAATAGTGAAATCAATAGGAAAATTGATCATATATAAAGAAAAGCGAGTTAAACAAAAAAAACGGTGAATTGATAAAAAAAGAAAAAAAAAACAAGGTTAACCGGAAAAAAAATGGGTAAAACCAGAAAAAAAAAATTGAATGACATCGGCTAAATACGAGATAAGAAAAATGGATCAAATCGATAAAAGAACAAACAAAAAAAATGGTTTATTGATAAAACATCAAGGTTAACCGGCAAAAAAATGGGCAAAATCGGTAAAAAAAAATCAAATGACATCGGCTAAACACGGGATAACAAAAAAATAGAACAAATCGATAAGAGAAAAAAATTAGTTAATTGGAAAAAAAAAGGTGAAATATGTTAAATAAGAAAAAGAATAAGTAAAATCAGACTAAAATTGGGTTAAACCGGAGAGAATGAGTAAACTGATTAATAAATGTGAAAATCAACTAATGGGTTAACTTGAGAATGTATGGAATAAAATGGATAAACCATAAAAAAATTGTGAACGAACGGGTTAAAATAACAAAAAAGAAATGATTAACGCAATGTAAAAGCATGTAAAATCGATATTTCTTTGTAAGTCTACAAAAAATTATAGTTAATCACGTGCACTTTTCTAATTTGATTAAAAGAAATTAGTTAAGAGAATGAGTGAACTGGTTAACAAATGTGAAAATCAACTAATAGCTTAACTTGAGAATGAATGGATCTTTTAAATAAACTGGATAAACCATAAAAAAATTGTGAACGAACGGGTTAAATAACAAAAAAGAAATGATAAACTCAATGTAAAAGCAGGTAAAATCGATATTTCTTTGTTAATCACGTGCAAAATACGTACACTTTTCTAATTTGATTAAAAAAAATTAGTTAAGAGAATGAGTGAACAGATTAACAAATGTGAAAATCAACTAATGGGTTAATTTGATAATGGATGGATCGTTTAAATAAACTAGATAAACCATAAAAAAAATTGTGAACGAACGGGTTAAAATAACAAAATAGGAATGATAAACGATCAATGTAAAAGCAGGTAAAATTGATATTTCTTTTGTAAGTTTTTAAAAAATTATAATTTATTAAAGAGCCTATAAATAATAACAACTTTAAAGCGATTTAATCAAATAAATTATGTGGTATGTCATTTAGACCATAATATGATTAAAAATGATGATATGATTCAACTAACATAAGAAATTAGTTAATCACATGCAATACACGTGCATTTTTCTAATTTAATCAACAAAAATTAGTTAATCACGTGCAAAATACGTGCACTTTTCTAATTTGATTAAAAAGAAATTAGTTAATCACGTGCAAAGCACGTGCACTTTTCTAGTACATATAAAAGTATGAGTTGGCTTAAGAAAATTTCTTCTCTTTTTTGTGAAGACTAATATACCCCTAAAATTATATTGTGATATTTAATTTTATGGCAAAAAAAATAAATAAAAAAATCCTAGAAGTATAATTTGACAAGAAGTCTATCATACATCAACCTTATAATTATCTTTTAAAGTTTTACAATTCATTAAAATATTAATGATAACAAAAAAAAAAATTATTCTATATTTCTTCAAAAATTTCTTTGAAAAGTTGTTAAAAAGTTACTTATAAAGGAACCTCAAAAATATTAAGAGACTAAAAAAAATTATGTCACATTCATGCTACATGAATAAAAAAAAGGTACTATTTAGTTAAGTAAAAATGTATAATTGGCTTAAGCCCAAAAAAGTCAAAATATAGAAATTGTTAAAATAAAAAATTCGATCAAAAACGTATGATAAAAATAGTAAAATCAATAGGAAAATTGATCATATAGAAAGAAAAGCGAGTTAAACAAAAAAAATGGTGAATTGATAAAAAAAAAAAAAAACAAGGTTAACGGGAAAAAAAATGGGTAAAACCCGAAAAAAAAATTGAATGACATCGGCTAAACACGAGATAATAAAAATGGATCAAATCAATAAAAGAACAAACAAAAAAAATGGTGAATTGATAAAACATCAAGGTTAACCAGCAAAAATATGGGCAAAACCGGTAAAAAAAAATCAAATGACATCGGCTAAACACGGGATAACAAAAAAAATAGATCAAATCGATAAGAGAAAAAAAAAAGGTGAAATATGTGAGAAAATATGTTAAATAAGCAAAAGAATAAGTAAAATCATACTAAAATTGGGTTAAACCGGAGAAAATGAGTAAACTGATTAATAAATGTGAAAATCAACTAATGGGTTAACTTGAGAATGGATGGAATAAAATGGATAAACCATAAAAAAATTGTGAACGAACGGGTTAAAATAACAAAAAAGAAATGATAATGTAGGACCTCAGGCGCTACCACTTGCCCCAAAACCAATTGGTGTTAGGGAATGCGCATACCCTTCCCTTATAGTGCATTCACGCAAGCGCCCACGATATTCGATTGTGGCTCCACCCGCACACTCAGTTTGGATGCCACAGGATTGATGTCACCCGTACACTTAGTTTGGGTGCCCAATAGATAAACTCAATGTAAAAGCATGTAAAATCGATATTTCTTTGTAAGTTTACAAAAATTATAGTTAATCACGTGCAAAACATGTGCACTTTTCTAATTTGATTAAAAGAAATTAGTTAAGAGAATGAGTGAACTGGTTAACAAATGTGAAAATCAACTAATAGCTTAACTTGAGAATGGATGGATCTTTTAAATAAACTGGATAAACCATAAAAAAATTGTGAACGAACGGGTTAAATAACAAAAAAAAATGATAAACTCAATGTAAAAGCAGGTAAAATCAATATTTCTTTGTTAATCACGTGCAAAATATGTGCATTTTTCTAATTTGATTTAAAAAAATTAGTTAAGAGAATGAGTGAATTGATTAACAAATGTGAAAATCAACTAATGGGTTAATTTGATAATGGATGGATCATGTAAATAAACTAGATAAACCATAAAAAAATTGTGAACGAACGGGTTAAAATAACAAAATAGGAATGATAAACGATCAATGTAAAAGCAGGTAAAATTGATATTTCTTTTGTAAGTCTTTAAAAAATTATAACTTATTAAAGAGCCTATAAAGGATAACAACTTTAAAGCGATTTAATCAAATAAATTATGTGGTATGTCATTTAGACGAGAAATTTAGAAAATACTGATTTCATTGTTATCCTCTACTGTTCAGAACATCCATATATATAGGTAAAGCTAGGAATATAACAAAATATTGCAACCGAATTAAAACTAAAAATAAAATGGAAAATGACATTAAATGGGTAAATCCGTCAATAAAGTAGTATTGGATATCCGAGTAACAACTCCCTTAAGCTTGGATGCCACGTCTCTGATTCTCGTTGGTTCACTTTATTTGCCATGTGTTCGATCATTGAGAAGTGTTAGAAAACTCTGAACTATTATCTTGACTACCAAATGCCATTCTTTGGAACATTCTAATTTGTGCAAAATGTTCCCTTGAATCAAATTTTCCACTCTGGCCTGGTTTCATTCAATTGTTCAAATCTTCCAAAGAATCTAAAGCTCTCACTATCTGGAAAACAAGCAAAACGAGAACCAGATCAATAATCAGAAAGGCGGACTGCAAACAATAAGGGCATTTATGCAAAACTTACTTGACTCATCTTTGGCCTTTTGGAAGCTAAGTGACGCACAAAAGCTGCAACTGCTTCAATCATTCGAAACATTTCTTCTACAATGAAGTTCTTCTCCAACCTAGGATCTACTAGGTCTCCAAAATCTTCTGTCTCAAGTGTTTGATGGAGCAACGGTCGAGCCTGCAGGAGAAGCGGCGTTATAGTTAGAAAATTAAAATATGATAAAAATGGCATTGAGTTGTAAATCCATTAACTGTTGGAAATTATAATTATTGGTTGGCTTGTGCTTTCATAATGTTCGATACTACACTAACTCGAAAATAAGAAAATGTAGACAATGTAAATTGAAATTCATTTCCAACTAACACACACTTAATTTGTAACATGTATTGAACTCATAGATAAAATATTTCAATTTCTAATCCCCATTTTCATTAGATTTGTTTAGTAAAATTCAATTCTCTCAGTTCCAACGCCAGCTAAAGTTTAAAGTACTGAAATCCATCCATTGTTAATGAAGTCCAATAATTGGGCTTTCCTCGTTTTATATCTACTCAGTAGTTGGCTTTTCTTTTTTAAATTAATTTTAGGCTCCATTTGGATTAAGGGATTTGGAGGAAGTATTTCAAATGATCCAATTTGGGATCCACCATTTTGGTTTAAAGAATAATATAAAATGATTACTTAAAGGATTTGAATCCAATATCAAAGTGATCCAAACAAGTTCCATGGATTTGAAATTAATAGCTCCAAATCCATCAACCCAAGATGACCCCTTAGGGAAGTTCGTGCAATATGGAGAACATGGAACAATAGAAATTAGTTAATTACGTGCAAGTGCCTTTTTCTAATTTGATTAAAAGAAATAATTAGTTAATCACGTGCAACGCACGTGCACTTTTCTAGTAATATTTAAAAGGTTTAATACACCACAAATATGAATAGTATGTGGTGATAAGTCACTTAGAAGATTGAAAAGTTTTACCGAATACAATAACAAAGGGAGCAAAATAAATAGGACGGAAGGAGTATATATATTCCTATTGTTTAGCTTGATCAAATTCACATAGATTGTTTCCAGTTGATAATCCTGCAGGTGCGTCTCTGATTGAGCAAAGCACTTATTTATAATGACTAGTTCAATTAAGTGTTATATCGAAGTGGCCGAACCTACTCCTGAGATTCTATGTTTGCAAGTCCGCATTACTTTAAAGGACAAGATTACAATCGCACGACACGTTGATCGGATGATGTCGTGTAAATAATGCAATCGAGATTAAGGAAAAATATCGAGATGCGATGGATGCCATAGTGTAATACTATCAACTAATGTCGATATATATGTTGTCAGTAGATGCATGTCGTGTAAACAATAAACTCGAACTATGCTAGTGTTTTACAAGGTGGATTGCAGTTAGGATACACGTTGATCACTGGATGCCGTGTAAACAATACAATATAAGCTAATAATATAGGTTTTTTTCGTTAATCACAGTCGAAATATATGTTGATTGAGAGATAAGCAATGTGTCAACGGAAAAAAAAAAAAAAAGACATGCTGAAAATATTAAGTTTTTACATTTCATTTGTTAGAAGAAATTTATTAACTTAACCTACGGATGGGAGTTTGGGATCGGGAACTGAAAACCCATATTGTATTTTCCGAATTTTGGAAAATCCAAATTCCAGTTGAAGAAAAGGTGGTACGGATTTCCGAGTAGAAGGTCCTACCCGATCCGGAACCAGATAAATTTTGCATATTCTAAAATAAAAGAATTATGCTTGTTTAGCTAAATGTAAAAATAAGAGTACTTGTGTCTGTACGGTCCCTTCTCTCAAAAGTTAAAAGAAAAAAGGCTCTCTGTTTCAGTTTTGGTTGGGCATTTCAATTGTTAGCAATATTTATATGGACCAATCTCAAAATCTTTTTTCTTTCCTTTATTTATTTGGGCCTTAGGAAGTCCATTTAGAAAAATTAAAAGGTTCCGCAGAAATGTTTTTCCTGAACCCGTTCCCGAAATTTCTAAATTTTCCAGTACCCAATATACCGGGTAATTGGTAAGTCGGGACGGGTTTCAGGAAGAGAAATTGAATTCTGAATTTTTTGCACTTTGCATCTTTAAAATATAAATTTAGCACTTTACATCATCGAAAAAAGAAGAATTCAACACTTTTTACCCTCTTTTTTTTTTTTTTGGCAAAGTTGACCGCCCTAGTAAAACTACATAGGGGCAAAATAAGAAATTTATTTTTTAATCTTTGACACTTTGCACCCCCGAATTAAGAACAACTCAACAACTTACACCCTCGAAACACAACAAATGGGCATTATGCTACCTCAAAAAATAAAATTAACACTTATCACCATCAAATTAAGAAAAATCAGTTACTAGCAACACCTCGTTTTTTCGGGCAAAGTTGCCATCAGGGTAAAAAAGATGAAGAGGCAAAATAGGTAAATTATTTTGAATTATTTGGAAACTTTTCTTTAATTACAAAATTTTCAAATGTCCACGAAAATTTTCAAGAAAATTCAAAAAATTTCTAAAAAGTTTTTATATATAAAATTTATCGAATCATTTCATAAAAATAAATTTTAAAATTCAAGTTTACAATATGAATATATATACTGATTAAAAGAAAGATGGACTTTTCTAAAATTAGTACCACTTGTGTTGAGAACCCATCAGGTCCCTTTAATTATCTTTATTTAGTCCAATTTAAATCATCAATTCTGTATAAAACTTCTAAATTAATTAAATTTTATTCCAAACATTTTAAATCTTGCAGATTCTCAAATAATTTTATAATTTATGATTTTTTTTCTTTTGGGCTAATTTTGGAGGAACTACTAATTAATCTAGATATGGGGAGTGAGAATGGCTACAAAGACTGTTGATGTACTGCTAAACATTTTTTTCATTTTAGGTTTCCACATAACCTAAAAAGATTACATTCACTTAGTTGAGCGTCTCAGGATGTACTGCTAGCATCCCGTCTTACATACTTGACCTCATAAAGTGTTAATACACTTACTGGATTAGCAGTAGTGAGCTCCTATCAGGTATATCAGGGGATAGACTCATATACTTAGTATTAGTTTTAGTTAGGAGCAACTTTTATATACCCAGCAGTTTGTTTATACCACATTGAACCTTCCTTGTGGGATCTCCACTTGGTAGATTGGGTTGCCACTGCCTGTATATTAGTTTAGGGTTTTCAGTCCCATCCCCGACCTGGATTTCTGTACTAAGGACAAGTCAAGTCCTTTAGTTAAAGGATCAGCCACATTGTCTTTGGTACCAACAAAGTCAACGACTATGACCCTATCAGACACAAGTTCCCTTATAGACTTTAGTCTAACTTGAATGTGTCTCTTGGTCTTTTGATTATATTTTTGGCTTTTAATCTTTGCAATTGTGGTTTGAGAATCACAATGCACCACGACTGCTGGAAGAGGCAAGCTAACCATGGGTAATTGGATCAATAACTTATGTAGCCATTCAGCTTCAGTCCCTGTCGTGTCTAAAATACATAATTCGGCCTCAAATGTAGACCGAGTCACCAGTGTTTGCTTGGTTGACTTTCAGGAGACAGCGCCCCCACCTAGGGTAAAAACGTGCCCCGTACACCCATTGCTTCCGGAGTTCTTGGCTATCCAGCTAGCGTCACTATACCCTTCAAGTACTGCAGGGAACCTGCCATATTGAAGAGATAGTGATACTGTGCCCTTCAGATACCTAAGTACCCGGTCAAGAGCTTTCCAATGGGTTCGATTTGGACAACTTGTATATCTTGCTAACTTCGAGACTGCAAACGAAATGTCTGGTCTCGTGCCATTTGTCAGATATTGCAAGCTTCCAATAATTTGTGAATATCTTAATTGAGATACAGGAACACCACTTTCATTTTTAAAGAGAGGTACTGAAGGATCATATGGTGTTTTGGCAATTTTACATTCTTTATAGCCAAATTTCTCAATTATCTACCCTCAGTTGACCGAGTCAACTTGAGTCCAAGAATTACATTTGCCACACCCATATCCTTCATTTCAAACTTACTCTTTAAGAATGACTTGGTTTCATTTATTATCTCAATATTAGATTCAATCAATAGAATATCATCAACATATATACATAAAACAATACATTTATCACCTTTAACTTTACAGTAGATGCACTTATCATTATCGTTTACAACAAAGCCAAAAAATAAAATAGTTTTATCAAATTTTTCATGCCATTGTTTAGGAGTTTGTTTCAAACCATATAGTGATTTAACAAGCTTACAAACTTTTTGCTCATTTCCAGAAGCTACAAATCCCTCTGGCTGATCCATATAGATTTCTTTCTCGAGATCACCATACAGGAATGTTGTTTTAACATCCATCTGGTGAATCGAGAAATCATATATAGAAGCCAGTGCTATTAACACCCGGATTGTAGTTAAACGAGCAACAGGGGAATATGTATCGAAAAAATCGATTCCCTATTTTTGCCTAAACCTTTGGGCAACTAACCTGACTTTAAACTTATCTATGGTTCCATCAGATTTAAATTTCTTTTTAAAGATCCATTTACATCCAATCGTATTACACCCCGGAGGGAGATCGACTAGTTCCCATGTCCCATTAGAGACAATGGAGTCCATCTCACTTTTGACAGCTACCTTCCAATGCTTTGCTTCTTTTGAAGTCATTGCATCTTTGAAGGTTACAGGATCACCCTCGATGTTGTAAGTGATAAAATCACTTCCAAAATCCTTGGCAATTATAGCTCTCTTACTTCGTCTAGGTTCATCTGATTCAATCAGTACTGAATCAGAACTACTTGGATTAACCCCCACATTTGTCATCTTTTCCACATGTTCAGGAATTGATGAAGATGTAAGGGCTGAATCTAAAGAATTTTCATTAGGCATTTCCGTTTTCACGGGAAATACGTCCTCAAAGAATGTAGCATCACGATATTCAACTATTGTGTTAACCTCTATGCCAGGAATTTCTGATTTAATAATCAGAAACCTGAGAGCATAGCTTGTTTCCACATAACCTAAAAAGATTGCATCAACAGTCTTTGTGCCCAGTTTCCACATAACCTCTATGCCAGGAATTTCTTTTGTGACCCACTCGTCGAAATTAAGAGTGACATGTAAAGTATTTGTGTAACGTGGGGGATAAAATGCAATGTTTATCATAACACAATGGGTAAATTATCACATTTATCATAACATGGTAGGACAAAGTGCCACATTTGTCATATAAAAAGGTAATTTTGCCGATTTTTATATTTTTTTAAAGTTTAAAAATATCAAGAAGGCATTGTAAAACTTTTATACAACTAGAAAGGTGCATATCACATGTACTAAATTGTCATTACCTCAAACTTAACTCAACAAAAATAAATAAATAAATAGGGATTGGTTGGGTTGGGTCTGAGTTTTATCTAGTCAATTCCTGCATTGCTATCCTTTTTGTCACCCCTATTTTAAATACATTTTTTGTCAACCCTATTCTAACTAGTACATAGATTGATAATCAAATTTTATTGAACTTAGAACTAAAATTTGTTAGGTCACTTTTACTCAACTCGTTCACACCTATTTGATGTTGGACTTTCTCCTTTGATCTGATTCCTAAAATTAAGTAAATTACCAAATCAAATGCCATTTTGATAACTTTTGGTGCAGCTCTATAAAGAAAAGGTTAGTAATGGTCCAATCCACTAGCCCACCAGCAGACAAACGACACAAGAAAAATACCGTCTAAATTGCCCTTTTAGGTACGATATTTACATTTATTTACACCCTTCATGGGAGTTATGTGTAGCTCATCTTATGTTAGGTTGATGCATGTTGTATACATATTTGGTAGGACCTAATAAGGGGTATTAGGTCATATTATATGAGTTAATATGGGCTAATACAACGTTTGATGGCATTGCTCTAATACCGGGTCAAATGGATTAAATCCTTACGACCCGGTATTAAGACCATATTATAATCCACCCAGGCGTGGGTGGATTAGTTAATCCGGGTAAATATGGATTAGATAAATATCACTAATAACCCCAAATTTACATATTTCCTTTTTTACATAACATTAAATATCAAAAATTCTTCTCAAATATCTGAAAATAAAAAAACATTATACATAAATAAATCACAAATTAAAATCTATATCAATTTAGAATTAACATGAAAGCATTCAATCAAATCTACCAAATATGATTTTAATATGACCTTCAATCCGGCTCCAATCTAATCCACCTTAATCCCATACACCCTACCAAACGGCCCCTTAATGTTTTACTTACTTTAATCTAGTTATATAGCTATATAGGTATTTTCTCTTCTCTTTTACTCTTTACACTTTTGATTGAATAAGAACCATAAAGCTTATTCGATTGATGGCTTCCAAAATAATTTAGTTTCCTTGATTTATTATGGTACCAGAGCAGGTAAACGTATGATAAATTTTCTAAAAAAAATAAAAAAAAGATATCTGATTTTTTTTAATATAAAAAGTTGTATACTTACTTTTCATGGTCATGGAATGGAACATCTTTGAAATAAAATACTCCATCTGTCCCATTTATTTTGTTCCTTTTGTATGGTTAACTTGACCAAATTTATAAATATTCTAATAAATAATTTAATTAATATATTGTTGATAAGTCACTTAAAAGATTGAAAAGTTTGACCAGATACAATAACAAAGGGAACAAAATAAATAGGACGGAAGGAGTATATATATTCCTATTGTTTAGCTTGATCAAATTCACATAGATTGTTTCCAGTTGATAATCCTGCAGGTGCGTCTCTGATTGAGCAAAGCACTTATTTATAATGACTAGTTCAATTAAGTGTTATATCGAAGTGGCCGAACCTACTCCTGAGATTCTATGTTTGCAAGTCCGCATTACTTTAAAGGACAAGATTACAATCGCACGACACGTTGATCGGATGATGTCGTGTAAATAATGCAATCGAGATTAAGGAAAAATATCGAGATGCGATGGATGCCATAGTGTAATACTATCAACTAATGTCGATATATATGTTGTCAGTAGATGCATGTCGTGTAAACAATAAACTCGAACTATGCTAGTGTTTTACAAGGTGGATTGCAGTTAGGATACACGTTGATCACTGGATGCCGTGTAAACAATACAATATAAGCTAATAATATAGGTTTTTTTCGTTAATCACAGTCGAAATATATGTTGATTGAGAGATAAACAATGTGTCAACGGAAAAAAAAAATGACATGCTGAAAATATTAGGTTTTTACATTTCATTTGTTAGAAGAAATTTATTAACTTAACCTACGGATGGGAGTTTGGGATCGGGAACTGAAAACCCATATTGTATTTTCCGAATTTTGGAAAATCCAAATTCCAGTTGAAGAAAAGGTGGTACGGATTTCCGAGTAGGAGGTCCTACCCGATCCGGAACCAGATAAATTTTGCATATTCTAAAATAAAAGAATTATGCTTGTTTAGCTAAATGTAAAAATAAGAGTACTTGTGTCTGTACGGTCCCTTCTCTCAAAAGTTAAAAGAAAAAAGGCTCTCTGTTTCAGTTTTGGTTGGGCATTTCAATTGTTAGCAATATTTATATGGACCAATCTCAAAATCTTTTTTCTTTCCTTTATTTATTTGGGCCTTAGGAAGTCCATTTAGAAAAATTAAAAGGTTCAGCAGAAATGGTTTTCCTGAACCCGTTCCCGAAATTTCTAAATTTTCCAGTACCCAATATACCGGGTAATTGGTAAGTCGGGACGGGTTTCAGGAAGAGAAATTGAATTCTGAATTTTTTGCACTTTGCATCTTTAAAATATAAATTTAGCACTTTGCATCATCGAAAAAAAAAGAATTCAACACTTTTTACCCTCTTTTTTTTTTTTGGCAAAGTTGACCGCCCTAGTAAAACTACATAGGGGCAAAATAAGAAATTCATTTTTTGATCTTTGGCACTTTGCACCCCCGAATTAAGAACAACTCAACAACTTACACCCTCGAAACACAACAAATGGGCATTATGCTACCTCAAAAAATAAAATTAACACTTATCACCATCAAATTAAGAAAAATCAGTTACTAGCAACACCTCATTTTTTCGGGCAAAGTTGACCATCAGGGTAAAAAAGATGAAGAGGCAAAATAGGTAAATTATTTTGAATTATTTGGAAACTTTTCTTTAATTACAAAATTTTCAAATGTCCACGAAAAGTTTCAAGAAAATTCAAAAAATTTCTAAAAAGTTTTTATATATAAAATTTATCGAATCATTTCATAAAAATAAATTTTAAAATTCAAGTTTACAATATGAATATATATACTGATTAAAAGAAAGATGGACTTTTCTAAAATTAGTACCACTTGTGTTGAGAACCCATCAGGTCCCTTTAATTATCTTTAAAACAATTTTAACCATTTAATATTTTGAATGACAACCTATACAATAGGTTGTTATACTTTATATATTTTCAATCTTTAGAAATATTAAAAGATTAAAATTACTAGAACACCCCTCAATTAAAAAAAACTCCAAATCAACCTTCATATCCACAACACACTTTTCCCCATCCCCATCTCATCCCCGGTCAGCGGCCGTGAGTCTTTTTTTTTAATATAATTATCAGCGACCGTGATTCGTCATCCTCAAGAACTAAATAAATTGATTCGCAATCAGTAATTATTTATTGATTTAGCAAGTAATTTTTACTTAATTAGTGGATGGTTCAACATCAAACATAAATTGCAAAAGAGATAAAATAAAATAAAAACTATAAGTTGAGTGAATTAGTCACACATGGCGGCCGCATGGGGAGATGGAGAAGAGGGACTTTTGACAATAATTAATGGGGAAGAGGGTCTTTGGCAATAATTAAAATATTAAAATTAATTATAAATTCAGTCCTATTTTCTACATATATATTTATTTAGTCCAATTTAAATCATCAATTCTGTATAAAACTTCTAAATTAATTAAATTTTATTCCAAACATTTTGAATCTTACAGATTCTCAAATGATTTTATAATTTATGATTTTTTTTTTCTTTTGGGCTAATTTTGGAGGAACTACTAATTAATCTAGATATGGGGAGTGAGAATGGCAAAACGAATCTTGATTATGTGATTTACAATTAAATACAACTTTAAAATAATGATAATTTAAAAATACGAATTTTATGTCTTGTTTTAAAATTTAAGTGATAGATTTTGAGGAAAATGATAAACAACAAGAAGTAAAAGCTAATTAAATTTCAACTATTTGATGCAAAAATAGATTTTATCTGGTAAGTTTCTCATTTATATTCCATGAACAATTATATCCTTAAAGATGGGAACTTTTTTTTTTTTTTTTTTTTTTTTGGTACTAAAGATGGGAACTTTATGTAGCTTGTTGAATGTTAATTGTTAGTATTAAGTAATATTCTTCACGCTTTAATAATAAAAACACATTATTATTACTTGTATAAACTAAAAATTGATTATCAAGTATAAATATAAAAGATCTTATTCGTAATATGTACATATGTTGATATGTACTTGCCGCATCACAGTGACAAGTAAAACTATTATTGATCTTCTAAATAAAGTCATGCAAATACTACAAATTTTTATTATATTACAGGTGATAAAAAAAAAAAATCAAATTTAACTATAAATGCTATGTTTTATGATTACTAAAAATATATATTTATTTTTGTTTGAAACTTGATAAACCAATAATTTCATAATATTATATAGTTCCAAAAAATGACCCTTTTGACCGAGCAAATATGCCAAAAAAAGTACTCAGCTATATAATGTTTCTAAATCTTGAGAAAATATGTCAATATATTTTTCGTTTTTATGTTTCAAAGTTTATATCAAATGAGGTCAATATGGTTAGTTTAGTATAATGTGTTTGGTTATTATAAGGTAAAAAGTACATATACACATAACAAATGTTAATTAGTATTAATTAATGTAATATTTAATATCCATGTATTTAATAATCAGAATTAATATTTTGTTCAGAATATTATAATGATCAGTAGTATTTTGCATTGAATTATTATAACGTGAGAAATACATGAGCACTTAATGAACATCATTTTGCATCGATTTGATAATAATAATAACATATTTCCATACCCATCGTACTTATATTCAGTTATATATTTTTGTATTCGTATTTTAAAAATAATATTGCCACACAATCACATAGTACTTACTCAGTGGCATAGCCAGGATATTTTTTCATATTAAGATCACAATGAAACTATAAAGTACACTAAATTTTAATTGATGCTGTAATAAATGAAACAAAATTTTAAAAAAAGTACTCTAGGACGCATTTATTCAAGCTACTAAACAGGGGATTATAAAAGTTCTTTCCGAGTGCATGTGTCAATTTGCATAGGTTGAAACCGTTTTCCTTTATTAAATCATTCAAAAAAGTATCAAATATATCATTCTCTACATATACATTATGTTATGATTTAAATTTATGTGAAGCTGGGGTTTGATATTAAACTATAATTATGATATGTCCATTAGTATGATTAGAAAAAATATGTTGAAACTCGAAGCTCATTTAATTTTATTTGATTACTTTATTATTTTCCTTACATACATATATGTAAAAGTTAATTGTGATTTTGTCCGAATATCCAACTGCAATTAAAAAATAAAATCATCAAAATCGTTTGTCAGTATTTTTCTTAATCGTTAGAGGAGAAATCTTTCACTATTATCCTATTAAAAACAAGAACACTTCACTATAGAATTGTGAATCTTATCTAGTGGAGATAATTAATCATAGAATAATAAAACTAAATGACAAGATGATAATACCGATACGTGCACGGCTCTAACCTACTTAAAATAATAATTATGGTGAATTTACCAGGCATATTTGCTTTGGTGTTTGGGAAAGTTGTTTAGGAAATTAGTGGATCTTTGTGAAATAATTTCGATTTGTGTAATGTTGTTTGTTTGGATTTTAAGAGAATGGTTTGAGAAATAAAATAGGTGTATGTTTTTTTAAAAAGAGTGGGGTTGTAGGTGTAAGATGTGTAAGACTTTATGTCAAATCATATTTGTTACGTAAGATACCCTGTGTAAGAGATATATTACTTTATATCAAATCAGAGTAGAGTTTGTCTATGTTTTGTTTAGAGATAAACAAAATTGTTGTTTATTTGGCTTTTAAAAGAGTAGTTTGATAAAATTGAGAAATGAAAATTTTATTTCAGAAAATAGAAAACATATTTGTTTGGCATTTTTCAAACACAATTTTTTTTTTAAAAAAAAATCAAACAAACAGGCCCCCAATAATTTAAAATTGTAGTAATGGTGAAGAATTGTCTCAGTCAATAATTCAAGGATGTTTTATAATTATGGTAAAGAATTTTCTCATTCAATAACTCAAGGATAAAATTGTATTTGTTTTGTTTAGAGATAAAAAAATTATTGTTTGTTTGACTTTTAAAAGAGTAGTTTGATAAAATTGAGAAATGAAAATTCTATTTCAGAAAATAGAAAACATGTTTGTTTGACATTTTTCAAACACGATTATTTTTAGAAACATCAAACAAACGGGCCCCCGGTAATTTAAACTTGTAGTAATTGTGAAGAATTGTCTCAGTCCATAATTCAAGGATGTTTTATAATTATAAAAATGGTAAAGAATTTTCTCATTCAATAACTCAAGGATAAAATTTTATTTGTTTTGTTTAGAGATAAAGAAATTGATTTTTGGTTGGCTTTTAAAAGAGTAGTTTGATAAAGTTGTGAAATGAAAAATTTATTTCAGAAAGTAGAAAACATGTTTGTTTGACATTTTTCAAACACGATTTTTTTTGGAAAACATCAAACAAACAACCTCCAGTAATTTAAAATTGTAATAATGGTGAAGAATTGTCTCGGTCAATAATTCAAGGATGTTTTATAATTATAAAAATGGTAAAGAATTTTCTCATTCAATAACTCAAGGATAAAATTTTATTTGTTTTGTTTAGAGATAAAGAAATTGATTTTTGGTTGGCTTTTAAAAGAGTAGTTTGATAAAGTTGTGAAATGAAAAATTTATTTAAGAAAGTAGAAAACATGTTTGTTTGACATTTTTCAAACACGATTTTTTTTGGAAAACATCAAACAAACAACCTCCAGTAATTTAAAATTGTAATAATGGTGAAGAATTGTCTCGGTCAATAATTCAAGGATGTTTTATAATTATAAAAATGGGTAAGAATTTTCTCATTCAATAACTCAAGGATAAAATTGTATTTGTTTTGTTTAGAGATAAAAAAAATTGTTGTTTGTTTGGCTTTTAAAAGAGTAGTTTGATAAAGTTGTGAAATGAAAAATTTATTTCAGAAAGTAGAAAACATGTTTGTTTGACATTTTTCAAACACGATTTTTTTTTGGAAAACATCAAACAAACAGCCCCCAGTAATTTAAAATTGTAATAATGGTGAAGAATTGTCTCGGTCAATAATTCAAGGATGTTTTATAATTATAAAAATGGTAAAGAATTTTCTCATTCAATAACTCAAGGATAAAATTGTATTTGTTTTGTTTAGGGATAAAAAAAATTGTTGTTTGTTTGGCTTTTAAAAGAGTAGTTTGATAAAGTTGTGAAATGAAAAATTTATTTCAGAAAATAGAAAACATGTTTGTTTGACATTTTTCAAACACGATTTTTTTTGGAAAACATCAAACAAACAACCCCAGTAATTTAAAATTGTAATAATGGTGAAGAATTGTCTCGGTCAATAATTCAAGGATGTTTTATAATTATAAAAATGGTAAAGAATTTTCTCATTCAATAACTCAAGGATAAAATTGTATTTTTTTTGTTTAGAGATAAAAAAATTGTTGTTTGTTTGGCTTTTAAAAGAGTAGTTTGATAAAGTTGTGAAATGAAAAATTTATTTCAGAAAGTTGAAAACATGTTTGTTTGACATTTTTCAAACACGATTTTTTTTGGAAAACATCAAACAAACAGCCCCCAGTAATTTAAAATTGTAATAATGGTGAAGAATTGTCTCGGTCAATAATTCAAGGATGTTTTATAATTATAAAAATGGTGAAGAATTTTCTCATTCAATAACTCAAGGATAAAATTGTATTTGTTTTGTTTAGAGATAAAAAAAAATTGTTGTTTGTTTGGCTTTTAAAAGAGTAGTTTGATAAAGTTGTGAAATGAAAAATTTATTTAAGAAAGTAGAAAACATGTTTGTTTGACATTTTTCAAACACGATTTTTTTTTGGAAAACATCAAACAAACAGCCTCCAGTAATTTAAAATTGTAATAATGGTGAAGAATTGTTTCGGTCAATAATTCAAGGATGTTTTATAATTATAAAAATGGGAAAGAATTTTCTCATTCAATAACTCAAGGATAAAATTGTATTTGTTTTGTTTAGAGATAAAAAAAATTGTTGTTTGTTTGGCTTTTAAAAGAGTAGTTTGATAAAGTTGTGAAATGAAAAATTTATTTAAGAAAGTAGAAAACATGTTTGTTTGACATTTTTCAAACACGTTTTTTTTTGGAAAACATCAAACAAACAACCTCCAGTAATTTAAAATTGTAATAATGGTGAAGAATTGTCTCGGTCAATAATTCAAGGATGTTTTATAATTATAAAAATGGGTAAGAATTTTCTCATTCAATAACTCAAGGATAAAATTGTATTTGTTTTGTTTAGAGATAAAAAAAATTGTTGTTTGTTTGGCTTTTAGAAGAGTAGTTTGATAAAGTTGTGAAATGAAAAATTTATTTCAAAAAGTAGAAAACATGTTTGTTTTACATTTTTCAAAGACGATTTTTTTTTGGAAAACATCAAACAAACAGCCTCCAGTAATTTAAAATTGTAATAATGGTGAAGAATTGTCTCGGTCAATAATTCAAGGATGTTTTATAATTATAAAAATGGTAAAGAATTTTCTCATTCACTAACTCAAGGATAAAATTGTATTTGTTTTGTTTAGAGATAAAAAAATTGTTGTTTGTTTGGCTTTTAAAAGAGTAGTTTGATAAAGTTGTGAAATGAAAAATTTATTTCAGAAAGTAGAAAACATGTTTGTTTGACATTTTTCAAACACGGTTTTTTTTTGGAAAACATCAAACAAACAACCCCCAGTATTTTAAAATTGTAATAATGACGAAGAATTGTCTCGGTCAATAATTCAAGGATGTTTTATAATTATAAAAATGGCGAAGAATTTTCTCATTCAATAACTCAAGGATAAAATTGTATTTGTTTTGTTTAGAGATAAAAAAAATTGTTGTTTGTTTGGCTTTTAAAAGAGTAGTTTGATAAAGTTGTGAATTGAAAAATTTATTTCAGAAAATAGAAAACATGTTTGTTTGACATTTTTCAAACACGATTTTTTTTGGAAAACATCAAACAAACAGCCCCAGTAATTTAAAATTGTAATAATGGTGAAGAATTGTCTCGGTCAATAATTCAAGGATGTTTTATAATTATAAAAATGGTAAAGAATTTTCTCATTCAATAACTCAAGGATAAAATTGTATTTTTTTTGTTTAGAGATAAAAAAATTGTTGTTTGTTTGGCTTTTAAAAGAGTAGTTTGATAAAGTTGTGAAATGAAAAATTTATTTCAGAAAGTTGAAAACATGTTTGTTTGACATTTTTAAACACGATTTTTTTTGGAAAAACATCAAACAAACAGCCCCCAGTAATTTAAAATTGTAATAATGGTGAAGAATTGTCTCGGTCAATAATTCAAGGATGTTTTATAATTATAAAAATGGTGAAGAATTTTCTCATTCAATAACTCAAGGATAAAATTGTATTTGTTTTGTTTAGAGATAAAAAAAATTGTTGTTTGTTTGGCTTTTAAAAGAGTAGTTTGATAAAGTTGTGAAATGAAAAATTTATTTAAGAAAGTAGAAAACATGTTTGTTTGACATTTTTCAAACACGATTTTTTTTTGGAAAACATCAAACAAACAGCCTCCAGTAATTTAAAATTGTAATAATGGTGAAGAATTGTCTCGGTCAATAATTCAAGGATGTTTTATAATTATAAAAATGGGAAAGAATTTTCTCATTCAATAACTCAAGGATAAAATTGTATTTGTTTTGTTTAGAGATAAAAAAAATTGTTGTTTGTTTGGCTTTTAAAAGAGTAGTTTGATAAAGTTGTGAAATGAAAAATTTATTTCAGAAAATAGAAAACATGTTTGTTTGACATTTTTCAAACACGATTTTTTTTGGAAAACATCAAACAAACAACCCCAGTAATTTAAAATTGTAATAATGGTGAAGAATTGTCTCGGTCAATAATTCAAGGATGTTTTATAATTATAAAAATGGTAAAGAATTTTCTCATTCAATAACTCAAGGATAAAATTGTATTTTTTTTGTTTAGAGATAAAAAAATTGTTGTTTGTTTGGCTTTTAAAAGAGTAGTTTGATAAAGTTGTGAAATGAAAAATTTATTTCAGAAAGTTGAAAACATGTTTGTTTGACATTTTTCAAACACGATTTTTTTTGGAAAACATCAAACAAACAGCCCCCAGTAATTTAAAATTGTAATAATGGTGAAGAATTGTCTCGGTCAATAATTCAAGGATGTTTTATAATTATAAAAATGGTGAAGAATTTTCTCATTCAATAACTCAAGGATAAAATTGTATTTGTTTTGTTTAGAGATAAAAAAAAATTGTTGTTTGTTTGGCTTTTAAAAGAGTAGTTTGATAAAGTTGTGAAATGAAAAATTTATTTAAGAAAGTAGAAAACATGTTTGTTTGACATTTTTCAAACACGATTTTTTTTTGGAAAACATCAAACAAACAGCCTCCAGTAATTTAAAATTGTAATAATGGTGAAGAATTGTTTCGGTCAATAATTCAAGGATGTTTTATAATTATAAAAATGGGAAAGAATTTTCTCATTCAATAACTCAAGGATAAAATTGTATTTGTTTTGTTTAGAGATAAAAAAAATTGTTGTTTGTTTGGCTTTTAAAAGAGTAGTTTGATAAAGTTGTGAAATGAAAAATTTATTTAAGAAAGTAGAAAACATGTTTGTTTGACATTTTTCAAACACGTTTTTTTTTGGAAAACATCAAACAAACAACCTCCAGTAATTTAAAATTGTAATAATGGTGAAGAATTGTCTCGGTCAATAATTCAAGGATGTTTTATAATTATAAAAATGGGTAAGAATTTTCTCATTCAATAACTCAAGGATAAAATTGTATTTGTTTTGTTTAGAGATAAAAAAAATTGTTGTTTGTTTGGCTTTTAGAAGAGTAGTTTGATAAAGTTGTGAAATGAAAAATTTATTTCAAAAAGTAGAAAACATGTTTGTTTTACATTTTTCAAAGACGATTTTTTTTTGGAAAACATCAAACAAACAGCCTCCAGTAATTTAAAATTGTAATAATGGTGAAGAATTGTCTCGGTCAATAATTCAAGGATGTTTTATAATTATAAAAATGGTAAAGAATTTTCTCATTCACTAACTCAAGGATAAAATTGTATTTGTTTTGTTTAGAGATAAAAAAATTGTTGTTTGTTTGGCTTTTAAAAGAGTAGTTTGATAAAGTTGTGAAATGAAAAATTTATTTCAGAAAGTAGAAAACATGTTTGTTTGACATTTTTCAAACACGGTTTTTTTTGGAAAACATCAAACAAACAACCCCCAGTATTTTAAAATTGTAATAATGACGAAGAATTGTCTCGGTCAATAATTCAAGGATGTTTTATAATTATAAAAATGGCGAAGAATTTTCTCATTCAATAACTCAAGGATAAAATTGTATTTGTTTTGTTTAGAGATAAAAAAAATTGTTGTTTGTTTGGCTTTTAAAAGAGTAGTTTGATAAAGTTGTGAATTGAAAAATTTATTTCAGAAAATAGAAAACATGTTTGTTTGACATTTTTCAAACACGATTTTTTTTGGAAAACATCAAACAAACAGCCCCAGTAATTTAAAATTGTAATAATGGTGAAGAATTGTCTCGGTCAATAATTCAAGGATGTTTTATAATTATAAAAATGGTAAAGAATTTTCTCATTCAATAACTCAAGGATAAAATTGTATTTTTTTTGTTTAGAGATAAAAAAATTGTTGTTTGTTTGGCTTTTAAAAGAGTAGTTTGATAAAGTTGTGAAATGAAAAATTTATTTCAGAAAGTTGAAAACATGTTTGTTTGACATTTTTAAACACGATTTTTTTTGGAAAAACATCAAACAAACAGCCCCCAGTAATTTAAAATTGTAATAATGGTGAAGAATTGTCTCGGTCAATAATTCAAGGATGTTTTATAATTATAAAAATGGTGAAGAATTTTCTCATTCAATAACTCAAGGATAAAATTGTATTTGTTTTGTTTAGAGATAAAAAAAATTGTTGTTTGTTTGGCTTTTAAAAGAGTAGTTTGATAAAGTTGTGAAATGAAAAATTTATTTAAGAAAGTAGAAAACATGTTTGTTTGACATTTTTCAAACACGATTTTTTTTTGGAAAACATCAAACAAACAGCCTCCAGTAATTTAAAATTGTAATAATGGTGAAGAATTGTCTCGGTCAATAATTCAAGGATGTTTTATAATTATAAAAATGGGAAAGAATTTTCTCATTCAATAACTCAAGGATAAAATTGTATTTGTTTTGTTTAGAGATAAAAAAAATTGTTGTTTGTTTGGCTTTTAAAAGAGTAGTTTGATAAAGTTGTGAAATGAAAAATTTATTTCAGAAAGTAGAAAACATGTTTGTTTGACATTTTTCAAACACGATTTTTTTTGGAAAACATCAAACAAACAGCCTCCAGTAATTTAAAATTGTAATAATGGTGAAGAATTGTCTCGGTCAATAATTCAAGGATGTTTTATAATTATAAAAATGGTAAAGAATTTTCTCATTCAATAACTCAAGGATAAAATTGTATTTGTTTTGTTTAGAGATAAAAAAAATTGTTGTTTGTTTGGCTTTTAAAAGAGTAGTTTGATAAAGTTGTGAAATGAAAAATTTATTTCAGAAAGTAGAAAACATGTTTGTTTGACATTTTTCAAACACGGTTTTTTTTGGAAAACATCAAACAAACAGCCCCCAGTAATTTAAAATTGTAATAATGGTGAAGAATTGTCTCGGTCAATAATTCAAGGATGTTTTATAATTATAAAAATGGTGAAGAATTTTCTCATTCAATAACTCAAGGATAAAATTGTATTTGTTTTGTTTAGAGATAAAAAAAATTGTTGTTTGTTTGGCTTTTAAAAGAGTAGTTTGATAAAGTTGTGAAATGAAAAAATTATTTAAGAAAGTAGAAAACATGTTTGTTTGACATTTTTCAATCACGATTTTTTTTGGAAAACATCAAACAAACAGCCTCCAGTAATTTAAAATTGTAATAATGGTGAAGAATTGTCTCCTTCAATAATTCAAGGATGTTTTATAATTATAAAAATGGGAAAGAATTTTCTCCTTCAATAACTCAAGGATAAAATTGTATTTGTTTTGTTTAGAGATAAAAAAAATTGTTGTTTGTTTGGCTTTTAAAAGAGTAGTTTGATAAAGTTGTGAAATGAAAAATTTATTTCAGAAAGTAGAAAACATGTTTGTTTGACATTTTTCAAACACGATTTTTTTTGGAAAACATCAAACAAACAGCCTCCATTAATTTAAAATTGTAATAATGGTGAAGAATTGTCTCGGTCAATAATTCAAGGATGTTTTATAATTATAAAAATGGTAAAGAATTTTCTCATTCAATAACTCAAGGATAAAATTGTATTTGTTTTGTTTAGAGATAAAAAAAAATTGTTGTTTGTTTGGCTTTTAAAAGAGTAGTTTGATAAAGTTGTGAAATGAAAAATTTATTTCAGAAAGTAGAAAACATGTTTGTTCGATATTTTTTAAACACGATATTTTTTTGAAAAACATCAAACAAACAGACCCCCAGTAATTTAAAATTGTAATAATGGTGAAGAATTGTCTTGGTCAATAATTCAAGGATGTTTTATAATTATAAAAATGGTGTAGAATTTTCTCATTCAATAACTCAAGGATAAAATTGTAATTTATCCAGGCATAAGTAATCAAATTAAATATCTAAAGCCACTTTAGCAACTACTATAAATTAGTGAATGATGGTGCATACTAAATTAAATTATCAACTACTTATTTACTTAAAACTCAAAATGGCTGATACTAATGTTGCCCGGCCATCCATTGCAAGCTATAGGCCCAACATGTGGGAAGATATTATAAACTCATGTTCCGTAGATGACCAGGTATGCATGTGTATTTATTTATATTCCCTCCATTTTTTTTTATTTATCGTTTTGGCAAGAACATTTTGTTCACTTTTATTTGTTATTTTAGAAGTTAAATGTAAAATTAAATATTTTTTTATCAATTTTATCCTTCTTGTTAATGTTTGTAATTAGTGTTAATTAATAATGTGATTATTTGGTTAAAAGGGTATTTTGGAATTTTTGCTTTAAAAAAGTGGCTATTTATTATATTTTCTGTGTGCAATCCTCCAAAACGACAAATAAAAGAAAACGGAGGGAGTAGTAATTATCCTTAACGAAAGCAGTTTAGCATCAAATGTTCTCAAATGAAAAAG
Organism: Penstemon barbatus; assembly: GCA_003313485.2. Classification (NCBI taxonomy): domain Eukaryota; kingdom Viridiplantae; phylum Streptophyta; class Magnoliopsida; order Lamiales; family Plantaginaceae; genus Penstemon; species Penstemon barbatus. Next base: position 10,701,971 of record CM064884.1, on the reverse strand, counting down.
AATGAGGAAATTATACTTTTCATACCAAACTTTCACATGCTTTATACATTTAATACCATAATTTTACCCCCCGACACATTTAAGGCCAGCGATATTGCTAGATCAAATTAATTATTTTCCTAAAATGACCTTATCATAAAATTCTTGTCAATATTTATATTAGCTAATTTTTCTTTACCAATGTGCTAATTGTGGAGTTTCCGTATTTGATCCTTCAAACATAATTGATTCATTTTGATGCTCAAATATCACCACCATTAACATTCAGCAGAATACCCCCTCTACCAGATCCCTACTCCAATCACATAAAAATAAATAGAATAGATGATTTTTTAAATTACTGAGTTATATAGAGTTATATGGTAATTCACGATATTTATAATGTTCAATTTACTTTCATTTGATTTGGAAAAGAACACATTATCCCTCTGTAATTTCATTAAAGTCTCACACCGCCTCCATGACATTTTTACACGGAACTTTATCCCCTTGTGTTCAGATAGATGAAGTAATTTATCCCTTTGTGCTATGATAAATCATAAATGTGGCAATTTATCCCCCTATGGTTACAAAACACTTTTTATGCCAGGGGCAGATCCTGAAATTCATTGTTGGGGGATGAGATACTACGATTAATTTTAAAACTGAAATATTAAAAAAAAAAAATCAATCAAACTGTCAAACTTGAAAATTATGTTTCCGTCACAAAACTATATATGAGAAGATACATAATAAGGAGGTGAAATTCGACAAAAATAATCTCCATAAGTTACTTTAATTACATAATACCGTTGTGACGTTAAGTATCTTAAGTACAATTTCAAATGACACAAATTACATTCATAATTAACCGCGTCAATTTTTCATTTAAGCTAGTTCAAAATTATAAATACATTGACAATTGACATCGTCTATTTCTCATTTGATCTAGATCAATATTATTGGGGGAACGAAATTTTGTGTAGTAGTATATTAATTAAAAATAACAAGAATTATTATAAAAAAATAAATTATATTGATAGTTATTAAGAAATAAATAAAATTAATAAAAAAATATTAATAGAATAATTGTTAAGAAATTAAAAGAACAATTGTTAAAAAATAAAATAAATTAAAAGAACAAATATAAATGAGACCCATGGTTGTTGACGAGACTAAAAAATACGGAAGTAAACAAAAAAGGGTAAATAAAATGCTTGGAAATATCCCATATGGAAGGGTTTTGGTTCGATTTTGCAGGTCTCGATTTCAAAAAAATGAATTGGGCGGTATTGGTGAACATTTGAAACTCTATTTGGTAAGGTGTTGGATATTGAGTTAATTTTATGGTTTTGAAAAGCTGAAACCTCACATAGATTGGGATTTCGGGAAAAAATAGGTGGTAGGTGTCAAAGTAGGTGATCAGTGTCAAATCGAAGTTTTATAAGTTTCAAAAGTTTTTGTGTGAGTTTTTGAGATATTTGATGGGTCTGATGATATCTTATTTGGAAGGATTTTGACCCGATCTCGTCAAACCCAGGAGACGGGGCCAAAACTCATCCACATCAATAATCTATATTCTATATCTAACTATATATGTATCTATATCTATATCTATCTATCTATCTATTATTTATTATTTTATTTTTATATTATTATTATTATTATTATTATTATTATTATTATTATTATTATTATTATTATACATATAAAAGTATGAGTTCAAAAAATAGAATTTCTTGAACTTTTTGTGAAGACTAATATACCCCTACTAAATTTTTATTATAAATGGCAAAATAGGAAAAAACTTAAAGAAGCATACTTCTACATAAATTACCACTTGAAAAATATATCTTAGAAATCATTTCCCTATCGAAATTCCAAAAGTCCATATCCAACCACATCAAAGCTATTTCAGTATTTCCATGTAAATGCATAGACTGATTAACACTAGCCACCACACCGTGACATTAGAATAAGGAATATTAATATAGTGAATTACTGAAGATGATAGAAAATAAATCTAAAAAAAGACATTGTGATGTGAAAAGTGGATGAAATTGAATTTTCATGGAATTGTTTTCATGGAATACGAGATCAGTTAATGAAAATTGGTGAAATCGAGAAAAGTCAGTTAAAGCATGTGAAAAAATTAAAAATTTAGGTGAAATTGGTGAACACTTGTAAAACTGGTAAAAAGATTGAAGCCAGTAAAAATGCGCCCATGAAATCAATAAATACATATGGAATCACATAACTTTGGATAAAACTCGTGAAAATGCATAGGCTGATCAACAATAGCCACCACACCGTGGCATTAGAATAAGGAATAAATAGTGCTCTTAAAATAGTGCTTTTTAAATGAAAACTACTATAATGAAATGAACTAAATAATTTTGTTATGATCTTATTTTAGAAAAGAATTTACAAGATCTTAAGAACAAATCAATCATCATTTTATATTTGATTACAATAATTTAAAGTCATCATTTTTTTGATGAAATAATAACTTTAATAATAATTAAATTGAATATTAGTCATTAATTTGTGTTATTTTGTGACATGACAAAGTTAATTTTACTATAATTTGTAAAATATTCTAATGAAATTAACTAGACACATACAACATACGTGTTAAAAAATGCTTATGATTTAGCTAAGTATGTAATATTCTTTGGCTAGAGAAGAAAAATATAAACAAAATCCAAGAATATCAAGAATATCAAGACGTGAATAACCTCGAATATAAAAATTAGTGAAGTTGATGAAAAACGTGTGAAACCGGTAAAACAAAAATTCGTGAAATGAGTGAAAAAAATGATGAAATTGGTGATACTCGAATTTTCATGGAGTTCTCTCATGGAAACAGGTGAAATTGATTGATTAAATCGATAAAAGTCGGTTAAAACATGTAAGAATGATAAAAATTTGAGTGATATTGGTGAATACTGGTAAAGTTGGTGAAAAACGAGTGAACCTGATAAAAATGCGCCTATAACTTTGGAAGGAATTCGTGAAAAATGGATGAGATCGGTGACATTAGTGAAAAACGAATGAAATCAGTAATATGGGTGAAATCAGTGAATCTAGAAACAAAGGTGGAATCGGTGAAAACATGTGAAATCAATTAAATATGAAGTGAAATTGGTGAATAAACATGTAAATCATTGTGAAAACGAGTGAAAACTATAAAAAGAAAAAAATAGTCTAACCAACAAAAACAGGGTGAAACCGATAGAAAATGGTTTAAATCGAAAAAAATAAAAAAAATCGATGAAAAATGGGAAAAAAAATGAAAGTATGTTAATTTCGATAAAGAACGAGTAAATCAGAGAAAAAAATATATTAAATTAATGCAAAGTGAATAAAATCGGTAAAAAGATGGGATAAACCCGTGAAAAAATGGATTAGACTAACGAATTGAATAGGTGAAAAATTTCTTAGGTATTTAAACAAAAGTTACTTATATTCTACCCCAGTGGATTTAATACATTGGGGTTGTATGTCCTACACATGGACATGAGAGGACAAAAAAATGTATTATTTCAAAGGTATTATTTCAAATTAAAACAAATGAATAGTTATCTTAAAATAGTGTTTTTAAATGAAAACTACTATAATGGATTGTACTAAATAATTTTGTTACGAACTTATTTTAGAAAAAAATCTAAAAGATATTATTAACAAATCAATCGTCAATTATATTTCATTACAATAATTTAAAGTCATCATTTTTATTAATTAAATTGAATATTAGTCATTAATTTGTGCTATTTTGTGACATAATTTTGCTATAATTTATAAAATTTATTTATGAAATTAACTATCCTTTTCTAGTATACCCTAAAAGTCTGAACATGCAAAGGAACAACGCGGTTATATATATATTTTGGTTGAACATATAATTATTTGAAGTAATGTACATAAATATATGAGCATGTATGTAATTTTTACATAAACTAGTCTTTCCATCTAAAAGTACTATTGGCCTTATAGGTGCAAGAAAATTATGTTGAATCCATCAAAGAATTGAAGGAAGAAGTAAGGAGTTTGCTAATGGCTGAAGAAAAAAATACAACAATTGAGACAATAATATTAATCGACACCATCGAGCGTTTAGGACTGGGATATCACTTCGAAGATGAGATCGAAAAACAATTAGAACAAATCTACAAATTTCATCATTTGAACTCTCAAGAATATGATTTGTACACTATTGCGCTTCAGTTTCGTCTCCTAAGACAACACCGTTATAATATTCCTTGTGGTATTTTATATATATAAATACATATATATGTTCTTAATTTAATTTATATGTACATATATATTGGTCTCTGGAGTTAAGTCAGGTTAAAAACTGATGGACCATTTGCTGAAACAGACGTTTTTAACAAGTTTAAGGACAACAACAACGATGATAAATTTGATGACAAATTTGCTAGTAATGCTAAAGAACTTTTGAGCTTGTACCAAGCCGCGCATTTGAGGATGCATGGGGAGAACATTTTAGAAGAAGCATTGGTCTTCACTACACATCATCTTAATCGCATGCTACCGCAATTAGTGTCACCTTTTCGAGACGAAGTTAAGCAAGCTTTAGAGCAACCAGTTCACACGGGCATTCCACGAATAGAAGCCCGAAAATACATTTCCATATATGAAGCTAATCATGATGCAAAGAGTGAAATGATTCTTAAGCTTGCCAAACTAGATTTCAACTTTCTCCAGAACTTGTACAAGAAAGAGCTCATTCTTCTCATGAGGTACGTAATCATCAAGTTAGCCTTTTCTCTTTAATTTATATATTTGCAATTCTATCTTGAGAATTAATTAATTGTACAATTCTACTTTTATATATATATATATATATATATATATATATAGATGTATTTGTAATTATGTATATTTTTAATTAAGGTGGTGGAACAATTGTGGTCTTAAGTCAAATGTGTCATACTCGAGGGAAAGAATAGTGGAGAGCTATTTAATGGGCATGGCATGCCGTTTTGAACCTCAATACTCTTATGTTCGAAATGCATACGCTAAAAGCACAGAATTGCTTACCAAAATAAATGATACATATGACAATTATGCTACGGTTGATGAAGCAAAACTATTTACTGATATTTTGGAAAGGTAAGTATACTTCCCTTCCTAAACTTTGAGTGTTTTTCAATTTCCATCAAACCTTTTTATTTAACACTTACGCCCTCATATATTTTGAATGTTGCGGATTGCCAACTTTGGCCGAACAATTGGCAAACATTTTGCGAGATCTTATGTTAATTAGAAAAGTGCACATACTTTGTACGTGTCTAGCTTTAATTTTATGGGTATTTTTTCGTAAATTAAAATAAAATTAGCTTCTTTTTTTTTTTTTTTTTTTTGCCATAGAATTTCATATATTTATAATTGATATTTAATTTTTTTTATGAATTATTATTGTTTTGTAATAAAATATGAAATGATGGCTGATATAGTCAGGACATATTATAGAATTTGTTCTAAAATAGTAGTTTTTATGTTAAGTTTATCCACTATTCACCGATGATACATGTTTCATCTGTTTCTTCATAAATTTCACCCGAACTTTCATCAATTTCACGAGCATTTGTTCTTACTAGTTTCACCAGTTTTTTTTACCAACTTCACCAATGTTCACCAATTTCACCCGAAGTTTTATAAATTCATATGTTTTCAGTGTTTAATTTTTTTACTGATGAATGTATTTTTAGCGAATTTCCCGTTTTCTTATCGATCGGTTATAACCTTTTCACTAATTGTTTTTCCATTTTTTTCGATTTTTTTTTCAATTTAAACCATGTTTCCATCCAATTTCACATAATTTTTGTCGATTTAAATTTAACCCATTTTCACATGTTATTCACCTGAATTTTTCATTGATTAAACATGTTTTCACCGACTTTATATAAGCTTTTTTGACTAATTTTACACTTTTTCATTGATTTTACCATTTTTTCTGTTTTCATATGTTTTTTTACAAATTTCACGCATAATTTTGTTAAGAAATGGAGGTAGTAATTAATTCAATTGATATCTATTACTTGTTTCTCTCAGGTGGGATATTAATGAAATCGATAAGCTCCCAACTGACTGCATGAGAATCATTTATGAATGCACTTTAAATTTATATAAAGATTATGAGCGTGAAGCCATCGAACAAGAAAAAATATTTGCAGTTCCTTATGCCATAGAAGCAGTAAGAACACGTTCCCTAACACGTGAAATTATTACCCGAACTCCTAGGAGAGTGACCAATCACAACTACAATAAAAATGATCTTTGGTGGCACCATGCTTGATGACATTTTGAAGAAACACAAAATATTAATATAGTCTTTTGAAAAATTTCACAAACTATAAATGTTAATTTTACTGATTAATAATATTTTTACACTATAGTGATATTTTATAATGTTATTTTTAATTACAATTGTGACATTGATAATTTAGCCACACGGCTACAAATAGCATTTTGCTAGTGACATTTTATATATAACAATATTTTTCAAACTGCCACTTGTAGCGTTGTGACTAAAAGTTAAATGTCACTATCATAATAAGAGGTAACATTATAACATGTCATAATAATATAAAAAAATGTCACTAAATAGTATGATTAACATTTAAAAAAAATGTAATTGTATTCATTCATTTTTTTCACATTTTCTTCAAAATGCCATCAACCAAAGATCATTTTTTGTACGTTGTAGTGCGCATAGGAAGTGCAAATACACTTGCCATGTGATTGGATGTGTTTGGTCAAATCAGGCGTTTTGCATTTAATTTTGCTATTTAACCAGCTCATTTGTTTTCCTCTTAATTTCTTTATCATCTTAATCCATATTTCTTTTTATATTTTGGTTGTGTAGTAATTTATTACTAACATCAAAGTTTGGTGAAAGGTGAAACAAATTTGTAGGGCATACTTCCGAAAAATGAAGTGGTTTATGGAGCGGCAATTACCGACGTTTGATGAATACATTTCAAATTCATGGATCACTAGTTGCATTTATGTGTTCTACACATTTATCGTTCCTGGAATGAAATCTGTCACTAAAGAAAATATCGATTGGCTAACAAAGGATGAGCCTAATAGATTGATTGTGGGTGCATCAAACGTTACTCGATATTTGAACGACTTGACAAGTTATGAAGTAAGTCTCTTAATTAATAAATCATTTTTTAAATATGATACAAAGCTTGAAAAACAACTGCAAGAAAATTGAACTTAAGTGACAATAACTTAATTATTGTCACTCAAATAATTTTGATAAATATATTAGTGGGAAAAACAAATAAAATATAGTTATATTTGACATTTAGTGATACATCAAAATGTGACAAGCAATATATTATCACTTAATCGTTGTGATAATATCTATTGTCACTAACTTGTCGCTAATTTCCAATATTAACAACTTAAATTATCATGCACTTGTCACTAAATCATTGAATAACTATTAGTGAAGACTTTAAGTATTTTGTTACTATTGCACCTGTCACCATTTTTATCCTGACAAACCTACTCTTGTCACTAGGTATAATACAAAGAGTGCTGACTTTCATATTAATTTGTAGCTTAATATTCTATCACTAAATTTATAATTCTCTACCGTGAACCTCAAAAATTGAATTGGCAATCATACTAGATCAATAATGAAACTGTAATTCGATTGACACAGTGCCATACATGATAAATTTAAAGGGAATGTCTTTTTCTTTTTCTTCTGATGATCCAATTTAATCAAATGAATTTGATGTAGCGCGAGAAGAGAAAGGGTATAATGTTGACGGGGATTGAATGCTACATGAAACAATATGGTGTATCAAAACAAGAGGCTATGAAAAAGTTTGTTGAACTAGCCGATGAGGGATGGAAAGATGTGAATACGGAATGGATTAATTCAAATAATAATAATAATAATAATTCAATACCAAAGGATTATTTTGAGGGGGTTCTTAACTACGCACGCACAGGAGAAGTTTTCTACAGAAAATCAGATTTATTTTCGGAACCCGAAGATTTGGTCCATTCGTGGATTATTGATCTATTTGTGGATCCTATAATTATTTGATGATTTTTTTAATCAAGTGTGCGTGTTCATAGTCCTTGATAAATAACTACTTTTGTATCAATATTGCATATGTGATCACTAGTTAGAATTGGGTTGAACTATTTGGATGTATGTTTATTACCTCTTATATATTATGTGTACTATGAATTTGTGTTTGAATAATATTACTGTGTTGTACATACTTCTTTCTCCCCTTTTTCTTTTTCTTATATTAATTATTCTATTTTCGGGCTATCCACATTCCTAAATAATTTATTTTCCTTTATATCAAAATAAATTATATGTGTTGTGAGCACTGCAATTTTTATGCATGTGAAAATTACAATTTGATACTTTTTTTTACCGTGCTAGAATATTTGTAAAGGTGTAATTTTAATTAAAATGAATGTTTTCGTATATCTTTTTCTTTATGTGATACAGTGCATAAGTTAACTCAACAACATCAAAAGATAATTATTTAAAGTATCTCTCATATTTAGTGTAAATACAGTTACCACGGCACATGTTGATGTCATAGGAAAAAAAAATTCATTCAAGAAATACCCCTTATATTAATTTTAAATATTTTTAAAATTTCTCGCTACACCTCAAAGTTAGTGTGATTACACGATCACGCTCCAACTTTGAGAAATAATTACTCAAACTACCAAAGATATTGGATTCACTACAAATACCATTACAACCTTAAAAATAAAAATAAATGTAAATGAGAAAATAAGAAGTTAAATTTAAGTGTCTCTCAAGATAATATAGTTGAATAGTCACAAACACTTTTATACCATTTTATAAACATTGCAATTTGATATTTTTAATTTCGCATTACACCTCAAATCTTGCTTTCTTTAAATGCAATTCTTATACTTTCTACTTTTGTTTTAATATAATATTACTTTTCTTTTTCTTTTTTGTGTGGTTTCCCAAGGATTTATTCCCTTTCGAGGCGGATTGGGCATATAAAGTGGGTGCATCTCCCTACAGGAATTCGAACCTGAGTCCGCTACTTTGTAGAGATTAGTCTCTTCCACTAGACCAATCACATGTTGGTATAATATTACTCTTATGAACACATAGTATATAATAGGGATTTTTGCACGTCACCCCCCAGTTTTTCTCAATTTTTTCACTTTCCCCCCCGAAACGCCTTAAATGTGACTGTGCCCCCTACTTTTATGTATGTTTGTGCACTTACCCCCCTAAAACACTTTAAATGTGACCGTGCCCCCTGTTTTTATGTATGTTTGTGCACTTAACCCCCCCCCCCAATACCAAATTCCGGCCAGATTTTCCACCGTAACTAAAGCACACAAAATTTAAGAGGGCAAAAGGGTAATATTACCAGCGGTGCGACAATATTCCATATCCAGTTTCAATTCCTAGGTGACTTGATTTTTCGGTGTATGTAATGAAGGGGTCTCCATAAAAAAAGAATAAGAAAGCAACAAGAAATGTAGATATTGATTTCTCTAAATCATGAGTTTTGTGTGAGAGAGAGACGATATGAATTTGTAAAATTGTTCATGATTCACTCAATTTCATTAAATGGAGAAGTAATTGAGCCTAACTGAGATAAACCTAATCCCTTTTCTCAATTTCAATTCACGTTTTAACTGATGTTTAGGTTTTGTGGGAAATAAGGATAATTTTACCCTTTTGCCCTCTTAAATTTTGTGTGTTTTGCAGGTACTTTAGTTCCGGTGGAAAATCTGGTTGGAATTTGGAATGGGGGGATAAGTGCACAAACATACATAAAAGCAGGGGGCACGATCACATTTAAAGTGTTTCAGGGGGGTAAGTGCACAAATATATATAAAAGTAGGGGGGCACAGTCACATTTAAGGCGTTTCGGGGGGAAAAGTGCAAAAATTGAAAAAAACTGGGGGGTGACATAAGTATGCAAGTAAAAAAAAGGGAAAAGATAAGAAATCATCATAAATCTAACACACTACCATGATGAATACTCCGTTCCGTTTTAGGCTATGGACAATTAAGAACATAAACTCGATAAGATAAATTGTGGACGTAAGTCCATGAACAAATTAAAAAAAGAAAACTGAAAAATTAAGAAAAAACAATAATTAATTTTCGAAGTTGTTATATATATATTTTTTATTTGACAGCCAAAAGTAATGATAAGGCTTTCACTTTAGTGTCTAAAGATTAAAAAAATGCATGAAATTATTAATCAACCATTAAGTATGAAGTAACTATTATCTACACAACTGAAAAAATGATTAGTATTTCAAAAATATATGTTCCATGAAATATTAAAATATGAAATGCAAATAAATTTTTACTTACCGAACTATGACTTATTGAACTTTATAAATATATAAAGTTCAAGAAGTTCATTTCAGATGAAATTCAAAAGCATATAAAACTCTCACCAAGTTATAAATGCATATATAATTACAAAAATATTGTTCTAATCAATCAAATATTTAAAATTTGATCGTTAATATTCTAAGTTATACGTTTTCGATATAATAAGAAGTCTTTCTAAACATAAAATATTCTTTAATTTTGTCTACCCCTTATGCTTCGACTCTTTTAATTCCACACTCTTCTAAAAGATTCACCTCAAAATCAGTAAAATTAGAATTTTGTATGTAAAAATGTAATATCCATGTACACTCGGACTATTTTTCCTAATAAACAATCTATTATTAATTTTTTCTAATAAATAAATTTGAGTTTATAACCTCCAATAATTGTTCAATCTCAATTGAATGATTTTGGTCACTAGGAGAGTTAGACTTTCTGACTATGATAACACTCCTTATGCTATTTCTTTCGAGCTATTCATATGTTTCCATCTTAGGGATTTGAAGTTCCTGAAATCAAAAAAAGAAAAACGCTCGTCAATATAATAAACTAATTAAAATCCATATATAATGCATGAGATGTAAATATAAGAGCACTTGAATTTAAAAAAAATGGTATGGAACGGAATAGAGAAGAAAATACATTATGAAGTTGGAATGCAATTAACTACCTTATTCAAAGGGTCTTATTTACATTTGGTTCTATATATAACTTTTGTAAACAGAAATTTTGATATTCATAAAACATAACTATCCGTAAAAAATTGGTCAAAACTGCGAGCTTACATTTTTAAGGAATTCAATTTTTTCCCCGGGCTTAAAATATCATAAAACGGACTTATAACATAAGAAAAATATTGCCCAGGGTTGCGTACTTACCACTTTGAACATATATTTGTATTTAAAATGATTTTTAGTATCCGCAAAAATTGGTTGAAATTTTGAACTTATCCCTTGGAGAATTGTCGAGAGTTTAGTACTTTCTCCTATGAACAAATTTATTTTTGTAAGATTTTAAGTATCCGTAAAAATTGGCCAAAACTGTGAGACTTACCCATTGGAGGAATTCAATTTTTCCACGGGCTCAAACTATCCGAAAACCGACTTAAAACATAAGAAAAACATTGTCCAAAGATAAATACTAAGTCTGGTTTAGCTAAAGTTTTCCTATCAATTGACTCCTCCAAAGGTTCAAGTGATTTGTGCTTATTGTCCATTGGCACAAAAAATATAAAATAAAACGAAGGCCACCCTTTATTCTTTTCATTCAGTATGATGGTCGAGAGCACAATTGTGTTACAACCTTGAAATAAAATACTCCATTATTAACTTAGACAAATTAAAAGTTTGCTTTTTAGTGAAGTCGTTGGGACTTTGGAATGCATTGATTAATTAGGATACGATTCCAGCCCCTACGAATACACAGGAAGGTTTGGTTATACGACGACGCATAAGGTTTCCGAAATTTTGGAAGTGCGATTGAGTTGGTAAATGAGGCAGCGGTCGTTAACGCAGAGTTGGAGCACTACTATATGTGTGTTTTATACGGGGTAAATGCAAGATACTCCCCTTATTATGTTAAACCTGTAAGAAACTATCATGTGAAATTTTTATTGCGCCAAACTTTCTTGTATTTTCAAAAATCCTGCAAAAAACACTTAATTTGTAAAAAATAGGTCGTTTTGGATCGACATATTTCAAGAAACCATTTATAAAATACTTCAAGTTGATTCTTACAACTTCATGTGAAATATTTTTAAAATGGTTCTTTGAAATATGTCGATCCTAAACGACCTATTTTTTCAAATTGGGTTTTTTTTTGCACGGTTTTTGGAATCACAAGGAAATTTGACAGAATAAAATTTCACATGGTAGTTTCTTGAAGGTTTAGCATAACAAATGGGAGTATTTTGCATTTATCCCTTTTTATAGGATCATCCGTAGATTTTACATCTCTACGGATATATTTGCAAATAGTTACAAATTGTTGCAGAGACATTAGATGCAGCTAGCAAATGAAGTGTAAACAAGATAGCTAAATAAGTTCAAAGATTATGAACAACCTGTTGTTAAATATGTTTAAAAGAATCTGTGTATATAAAATATTATAGAATATTTTATATTTCTAAGTACTATAGTAAATTATAAAATATTATAAAACTATAGTAAATTATTCCAACAGAATAATTATTTATAATTAACTCTAATTATAAATCTTGGTATAGTTTATTCTCGCAGAACAAACAAGATCAGAATTTAATAACAGTGCACTTACTGAAATAATTATGAACCGTAAAATCGACCGAGGCTTGCAAATGCAATATCCTTAAGACAATATTTCTGGGCTGTCAAATGTGCAACAGTTCGTCCCAGTGGTCTCCCAAGATACAGCGGTCGGATACTTGTTTCTTTGCACTAAGAACAAGTCCACAGCGAACTTTAACAAATAGGATATTTAATTACTTGAGAAGAGAAGAATATAGAGAGAGGTAGATAGGATTCTGCTTTAGGTTGCTAGAAAACGGGATGAGAGAATTGGCCAGATTCTCCTCCTATTTATAGCAGCAGAAGAGGTGTTTCTGGAGGGACATGACCATTCGGATTAAACCAGTAGAGATGGTTCGGTCCGAATGGGTGCGAATCGGTTCGATTCAAATCGAACCGTTGCCACAATTCAAAATAAACGCGCGGATCTTTTCAGAGACGGATCAACTACGCGGATCTTGTTCGGGTCAACCGGATCTGATTTTTATATGGATTTAGAAATTGGGCCTATTAATTATGGGCTAAAAAATTAATTAAATTTTGTCCAAAAAGAATAATGTTATGTTGAGGCCCAAGCCCAATCTCAATCCAAATCCGAACCCGACCCGTGCCGTGCTGAGCCGGCCGGTCGGACGGACGGCGGCGCGCGCGTGTGGGAAACCATTGTCATCCATGTCTTCTCCCCTCATAAAACTTGGTACCCCCAAGGGGCCCTACCCTTATACAATTTTTTGCATTATAAATGACAAAAGATTTCTCAATTTCCTCCATGTGGGATGAAGGCATTTTTCCTTCTCTAAGCTTCATTCATTTCTTATTTTATGGGCTTAATTTCAATTGGGCTCTATCCAATTGGGTTAATACCCATAAAAACCCAACAATCCCCCACAAATGAATGAAATTATTCTTCATAACCCGTCATATGAGACATAACAAAGTCAAATATCCTTTAGGAATAGTACTGCATCGAGATAGGTGAAATATTCCATCTTGAACCTTCCCTAGTTAGAATTTATCGGATTTACTTAGCCAATCAGTGAAATATTTCATCTTGAACTGTCGGCTATTTATGTAAACCAAAACAATAAACTTAACACAGCACTAGACCGATTTGTTAAGAGTTCTCGGTTGTGTTCGTTTTGGCCCTGAACATTCTTGGGTTCTGCGAGTGCTTTAGAGGATTCCAGCCTTATAAGAATTCTCAATGAGCCGACCCAGCTCACACTTACATAGGTGACCGCATCTATTAAGAGTATCCTACTATACTCCACTTGTTCTTGACAAGATATAGACGTCATTAAAAGCATAAGCTTAACCTAATCAAACGCTGTAGGTTGCACTTTTTGCATAATAGGAATGAGCTAGAGTTGGACTCTAAAGTGCTCCACTTTTTAAGTTAACCAAGACTGGTTGTCCTATTGAACCTGGTCCGTGGGATCTCCAGTCGCCAAGTTAGGTTTCCGTACAATGCAACTTAGTTATATTTTAGGCTTTTAAGCCCATTCCCCTCGACGCACATTCTACTCTCTCACCAGATAAACCTTTAGTAAACGGATCCGCGAGGTTATCTTTTGATTTCACAAAGTCAATGGAAATTATTCCATTTGAGAGTAAATGTCTCACGGTATTATGTCGACGACGAATGTGTCGTGATTTACCATTATACATAAAGTTATGAGCTCTATGTAATGCCGCCTGATTATCACAATGAATACATATAGCCGACACAGGTTTCGGCCATAGTGGAATATCTTCCAGAAAGTTATGAAGCCACTCAGCTTCTTCTCCAGCTTTATCCAAAGCTATAAACTCTGATTCCATAGTGGATCGAGCTATACAAGTTTGTTTGGAAGATTTCCAAGAAATAGCGGCTCCCCCCAGAGTAAATACATATCCGCTTGTGGATTTTGATTCCTCTGAATCAGAAATCCAATTTGCATCACTATATCCCTCAAGGACAGCTAGATATTTTCCATAGTGTAATGCATATTTTGATGTATTTTTTAAGTATTCAAGCACTCTCTTCAGAGCGTTCCAATGTTCTTTGCTTGGATTGCTCGTGTACCTACTCAATTTATTGACTGAGTAAGCTATGTCTGGCCTCGTGCAATTCATGATATACATGAGACATCCAATGATACGAGCATACTCGTTTTGTGATACACTATCACCTTTATTCTTGTGTAAAACAAGAGATGGAATAAATGGGTTATTTGTTCCCTTAATTCCATAGTTTTTAAATCTCTCAAGCACTTTATCTACATAATGTGACTGAGATAATTTAATCTCATCCGGTGATCTTGTTATTTTAATTCCCAAAATAACATCTGCTTCACCAAGATCTTTCATATCGAAGTGTTTTGTTAATATTTTCTTTGCGGACTTAATGACCTCCATATTAGTCCCAAGTATTAACATATCGTCTACATATAAACATATTATGACAGTTGCTTGTCCAAATTGTTTAATATAGACACACTTGTCGCATTCATTGATTTGAAATCCATTTTTAATCATGACACTGTCAAATTTTTCGTGCCATTGTTTAGGAGCTTGTTTAAGGCCATAAAGAGATCGAACAAGTTTACATACTTTGTTCTCTTTGCCTTTAACAATGAAACCCTCAGGTTGCTCCATATATATTTCCTCATTCAATTCTCCCTTGAGGAAAGCGGTCTTAACATCCATTTGATGTATCTCTAGATTATATATAGCTGCTAAAGCTATTAATGTTCTAATGGATGTTATCCTAGTCACTGGTGAATAGGTATCAAAGAAATCTATTCCCTCATTTTGACTATAGCCTTTGGCTACTAATCTAGCCTTATACTTATCAATTGAGCCATCGGGTTTTAGTTTCTTTTTAAATACCCATTTACATCCAATTGGCTTACTTCCCTTAGGAAGATCCGCCAACTCCCAAGTATTATTACTTAGAATGGACTGTAATTCACTGTCTATTGCCTCTTTCCAATAAGAGGCATCAGGAATAGACATGTCTTCAGTATATGTTTTGGGATCATCCTCTAACATGTAAGTTAAGAAATCTGGTCCGAATGATTTAGCAATTTTAGATCGCTTGCTTCTTCGGGGCTCTTCAGATTCTTCAGCAATCTCTTTACTGATTTGAGAATTATTTTCCTTAGAAATTAATTCATATGGTCTTTTATGAGAAGTAACATCCAAGTTCTTCTTATGTGGAAATACATTCTCGAAGAATGTAGCATCACGTGATTCAATTATAGTATTCACTTGTATGTTGCTTACTTCAGATTTGAACACTAGAAATCTGTAAGCGCTACTATTTTCTGCATGACCTATATAGTAGCAATCCATGGTTTTTGGTCCAATTTTTGGTCCAACCTTTTCTTTCATAGGTTTTGGTACAGCTACCTTTGCCAAGCACCCCCACACTTTGAGGTATTTATAACTTGGTTGTCTACCTTTCCATAACTCATACGGAATGGTATCATTTTTCTTGTGCGGAACTCTATTTAATATATGATTAGCCATAAATAAAGCTTCCCCCCACAAGTTTCTAGGTAAACCCGAATTCAAAAGTAATACATTGATCATGTCTCTTAAGGTTCGGTTTTTCCTTTCGGCTACTCCATTTGATTGAGGTGAGTATGGTGCCGTTGTTTGGTGAATTATCCCCGAGTCGGCACACAACTGTGCAAAGGGATATTCATATTCACCTCCTCTATCAGATCTAAGAATTTTTATTTTCTTATTTAACTGATTTTCTACTTCAGCCTTGTATCTTACAAAGGCATTTATTGCTTCCTTTTTCTTATTCAATAAGTAAACGTAGCAATAACGTGTGCAATCATCAATAAATGTGATGAAGTACTTTTTCCCTCCTCGAGTTGGAGTTGACTTGAGATTGCACAAGTCTGTGTGAATTAGCTCTAATGGTTGTGAGCTCCTTTCCACTGAAGGGAAAGGTTGTTTCGCAAACTTTGCCTCAATGCAAATTTCACACTTATAAGATTTATCAATATCAAATTTAGGAATTAATCCTAAGTTTGCTAATTTTTTCATTTTTCTAAAATTAATATGACCTAATCTATCATGCCAAAGTAAAGTGGACTCAAGCAAGTAAGCAGAAGAATTATTATTATTAATAAATTTGTTGTTTTTGCCAATAACGGCTACATTAGCCTTAAATAGGCCATCACACACATATCCTTTGCCTACATACATACCTCCTTTGGTCAGCACAAATTTATCTGACTCAAAGGCTAATCTAAAACCTTTCTTAGTTAGGACATAATCAGAAATTAAATTCTTCCTAATGTCTGGGACATGAAGAACTTCATTGAGAGTAACATCTTTTCCTGAGGTGAATTTGAGAACCACTGTGCCTTGTCCCTCCACCACGGAGTGAGCATTATTTCCCATGTACAGCTTCTCTTCATGATCAAACTTCTTGTATGAAGTGAACATGTTTATGTCAGAGCAAATGTGACGGGTAGCTCCAGTATCCACCCACCAGCCTTTGGATTCACTTGTCAGGAATGCTTCAGCAACTGCAGATAAATGCATGTTATCGATGTTAGATGGAGCTAGGTTGATGCTAACATTTGCTTCATCCTTTGGCTGAGCACGGCTACGACAATCCTTTGCAAGGTGTCCATTTTTTCCACATGTGAAGCAAGCTCCATTGAACTTTCGCTTCTTGTTACCCTTTTGTCCTTTATTGGAGGTATTTGCCTTACGCTTCTTGCTTTTCTTTGAGCCTTCTACGACATGGACCTTAGCCCCTCCGGGCTGAGGCATAGCCACATAGTTACTGCTGCCCTTGTCAGTATACCAATTGTTTTCTTCGGTTTTCAGATATTCTGTGAGATCTTGCAAATTCCATTTTGCAACAGATTTCTTGTGCCTCAAGTGATGCTTGAACCCCGTCCAACCAGGAGGAAGCTTGCCAATGATACAAGCAACCAGGTAAGACTCGCTAAGTTCATGTCCTTCGGCCAAGATGTCGTGAATCATATTCTGGAGTTCTTCCACTTGCTCATTCACAGTTTTACTGTCAACCATTCGATAAAATTGGAATTTATCCACCACGAATTTTCTGTAGCCTGCATCTTCAGTCTTAAACTTTTTGATTAAACATTCCCACAAGAGTTTACTAGTCTTAAATTGACTATAAATCTTGTACAAAGATTCATCCAAATAGCTAAGAATATAATTTCGGCACATAAAATCCGAGTTACTCCAAGCTTTTATCACTAGTGCCATTTCTTCAAGTTCCTCCGGACTGGCTCCCTCCTTTGGCTTAGGTACCTCCTCAGTGAGAAATCTAGCCATGCTCAAGGATGTGATGTAAAAGTACATCTTATTTTGCCACGTTCCAAAGTCAGTCCCTTTGAACTTGAATGGTGGTATTGCCGGCGGAGCAGCAACCTTTGGCGTTTCAACCATTTCAGTGTTTGTTGCCATCTACACAGATGAATTAAACAGATTAAATATTATTGTCTTAAGATTGTTGTTAAATATGTTTAAAACAATCTGTGTATATAAAATATTATAGAATATTTTATATTTCTAAGTACTATAGTAAATTATAAAATATTATAAAATATTTTATATTATAAAACTATAGTAAATTATTCCAACAGAATAATTATTTATAATTAACTCTAATTATAAATCTTAGTATAGTTTATTCTCGCAGAACAAACAAGATCAGAATTTAATAACAGTGCACTTACTGAAATAATTCTGAACCGTAAAATCGACCGAGGCTTGCAAATGCAATATCCTTAAGACAATATTTCTGGGCTGTCAAAGGTGCAACAGTTCGTCCCAGTGGTCTCCCAAGATACAGCGGTAGGATACTTGTTTCTTTGCACTAAGAACAAGTCCACATCGAACTTTAACAAATAGGATATTTAATTACTTGAGAAGAGAAGAATATAGAGAGAGGTAGATAGGATTCTGTTTTAGGTTGCTAGAAAACGGGATGAGAGAATTGGCCAGATTCTCCTCCTATTTATAGCAGCAGAAGAGGTGTTTCTGGAGGGACATGAGCTAGGGGTGCACATGGTACGGTTCTGCGGTATTTTTAACAAAATTTGTACCGTACCAATTAGTGCGGTTTTTAAAAACTCAAAACCAAACTAGAGTTTTATGAACCATACCAACAAACTCGATTTTGTGCGGTTCCGGTACGGTACGGTACGGTTTTGCGGTTTTTTCGAACAAACTTTTTCGTGCGACTTTTCATATATAATTGATCACATAGTTGACAATTATATAAGAAATTAATAATGTAATATCTTATAAACTATTTTTTTACATTAAATAAAGCATTGGAAAAGAAAATGTTCACAAATTTGACGCTATAGTTCGACCTAATTGAATAAAATTAATTGATTAATTATTTGATCATTGTTTTTATTATGTGAAGAAACTTATTATTTGATATTTGTTGTCTAGAATTTTTGCATATTAAGATTTCAACATATAACAAATTTAATTTGGGCTAAATTTGAGCATATCTTTTTTTAATTGTACGATAGCAATGTAGTAATTATAAACTATGAAGGACTATAATATAATATATAAATAATATAGTATTCAATAATATTTGAATTATAAATTTATAAAATTTAGTTGTAAATTTAAAAAAAAAAAGAATAGTTAATTCATGTTTATTTTCAATTTCGGTACGATACGGTTTTTTACGGTATGAGAAGTCTAAAACCAAAACCATACCAAAATACTCGGTACGGTTTTCATTCATACCAAGACCTTCGGTTTTGAGAAGAAAAACCTAACATTCGGTACGGTTCGATACGGTACGGGACGGTCCGGTACGGTTTTGAAAACCATGTGCACCCCTAGACATGACCATTCGGATTAAACCAGTAGAGATGGTTCGGTCCGAATGGGTGCGAATCGGTTCGATTCAAACCGAACCGTTGCCACAATTCAAAATAAACGCGCGGATTTTTTTTCGCGGATCTTTTCAGAGACGGGTCAACTACGCGGATCTTGTTCGGGTCAACCGGATCTGATTTTTATATGGATTTAGAAATTGGGCCTATTAATTATGGGCTAAAAAATTAATTAAATTTTGTCCAAAAAGAATAATGTTATGTTGAGGCCCAAGCCCAATCTCAATCCAAATCCGAACCCGACCCGACCCGTGCTGGCCGGCGGCGGCGGCGCGGGAAACCATTGTCATCCACGTCTTCTCCCCTCATAAAACTTGGTACCCCCAAGGGGCCCTACCCTTATACAATTTTTTGCATTATAAATGACAAAAGATTTCTCAATTTCCTCCATGTGGGATGAAGGCATTTTTCCTTCTCTAAGCTTCATTCATTTCTTATTTTATGGGCTTAATTTCAATTGGGCTCAATCCAATTGGGTTAATACCCATAAAAACCCAACACAACCACATTGAAGCAGGTTCCTTTTATCAAACACACTTCTTAGAAGTATAAATGTTCCTCACTTCAATCAAAGAGAAGAAGTTCAGTAGAAAATATACATATGAAACAAACCATTAAAATCCTATACACAATAGGAGTTCCTCTATCCATTTAAATAACCATCCTATGTCATTTTCCTGGTCATTTATAAAGCATAAATCAATCCATCCTCAAATAATATAATCAGATTTCAGATCATGTGACATAATGAATCAAATTGCTGATAGTTGATTATAGCAAATAAAAGAGGAGATCATGTACTCATCTAATACCTGATGAACTGCAATTCATAATTAGAGAGATGGAACGAAGAATAGGAACCTACCTTATAAGTAGCAAGAACCGGAAGAAATCAGAATAGAGAAATATATGGCAATCCATATTCTAGTTCACCATAATAGATAGCATAGTTTGGGCGTGGAGCAATATACCAGAAAATAAGTACTTTTCTCTCCGTATTTGTTCTGAAACCCGCAAATCCCTGCTACAAAAAAAAAAAAAAAAAAAAATCTCATAATACAAAATTAAATCATTGAAACCGTGCGAAAACCGTGGCTGCAGTCTTAAGATTCCCCATCCATAAAAAGTTTGTTGAATAAGCCTATGAAGAATGGAAAGATGTGAATACACACGCTCAGGAGAAGTTTTCAACAGAAAATCCAATTTCTATTCGGATCCGAAAGATTTGGCGCAACGATTATTGATGTATTCGTGGATCTATAATCATTTGATGATTTTGATGAATTCTTTTTTATCATGTGTGCGTGTTCATAGTCCTTGATGAATAACTACTTCTTGTATCAATATTGCATGTGTGATCACTAGCTAGAATTGGGTTGAACTATTTGAATGTATGTATATAACCTCTTATATATTATGTGTACTATGAATGTGAATAATAGTATATTTGAATAATATTAGGTCCGTTTAAAATGAGATTTTGAGGGATGGAGAGTATATGAGATAACATTTATTGTTCCCTTAAAATTTAAGTTAAAATAATTTATTTTCTTCAAGACAAATTTAATTATCATTTTTAATGAGTGAAATTGAACAACACCCTTTGGGTATTGCCTAACTTTAAAAAAAGTTTTGTGTTATTTTTATTTGCAAGAAAAACCCTGTAATTTTTTATTATTACCAAAAAATATCCCTCTCAATTCAAAAGATGAAAAAAATCCCCTTAACTTAAAAAATTACCAATAACCCCTCGTAGCTTTAAATTTTTGCTATAAACCTCCTGTTTTTTTTTTTTAAAAAAATTGACAAAAACTTCCATATGATTTATGAAATCCACTTTAAAAAATTGACAAAAATCTTATCCACTAAAGCTACATATTGTGGCACTTTACCAACTATATATACAAATTAAGCACTTTACTCTTATGTTCTATAAAATCTTATTTTAGAAAGATCCATAATTTTTTTTTTTTGGTTTTACAAGGGTTTAATCCCTTTCGAGGCGCGCCAAGCGCATAAAGTGAGAACCTCTACCAAGAGGAATTCGAACCTGAGTCCGTTACTTAGTAGTGATTAGTCCATTCCAATAGACCAATCACCTGTTGGTAGAAAGACCCATTATATTATTGTGTTGTACATGCATCTTTGTCCCCCTTTTCTTTTTAGGTAAAATTGCAAAAAACGTCTAAACTAATCAGTGATTTTGGATTTTTGTCCCAAACTATAATACTTAGCCAATTTCGTCCCATAATTTTATATTCTTTTAGAATATCGTCCCACTTGCAACATGACTACTTACTTGTCAAGACGTGGTAAATTTTAGCATGAACAATTATACAAGATAGCATAATTCGTCCCAAACTAATTATAAATTTTGATTATTCGTCCCAAACTATATTAATTCGCCGAATTTCATCTCACAATTTGTCATTTTGCATGAATTTCGTCCCAAACTAATTAAAATATGTTTGGTAGATTTGATTGAGTCATATTAAATCAACCGTAATATATTTGGTGGAGTTATGAGTTTAAGAATATACTAATATATTTTCACTACTTAATTAATTGAAAATATTATGTTTGTTAAGATATATCAATTCATCGAAGTCATTTGTATAATATGTATAAAAGTATGAATCAAGGTTTCTTCAATATTTTAGTTCGAATGCCTTCATGTTAATTGTAAATTGATATAGATTTTAGTTTGTGATTTATTTATGTAGAATGTATTTTCGTTTTCAGAGATTTGAGAAGAATTTATGATATTTAATGATGTGTTAAAATAGATAATTATGTAAATTTGAGGTTATAAGTGACATTTCACCGAATTCTTATACACCCGGATTAATTAATCCACCCATTCCTTGGTGGATCATAATTTAGTCTTAATACCGGGTTATAAAGATTTAATCTATTTGACCTAATATTTGAGCAATGCCACCAAACATTGTACTGATTCATATTAACACATATAATATGACATAATATCCTCTATTAGGTCTTACCTAACGAGCCCTGTGTGTACTATGATTTTGTATAATAGTGTGTTCGAATATTATTGTGTTGTACATTCATCTTTCTCCCCCATTTTCTTTTTATTATATTAATGTGATTAGCTTAGTAGTGTAGTTAAGAGCTTTTTACTTGTATAATTACTGTTGAAAAAGAGATTTATTAATGAAAAGATAATCGATAAACAATGTGATTAGCTTATTAGTCAAATTATTATGATCTAAATTGGTAATTAATACAAGGGAATTACACTTTTTATAAAGAACTTTCACCTACTTTATACATTTGGTATCATATTTTCGGAGAAAAAAAAATTAATATCATGAATTCACTCTCCTTGACACAATTCATTTTTTCGTCTTCGTTACAAGGCCAAATTCGTGTTCTTTATAAGAATCAAAAACTCTTAACAAGATATTTCTAACGGTATAAGTTTTATTTCATGAAACGCAATAAACTATCAGCAGAAAATTAACAAAGTTTCAAGATATTAATCAAAATTAAATTATATCTCATAATCTACAATGAATCATATATGTCATAATAATTTCCAGATATGATTTAGGACACATAAGTGTGCCATTAAGGTGACTTAATGACTGTTCATGTCCAAAAAAATTGACAGAAAAAAAATGTGTCGAGGGGATGAAATCATGATATTAATGGTATTTTTTAGAAAATATAATATGAAATATATAAATTAAGTAAAAGTTTGATTTTTTTTTTTTTTTCTCAAGGGTTTAATCATTTCCGAGACGCGTCGGGCATATAAAGTTAAAGTTTGATACGAAAAGTCAAGTCCCTCTAATTAATACACAGACTTCCAGGCTCAATACATGGGCCCATATATAATCTGCAGTTATGATTTATTATCTAATAGCCCATTCCAAATTCATTTTGTGATGGTAGATTTTTTAGGATATTATGCTCGGCCCATGAATACTAACATTAGCACAATTCATATTTGTTTCACAAGAAAGGCTAAGGCCCAAAGAAAGGGACCAAAATACAAGAAAATTATTAATATAAATCAAGCCTTAATAATAATTTTAATGCTTGATAATTTTATAATCTCAGTTAGAGTTCAATTCGATTAGTTTAAAAGTGACAAAATAATTTGAACAAGCTAAAGATCATCTGATTTCAGTTACAATAAATTCAATTTAAACATCATTTCATTATCGATAAAAAAAAATCGAATCAATTTTAAATAATGTGTTGCTCAACGCTCTCCAACACAGTCAACTCACAACTTTACTCAATCTAGAACCAAATTATCTAATACATACCCAGTGTGGTTATACACTAGTAATTTTTTTTTTTTTTTTATTTTGATAAATCTTAAAACACCAAAAATAAATGTCAACTTGTCAAGCACCAACTCCAAACCTCTGGTTCTGTCATCCTCCCAAAGAACATTTTTCTTTTCCTATAAATGAACAAACAAAATTTCTAAGACTACCTTCCAATTTAAATAGGAAAAAGAAGCGATAATAATATGCTCAAATGATGAAAAATAATAAAAAGAAATGGAATAAACATGACTCCATTCCTCTGCAGCAATCTTACCCTTGGATTCTATTTTACCTACTCCAAAAGTCACCCACCGTAATTATTTTGTCATTAACAACTCGGGAATAAGTTATTACACTATTTTTAGTGAAGATAATTGATGAAAAAAAATGAATTAATGAACAAAAGGATAAATCATAAAATATTATCATTTGAAGTACGTTCAATATTTTTCAGAGTAAATTCTATAATTCAAATATAACCTATTCAAGAAAATGAAAAAGAAAAAATCCTTATCTTATGAATGTAACATGTTAATATCTCACTATATACATGAAGTTTCAATATTTTTGCTTCGTTGTCAAATTTTCCATGTTTTAATATAATACTAAATTGTTATGAAGAATTTTATTTGATTAAACAATCAATTATGGAAATATATTGTACATATTTAATGATTTTTTCTATTTTTTTATTTCCGGATGATATTCATGTTTTGGGCTTAATTTTATTTCTTTCAAGGTACATTGGTCACATAATGTGAGAACCTGTACCAATCAAGATTCGAACTTTGGTTCATTGTTTTTTCGGGACTAGTATCTTCCAATAGATAAATCAAGGGGTAAGGTAGGTAGTTTATTTTTTAATCTTGGCAATTTTTCTTTAATTACAAATTTTTCAAATGTCCACAAAATTTTTTAAAAAGAATTCAAAAATTTTAATACATAAAATTTCTCGAATCATATCACAAAAATAAAATTTTAATCCAAGTTTATAGTATGGATAGGTATATTGATGAAAAGAAAGATGGAGCGAGAAATGAGTATTCTAGTATTCATAATCGTATTTTACAAATTTAAATGAATATAATGAATTACCTATTTTTCCCCTGGAGATGCTAATTATTGAGTTTTTCTTAATTTGAAGGTGATAAATGTTGATTTTGTTTCAGGGTGCAAAGTGCCCATTTATATTGTTTCAAAGGTGCAAGTTGTTGAGTTCTTCTTAATTCGAGAGTGTTAATTCTGTTTCAGGAATGCAAAATGCCAATTTCTCATGTTTCAGGAGTGCAAAGGGCAAATTCCTATCTTGGACGGAAAATTGATGGAAATTTTACATAATTGATCCTATAATTAAGGCTAGCGATATTGCCAGAATAATTTTTAAAAAATTCCAAACTTACCCTTATTGGTCAAATATATTAATAACATAGCCAATAATTATTGAAAATGTTCTCTTTCTTCATAAATATATTTGTATCTTTATTTTATTTTCAGTATTTACCATAATCATACTATAATTATGGAATTCATATTATTCTACCTCTTTATTTATAATTATGTTGGTCCCAAGTGGTCAGATGAGGTCTAGAGGGGGGGGGGGGGGGGAGGGGGGGAGGGGGAGGGAGGGTGAATAGACCTCTAAACTTTTTACAATTTTAACTTTAAAACCTTTTTGTTAACTTAAACAGACTAAGCTGTTATCAACAGTAGGTTCCTCGGCTGATCGCGAACAAATCTTTGAACAGCTTCGTAGACCATTAAACTGATAGTTACTTAGCTGATTTTGTCAAAATCAGTTTTAATACTTAGAGTACTTGCAGCGGATTTATAAAGTGTTTTTCACAAGTAAACTTAGCAGTTTGAAAGTTTGTTCCTCAGTTTTACAAAACTCTTTTTTTTAGAAAACTTTTCAAACAGTTAATCTTAAAGTGTTTTTATGCAACTGAAAATATGCAAGTAAAAATGCAAGTAAAAACACAAGTAATTTTTATAGTGGTTATATGGATGTAAATATCCTTTAGTCCACTCTTCCAAGTCACTTAGATCTTGGGTTATACTATAATCACAAAGTTTACAGTATACTCTGCTTGCGCCAATCAACAAATGAAAAGGCCACAAGTGCACAGTAGGAAATCACTCAGAAACTCCTACTCTCCGAAGTAATATCACTGATGGATATCTACTTCTCACAACACTCAGTTTTACAAATTCACTCAGAAGATGTGTTTAGCTTTGTTTTTCAACTTCGCTTTTCGTCAACAAATGACTAAGCTGATGAGTGAGCTGTTCTTGAGACTTAAAGAATTCTGCTTCGAAAATTTCTCAGAGATTGTGTCGTTGTTTTCTTCTCGTCTCTTTCAGCTATTTATACTTGAGGTTTGAAAAATGTCCGTTGAAGAGAGACAAGATTCATATTCCTCGAGTACTGGTCCTTAAAATCCGCGAACGGCTCTTTTGCAGTCTGTCCGTACTGTCAACAGTACTTTTCTGCAGGCAGCATTAAATGCACCCAGCTGATGCGAATCATTTCTTCAATCATTTGTCTTTAATAACCTTGTACTTCAGCATTTATTACTTTCAGGGGCATTTATTATCGTTGGGATGACTTTATGATCCTTTCCACTTGGCTGACGGAAGTGCAAGTCTGATGGCGAACAAAGCTGATCTCAAACTTGAACAAATCTGATTTGAGTCGGCTGATCTTCATCAGTCTGATATTTTTCCTTCAGCGGATCAGTAGTCTTTGGACCTTGATTTTTGACTCTTCTGATGTCTTCTTTACTTAGTCAAAAAATCTTCACAAGGGACCATCAGCTAAGTTAATCCATACTTAGCAGATTTTGAAGTTTTGAAATGCATCAAAACCTCCCTTATCAATTTGTCTTCAGTGCTTTCATCTTCATCCTTATCCAGCAAATTCTCTTCTGTGAACTGGCCAAGTAAAATGGGTTCATCTAAAATGTGATTTTGAGGAATGGAGAGCACATTAGATAGTATTTATCTTGGTGACACGTGTCCCCATAAAATTTAGTTAAAATAATTTATTTTCTTCAAGACAAAAATGAGTGAAATTTAAGAACACCTTGAGTCTTGCCTAACTAAAACAAATGTGCTATTTTTATTAGCAAAAAAACCCTATACTTTTTTTATTATTATCAAAAATATTCCTCTCAATTTGAAATGATAATTTTACACCATCAAAGGATGAAAAAAATTCTCTTAACTTAAAAAATTACCAATAACCCATCGTAGCTTTAAAATTTTACAACTAGAGTCTATTTAATTTCACATAACTTGAAATAGTAAAAGTAGGAAAAATAAAAATTGTTAAGTTAAAATAGAAATAAAAACATAAGTTTCTTAGTTACAAATATGTAAGGCAACAAGTTAGGTATTTTTTTTTTTTTTTTTTTTTTTGATAATTGGCAACAAGTTAGGTATTCAGCAAAGTAATTAAGGAAAGATGTGTATTTATAAAGAAAGAGAACAACATTTTACATTAGCTAATGATTGTGCAGTTAATATATTTTGAACATGAAGTGCGCATTAGGAATTTTATTAAAATTGCTCTGGCGGAACATTTATAGTTCTGGCGATATTACTAGCATATAATTAAAGATTGCTGGTAAGGTTTGCCCCACGTATATTTTGGCCGGCAAATTTACCCCACAAGTTTGAAACATTTAAGTTTCAATTACAAAAATTGTTAAATTATTAATCCTATTTAATAAATTGCAAGAGTGTATTTATTATTAAATCTCTTAAACTAATTAGATTTTATATATAATATATTAACTTTGTGATTGTTATTCAATTATTTCATTAGTAATATTAACTATTAATGAAGTTGTAGACATATCATAATCGGCAATATGACATTTATATGGTTAACAACGAAAACTCGGGAAAACATTATTTAAATATGACAACAGAATAAATAAAAGAAATATTAATAATTTTCCAGTTTTAAATCTTGCAGTCAAATCCAATTTGGGTAGTAATTTCTCATTTACTAAAGTATTCATTAAATATAAATAACTAAGAGAGAAGTTGACTTCGAATTAAAAAAGACTTTAGGTTGAAGTAGTACTTCAATGGGGTGTATCTTTGTAAATTGATGGACATGCATGGGTTTTTATTCCTGCCATTTTCCTCAATACTGGAGGTTTTTTTAAAAATATTCTACCGATTTTATGTTAAGGCAAAATTCACACTTACCATATGTATTATCATAAATGTGTAAGTTTACCCTTCTGTGTTATGATAAATGTCACATTATACCTCCCGTATTAAGATAAATATGATATTGTATCATTTGTATTATGATAAATGTAACACTTTTTCTCATATACTGTGATAAATGTGATAATATACCCCGTAAGGGTACTTTTATCTTTATACGCAACACTTTCACTCTCAATTTTATGTTACCCTTTCCGTCCTATAAAAGCAATTACTCCTTTAATTTTTTTACAGGAAGATAAAGTGCTACTTTTAAAATTTTAGGGTTACACACTTATTTTTCTTATCTTGTACAAGTCACGTTCATTCAACATCAATAGAGGGTCAAAAATGAAACAAATGAAACAAGTATTCTGTACTATCAAAATTTCAACCGCACATTTTCCTATCTTATCTTTTTGAGAGATTTTGAAGTGATCTTACAAATAAATTATATATAATTAAATATGATTAATAATTTTTTGCAATTGGGACTGAAACAATCCAGATTTATGAATTGTGGGGTAAATATGTCGGATAGAAAACATATGGGGCAAGTTTTGCCAGCAATCTTAATTATTTATGTAAAATTTTCATTAATTTTCCATTCAAAATTGGAATTCCGTCAAAAATCAGATGAAAGTACCAAATGTGTCGAGTCCCGCTAACTTTTGATACCAAATATGTTGACTTTGTTCTTGTAGTACCGTAACCTTATGATACCAAAAATGA
Source organism: Penstemon barbatus (assembly GCA_003313485.2). Lineage (NCBI taxonomy): Eukaryota > Viridiplantae > Streptophyta > Magnoliopsida > Lamiales > Plantaginaceae > Penstemon > Penstemon barbatus. The sequence goes on along the minus strand of CM064884.1, from coordinate 10,673,140 downwards.
AATTCTTTCATTTCAAAATTGTAACAATGGTGAAGAATTGTCTCATTCAATAATTCAAGGATAAAATTGTAATTTAACCAGACACAAAGAATCAAATTAAATATCTATAGCCACTTTAACAACTACTATAAATTAGTGAAAGATCATTCATTAAAATACATGGTGCATACCAAAATCATCAGATCTTGCATATAATATATTACTTAAAATGGTTGATACTAGTGTTGACCGACCACCCATCGCAAACTATAGCCCCAACATGTGGGAAGATATTATAAACTCATTTTCCGTAGATGACCAGGTATGTATTTCTATTTAGAGTTAATGGCAATTATAGACATTAAATGTGATTTTATATCTAAATATCCTTAGAAACAAATATAGGGAAAATTTCATTTTTGGTACCATAGGATAGACTGATTTGCACTTTTGGTACCATTGGATATGAAAATGTAAATTTGGTACCATAGGATAGGTTTTCATTGCAATTTTGGTACCAAGCCCAATTTTTCTACAAATTTAATGGCATTTTACCCCCTACTAAATGCATAATGTTCAATTTAACCCATAGTGGTTTAAAAAAGAGCATTTTACCCCATGAAATTTTGTAAAAATTTCACATCGCCTCCCTGATATTTTTATAGGCGGCATTTAATCCACTTTTATTATGATAATGTGATTTTTTACCCATTGTGTTATGATAAATGTGACAATTTATCCCCCTATGTTAAATAAAATAGTTTGCATGCATACTCTCAATTTCGACAAGTGAGTTACAATCTCCGGCTGAAGGGAGTAAATTGCTTCATTAAAATTTTATAGGGGGTAAATTGATTTTTTTCAAATTATAGAGGGATAAATTGGACATTATGCATTTCATAGGGGGTAAATTGCCACTAACTTTGTAGAAAAATTGGGTTTGGTACCAAAATTGCAATGAAAACATATCCTATGGTACCAAATTTGCATTTTTATATCCAATGGTACCAAAAGTGCAAGTCAGTCTATCCTATGGTACCAAAAACGCAATTTTCCCAACAAATATATATATATATATATATATATATATATATATACAATCTGAAAGTATTATTGGCCATACAGGTGCAAGAAAATTATAATGCAACCATCAAAGAATTGAAGGAAGAAGTAAGGGGTTTGCTAATGGCGAAGAAAACAATACACCAATTGAGACAATAATATTAATCGACACCATCGAGCGTTTAGGACTGGGATATCACTTCGAAGATGAGATCGAGAAACATTTAGAACAGATCTACAAATTTCCTCATTTGAACTCTCAAGAATATGATTTGTACACTACCGCGCTTCAGTTTCGTCTCTTAAGACAACACCGTTATAATGTTCCTTCTGGTATTTTTTATATATATAAATACATATGTTCTTATTTTAATTTATATGTACATACATACATTGCTGGTAATTTATATATATAAGTACATATGTTCTTGATTTAATTTATATGTAAATACATACATTGCTAGCTGGAGTTAAGTCAGGTTTAAAACTGATGGATCACTTGCTCAAACAGACGTTTTCAACAAGTTTGAAGACAATAGCAACGATGATAAGTTTGATGACAAATTTGCTAGTAATGCTAAAGAACTTTTGAGCTTGTACCAAGCCGCACATTTGAGGATGCATGGGGAGAACATTTTAGAAGAAGCATTGGTCTTCACTACACATCATCTTAATCACATGCTACCAAAATTAGTGTCACCTCTTCGAGACGAAATTAAGCGAGCTTTAGAGCAACCGGTTCACACGGGCATTCCACGAATAGAAGCCCGAAAATACATTTTCATATACGAAAATAATCATGATGCAAAGAGTGAAATGATTCTTATTGTTTAGCTTGATCAAATTCCAGTTGATAATCCTGCAGGTGCGTCTCTGATTGAGCAAAGCACTTATTTATAATGACTAGTTCAATTAAGTGTTATATCGAAGTGGCCGAACCTACTCCTGAGATTCTATGTTTGCAAGTCCGCATTACTTTAAAGGACAAGATTACAATCGCACGACACGTTGATCGGATGATGTCGTGTAAATAATGCAATCGAGATTAAGGAAAAATATCGAGATGCGATGGATGCCATATAATAGTGTAATACTATCAACTAATGTCGATATATATGTTGTCAGTAGATGCATGTCGTGTAAACAATAAACTCGAACTATGCTAGTGTTTTACAATGTGGATTGCAGTTAGGATACACGTTGATCACTGGATGTCGTGTAAACAATACAAATATAAGCTAATAATATAGGTTTTTTTCGTTAATCACAGTCGAAATATATGTTGATTGAGAGATAATCAGTGTGTCAACGGAAAAAAAAAAAAAAAAAAAAAAAAGACATGCTGAAAATATTAAGTTTTTACATTTTATTTGTTAGAAGAAATTTATTAACTTAACCTACAGATGGGAGTTTGGGATCGGGAACTGAAAACCCATATTGTATTTTCCGGATTTTGGAAAATCCAAATTCCAGTTGAAGAAAAGGTGGTATGGATTTCTGAGTAGGTGGTCCTACCCGATCCGGAACCAGATAAATTTTGCATATTCTAAAATAAAAGAATTATGCTTGTTTAGCTAAATGTAAAAATAAGAGTACTTGTGTCTGTACGGTCCCTTCTCTCAAAAGTTAAAAGAAAAAAGGCTCTCTGTTTCAGTTTTGGTTGGGCATTTCAATTGTTAGCAATATTTATATGGACCAATCTCAAAATCTTTTTTCTTTCCTTTATTTATTTGGGCCTTAGGAAGTCCATTTAGAAAAATTAAAAGGTTAAGCAGAAATGGTTTTCCTGAACCCGTTCCCGAAATTTCTGAATTTTCCAGTACCCAATATCACCGGCGGAGCTACACTAATATATTTACGTTAAACTATAAGATACTTTACAATTTTCTTTTAGTGGATCCGTAATTAAAATTAAATTTTTAAATAAAAGGGGTTCATGTTTAACAAAGCTTGATAAATTTAAGAGTTACAAAGTGGACATTAACTCAAACTCTAATATTTTCTTCTTTCAATAAAGAAGAAAGTCTCATTGATTTGGCTAAATTTTATCCGTCCGAGTTCTCTAATGTGGATATCTTAGCACTTGATATGCAACTTGAAAATCACATTGTCGACATGCGTTCAGATTAAGAGTTCTCAAAATTAAAAGGAATTGGTGATCTTGCTAATTAGTTGAAACAAAGAGGAACACTATGTATCCTCTTGTATTTTTACTTTTAAAATTGACAATGATTTTGCCAATCGCTACAACTTCTGTGGAGATAGCGTTTTCTACTATGAGTATATAAAAAATCGACTGAGGAATCGGATGAGAAATGAATGGTTAAATGACTCTATGATTACTTATATAGAGAAATATTTATTTGATATCGTTACAGATGATTCAATCATGCAACGATTTCAGTCTATGACAAATCGACGTGTACATTTGTAAAAAAAAATGTTTTCATTCCATTTAATTTATTTTGAGTTTGAATTAGTTTGGTCATATTTTAATTTTTGTTGCTGATTTTTTTTTAAATATTTTAAATAATACTCATTAATTTATAAGGACCCCGGTGAAAAAGTTTCTGGCTCCGCCACTGCCCAATATACCGGGTAACTAGTAAGTCGGGACGGGTTTCGGGAAGAGAAATTGAATTCTGAAGTTTTTGCACTTTGCATCATCGAAAAAAGAAGAATTCAACACTTTTTACCCTATTTTTTTTTTTTTTTTTTTTTGGCAAAGTTGACCGCCCTAGTAAAACTACATAGGGGCAAAACAAGAAATTCGTTTTTGATCTTTGGCTCTTTGCACCCCCGAATTAAGAACAACTCAACAACTTACACCCTCGAAACATGATAAATGGGCACAATGCTCCCTCAAAAAATAAAACTAACACTTATCACCCTCAAATTAAGAAAAATCAGTTACTAGCAACACCTCATTTTTTCGGGCAAAGTTGACCACCGGGGTAAAAAAGATCAAGAGGCAAAATAGGTAATTTATTTTGAATTATTTTGAAATTTTTCTTTAATTACAAATTTTTCAAATGTCCACGAAAATTTTCAAGAGAATTCGAAAAATTTCTAGAAAGTTTTTATACATAAAATTTATCGAATCATATCATTAAAATAAATTTTAATTCAAGTTTACAATATGGATATATATGCATATTAAAAGAAAGGTGGTCTTTTTTTAAAGTTAGTACCACTTTGTGTTGGAAACCATGTCCCCCTTTAATTATTGTTAAAACAATCTTAACCATTTAATATTTTGAATGACAACCTATACAATAGGTTGTTATACTTTATATATTTTCAATCTTTAGAAATATTAAAAAGATTAAAATTACTACAACACCCTTCAATTAAAAAAACGCCAAATCATCCTTCATATCCACAACACACTCTTCCCCATCCCCATCTCATCCCCGGTCAGCGGCCGTGATTCGTCATCCTCTAGAACTAAATAAATTGATTCGCAATCAGTAATTATTTATTGATTTAGCAAGTAATTTTTACTTAATTAGTGGATGGTTCAACATCAAACATAAATTGCAAAAGAGATAAAATAAAATAAAAATTATACGTTGAGTGAATTAGTCACACATGGCGGCCGCATGAGGTGATGGAGAAGAGGGACTTTTGACAATAATTAATGGGGAAGAGGGTCTTTGGCAATAATTAAAATATTAAAATTAATTATAAATTCAGTCCTATTTTTTAAATATATATTTATTTAGTCCAATTTAAATCATCAATTCTGTATAAAACTTCTAAATTAATTAAATTTTATTCCAAATATTTTAAATCTTGCAGATTCTCAAATAATTTTATAATTTATGATTTTTTTTCTTTTGGGCTAATTTTGGAAGAACTACTAATTAATCTAGATATGGGGAGTGAGAATGGCAAAACGAATCTTGATTATTATGTGATTTACAATTAAATATAACTTATAACTTTAAAAAAATTAATAATTTAATAATACGAATGTTATGTCTTGTTTTAAAATTTAAGTATTTTCGGGAAAATGATAAACAACAAGAAGTAAAGGCTAATTAAATTTCAAATTTGATGTAAACATATATTTTATCTGGTAAGTTTCTCATTTATATTCCATGAACAATTATATCCTTAAAGATGTGTACTTTTTGTAGCTTGTTGAATGTAAATTGTTAGTTTTAAGAAATATTCTTCACGCTATAATAATAAAAACACATTATTATTACTCGTATAAACTGCTATAATAATAAAAACACATTATTATTACTCATATAAACTAAAAATTGATTATCAAGTATAAATATAAAAGATCATATTCGTTATATGTACATATGTACTTGCCGCATCACAGTGACAAGTAAAACTACTATTGATCTTCTAATTAAAGTCATGCAAATACTACAAATTTTTATTTTATTACAGGTGATAAAAAAAAATCAAATTTAACTATAAATGCTATGTTTTATGATTACTAAAAATATATATTTATTTTTGTTTGAAACTTGATAAGGGAATTGCACTTTTCATACCAAACATTTACCTACTTTATACATTTCATACCACATTTTTCAGAATGACACATTTCATACCAAAATCAATCAGCATTTTTCAATTTTCATACCACCGTTAAATTTTGGACGAAATTATGAATTTTGGGCAGGGAGGAATTTTTTTGGGGAGGAATTATGAATTTCACTTTTCATACCAAACCTTTACCTACTTTATACATTGCATACCACACATTTCAGAATGACACATTTCATACCAAAATCAATCAATCTTTTTCAATTTTCATACCGATGTTAACTCAAAAAAAAAAAAACTCGCGGGCATTGTAATACCACATATGCTATACTTAATTTGATGAAACTGTAAAAAATTATATGATAGATGACATTCACGTTTCTTTTTCGAAAGGGTAAGTATATCAGGTTCGTCATTTTTTTTACAATTAACCCCTTGCCTTCTAAAATGTTCCAATTTTACCCTTGGGTGTTATTAGTACTAATAAATATGTAAAAAATTGAAATAATTTTTAAATTTATGGGCAATTATAAATTATATCAATTAATGAATATGATTATTTTGAATTGAAACAGTACTACCACATATGGTCTTATCAATTTGAAGAAACTGAAATAAATCACGTTTTTTGAATTAATAAGATTATTTTCGAAAAGATAAATTACGAATAACTCCAGGAGAAAAGGCCTACTTACAAAAATACACCCCATGTATTGGTTGTGAGATAAAAAAAGCCCTCATATTAGGATTTTAATACTGGATATTAATTAAATAATAAGTAATCAATCAAACAAACAAAAAAAAAATCCTCGGCTGGGCGGCCACCGCGAAGCTGCTGATAGAAATAGTGTCCTGCAAGCCAGCTGTATGGCTAGCATTAATTGTAATTAATGAGGAACTATTCAATTTAGATTAATAAATGCACTTTTATTAAATGGTCAACTTTATCTTATGTAATATTTGTCTACGCATAAGGATAGAAGTCCTTAGATCACAGGGCTATGGGACAACCCGTTGACTGATCTCTAAGGCCGTGATCTAGAATATATTCAAGAGTCGTAGAATCCAATCGAGATAGGACATCGTTGGATTCGGTTAGACTCTCACTATTGTGTATACTCCGATGAACTGGAGGACGCTGGGGTCCACGAGCGTGACTGGGATAGTCGATACACATAAGTGGGTGGCTTGCTGGGATGGCAAGTGCACTGAATACCCCAATTAGGAAATAACTCACCATGGAAGCGGTAGTCGCATATCGGGGTTGAAGTTATTCCAATTTACAATAGTATACGAGGAACGATCCCTAACAACTTAAGATGATAGGGTTTATCTGGTGCGAGAACGTCTATGCTTTGATGTGAGTTCCGACTGACTGGGGATCACCAGAAAGTCTCTGTGGACTCACATTGGGTTTAGAGGAACTCGTATGCAGATTCATATCATCAACAAAGGATCCGTTGACCCGACTTGATAGGTTGGGAAATTCTCCTATGGATTTTTGTGAGAAATTAATTCTGGTAAATCCTTGGCCAAGGTATCTGACGACTTTATGTAAGTAGCTCATAAATGTTAAGTCAAAGAGAATTTATTTCGAGACCAGAATACATAAGGTCAAGACAAAAGAAAAGGGAATCCGGTGAAAGACCATACCCTTAAGTCTCGACTGGGAGATTGATCGATGGAGAGATTATGTCGTATATGGATATTGTAAATGATAAAAGGTTCACTGAATTAATTCACCAGTGATTGGGCTCCATGGGCTTGTGGCTGGACATCGACCGTGGAGTGTGGGAGAATTCTCAAATTGGCAGGGGTGCTAATTTTGGAATGATCAATCGACAGAGTGTTCGATTGATTTAGAGTAAGTCTTACTCGAATAATTAAATAATATTTAATTATAACCCACGGCCAATTATGTGGTGAACCTACGGGGGCATACACAATACACATGAAGCGAAAGCGAGGAAATAAGAACGACCGAGTCGACTGGGTCGACTGGGTGAATAATCGACTGGGTCGATTGTATTGGGTGGGTCGACTGGGTCGACCCAATTGGAACAAAATGGGATCCAATTGGAATTGGATCAGGATCATAAATTAAATTGGAGTTTAATTTGTGGATTAATTAATTAAGTTGGATTTAATTAATTAAAATGATTTTAATTAAATGGGCTTAGAGTCTGATTTAATTAAATGGGAGATTAAGTTAATTAATAGGGCTATTTAATTGGGAGATTAAATTAGGCCTGGTCAAATTAATTAACTGGGCCATGAATTAATTAGGAGACTAGGTCTTCTAATTAAAGAGGGCCATGGCCCATGTAGGAGAGAGAAGACCTAGTCCTAATAGGACTAGGATAGAAAGAAAACTATAAATAGCTTTCTTCTAGTTATTTTTCACACAACTCCTTAAGCAAAAATTGAGCAAAGCAAAAACTCTCTCCCTCTCCCCTACCAGATCGGCCGAACCACTTCTTCCCTGTGGAAGAATTTTTCGTTTTTCGATCTTGTTCCAAATCGTTCCTAATTCCTAGTCTATAATATATCTTGTGTTCTAGCTGATCGAGATATATTATTTTCGTGATATTGTGGTGTATCAACTCGTAGAGGCGCAACACGTGGGGCGCTCCTGAGAAGCCTGGATCGATTTTGCTGGAGCAGAATTCAGAGCTCATATTGCTAGCCTAGGATTTGCAAGGAGACAGGTATAAACGAGAAAACTTATACTGTCATTTATTTATATTCATATATATGCAACTAGAGAATATCCTGGGAAGATTCTTTAAGAGGCCCTAGAAAATTTTTATATTCCGCTGTGCCTAGGGCTGTTTTTCTTACCGAATCCCAACAGTGGTATCAGAGCCAACTCTAGGCTTTGTATATATATGAATTTGCGAATTCTGTGTTTATTAAATCATATGTTTGATTTATGTGGCTAGTTCTATAACTTTGCATGTTTTAGGACTTTATTGTTAACTTGGAGTTAATGGGTAATTTTATATTCGAAAATTTTTATCATATTAGTTTTAATTTGGATTGGGATTTAATTGACTGGGTTTGTTTAATTAAATCATAAGTAATCGAAGAAACAAAAAAATTTTTTTTTTTTTAGATCCGACTCGCGGTGGCACGCGGGCGGCCACCGCAAGCCGCTGCCAACGGCAGCGTGCTGGCAGCATGCTAGCCGCACACGCTGCGCGCAGCAGCAGCCTTCGGGCTGCTGTTCACGCGCTGCTGTGCGCGGCTGCTCGCTGCCGCACGCAGCCGCGTGCAGCGGCTGCTGCCGCAGGCTGCCTTGGTGGTCGCGCGTGGGCTGTCCTACGTGGCAGTCCGTGATTGGCCTCGTCTGGTTGATTTCTGGTTGGACTCTAATTCTGCCTATTTTGAAAGTCCTGAAAATCTTGGAGAATTTTGGAAGATTAGGAAACTTGGAGTTTTTGGATAAGGTAGTTACTTTGTTAAACTTAAACACTACCTTAATTAACTAATCTAGTCAAAATAGGATTATCTTGAGAATCTTGGAGATTTGGGAATATTGGGAAACTTAGAGTTTTGGATAAGGTAAGAATCTTAGAGATTTAGATTACCTTAATTAACCAATCTTAATCAAGATAGGATTTGTAGATTACTTGGAGCTCAAGTAAGAGCTAATTAATCTTAGAGGTTAATTGTTAATTCAAAATTAATTAACTTGGATAAAATTTATGAATTAAAATTAATGGAGCCGGTAAATTTACATTTTTGCCCTTATGTGAATTTATGCATGTTCTTGAGTGAATATGTGGATTGGTCGATTTTGCCCTTAAGCCCTGTGTTGTTTTTGGTTTATTTAATTTTGGGTTGTAATTAAATGGGCCTGATTGGTGCCCTTGCTTGCGCAAACAAATGTAATAGAATAGGACCATTTAAATTATGTAAGCTAGGCTTAGATTAGGCTTGGAGCCGAGAAGACCTCATGAAGACTTGGAGATCCTCATGGAGGCCCATTTACCTTGGAGGACATGGAGGCCCAATTCATTACATGGAGGCCCAATCAAGCTGGATATTACAAGAAGGCCCATGATGTATGGGTTTAAAAAAATTGTAATAGTTAGGACATTTAATTTTCACCCTAGACTGACCAATTGATTCATCACGTGGCTCGTGATGGATCGCATAGGATGGGCAATCGACCAATCATATCTTGCTAGGTGATGAATGTTTACTTTTTCGCACATTATTCTTTGATGTATGAGATGCATGCTTAGGATAGAAAACGTAAACAAGATAAGCATAATCTGATGAGACATCGCACACTTAGAAACCTCCAATTGAACTTAAAATTCAATTAGAATATTAAATCGAATAACGGGCGCATATGAATAGTGTCTATGGTCCGAGCCTATCCAATTACTAGGTCTTAGGCATATTGTACGAATATATCTCGATGTCTCACGAGTCGTGGGTCGAGCTATAGGAAGATAATATGTCTATTGCCTCGATGCACGAGTTTAGTGCCAAGGGAGGGGATAGCAAGGTTTTAGGCGCTGTCTCACGAGTCGTGGGGCGTCTAGGATTGAACTATTTCTCTTCACGAGTATTGGACATGATTTAACGCTAGTAAATATGGATGTCTCACGAGTCGTGGGTCCATATCGAAAAACGAGGCTAAATGAACTTAAGGGTTAGCTGCGATGGTTAACCGTTGACATAGTCGACCACCAAATGGATCAAATAGTATGGCCAACGAGTCGTGGGTACTAGGAGATTGCATTTGGGCCTTAAGCCCGCTAGGATATTTTAAATTCCCGAAACTTATGTGGAGGCATAAGATTTTGATTAAAATAGTGGGAGTAATTTGCAAATAAAATCCATGTTTGTGAATTGTGAATTTTAAATTAATCTTTCGCGTATTTATTTCTTCTATCGTCGTTTTGTAGATATAATGTCTAAGAATCCGATTTCCATCATACTTGAACAAAACAAATTAACTGGACCAAACTTCCATGACTGGGTCAGGAACCTTAAGATCATTCTCGCTTCTGAAAAGCGAGGTTTTGTCCTTGATGGGCCCCCTCCCGAACTTGCTAAGGGTGCCGATGAAGCTGAGAAAGAAGCCGTGGATTTATGGCTTGACGATGACTTGCAGTCACGTTGTCTCATGTTGGCATCCATGACGAATGAGCTTCAAAAGCAGCACGAGCATATGAAGTCTTCTTTTGAAATCTACACGCACCTGAATGGTTTATTTGGGGTGCAAAGTAGATATGAGCGGTATGAAACCGCTAAGACTTTGCAACAAACGAGGATGGCTGAAGGTGCTGATGTTCGATCTCACTGCATCAAGATGATTGGGCTTATTGAAAAGCTTGGTCATCTTGACGTAAAGATGGACAAGACCTACTGCCAGGATATAATCCTCCAATCGTTGCCAAGATCATTCGAGCAATTCGTAGTGAACTACAACATGCACAAGATGGGAAAATTCTTGTCCAAGCCTGGCTTGGCCAAACCCATCCAACCACCAAGCAAGTGTATTGCACTTGCTTTGTGATTGGTCACTCTCCTGGGAGTTACATCCAATCCCAAAGCAAGTGTATTACACTTGCCATGTAGTTGCTTTGGGTTCGGCCAAACCCGGTCTGGGTAAGAATTTCCCCACAAGATGAATGTTGAACTTCACGAGTTGGCTAATATGCTCGCCACTGCCGAGGCTTCCATGAAAAGAGAGAAGCCAGTGATGGTTGCTACCTCAACCCAATCCAAGTCCAAAAGGACAAAGAAAGGGAAGGGGAAAGGAAATGCTTCTTCAAGCAAAGGCAAAGCACCATCTGGGCCCATAGGGAAGGGAAAGAAGCGTAAAGCTTCGTCTGGTGAACAAAAATGTTTCTACTGCAAGAAACCTGGACACTGGAAGAGGAACTGCAAAGAGTTCTTGGAGAGCTCGAAAGGTATATTCCTTGTTGAAGTTAATTTATCAATTAACTGTGCATCATGGGTGCTAGACACTGCTTGTGGTTCTCATCTTTGTAATGATTTACAGGTGATGGGAACAACGAGGCCACTTAGGCCAGGGGATTGGATCCTGAGATTTGGCAATGGAGCTAGAGCTGCTGCCGAGGCCATAGGCGAAGTGGAGTTAGATTTAGGTGGTAATAAATTAGTCCTTAGGAACGTTCTTTATGTACCTGGTTTGGTGAAAAACATTATTTCAATTCCTGTTTTGGATAATGAAGGTTTTAATTTTACTATTAATAAAGGTTCCTTTTCGTTATTCATGAATGATAATATGTTTTTCACTGGTACATTAAAAGATGGACTATATACCATTGAACCACCTAAGTTAGTGATGCATGTACAACAAAACAAAAGGAAACAAGATAATGAAATATCTGCCCAATTATGGCACGCTAGACTTGGACATATATCTAAGTCAAGGATTCAAAAGTTAGCATCATCTGGCGCGATTGAAATCAATCGCCTTGATGAAATGCCGACATGTGAACCATGTTTGAAGGGTAAAATGGCTAAGTTGCCGTTTAAGGGAAACCCTGAGCGAGCCAAGCAAACATTGGACTTAATACATACTGACGTATGTGGACCACTAAGAAAAAGCGCCCGAGGTGGCTATGACTACTTCATCACTTTCACTGACGACTTTAGTCGTTATGGATATGTGTTCCTGTTGAAACACAAGTCTGAAGCCTTTGAGCGATTCAAAGAATTCAAGATGGAAGTAGAGAATCAACTTGGTCATACGATAAAGGCTCTTCGTTCTGACCGAGGTGGAGAATTTCTTAGTAACGAATTTCTAAATTATCTTGTAGAGCATGGAATATTATCGCAGTGGACTCCTCCTGCAACACCCCAATTAAATGGAGTAGCAGAGAGAAGGAATCGAACCTTGATGGACATGGTTCGATCCATGATGAGTGCCACTGACCTTCCTCTTTCATTTTGGGGACATGCCCTCCTCACGGCAACGAAGATACTGAATATGGTACCTTCGAAATCCGTAGAAAAGACACCATACGAACTATGGTTTGGCAAGGCACCCTCATACGCATTCATGCGCATATGGGGATCTCCCGCTTATGTTAAAAAGCTAGTGGGAGATAAATTGGAAACTAAATCCACTTTGTGCAAATTTGTGGGGTATCCGGAAAATTCAATAGGATACGAGTTCTACGATCCTACAAGACAAACAACGTTTGTCTCGAGGAACGCTCACTTCTTGGAGAAGGATTTCTTGGTGGACAAGAAAGAAAATAACGTAGAACTAGATGAGGTCACTGAAACTGAAAAGGCCTTAGAGGTCGATCGAGCTGACCCGTCACCACAGGCAGTGGGAGAACAAGAGCATGAAAGTGCACCAGAAAGTACACCGATACTTCGTAGGTCAGAAAGACAACGTAGAGAACCCGAAAGGTACTACGGTCTGCTGCATGAGACTGGACAGTCTCTAACCGACCCAAGGACTTACGAAGAGGCTATGCTAGACATAGACTCGGGAAAGTGGCGCGAAGCCATGGAATCCGAACTGGACTCCATGCACTCAAACAAGGTCTGGGCCTTGGTAGATCCACCAGTGGGAGTGGCTCCCGTGGGTTGCAAGTGGATCTATAAGCGAAAGCTTGGAGTGAACGGAGAGGTGATTACCTACAAGGCGCGACTAGTGGCGAAAGGATACACTCAAAGACCAGGTATCGACTTTGAGGAGACCTTCTCGCCCGTCGCAATGCCCAAATCCATTCGGATCTTGCTGGCCATAGCTGCGTGGTATAACTACGAGATATGGCAGATGGATGTAAAGACTGCCTTTCACAATGGGGACATTGATAAGGAGATCTACATGGAGCAACCAAAAGGATATGCATCCAAAGGAGATGAACACAAGGTGTGCAAACTCCAGAGGTCCATTTATGGACTGAAGCAAGCTTCCCGAAGTTGGAACATTCGTTTTGATGAGACAATCCAAACTTTTGGATTCATCAAGAACATGTTCGAACCTTGCGTGTACAAGAAGATCAGTGGGAGTACAGTTGAATTTTTGGTACTTTATGTTGACGACATTCTTCTCATTGGAAACAATGTAAAAGCATTGTCTGAAACTAAAGCATGGTTGTCTACACAATTCTCAATGAAGGATATGGGAGAAGCATCCTTTGTACTAGGTATAAGGATCTACCGAGATAGATCAAAAGGACTGCTGGGCCTCTCCCAATCCCAGTACATAGATAAAATCTTGAAAAGATTTAGTATGGAAGAATCCAAGAGAGGATTACTTCCAATGAGACATAGGATTGCACTCTCTAAGTCTATGGCCCCAAAGACGCCTGAAGAGAGAAACAATATGTCTCGAGTACCATATGCATCCGCGATAGGAAGCATAATGTATGGTATGCTATGTACAAGGCCAGATGTAGCGTACGCTTTAAGCGTTACAAGTCGCTACCAGTCTGATCCAGGTGAGCAGCACTGGATAGCCGTAAAGGCAATTCTGAAGTACCTGAGAAGGACTAAGGAATTGTTCTTGGTATACGGTGGAGGAGAATTGAAATTGGAAGGCTATACAGACTCGAGCTTCCAATGTGATGTAGACGACTTCAAGTCGACATCAGGATATGTTTTCTGCCTCAATGGTGGTGCGGTTAGCTGGAAGAGCTCCAAGCAGGAAACAACCGCGGATTCAACCACTGAAGCAGAATACATTGCCGCGAGTGACGCAGCAAAGGAAGGTGTTTGGATGAGGAATTTCATCCAGGAATTGGATGTGATACCTAGCATTGCTGAGCCCATTACTATCTTCTGCGATAATAATGGGGCAATAGCGCAAGCAAAGGAGCCGAGATCTCATCAGAAATCCAAGCACGTTCAGAGACGATACCATGTGATAAGAGATATCATTGGTAGAGGAGACATTAAGATGGAACGTGTCGACTCAGAAGATAATACGGCGGACCCGCTAACGAAGCCTCTGCCTCAAAAGGCATTTGAGAAACATCTGCATAAGATGGGACTCAAGAACATAAAAGACTGGCTTTAAGACAAGTGGGATATTGATAGAAATAGTGTCCTGCAAGCCAGCTGTATGGCTAGCATTAATTGTAATTAATGAGGAACTATTCAATTTAGATTAATAAATGCACTTTTATTAAATGGTCAACTTTATCTTATGTAATATTTGTCTACGCATAAGGATAGAAGTCCTTAGATCACAGGGCTATGGGACAACCCGTGGACTGATCTCTAAGGCCGTGATCTAGAATATATTCAAGAGTCGTAGAATCCAATCGAGATAGGACATCGTTGGATTCGGTTAGACTCTCACTATTGTGTATACTCCGATGAACTGGAGGACGCTGGGGTCCACGAGCGTGACTGGGATAGTCGATACACATAAGTGGGTGGCTTGCTGGGATGGCAAGTGCACTGAATACCCCAATTAGGAAATAACTCACCATGGAAGCGGTAGTCGCATATCGGGGTTGAAGTTATTCCAATTTACAATAGTATACGAGGAACGATCCCTAACAACTTGAGATGATAGGGTTTATCTGGTGCGAGAACGTCTATGCTTTGATGTGAGTTCCGACTGACTGGGGATCACCAGAAAGTCTCTGTGGACTCACATTGGGTTTAGAGGAACTCGTATGCAGATTCATATCATCAACAAAGGATCCGTTGACCCGACTTGATAGGTTGGGAAATTCTCCTATGGATTTTTGTGAGAAATTAATTCTGGTAAATCCTTGGCCAAGGTATCTGACGACTTTATGTAAGTAGCTCATAAATGTTAAGTCAAAGAGAATTTATTTCGAGACCAGAATACATAAGGTCAAGACAAAAGAAAAGGGAATCCGATGAAAGACCATACCCTTAAGTCTCGACTGGGAGATTGATCGATGGAGAGATTATGTCGTATATGGATATTGTAAATGATAAAAGGTTCACTGAATTAATTCACCAGTGATTGGGCTCCATGGGCTTGTGGCTGGACATCGACCGTGGAGTGTGGGAGAATTCTCAAATTGGCAGGGGTGCTAATTTTGAAATGATCAATCGACAGAGTGTTCGATTGATTTAGAGTAAGTCTTACTCGAATAATTAAATAATATTTAATTATAACCCACGGCCAATTATGTGGTGAACCTACGGGGGCATACACAATACACATGAAGCGAAAGCGAGGAAATAAGAACGACCGAGTCGACTGGGTCGACTGGGTGAATAATCGACTGGGTCGATTGTATTGGGTGGGTCGACTGGGTCGACCCAATTGGAACAAAATGGGATCCAATTGGAATTGGATCAGGATCATAAATTAAATTGGAGTTTAATTTGTGGATTAATTAATTAAGTTGGATTTAATTAATTAAAAGGATTTTAATTAAATGGGCTTAGAGTCTGATTTAATTAAATGGGAGATTAAGTTAATTAATTGGGCTATTTAATTGGGAGATTAAATTAGGCCTGGTCAAATTAATTAACTGGGCAATGAATTAATTAGGAGACTAGGTCTTCTAATTAAAGAGGGCCATGGCCCATGTAGGAGAGAGAAGACCTAGTCCTAATAGGACTAGGATAGAAAGAAAACTATAAATAGCTTTCTTCTAGTTATTTTTCACACAACTCCTTAAGCAAAAATTGAGCAAAGCAAAAACTCTCTCCCTCTCCCCTACCAGATCGGCCGAACCACTTCTTCCCTGTGGAAGAATTTTTCGTTTTTCGATCTTGTTCCAAATCGTTCCTAATTCCTAGTCTATAATATATCTTGTGTTCTAGCTGATCGAGATATATTATTTTCGTGATATTGTGGTGTATCAACTCGTAGAGGCGCAACACGTGGGGCGCTCCTGAGAAGCCTGGATCGATTTTGCTGGAGCAGAATTCAGAGCTCATATTGCTAGCCTAGGATTTGCAAGGAGACAGGTATAAACGAGAAAACTTATACTGTCATTTATTTATATTCATATATATGCAACTAGAGAATATCCTGGGAAGATTCTTTAAGAGGCCCTAGAAAATTTTTATATTCCGCTGTGCCTAGGGCTGTTTTTCTTACCGAATCCCAACAGCTGCTACATGGGGTATTTGCAAATTTACAGGGGGTATTTGCAATTGTACAGAGGGTATTTGCAAATTTATAAGGGGTATTTGCAATTGTTCAGGGGGTATTTGCAATTATACAGGGGTATTTGCAATAATACAGTGGTATTTGCAATGTTATATGCATTTTCCATCCAAGGGGATATTTGCAATTTTACAGGGGTATTTGCAATTTTACCCAATTAATTTTTCCCCCAATCTGCAAAAAGCGGATAATGAAAGGAAATTGATTTCCTCCCCCCCCCCCCCCCCCCCCCCAATTTTCTGGCCTATTCAATTAATCCCCTGTCCGCGAGCATTTTTTTTTTGTAAGTTAACGTTGGTATGAAAATTGAAAAAGATTAATTGATTTTGGTATGAAATATGTGGTATGCATTAATGTATAAAGTAGGTAAATGTTTGGTATGAAAAGTGAAATTCATAACTCCCTCCCTGCCCGAATATTTCTTCTTCTTTTTTTAAATGAGTTAACGGACACGTGTCCGATTCCGTCCAAAATTTAACGGTGGTATGAAAATTGAAAAAGGTTGATTGATTTTGATATGAAATGTGTCATTCTGAAAGGTGTGGTATGAAATGTATAAAGTAGGTAAATATTTGGTGTGAAAAGTGCAATTCCCTCATATATTTTTCGTTTTTATGTTTCAAAGTTTATATCAAATGAGGTCAATATGGTTAGTTTAGTATAATGTGTTTGGTTATTATAAGGTAAAAAGTACATATACACATAACAAATGTTAATTAGTATTAATGTAATATTTAATATCCATGTATTTAATAATCAGAATTAATATTTTGTTCAGAATATTATAATGATCAATAGTATTTTGCCTTGGATTATTATAACGTGAGAAATACATGAGCACTTAATGAACATCATTTTGCATCGATTTGATAATAATAATAACATATTTCCATACCCATCGTACTTATATTCAGTTATATATTTTTGTATTCGTATTTTAAAAATAATATTGCCACACAATCACATAGTACTTACTCAGTGGCATAGCCAGGATATTTTTTCATATTAAGATCACAATGAAACTATAAAGTACACTAAATTTTAATTGATGCTGTAATAAATGAAACAAAATTTTAAAAAAAGTACTCTAGGACGCATTTATTCAAGCTACTAAACAGGGGATTATAAAAGTTCTTTCCGAGTGCATGTGTCAATTTGCATAGGTTGAAACCGTTTTTTTTTTATTAAATCATTCAAAAAAGTATCAAATATATCATTCTCTACATATACATTATGTTATGATTTAAATTTATGTGAAGCTGGGGTTTGATATTAAACTATAATTATGATATGTCCATTAGTATGATTAGAAAAAATATGTTGAAACTCGAAGCTCATTTAATTTTATTTGATTACTTTATTATTTTCCTTACATACATATATGTAAAAGTTAATTGTGATTTTGTCCGAATATCCAACTGCAATTAAAAAATAAAATCATCAAAATCGTTTGTCAGTATTTTTCTTAATCGTTAGAGGAGAAATCTTTCACTATTATCCTATTAAAAACAAGAACACTTCACTATAGAATTGTGAATCTTATCTAGTGGAGATAATTAATAATAGAATAATAAAACTAAATTACAAGATGATAATACCTATACGTGCACGGCTCTAACCTACTTAAAATAATAATTATGGTGAATTTACCAGGCATATTTGCTTTGGTGTTTGGGAAAGTTGTTTAGGAGATTAGTGGATCTTTGTGAAATAATTTCGATTTGTGTAATGTTGTTTGTTTGGATTTTAAGAGAGTGGTTTGAGAAATAAAATAGGTGTATGTTTTTTTAAAAAGAGTGAGGTTGTAAGTGTAAGATGTGTAAGACTTTATGTCAAATTATATTTGTTGTGAGATAAATTGTGTAAGAGATATATTACTATATATCAAATCAGAGTAGAGTTTGTCTATGTTTTGTTTAGAGATAAAAAAAAAAATTGTTGTTTATTTGGCTTTTAAAAGATTAGCTTGATAAAATTGAGAAATGAAAATTTTATTTCAGAAAATAGAAAACATGTTTGTTTGGCATTTTTCAAACACAATTTTAAAAAAAAAAAAAAATCAAACAAACAGGCCCCCAGTAATTTAAAATTGTAGTAATGGTGAAGAATTGACTCAGTCAATAATTCAAGGATGTTTTATAATTATGGTAAAGAATTTTCTCATTCAATAACTCAAGGATAAAATTATATTTGTTTTGTTTAGAGAGAAAAAAATTATTATTTGTTTGTCTTTTAAAAGAGTAGTATAATAAAATTGAGAAATGAAAATTCTATTTCAGAAAATAGAAAATATGTTTGTTTGACATTTTTCAAACACGATTTTTTTTTAGAAACATCAAAGAAACAGGCCCCCAGTAATTTAAACTTGTAGTAATTGTGAAGAATTGTCTCGGTCCATAATTCAAGGATGTTTTATAATTATAAAAATGGTAAAGAATTTTCTCATTCAATAACTCAAGGATAAAATTGTATTTGTTTTGTTTAGAGATAAAAAAAATTGTTGTTTGTTTGGCTTTTAAAAGAGTAGTTTGATAAAGTTGTGAAATGAAAAATTTATTTAAGAAAGTAGAAAACATGTTTGTTTGACATTTTTCAAACACGATTTTTTTTGGATAACATCAAACAAACAGCCCCAGTAATTTAAAATTGTAATAATGGTGAAGAATTGTCTCGGTCAATAATTCAAGGATGTTTTATAATTATAAAAATGGTAAAGAATTTTCTCATTCAATAACTCAAGGATAAAATTGTATTTGTTTTGTTTAAAGATAAAAAAAATTGTTGTTTGTTTGGCTTTTAAAAGAGTAGTTTGATAAAGTTGTGAAATGAAAAATTTATTTCAGAAAGTAGAAAACATGTTTGTTTGACATTTTTCAAACACGATTTTCTTTGGAAAACATCAAACAAACAGCCCCCAGTAATTTAAAATTGTAATAATGGTGAAGTATTGTCTTGGTCAATAATTCAAGGATGTTTTATAATTATAAAAATGGTGAAGAATTTTCTCATTCAATAACTCAAGGATAAAATTGTATTTGTTTTGTTTAGAGATAAAAAAAAATTGTTGTTTGTTTGGCTTTTAAAAGAGTAGTTTGATAAAGTTGTGAAATGAAAAATTTATTTCAGAAAGTAGAAAACATGTTTGTTTGACATTTTTCAAACACGATTTTTTTTGGAAAACATCAAACAAACAGCCCCCAGTAATTTAAAATTGTAATAATGGTGAAGAATTGTCTCGGTCAATAATTCAAGGATGTTTTATAATTATAAAAATGGTAAATAATTTTCTCATTCAATAACTCAAGGATAAAATTGTATTTGTTTTGTTTAGAGATAAAAAAAATTGTTGTTTGTTTGGCTTTTAAAAGAGTAGTTTGATAAAGTTGTGAAATGAAAAATTTATTTCAGAAAATAGAAAACATGTTTGTTTGACATTTTTCAAACACGATTTTTTTTGGAAAACATCAAACAAACAGCCCCAGTAATTTAAAATTGTAATAATGGTGAAGAATTGTCTCGGTCAATAATTCAAGGATGTTTTATAATTATAAAAATGGTAAAGAATTTTCTCATTCAATAACTCAAGGATAAAATTGTATTTGTTTTGTTTAGAGATAAAAAAAATTGTTGTTTGTTTGGCTTTTAAAAGAGTAGCTTGATAAAGTTGTGAAATGAAAATTTTATTTCAGAAAGTAGAAAACATGTTTGTTTGACATTTTTCAAACCCGATTTTTTTTGGAAAACATCAAACAAACAGCCCCCAGTAATTTAAAATTGTAATAATGGTGAAGAATTGTCTCGGTCAATAATTCAAGGATGTTTTATAATTATAAAAATGGGAAAGAATTTTCTCATTCAATAACTCAAGGATAAAATTGTATTTGTTTTGTTTAGAGATAAAAAAAAATTGTTGTTTGTTTGGCTTTTAAAAGAGTAGTTTGATAAAGTTGTGAAATGAAAAATTTATTTCAGAAAGTAGAAAACATGTTTGTTCGATATTTTTTAAACACGATATTTTTTTGGAAAACATCAAACAAACAGCCCCAGTAATTTAAAATTGTAATAATGGTGAAGAATTGTCTCGGTCAATAATTCAAGGATGTTTTATAATTATAAAAATGGGAAAGAATTTTCTCATTCAATAACTCAAGGATAAAATTGTATTTGTTTTGTTTAGAGATAAAAAAAATTTTTGTTTGTTTGGCTTTTAAAAGAGTAGTTTGATAAAGTTGTGAAATGAAAAATTTATTTCAGAAAGTAGAAAACATGTTTGTTCGATATTTTTTAAACACGATATTTTTTTGAAAAACATCAAACAAACAGACCCCCAATAATTTAAAATTGTAATAATGGTGAAGAATTGTCTCGGTCAATAATTCAAGGATGTTTTATAATTATAAAAATGGTAAAGAATTTTCTCATTCAATAACTCAAGGATAAAATTGTATTTGTTTTGTTTAGAGATAAAAAAAATTGTTGTTTGTTTGGCTTTTAAAAGAGTAGTTTGATAAAGTTGTGAAATGAAAAATTTATTTCAGAAAGTAGAAAACATGTTTGTTTGACATTTTTCAAACACGTTTTTTTTTTGGAAAACATCAAACAAACAGCCCCAGTAATTTAAAATTGTAATAATGGTGAAGAATTGTCTCGGTCAATAATTCAAGGATGTTTTATAATTATAAAAATGGTAAAGAATTTTCTCATTCAATAACTCAAGGATAAAATTGTATTTGTTTTGTTTAGAGATAAAAAAAAATTGTTGTTTGTTTGGCTTTTAAAAGAGTAGTTTGATAAAGTTGTGAAATGAAAAATTTATTTCATAAAGTAGAAAACATGTTTGTTCGATATTTTTTAAACACGATATTTTTTTGAAAAACATCAAAGAAACAGACCCCCAGTAATTTAAAATTGTAATAATGGTGAAGAATTGTCTCGGTCAATAATTCAAGGATGTTTTATAATTATAAAAATGGTAAAGAATTTTCTCATTCAATAACTCAAGGATAAATTGTATTTGTTTTGTTTAGAGATAAAAAAAATTGTTGTTTGTTTTGCTTTTAAAAGAGTAGTTTGAAAAGTTGTGAAATGAAAAATTTATTTCAGAAAGTAGAAAACATGTTTGTTCGATATTTTTTAAACACGATATTTTTTTGAAAAACATCAAACAAACAGACCCCCAGTAATTTAAAATTGTAATAATGGTGAAGAATTGTCTCGGTCAATAATGCAAGGATGTTTTATAATTATAAAAATGGTAAAGAATTTTCTCATTCAATAACTCAAGGATAAAATTGTATTTGTTTTGTTTAGAGATAAAAAAAATTGTTGTTTGTTTGGCTTTTAAAAGAGTAGTTTGATAAAGTTGTGAAATGAAAAATTTATTTCAGAAAGTAGAAAACATGTTTGTTCGATATTTTTTAAACACGATATTTTTTTGAAAAACATCAAACAAACAGACCCCTGGTAATTTAAAATTGTAATAATGGTGAAGAATTGTCTCGGTCAATAATTCAAGGATGTTTTATAATTATAAAAATGGTAAAGAATTTTCTCATTCAATAACTCAAGGATAAAATTGTATTTGTTTTGTTTAGAGATAAAAAAAATTGTTGTTTGTTTGGCTTTTAAAAGCGTAGTTTGATAAAGTTGTGAAATGAAAAATTTATTTCAGAAAGTAGAAAACAGGTTTGTTTGACATTTTTCAAACACGATTTTTTTTGGAAAACATCAAACAAACAGCCCCTGTAATTTAAAATTGTAATAAGGGAAATTTACATAGACACCCCCTGACTTTTACCCTAATTACAAGAAATTACCCTACTGTTTGAAATATTACAAAAACACCCCCTCAACCAAAAAGTGTATTACAAGGACACCCTCTTGTTACACAAAAAATATTACCAATTTGGTCCCTAAAATCATTAAAAATACACCCCTCGAGGGGGTGTTTTTGTAATATTTCAAACAGTAGGGTAATTTCTTGTAATTAGGGTAAAAGTCAGGGGGTGTCTATGTAAATTTCCCTTGTAATAATGGTGAAGAATTGTCTCGGTCAATAATTCAAGGATGTTTTATAATTATAAAAATGGTAAAGAATTTTCTTATTCAATAACTCAAGGATAAAATTGTATTTGTTTTGTTTAGAGATAAAAAAAATTGTTGTTTGTTTGGCTTTTAAAAGAGTAGTTTGATAAAGTTGTGAAATGAAAAATTTATTTCAGAAAGTAGAAAACATGTTTGTTCGATATTTTTTAAACACGGTATTTTTTTGAAAAACATCAAACAAACAGACCCCCAGTAATTTAAAATTGTAATAATGGTGAAGAATTGTCTTGGTCAATAATTCAAGGATGTTTTATAATTATAAAAATGGTGTAGAATTTTCTCATTCAATAACTCAAGGATAAAATTGTAATTTATCCAGGCATAAGTAATCAAATTAAATATCTAAAGCCACTTTAGCAACTACTATAAATTAGTGAATGATGGTGCATACTAAATTAAATTATCAACTACTTATTTACTTAAAACTCAAAATGGCTGATACTAATGTTGCCCGGCCATCCATTGCAAGCTATAGGCCCAACATGTGGGAAGATATTATAAACTCATGTTCCGTAGATGACCAGGTATGCATGTGTATTTATTTATATTCCCTCCATTTTTTTTTATTTATCGTTTTGGCAAGATAATTTTGTTCACTTTTATTTGTTATTTTAGAAGTTAAATGTAAAATTAAATATTTTTTATCAATTTTATCCTTCTTGTTAATGTTTGTAATTAGTGTTAATTAATAATGTGATTATTTGGTTAAAAGGGTATTTTGGAATTTTTGCTTTAAAAAAGTGGCTATTTATTATATTTTCTGTGTGCAATCCTCCAAAACGACAAATAAAAGAAAACGGAGGGAGTAGTAATTATCCTTAACGAAAGCAGTTTAGCATCAAATGTTCTCAGATGAAAAAGAATGAGGAAATTATACTTTTCATACCAAACTTTCACCTGCTTTATACATTTAATACCATAATTTTACCCCCTCGACACATTTAAGGCCAACGATATTGCCAGATCAAAATAATTATTTTCCTAAAATGACCTTATCATAAAATTCTTGTCAATATTTATATTAGCTAATTTTTCTTTACCAATGTGCTAATTGTGGAGTTTCCGTATTTGATCCTTCAAACATAATTGATTCATTTTGATGCTCAAATATCACCACCATTAACATTCAGCAGAATACCCCCTCTACCAGATCCCTACTCCAAGTCTCCAATCACATAAAAATAAATAGAATAGATGATTTTTTAAATTACTGAGTTATATAGAGTTATATGGTAATTCATGATATTTATAATGTTCAATTTACTTTCATGTGATTTGAAAAAGAACACATTATCCCTCTGTAATTTCATTAAAGTCTCACACCGCCTCCATGACATTTTTACACGGAACTTTATCCCCTTGTGTTCAGATAGATGAAGTAATTTATCCCTTTGTGCTATGATAAATCATAAATGTGGCAATTTATCCCCCTATGGTTACAAAACACTTTTTTATGCCCAGGGGCAAATCCTGAAATTCACCGTGTGGGGGATGAGATTCTACGATTAATTTTTAAAATTGAAATAAAAAAAAAAATTCAATCAAACTGTCAAACTTGAAAATTATGTTTCAATCACAAAAATATATATGAGGGAGGTGAAATTCGACAAAAATAATCTCCATGAGTTACTTTAATTACATAATACCGTTGTGACCCCAAAGAAATACAAAACATTTAAGTATCTTAATTACAATTTCAAATTACATTCATAATTAACTGCGTCAATTTTTTATTTAAGCTAATTGACCTCGTCAATTTCTCATTTGATCTAGATCAATATTATTGGGGGAACGAAATTTTGTGTAGTAAAATATTAAATAAAAATAACAAGAATTATTATAAAAAAATAAATTATATTGATAGTTATTAAGAAAGAAATAAAATTAATAAAAAAATATTAATAGAATAATTGTTAAGAAATTAAAAGAACAATTGTTAAAAAATAAAATAAATTAAAAGAACAAATATAAATGAGACCCATGGTTGTTGACGAGACTAAAAAATACGGAAGTTAACAAAAAAGGGTAAATAAAATGCTTGGAAATCTCGAATATGGAAGGGTTTTGGTTCGAGGTCTCGGTTTCAAAAAAATGATTTGGGCGGTATTGGTGAACATCTGAAACTCTATTTGGTAAGGTTGTGGATGTTGAGTTTTGTGGTTTTGAAAAGCTAAAACCTCACATAGATTGGGATTTCGGGAAAAAATGGGTGGTAGGTGTCAAAGTAGGTGATCAGTGTCAAATCGAAGTTTTATAAGTTTCAAAAATTTTGGTGTGGGTTTCTGAATATGTTTGATGGGTCTGATGATATCTCATTTGGAAGGATTTTGACCCGATCTCGTCAAACCCGGGAGACGGGGCCAAAACTCATCCACATCTATATTCTATATTCTGTATCTATCTATCTATCTATATATATATATATATCTGTATCTATTTATTATTATTATTATTATTATTATTATTATTATTATTATTATTATTATTATTATTATTATTATTATTATTATTATTATACATATAAAAGTACGAGTTCAAAAAATAGAATTTCTAAGAATTTCTTGAACTTTTTGTGAAGACTAATATACCCCTACTAAATTTTTATTATAAATGGCAAAATAGGAAAAAACTTAAAGAAGCATACTTCTACATAAACACTACCACTTGCAAAATATATCTTAGAAATCATTTTCCTATCGAAATTTCAAAAGTCCATATCCAACCACATCAAAGCTATTTCAGTATTTCCATGTAAATGCATAGACTGATTAACACTAGCCACCACACCGTGACATTAGAATAAGAAATATTAATATAGTGAATTAGTGAAGATGATAGAAAATAAATCTAACAAAAGACATTGAGATGTGAAAAGTGGATGAAATTGAATTTTCATGGAATTATTTTCATGGAATACGAGATCAGTTAATGAAAATTGGTGAAATCGAGAAAAGTCAGTTAAAACATGTGAAAAAAATAAAAATTTAGGTGAAATTGGTGAACACTTGTAAAGCTGGTAAAAAGATTGAAGCCAGTAAAAAGGCGTCCATGAAATCAATAAATACATACTGAATCACATAATTTTGGATAAAATTCGTGAAAATGCATAGGCTGATCAACAATAGCCACCACACCGTGGCATTAGAATAAGGAATAAACAGTGCTCTTAAAATAGTGCTTTTTAAATGAAAACTACTATAATGGAATGAACTAAATAATTTTGTTATGATCTTATTTTATAAAAGAATTTACAAGATCTTAAGAACAAATCAATCATCATTTTATATTTGATTACAATAATTTAAAGTCATCATTTTTTTTATGAAATAATAATTTTAATAATAATTAAATTGAATATTAGTCATTAATTTGTGTTATTTTGTGACATGACAAAGTTAATTTTACTATAATTTAAAAAATATTCTAATGAAATTAACTAGACACATACAACATACGTGTTAAAGAAAAAATGCTTATGATTTAGCTAAGTATGTAATTTTTCTTTGGCTAGAGAAGAAAAATATAAACAAAGTCCAAGAATATCAAGACGTGAATAACCTCGAATATAAAAATTAGTAAAGTTGATGAAAACGTGTGAAACCGGTAAAACAAAAATTCGTGAAATTCGTGAAAAAAATGATAAAATTGGTGTCACTCGAATTTTCATGGAGTTCTTCTCATGAAAATAGGTGAAATTGATTGATTAAATCGATAAAAGTTGGTTAAAACATGTAAGATGGAAATAATTTGAGTGATATTGGTGAATATTGATAAAGTTGGTGAAAAACGAGTGAACCTGGTAAAAATGGGCCTATAATTTTGGAAGGAATTCGTGAAAAATAGATCAAATCGGTGACATTAGTAAAAAATGAATGAAATCGGTAAAATGGGTGAAATCAGTGAATCTAGAAACAAAGTTGGAATCGGTGAAAACATGTGAAATCAATTAAATATGAAGTGAAATTGGTGAATAAACGTGTAAATCATTGGGAAAACGAGTGGATACATTAGATTTAATACATTGGGGTTGGATGTCCTACACATGGACATGAGAGGACAAAAAATTGTATTATTTCAAATTAAAACAAATGAATAGTTCTCTTAAAATAGTGTTTTTAAATGAAAACCACTATAATGGATTGCACTAAATAATTTTGTTACGAACTTATTTTAGAAAATAAATCTACAAGATATTATGAACAAATCAATTGTCAATTATATTTGATTACAATAATTTAAAGTCGTCATTTTTTTAATTAAATTGAATGTTAGTCATTAATTTGTGCTATTTTGTGACATAATTTTGCTATAATTTATAAACTTTATTTATGAAATTAACTTTACTTTTCTAGTATACCCTAAAAGTCTGAACAAGCAAAGGAACAACGCGGTTTTATATATATTTTGGTTGAACATATAATTATTTTAAGTAATGTACATAAATATATGAGCATGTATGTTAATTCTTACAAAAACTAGTCTTTCCATCTAAAGTACTATTGGCCTTACAGGTGCAAGAAAATTATGTTGAATCCATCAAAGAATTGAAGGAAGAAGTAAGGAGTTTGCTAATGGCTGAAGAAAAAAATTCAACAATTGAGACAATAATATTAATCGACACCATCGAGCGTTTAGGACTGGGATATCACTTCGAAGATGAGATCGAAAAACAATTAGAACAAATCTACAAATTTCATCATTTGAACTCTCAAGAATATGATTTGTACACTACTGCGCTTCAGTTTCGTCTCCTAAGACAACACCGTTATAATATTCCTTGTGGTATTTTATATATATAAATACATATATATGTTCTTAATTTAATTTATATGTACATATATATTGGTCTCTGGAGTTAAGTCAGGTTAAAAACTGATGGACTATTTGCTGAAACAGACGTTTATAACAAGTTTAAGGACAACAACAACGATGATAAATTTGATGACAAATTTGCTAGTAATGCTAAAGAACTTTTGAGCTTGTACCAAGCCGCGCATTTGAGGATGCATGGGGAAACCATTTTAGAAGAAGCATTGGTCTTCACTACACATCATCTTAATCGCATGCTACCGCAATTAGTGTCACCTCTTCGAGACGAAGTTAAGCAAGCTTTAGAGCAACCAGTTCACACGGGCATTCCACGAATAGAAGCCCGAAAATACATTTCCATATATGAAGCTAATCATGATGCAAAGAGTGAAATGATTCTTAAGCTCGCCAAACTAGATTTCAACTTTCTCCAGAACCTGTACAAGAAAGAGCTCATTCTTCTCATGAGGTACGTAATCATCAAGTTAGCCTTTCCTCTTTAATTTATATATTTGCAATTCTATCTTGAGAATTAATTAATTGTACAATTCTACTTATATATATATATATATATATATATATATATATATATATATATAGATCTATTTGTAATTATGTATATTTTTAATTAAGGTGGTGGAACAATTGTGGTCTTAAGTCAAATGTGTCATACTCGAGGGAAAGAATAGTGGAGAGCTATTTAATGGGCGTGGCATGCCGTTTTGAACCTCAATACTCTTATGTTCGAAATGCATACGCTAAAAGCACAGAATTGCTTACCAAAATAAATGATACATATGACAATTATGCTACGGTTGATGAAGCAAAACTATTTACTGATATTTTGGAAAGGTAAGTATACTTCCCTTCCTAAACTTTGAGTGTTTTTCAATTTCCATCAAACCTTTTTATTTAACAGTTACGCCCTCATATATTTTGAATGTTGCGGATCGCCAACTTTGGCCGAACAATTGGCAAACATTTTGCGAGATCTTATGTTAATTAGAAAAGTGCACATACGTTGTACGTGTCTAGCTTTAATTTTATGGATATTTTTTCGTAAATTAAAATAAAATTAGCTTTTTCTTTTTTTTTTTGCCATAGAATTTCATATTTTTATATTTGATATTTAATTTTTTTTATGAATTATTATTGTTTTGTAATAAAATATAAAATGATGGCTGATATAGTCAGGACATATTATAGAATTTGTTCTAAAATAGTAGTTTTTATGTTAAGTTTATCCACTATTCACCAATGATACATGTTTCATCCGTTTCTTCATAAATTTCACCCGAACTTTCATCAATTTCACGAGCATTTGTTTTTACTAGTTTCACCAGTTTTTTTGCCAACTTCATCAATGTTCACCAATTTCACCCGAAGTTTCATATGTTTTCAGTGTTTAATTTTTTTACTGGTGAATATATTTTTAGCGAATTTCCCGTTTTCTTATCGATCGGTTATAACCTTTTTCATTAATTGTTTTTCCATTTTTTCGATTTTTTTTTTTCAATTTAAACCATGTTTTCATCAAATTTCACCTTATTTTTGTCGGTTTAATTTTAACCCGTTTTCACCTATTTCACATGTTATTCACCTGAATTTTCATTGATTAAACATGTTTTCACCGACTTTATATAGGTTTTTTTTTTTTTTTTTTTTTTTTTTTTTTTTATCTTACCAAAAAAAAAATATAAGTTTTTTTTTGACTAATTTTACCATTTTTCACTGATTTTACCATTTTTCCGTTTTCATCTGTTTCTTTACAAATTTCACGCATAACCATGTTAAGAAATAGAGGTAGTAATTAATTCAATTGATTCATATTACTCGTTTCTCTCAGGTGGGATATTAATGAAATCGACAAGCTCCCAACTGACTACATGAGAATCATTTATGAATGCACTTTAAATTTATATGAAGATTATGAGCGTGAAGCCATCGAACAAGAAAAAATATTTGCAGTTCCTTATGCCATAGAAGCAGTAAGAACACGTTCCCTAATACGTGAAATTATTACCTGAATTCCTAGGAGAGTGACCAATCACAACTACAATAAAAATGATCTTTGGTGGCACCATGCTTGATGACATTTTGAAGAAAATGTCACAAAATATTAATATAGTCTTTTGAAAAATTTCACAAACTCTTAATGTTAATTTTATTGATTAATAATATTTTTAAAGTATAGTAATATTTTATAATGTTATTTTTAATTACAATTGTGACATTTATAATTTAGCCACACCGCTAAAAATAGCATTTTGCTAGTGACATTTTATATATAACAATGTTTTTCAAACTGCCACTTGTAGCGTTGTGACTAAAAATTAAATGTCACTATCATAATAAGAGGTAACATTATAACATGTCATAATAATATAAAAAATGCCACTAAATAGTATGATTAACATTTAAAAGAAATGTAATTGTATTCATTAATTTTTTTCACATTTTCTTCAAAATACCATCAACCAAAGATCATTTTTTGTACGTTGTAGTGCAAATACACTTGCCATGTGAATGGATGTGTTTGGTCAAATCAGGTCTGGACAAAAATTCTACAAACGTTTTGCATTTAATTGTGCTATTTAACCAGCTCATTTGTTTTCCTCTTAATTTCTTAATCACCTTAATTCATATTTCTTTTTATATTTTGGTTGTGTAGTAATTTATTACTAACATCAAAGTTTGGTGAAAGATGAAACAAATTTGTAGGGCATACTTCCGAAAAATGAAGTGGTTTATGGAGCGGCAATTACCGACGTTTGATGAATACATTTCAAATTCATGGATCACCAGTTGCATTTATGTGTTCTACACATTTATCGTTCCCGGAATGAAATCTGTCACTAAAGAAAATATCGATTGGCTAAAGAATGATGAGCCTAATAGATTGATTGTGGGTGCATCAAACGTTACTCGATATTTGAACGACTTGACAAGTTATGAAGTAAGTCTCTTAATTAATAAATTATTTTTTAAATATGATACAAAGCTTGAAAAACAACTGCAAGAAAATTGAACTTAAGTGACAATAACTTAATTATTGTCACTCAAATAATTTTGATAAATATATTAGTGGGAAAAACAAATAAAATATAGTTATATTTGACATTTAGTGATACATCAAAATTTGACAAGCAATATATTATCACTGAATCGTTGTGATAATATCTATTATCACTAACTTGTCGCTAATTTCCAATATTAACAACTTAAATTATCATGCACTTGTCACTAAATCATTGAATAACTATTAGTGAAGACTATACGTATTTTGTCACTATTGCACCTGTCACCCAAAAATACTGACAAACCTACTCTTGTCACTAGGTAAAACACAAAGAGTGCTGACTTTCATATTTGTAGCTTAATATTCTGTCACTAAATTTATAATTCTTTCCCGTGAACCTCAAAAAATGAATTGGCAATCATACTAGATCAATAATCAAACTTTAATTCAGTTGACGCTGTGCAATACACGAAAATTTTTCTTTTTCATTTTCTTCTGATGATACAATTTAATCAAATTCATTTGATGTAGCGCGAGAAGAGAAAAGGTATAATGTTGACGGGGATTGAATGCTACATGAAACAATATGGTGTATCAAAACAAGAGGCTATGAAAAAGTTTGTTGAACTAGCCGATGAGGGATGGAAAGATGTGAATACGGAATGGATTAATTCAAATAATAATAATAATAATTCAATACCAAAGGATTATTTTGAGGGGGTTCTTAACTACGCACGCACAGGAGAAGTTTTCTACAGAAAATCAGATTTCTTTTCGGAACCGGAAGATTTGGTCTATTCGTGGATTATTGACCTATTCGTAGATCCTATAATTATTTGATGATTTTGATGAATTTTTTTAATCACGTGTGCGTTTTCATATATAGTCCTTGATGAATAAGTACTTTTTGTATCAATATTGCATATGTGATCACTAGTTAGAATTGGGTTGAACTATTTGGATGTATGTTTGTTACCTCTTATATATTATGTGTACTATGAATTTGAATAATAGTATGTTTGAATAATATTACTGTGTTGTACATACTTCTTTCTCCCCTTTTTCTTTTTATTATATTAATTATTCTATTTTCGTGCTATCCACAATCCTAAATAATTTATTTTCCTTTACATCAAAATAAATTATATGTGTTGTGAGCACTGCAATTTTAATGCATGTGAAAATTACAATTTGATACTTTTTTTACCGTACTAGAAATATTTGTAAAGGTGTAATTTTAATTAAAATGAATGTTTTCTTATATCTTTTTCTTTATGTGATATGGACTTTGAATGATTGACAATGCATAAGTTAACTCAACAACATCAAAAGATAATTATTTAAAGTATCTCTCATATTTAGTGTAAATACAGTTACCACGGCACATGTTGATGTCATAGGAAAAAAAAAATTCATTCAAGAAATACCCCTTATATTAATTTTAAATATTTTTAAAATTTCTCGCTACACCTCAAAGTTAGTGTGATTACACGATCACGCTCCAACTTTGAGAAATAATTACTCAAACTACCAAAGATATTGGATTCACTACAAATACCATTACAACCTTAAAAATAAAAATAAATGTAAATGAGAAAATAAGAAATTAAATTTAAGTGTCTCTGAAGATAATATAGTTGAATAGTCACAAGCACTTTTATACCATTTTATAAACATTGCAATTTGATATTTTTAATTTCGCATTACACCTCAAATCTTGCTTTCTTTAAATGCAATTCTTATACTTTCTACTTTTGTTTTAATATAATATTACTTTTCTTTTTCTTTTTTGTGTGGTTTTCCAAGGATTTATTCCCTTTCGAGGCGGATTGGGCATATAAAGTGGGTACATCTCCCTACAGGAATTCGAACCTGAGTCCGCTACTTTGTAGAGACTAGTCTCTTCCACTAGACCAATCACCTGTTGATATAATATTACTCTTATGAACACATAGTATATAATAGGGATTTTTGCACGTCACCCCCCAGTTTTTCTCAATTTTTGCATTTTCCCCCCCGAAACGCCTTAAATGTGATTGTGCCCCCTACTTTTATGTATGTTTGTGCACTTATCCCCCTGAAACACTTTAAATGTGACCGTGCCCCCTGTTTTTATGTATGTTTATGCACTTAAACCCCCCCCCCCCCAATACCAAATTCCGGCCATATTTTCCACCGGAACTAAAGCACCTGCAAAGCATACAAAATTTAAGAGGGCAAAAGGGTAATATTACCAGCGGTGCGGCAATATTCCATATCCAATTTCAATTCCTAGGTGACTTGATTTTTAGGTGTATGTAATGAAGGGGTCTCCATAAAAACAAGAATAAGAAAGCAACAAGAAATGTAGATATTGATTTCTCTAAATCATGAGTTTTGTGTGAGAGATAGACGAAATGAATTTGTAAAATTGTTCATGATTCACTCAATTTCATTAAATGGAGAAGTAATTGAGCCTAACTGAGATAAACCTAATCCATTTTCTCAATTTCAATTCACGTTTTAACTGATGTTTAGGTTTTGTGGGAAATAAGAATAATTTTACCCTTTTGCCCTCTTAAATTTTGTGTGCTTTGCAGGTACTTTAGTTCCGGTGGAAAATCTGGCTGGAATTTGGTATGGGGGGTAAGTGCACAAACATACATAAAAGCAGGGGGCACGATCACATTTAAAGTGTTTCAGGGGGGTAAGTGCACAAATATACATAAAAGTAGGGGGCACAGTCACATTTAAGGCGTTTCGGGGGGGAAAGTGCAAAAATTGAAAAAAACTGGGGGTGACATAAGTATGCAAGTAAAAAAAAGGGAAAAGATAAGAAATCATCATAAATCTAACACACTACCATGATGAATACTCCGTTCCGTTTTAGGCTATGGACAATTAAGAACATAAACTCGATAAGATAAATTGTGGACGTAAGTCCATGAACAAATTAAAAAAAGAAAACTGAAAAATTAAGAAAGAACAATAATTAATTTTCGAAGTTGTTATATATATATTTTTTATTTGACAGCCAAAAATAATGATAAGGCTTTCACTTTAGTGTCTAAAGATTAAAAAAATGCATGAAATTATTAATCAACCATTAAGTATGAAGTAACTATTATCTACACAACTGAAAAAATGATTAGTATTTCAAAAATATATGTTCCATGAAATGTTAAAATATGAAATGCAAATAATTTTTTACTTACCGAACTATGTTCATTTCAGATGAAATTCAAAAGCATATAAAACTCTCACCAAGTTATAAATGCATATATAATTACAAAAATATTGTTCTAATCAATCAAATATTTAAAATTTGATCGTTAATATTTTAAGTTATACGTTTTCGATATAATAAGAAGTCTTTCTAAACATAAAATATTCTTTAATTTTGTCTACCCCTTATGCTTCGACTCTTTTAATTCCACACTCTTCTAAAAGATTCACCTCAAAATCAGTAAAATTAGAATTTTGTATGTAAAAATGTAATATCCATGTACACTCGGACTATTTTTCCTAATAAACAATCTATTATTAATTTTTTTTAATAAATAAATTTGAGTTTATAACCTCCAATAATTGTTCAATCTCAATTGAATGATTTTGGTCACCAGGAGAGTTAGACTTTCTGACTATTGAGACTAAATATCCCACATTGGTTGAAAACAATAGTTAAGTCCATCTTATAAGACTTTGGACAATCCTCACCTTATAAGCTATCTTTTGAGGTTGAGTTAGGCCCAATCTTTTGAGGTTGAGTTAGGCCCAAGCCAAGTAAGTGGACTTAGCCCAATTCATGTGGTGAATTCTAATACTGACTATGATAACACTCCTTATGCTATTTCTTTCGAGCTATTCATATGTTTCCATCTTAGGGATTTGAAGTTCCTGAAATCAAAAAAAAAGAAAAACGCTCGTCGATATAATAAACTAATTAAAATCCATATATAATGCATGAGATGTAAATATAAGAGCACTTGAATTTAAAAAAAATGTTATGGAATGGAATAGAGAAGAAAATACATTATGAAGAAAATCTTGGCTTCATGTCTTTTATATATTGAAATTGAAATGCAATTAACTACCTTATTCAAAGGGTCTTATTTACATTTGGTTCTATATATAACTTTTGTAAACGGAAATTTTGATATTCATAAAACATAACTATCCGTAAAAAATTGGTCAAAACTGCGAGCTTACCCTTTTAAGGAATTCAATTTTTCCCCGGGCTTAAAATATCATAAAACGGACTTATAACATAAGAAAAATATTGCCCAGGGTTGCGTACTTACCACTTTGAACATATATTTGTATTTTAAATGATTTTTAGTATCCGCAAAAATTGGTTGAAATTTTGAACTTATCCCTTGGAGAATTGTCGAGAGTTTAGTACTTTCTCCTATGAACAAATTTATTTTTGTAAGATTTTAAGTATCCGTAAAAATTGGCCAAAACTGTGAGACTTACCCATTCGAGGAATTCAATTTTTCCACGGGCTCAAACTATCCGAAAACCGACTTATAACATAAGAAAAACGGATCTTTTTAGGATGCGGGGGCCCGAGTTACGTCCTCACATGCGGGAGGATTAATCGGGCCGTTCATTTGGATCAGATTAATCTGGACCGTTGATTTGGTAACTTGATCAAAGTCAATTGGTAACTATTGACTTTTAATTAATTTACAATATACCTAAATTACCCTTTTAATTAAATTTAAAAAAAATAAAAAAATCGGCCAGTATTGTTAATTACCACTTTACCCCTATCTTATTAATTGAGTTTGACAATTTTGCAAATTGACCCCAATGTTCCGCGATTTTACGAATTTAATTATTTAGCTTGTAAAAATACAAAAAACCTCCTTTCATATAAAAATACATCGTTACCCCCAAATTTGATAATAATTAACTTTTACAATTTTGCAAATTGACCCCTATGTTCCACGATCTTACGAATTTAATTATTTAGCTTGTAAAATATATAAAAAAAAAACCTCGTTTCTTATAAAAAGACCTCGTTACCCCCAAATTTGATAATAATTGAGTTTGACAATTTTGCAAATTGACCCCAATGTTCCGCGATTTTACAAATTGAATTATTTTGCTTCTAAAAAAATATAAAAAAACCGACTGTCATATAAAAAGACCGATTTACTCCCAATTTTGATAATTATTGACTTTGACAATTTTGCAAATTGACCCCTATGTTTTTTGATTTTAAAAACTAAATTATTTTACTTCTAAAAAAATAAAAATAAACGCCTCTTATATAAAAAGACCGTTTTACCGCCAATTTTTATAATAATTGACTTTGACAATTTTGTAAATTGACCCCTATATTTTACGATTTTATGAATTGAATTATTTTGCTTCTAAAAAAACAAAAAACAAAAAACCGCCTATCATATAAAAAAGACCGCCTTACCCCAAATTTTGATAATAATTGACTTTGACAATTTTGCAAATTGACCCTTTTTGTTTTCTTATTTTACGAATTGAATTATTTTGCTTCTAAAAAAATAAAAATAAAAACCCCTCTAATATAAAAAGACCACTTTACCCTCAATTTTGATAATAATTGACTTTGACAATTTTGCAAATTGACCCATATGTTTTGCGATTTTACGAATTGAATTATTTTGCCTCTAAAAAAAAAAAAAAAAAAAAAAAAAAAAAAAAACCGCCTATCATATAAAAAAGACCGATTTACCCCAAATTTTGATAATAATTGACTTTGACAATTTTGCAAATTGACCCCTATGTTTTCCGATTTTACGAATTGAATTTTGTTGTTTCTAAAAAATATAAAAAAATGCCTCTAATATAAAAAAGACAACTTTACCCCCAATTTTGATAATAATTGACTTTGACAATTTTGCAAATTGATCCCTATAATTTTCGATTTTACGAATCGAATTATTTTGCTTCTAGAAAAACAAAACAAAAAAAAACCCACCTCTCAAATAAAAACGACCTCTTTACCCTCAATTTTGATAATAATTGACTTTGACAATTTTGCAAATTGACCCATATGTTTTGCGATTTTACGAATTGAATTATTTTGCCTCTAAAAAAAAAAAAACAAAAAAAAAAACCGCCTATCATATAAAAAAGACCGATTTACCCCAAATTTTGATAATAATTGACTTTGACAATTTTGCAAATTGACCCCAATGTTTTCCGATTTTACGAATTGAATTTTGTTGTTTCTAAAAAATATAAAAAAATGCCTCTAATATAAAAAAGACAACTTTACCCCAAATTTTGATAATAATTGACTTTGATAATTTTGCAAATTGACCCCTATGCTTTGCGATTTTACGAATTGAATTATTCTGCTTCTAAAAAAATAAATAAAAAACCTCATGTCATATAAAAAAGACCGCTTTACCCCCCACTTTTGATAATAATTGACTTTGACAATATTGCAAATTGACCCCTATGTTTTCCGATTTTACGAATTGAATAATTTTGCTTCTAAAAAATAAAAATAAAAGCGCCTCTAATATAAAAAAGACCGCTTACCCCCAATCTTGATAATAATTGACTTTGACAATTTTGCAAATTGACCCCTATGTTTTGCGATTTTATGAGTTGAATTATTTTGATTCTAAAAAAACAAATAAAAAACCTCCTTTCATATAAAAAGATCGCTTTACCCCCAATTTTGATAATAATTGACTTTGACAATTTTGCAAATTGATCCCTATAATTTTCGATTTTACGAATCGAATTATTTTGCTTCTAGAAAAACAAAACAAAAAAAAACCCGCCTCTCAAATAAAAACGACCTCTTTACCCCCAATTTTGATAATAATTGACTTTGACAATTTTGCAAATTGACCCCTATATTTTGCGATTTTACGAATTGAATTATTTTGGTTGTAAAAAAACCAAAAAAGCGCATGTCATATAAAAAAGACCGCTCTACCCCCACTTTTGGTAATAATTGACTTTCACAATTTTGTAAATTATTATCTAAATTGGGGATAAATCGGTCTTTTTATATCATAGGTTGTTTTTTATTTTATTTTTAGAAGCAAAATAATTCAATTCGTAAAATCGTAAAATATAGGGGTCAATTTGCAAAATTGTCAAAGTCAATTATTATCTAAACTGGGGGTAAAGCGGTCTTTTTATATGACAAGCGATTTTTTTTTAATTTTTTAGAAGCAAAATAATTATATTCGTAAAATCGCAAAATATAGGGGTCAATTGGCAAAATTTTTAAAGTCAATTATTATCTACATTTGGGATAAAAACGGTCTTTTTATATGACAGTCGATTTTCTTATATTTTTTTAGAAACAAAATAATTCAATACGTAAATTTGCAAAATATAGGGGTC
This sequence comes from Penstemon barbatus, assembly GCA_003313485.2. Taxonomy (NCBI): domain Eukaryota; kingdom Viridiplantae; phylum Streptophyta; class Magnoliopsida; order Lamiales; family Plantaginaceae; genus Penstemon; species Penstemon barbatus. Next base: position 10,635,203 of record CM064884.1, on the reverse strand, counting down.
AATTTGCAAAATTATCAAAGTCAATTATTATCAAAATTGGGGGTAAAATGGTCTTTCTATATCATATGTGGTTTTTTTTTTTTTTAGATACAAAATAATTCAATTGGTAATATCATGGAACATAAGGGTCAATTTGTTTTTAGTTTTAATTATTTTGATTCAAAGGTTATAAATGTGTTTTATTAATTAAAGATTATCTAAACTTTTAATTCATTTTTTTTAAAAAGGGTAAAAGTGTCTATTTACATACCGAGTCAACTCGCCGAGTCACATACTAGTTACGCACGCCACATGGCATCATTTCAGGGCCATCCCGCATGTGAGGGCGAGTTACGGTGCCCGCACCCTAGAAGCCCCGAAGAAAAACATTGTCCAAAGATAAATACTAAGTCTGGTTTAGCTAAAGTTTTCCTATAAATTGACTCCTCCAAAGGTTCAAGTGATTTGTGCTTATTGTCCATTGGCACAAAAAATATAAAATAAAACGAAGGCCACCCTTTATTCTTTTCATTCAGTATGATGGTCGAGAGCACAATTGTGTTACAACCTTGAAATAAAATACTCCATTATTAACTTTAGACAAATTAAAAGTTAATTTGCTTTTTAGTGAAGTCGTTGGGAATTTGGAATGCATTGATTAATTAGGATACGATTCCAGCCCCTACGACTACACAGGAAGGGTTGGTTATACGAAAACGTATAAGGTTTCCGAAATTTTGGAAGTGCGATTGAGTTGGTAAATGAGGCAGCGGTCGTTAACGCAGAGTTGGAGCACTACTATATATGTGTTTTATACGAGGTAAATGCAAGATACTCCCCTTATTATGTTAAACCTGCAAGAAACTATCCTGTGAAATTTTTATTGCGCCAAACTTCCTTGTATTTTCAAAAACACTGTAAAAAACACTTAATTTGTAAAAAAATAGGTCGTTTTGGATCGACATGTTTCAAGAAACCATTTATAAAATACTTCAAGTTGATTCTTACAACTTCATGTGAAATATTTTTAAAATGGTTCTTTGAAATATGTCGATCCTAAACGACCTATTTTTATAAATTGGGTTTTTTAATTTTTGCACGGTTTTTGGAATCACAAGGAAGTTTGGCACAATAAAATTTCACATGATAGTTTCTTGCAGGTTTAGCATAACACAGGGGAGTATTTTGCATTTATCCCATTTTACACGTCTCTTAATCATCCGTAGATTTTACATCTCTACAGATAAATTTGCAAATAGTTACAAATTGTTGCAGAGACATAAGATGCAGCTAGCAAATGAAGTGTAAACAAGATAGCTAAATAAGTTCAAAGATTATGAACAACCACATTGAAGCAGGTTCATTTTATCAAACACACTTCTAAGAAGTATAAATGTTCCTCACTTCAATCAAAGAGAAGAAGTTCAGTAAAATATATACATATGAAACAAACCATTAAAATCCTATACACAATAGGAATTCCTCTATCCATTTAAATAACTATCCTATGTCATTTTCCTGGTCATTTATAAAGCATAAATCAATGGATCCTCAAATAATAATCAGATTTCAGATCATGTGACATAATGAATCAAATTGCTGATAGTTGATTATAGCAAATAAAAGAGGAGATCATGTACTCATCTAATACCTGATGAACTGCAATTCATAATTAGAGAGATGGAACGAAGAATAGGAACCTACCTTATAAGTAGCAAGAACCGGAAGAAATCAGAATAGAGAAATATGTGGCAATCCATATTCTGGCTCACCATAATAATAGTTAGCATAGTTTGGGCGTGGAGCATACCAGAAAATAAGTACCTTTCTCTCCGTATTTGTTCTGAAACCCGCAAATCCCTGCTACAAAAAAAAATAAAATAAAAAAAAATAAAAAAAGTAAATCATTGAAACCGTGCGAAAACCGTGGCTGCAGTCTTAAGATTCCCCATCCATAAAAAGTTTGTTGAATAAGCCGATGAAGAATGGAAAGATGTGAATACGCACGCTCAGGAGAAGTTTTCTACAGAAAATCGGATTTCTATTCGGATCCGGAAGATTTGGCGCAACGATTATTGATGTATTCGTGGATCTATAATCATTTGATGATTTTGATGAATTCTTTTTATCATGTGTGCGTGTTCATAGTCCTTGATGAATAACTACTTCTTGTATCAATATTGCATGTGTGATCACTAGCTAGAATTGGGTTGAACTATTTGGATGTATGTATATAACCTCTTATATATTATGTGTACTATGAATTTGAATAATAGTATGTTTGAATAATATTAGGTTCGTCTAAAATGAGATTTTGAGGGATGGAGAGCATATGATATAACATTTATCTTGTTGACACGTGTTCCCTTAAAATTTAAGTTAAATTAATTTATTTTCTTCAAGACAAATTTATCATTTTTAACGAGTGAAATTGAACAACACCCTTTGGGTATTGCCTAACTAAAAAAAGAGTTTTGTGTTATTTTTATTTGCAAGAAAAACCCTGTATTTTTTTATTATTACCAAAAAATATCCCTCTCAATTCGAAATGACAATTTTACCCCATCAAAAGATGAAAAAAATCCCCTTAACTTAAAAAATTACCAATAACCCCTCGTAGCTTTAAATTTTTGCTATAAACCTCCTGTTTTTTTTTAAAAAAAAATTGACAAAAACTTCCATACGATTTATGAAATTCACTTTAAAAAATTGACAAAAATCTTATCCCCTAAAGCTACATATTGTGGCACTTTACCAACTATATATACAAATTAAGCACTTTACTCTTATGTTCTATAAAATCTTATTTTAGAAAGATCCATAACTTTTTTTTTTGGTTTTTCAAGGGTTTAATCCCTTTCGAGACGCGCCGAACACATAAAGTGAGAACCTCCACCAAGAGGGATTTGAACCTGATCGAGCCCGTTACTTTGTAGTGATTAGTCCATTCCAATAGACCAATCACCTGTTGGTAGAAAGACCATTATATTATTGTGTTGTACATGCATCTTTGTCCCACTTTTCTTTTTAGGTAAAATTGCAAAAAACGTCTAAACTAATCAGTGATTTTGGATTTTTGTCCCAAACTATATTACTTAGCCAATTTCATCCCATAATTTTATATTCTTTTAGAATATCGTCCCACTTGCAACATGACTACTTACTTGTCAAGATGTGGTAAATTTTAGCATGAACAATTATACAAGATTGCAGAATACATGCATCTTTGTCCCCCTTTTCTTTTTAGGTAAAATTACAAAAAACGTCTAAACTAATCAGTGATTTTGGATTTTTGTCCCAAACTATATTACTTAGCCAATTTCATCCCATAATTTTATATTCTTTTAGAATATCGTCCCACTTGCAACATGACTACTTACTTGTCAAGATGTGGTAAATTTTAGATGAACAATTATACAAGATTGCAGAATTCGTCCCAAACTAATTATAAATTTTGATTATTCGTCCCAAACTATATTAATTCGCCGAATTTCATCTCACAATTTGTCATTTTGCAAGAATTTCGTCCCAAACTAATTAAAATATGTTTGGTAGATTTGATTGAGTCATATTAAATCAACCGTAATATATTTGGTGGAGTTATGAGTTTAAGAATATACTAATATATTTTCACTACTTAATTAATTGAACATATTATGTTAGTTAAGATATATCAATTCATCGAAGTCATTTGTATAATATGTATAAAAGTATGAATCAAGGTTTGTTCAATATTTTAGTTCGAATGCCTCCATGTTAATTGTAAATTGATATAGATTTTAGTTTGTGATTTATTTATGTAGAATGTATTTTCATTTTCAGAGATTTGAGAAGAATTTATGATATTTAATGATATGTTAAAATAGATAATTATGTAAATTTGAGGTTATAATTGACATTTCACCGAATTCATTTACACCCGGATTAATTAATCCACCCATGCCTTAGTGAATTATAATTTAGTCTTAATACCGGGTTATAAGGATTTTGTAATACCCGAGAATTTTTCGGGTCCTTTAATTGTAATTTAATTGGATTAATATCCAATTTTATATGCTAATGTGTTTTAAAGTTAAATTGAACTCCCTTTTGTGCTATGTTATGAACATTAATTAATTCTTATGGAATATTGGACTTAGAAATAAATTAGGAAACATGTCTATTGCCTTTTAAAAACATTGGGGTCATTTTGTAATTTATTTTGGACCAAAGTGCGCAAAATTTTATGTTTTGGGGGCAAAAAATGCACTTTACCAAAGCTCAAGGAGCAAAGTGCAAATTCTCCCCGATCTTTTCAAATCCTACATCAAGCAATGTAATGAGTGAAAAGCCAAGAAATCAACTTTGGCCATGCCCCTATGAAGTAACCATGCCCCTACTTGAAGTATAGCCATACCTCTACCCCCACATTCTCCATTCAAACACTTCACCACTCTTATTATACCCCAAAAATCAGATTTTTGTGTTCCCCTACACCATTCATTTCCTTGGAGTAAATTGGAGAGAGTTAGAGAGAAAATTAGAGAGAAAAGTGAAGGTTTCTTGAAAATATATAGAGGGTAGGAGAAAATAGGAGGAAAACACCACCATCACCACCACCTCCCGACGGACCACCACCGTGAGCCACCGCTGCCTCCGTGAGCCACTGCTGCCGTCGCTGCCGCCTCCTCCGCCGCCGCTGCCACCGCCGTGAACCGGGAAAAGAAGAAGGGACTAACTTGGAAGCTTGTAAGAATATTCAAAATCCTCTTTAGTATGGTTATTTTGTGTGAAATAACTTAGAAATCTATGGTTTTAATCTTGAAATATCTTGAAACATTATTTGATGAATTTCTTAAAAGATTAGCATACCTCATATTTAAAACAATCTTTGTATGATTTTTTTTTAGTTAATGGCATGTTCACATCAAAAAGGGGGAAATAAATATTTTATGCAAACTATGTTTTGTTCTTGGTAATATGCATAAATAAGTTTTTCTTAAAGAGATTTGACTATGAATGTATATATGCTTGCTATATAATGGATCTTGAATAATATATAAATGTCCATGAAAATATGTGAGGATTATGAAAACTTTGGGGTTTTTAAAGATGGTTATGTTATATTGTTTGGACATTTTATGCAAAAAAAAAAAAATTTGTGTTCTCCTTGTGCATTTTCCGGTGGGATGGCCGGAGCCACCCCACCAGCGGCAAACAACCGGCCACTGCCATTATGCTGCTGTCTGTTGCAATTGCAACAGACCCATTTTTGGGCCTGTTGCAAATGCAACAGACCAACAGGCCCATTGTCTCAATGGGCCTGTTGTTACTTTTAGGTGGCCATTAGGGCCAGCCCATAGCTAAAAAAAAAAAAATCTGGTCAAAATTTGGTTGTGTTTACCGCATACGGACCCGGACTCGGGGGTGGATCCACGTCGGACCCGACCCGGGGGCTCGGGCTGTCACAGGTGGTATCAGAGCTTAGGCTTATAAGTCAGGTCATGGATCCTCGGAAGTCGTATGTTGTGTCGTGTTTTAACTGTAATTTTGAGTCCTTATGTGTAATTATTATATGTTCGGTGATTGTTCTTGTCTTCTGAGTGTGATAGGATGTCGAGCCAGGGTAGCCGTAGTTCGAGCATTGGACGAAGGAGTAGAGTCCTTCATAGAGATATGGGGCTCCGTCGGGCCAATGATGGCCTTGCGGGTGATGACTCGCCACCTCGTCCCCTAGCTATTCGCCGCTCTAGACCCCGTAGAATCTATCGTCCTATTGGGGCCCCTGGACGTCGCGATAATGGACAGCTTCGAGGCCATTACCCGAACCGTGTAGTTCATCAGTTGGATGCTGATCGTGATCGGTATGCTGACCTTGCTTTGATGGCGGACATCAATGCCCAAGACGCCAATGATAGAGCTGAGGCCATGCTGCTCCGCTTGAGGGAGCTTCGGGTCATCAGGAACCGTAGGGTGCTGCAGTCTGCCAAGATTATAGAGGGGTTGAGGGCCCTAGCTGACGAGATAGAGGCGGATAATAAAACACTGATCGAGGAGAAACGCCCTCATATGCAGACAGGAGCTGCTACTGACCCTATGGACGAGGAGGAGGACCCCAGTGAGGAGGCCCCAGGGGATGGTCCTGAAGACGAGTAGGATTGAGAGGCAATTAGGACTACCTTTTGTTATTTTGTAGTAGTGAAGTCATTTTGACTTTTGTCTATGTTTTATGTGGTATGCTAGACATGTTTTGACTCTTTTGTGCCGTTATGGCAGTACTCTGTTTGGCGGTTTGCCTCTTATGATATTATGTATGATATTATGGTTTAGTTTTATTTGGTTGTCGATCTTGTAGTGGTAATATGTATTTGTTGGTTTTATTTCCCTAACGAGCCATTTTCGATATTCAGAATGGCAGGAAATCGAGCCGAGAGTCGTGCTGGACGTCGGGTTCCCTCTGACCAGTCTGAGGGGCGCCGGTAGTCCCACCAGCAGCACCATCTGTTGACCAGGCAGAACGGATCATCGCCGCCTTGGCCGGGTTTACCCAAGCACTGCAAGGTGCTGCGCAGGTCGTGCCTACACCACCGGCACCACCTGCCTTAGACCAGACTTTGGAACGTTTTCTGCGGTTCCAACCACCCAAGTTCCTTGGGGAACCTGATGATCGAAAAGCTGAGGCTTGGATGGCTGAGATCGAAAATATTTTTCGAGCCTTGGACTACTCGGACACTCAAAAGATTTCGTTGGCTACTTATCGCTTTGAAGATGCTGCTAGGTCCTGGTGGCAGACGAGGGAGATGGTTTGGGATAGGGACCAAACTGCGAGGACTTGGGAAAATTTTGTGAAGGAATTTAATGATAAATATGTTCCCCCTGTGGTTCGTGAACAACGTGAGGAGCAATTCAATGCTTTAAAGCAAGGAAATATGAAGGTTCCCTAATTTGAGGCTGTTTTCTCTCGACTCGTCCGCTATGCTCCCCATTTGATGACTGATGAACCTCGCCGCACACGCCGGTTCATCAAATGCCTAAGGCCAGAGCTCCAGCGTGCACTTCTTTCTCACAACATTGTCACTTACATTGAAGTAGTGGAGAGAGCCACTCGCATTGAGAATGGACTGATAGAGCTGAATGCTATGCAGTTTCCAGAAAAGAGGTCGAGGCCTCCTCAGACAAACTGGCAGTCGGGGAGGAATGCAGGAAAGGCACCAAGAACTGGTCAATCAAGCTCAGGGAATCCAAGGGGCCAACAACAACACCAGCAACCACAGAATGCTCCTGGGAAGACACCAGATGGAGCTTGTACCTTCTGTGGACTGAAAGGGCATGGAGAGCCCAAATGCTGGAAAAAGACTGGTAAGTGCCTGAGGTGTGGGGCTCAGGATCATTTTATCAAAAACTGCCCCAAGGCACCTCCTGCGCCTATTCCAGCTGGTGGAGGATCGTCCCAGACTGGAAGACCACCGAAGCCGAGGGTGCCTGGGAGAGCTTCTGCTATGGAGGGTGATAAGTTGTCAGATCTTAATGCAAACGATGTGGTGGAAGGTACACTTTATGTTTCCGGGCATTTATGCAAAGTGTTATTTGATTCTGGTGCATCTCATTCATTCGTAACACCTTCCTATAGCAAGAAACTAATGAGTAAAGTAGAAAGTTTACCCTATGAGTTAGAGGTTCATACTCCATTAGGAACCTCGTTCATAACGAGTTCGGTTTACAAGGCATGTGAGGTTAGGATCGAGGAGAGAGTGTTTCCTGCTGACTTAATCGCGTTGCCGATCCAAGGTTTTGATGTAATTTTGGGGATGGATTGGTTATCCACCCATGCTGCCCGTTTAGACTGCCGACGTAAAACAGTAACACTTTCTACCCCCGAAAAACCAGATGCTTGTTTTTTGGGTGTTCGAAAAGCCCTAAAGGTTCCGTTGTTGTCCGCGGCCCAAGTTCGTCAGGAATTACGCAAGGGCGGACAAGGATTTATCGCTTACCTCATCAACAAGCCGAAGGATAAAGTTGATTTAAAAGAGGTACCCGTGGTGGCAGAGTTCGCGGACGTTTTTCCGGAAGAACTTACGACTCTACCACCAGATCGAGAAGTGGAGTTCACAATTGATCTCGTACCAGGAACGACGCCGATTGCGAAGAAATCATACTGCATGGCCCCCGCCGAGCTTAAGGAGCTAAAAGCTCAACTTCAAGAGTTGTTGGAGCAAGGATTTATTAGACCTAGCTCATCTCCGTGGGGAGCCCCTGTCTTGTTCGTGAAGAAAAAAGATGGTTCGTTGCGTCTATGCATCGACTATCGTGGTCTGAATAGTGTGACCATCAAGAACAAGTACCCTCTGCCGCATATCGAAGAGTTGTTTGATCAACTACAAGGATCTCTGGTATACTCAAAGTTGGATTTAAGGCAAGGGTACTATCAACTAAAGATTAAGGAGGAAGACATACCGAAAACGGCCATTAACTCGCGATATGGACACTTTGAGTTTGTCGTGATGTCTTTCGGCCTCACGAATGCCCCTGCCGTCTTCATGGATTTAATGCATCGAGTCTTCAAGCCATTTTTAGATCAGTTTGTGGTAGTATTCATCGATGATATCTTGATATACTCGAAATCTAGGCAAGAACACGAGGCTCATCTTCGGAAGGTGCTCCAAACCTTGCGTGAACATAAATTGTACGCAAAGTTCAGCAAGTGTGAATTTTGGTTAGATAGAGTTGCCTTTCTAGGGCACATTATTTCAGGAGATGGGATAGCGGTCGATCCGTCTAAGGTTGAAGCGGTCACTGAGTGGAAGAGGCCAGAGACAGTGACCGAGATTCGGAGTTTCTTAGGTCTGGCAGGGTATTATCGTAGGTTTATTCAGGATTTTTCGAAAATAGCCTCGCCTTTGACAAAGTTAACTCAGAAGAAAGTTCCATTCGATTGGAACGAGAAGTGTGAGGCAAGCTTCCAGGAGTTGAAAAAGAAATTGACAACTGCGCCGGTATTGGCTTTACCGGATGGGTCAGAGAACTTTATGGTTTACACCGACGCATCGAAAGAAGGGTTGGGATGCGTCCTAATGCAAAATGGCAAGGTAATAGGTTACGCTTCAAGGAAGTTGAAGCCGTATGAGAGGAACTACCCGACCCATGATTTGGAGTTGGCTGCGGTAGTGTTTGCATTGGGTAAATGGAGGCACTACCTTTATGGGGTGTCGTTTGCGGTGTTCACAGATCACAAGAGCCTAAAATATTTATTCTCTCAGAAGGAGCTGAATATGAGACAAAGACGCTGGATGGAATTCTTGGACGACTACGATTGTACAATTCAGTACCACCCCGGCAAAGCAAATGTGGTAGCGGATGCATTGAGTCGGAAGATCAACGTGTCTCACCTTATGGCAAAAGAGTGGGAAATGTTGGAAAGTGTTTGTTGTTGGAATCCAGAGGAAGTTAAGATGAGAATCTTATTCGCCGGTTTGCAAGTGAGACCGGACATACTCAAACAGATTGCATTGGCCCAACAACTAGATGAAAAGATAGAAAAAATCAAAGAATCAATCCCGAAAATAGTTGATTCGCCTTTTAACGTGGATGCTGAAGGAGTTCTCAGGTTTTTGGGGAGGTTGTGTGTTCCCATGGATACTGGATTAAAGGAGCAAATTTTGGAAGAAGCCCATCGTTCCCGATACAGCATTCATCCGGGAGGAAACAAGATGTATCAGGATCTGAAGGCTCATTTCTGGTGGGACGGTATGAAGAAGGATGTGGCGGATTTCGTGGCAAGATGTCTATGTCAGCAAGTGAAAGCAGAACACCAGCGACCATCAGGGTTGCTGCAACCATTACCAGTACCCGACTGGAAATGGGAATCAATAACGATGGATTTTGTGACTGGTTTGCCACGTACTCGAGGTCAACATGTTGCCATTTGGGTTATTGTCGATAGACTGACAAAGGTAGCCCGATTTATTCCCGTTAATGTTAAGTACCCTGTCGAACGACTGGCAGAGTTATACCGCGATCAAATCATTCGACTGCACGGGGTGCCAAAGGATATAACTTCCGATCGTGACCCAAGGTTTACGTCAAGGTTGTGGACAAAGGTTCAAGGTGCTCTGGGCACTAAGCTTCAGTTTAGTACTACGGCACACCCACAGACGGATGGCCAATCAGAGCGTACTATTCAGATTCTAGAGGACATGCTTCGGGCTTGTGCCCTCGATTTCAAGGGAAGTTGGGATAAAAATTTGTCATTAGTAGAGTTTGCCTATAATAACAGTTTTCAGTCTACCATTCAGATGCCGCCCTATGAAGCATTGTATGGTCGAAAATGCAGATCTCCGATCCACTGGGATTTGGATGAGCATAAATCCCGAACTTTGGTCACCACGGTTGAGGGAGTACCTGATTTGGTTCAGGAAGCCATGGATATAGTACCGGTGATTAAGAAAAGGATGCTAGCTGCTCAAAGTCGCCAGAAAAGCTATGCCGATCGCCGTAGAAAACCTCTCGAATTTGAGGTAGGCGATCAAGTGTTCCTTAAGGTTTCACCTAAAAAGGGCCTTATCAAACATGGCAAAGGAGGAAAGCTAAATCCTCGGTATGTCGGACCTTTCAAGATCTTGGAAAGAGTTGGGAGTGTAGCGTACAAGTTGGATCTACCAGCAAACCTCGGTGGGATACACGACGTGTTCCATATTTCACTCCTGAAGAAGTATTTACCGGACCCGTCTCACGTGATAGACTACGAGCCCTTGCAACTCCAAGAGAGTCTATCGTACGTTGAGAGGCCTATTCGTATTTTGGATAAGAAGTTCCAAGAATTACGAAAAAGGAAGATTCCAATAGTGAAAGTTCTTTGGCGCAGTCAAAGCATTGAAGAAGCAACTTGGGAGCCGGAAGAGCAGATGCGTCAGCAATACCCTGAACTCTTCGAACCTCAAGATTGAATTTGGGGACCAAATTCTTTAAGGGGGAAAGATTGTAATACCCGAGAATTTTTCGGGTCCTTTAATTGTAATTTAATTGGATTAATATCCAATTTTATATGCTAATGTGTTTTAAAGTTAAATTGAACTCCCTTTTGTGCTATGTTATGAACATTAATTAATTCTTATGGAATATTGGACTTAGAAATAAATTAGGAAACATGTCTATTGCCTTTTAAAAATATTGGGGTCATTTTGTAATTTATTTTGGACCTAAGTGCGCAAAATTTTATGTTTTGGGGGCAAAAAATGCACTTTACCAAAGCTCAAGGAGCAAAGTGCAAATTCTCCCCGATCTTTTCAAATCCTACATCAAGCAATGTAATGAGTGAAAAGCCAAGAAATCAACTTTGGCCATGCCCCTATGAAGTAACCATGCCCCTACTTGAAGTATAGCCATACCTCTACCCCCACATTCTCCATTCAAACACTTCACCACTCTTATTATACCCCAAAAATCAGATTTTTGTGTTCCCCTACACCATTCATTTCCTTGGAGTAAATTGGAGAGAGTTAGAGAGAAAATTAGAGAGAAAAGTGAAGATTTCTTGAAAATATATAGAGGGTAGGAGAAAATAGGAGGAAAACACCACCATCACCACCACCTCCCGACGGACCACCACCGTGAGCCACCGCTGCCTCCGTGAGCCACTGCTGTCGTCGCTGCCGCCTCCTCCGCCGCCGCTGCCGCCGCCGTGAACCGGGAAAAGAAAAAGGGACTAACTTGGAAGCTTGTAAGAATATTCAAAATCCTCTTTAGTATGGTTATTTTGTGTGAAATAACTTAGAAATCTATGGTTTTAATCTTGAAATATCTTGAAACATTATTTGATGAATTTCTTAAAAGATTAGCATACCTCATATTTAAAACAATCTTTGTATGATTTTTTTTAGTTAATGGCATGTTCACATCAAAAAGGGGGAAATAAATATTTTATGCAAACTATGTTTTGTTCTTGGTAATATGCATAAATAAGTTTTTCTTAAAGAGATTCGACTATGAATGTATATATGCTTGTTATATAATGGATCTTGAATAATATATAAATGTCCATGAAAATATGTGAGGATTATGAAAACTTTGGGGTTTTTAAAGATGGTTATGTTATATTGTTTGGACATTTTATGCAAAAAAAATAATTTTGTGTTCTCCTTGTGCATTTTCCGGTGGGATGGCCGGAGCCACCCCACCGGCGGCAAACAACCGGCCACTGCTCTAGCAGTGGCCGGAGAGAGCATTATGCTGCTGTCTGTTGCAATTGCAACAGACCCATTTTTGGGCTTGTTGCAACAACAGGCCCATTGTCTCAATGGGCCTGTTGTTACTTTTAGGTGGGCTGGCCATTAGGGCCAGCCCATAGTTAAAAAAAATAATAATAAATAAATAAATAAATAAATAAAAAAGAAAATAATAATAATAATAATAACAATAATAATAATAAAAAAAGTTATAAGTAAATTTTCTGAAATTAAGAAATTTCAAAAGAAATGAAATTATAAATCAAGTTTAATTATTAAATTCGAAATTTCTAAATAAAATTCGAAAAAAGAATGATAATGATAAATAATTAATAAAAATTAAAAATTTAATTCTGAAAAATAAAGTTGGTAATATTTAATATAATTTTGATAATTATACTTGAATATTTGTCTAAAATTAATTTCGAAAATAAAATTATATAAGTTTAGATAACTTTGAATAACTAATTAAAATAAACTTTTGAAAATAATAATTAGAATAATTTTGGATAAATAATTTCCGGAAATAAAATACTTATATATATATATATATATATATATATATATATACAAAAGAAGAAGAAGAAGATTAATTAATAATAAATTATTTTCCGAATAAGATCATGATTAAATAAATTATTTTGAAATGAAAATAATTTCAAGGATACTTTAATTATTAATTAAGGAAAATAAAATAATTTTGAATAATATTCTTGGAAAATAAATAATTTGAAAGATAAATAATATATTTTTTATTAAACCTTCTTGAATTTAATAAATTCGAAAATAAAAGTATTAATGTAATTTTAATTAATCTTGAACATTATTTTTGTATAGAAAATTAATAAATAATTTGAATAAATATTTTCTGAAAATAAAAAAAAAAATAAAGGGGTTAAATTGTCGAGTAAAGTTTGACTTCAAATTAATAGTAATAATAAAGATTTCAATAAGAACTTATTACGTAAATTTCTTGATAGAAATAACTTACTTTAAACTTTATATAAACCTTAGAACCCTTGACCGGACTTGAAAGTCCATCTTTCGATCGTAGTTTCAATATCGATCAACTATGATTCAATTGTATGTTGACTAAAGCATTGCTTAGTCATTGATTGAATCCTTGTGCTATGATTGTAATCTAAGATCATTACATAAACGTGTACAGGAGGAACCGGAGTCGTCACACTTGTCGCACTTCCTTCAGAAAATTTTAAGCAGCAAAGGTGAGTGCTGGGTGTTACTTGTGTGTAAGTCTAAATATGCTAGTAGGTCGAGTCAGAACTGTAACTTAGTTCCTAAACGAACAAGCATGTGATGTATGATAACATAGAGAATTCGGCTGCTAGGACAACCTACATGTTGACTTATTACTTATGCCTATATGCTTATGAGTAATTGATATTGTATGTTGAACCGTTATTAAGTTGTTTATAGATTTCCTGTTACTGAATTGTTAATGTACTGTACTGTTTGTTATATCTATGTGAGCCCTATTTTGGTGTGCGGAATCGTGGATAACCCAGAAGGTAAGGGCCGGAGGGTTACCTCGATCCACCGTAGACCCGCTTCACGAGCCAAGTGTGGAGGTTACACTTGGGGAGTGAATGTCAAACTCCTGGCATTTGACGTCAATGCTCACTGTATGTAAGGTCGCACCTTATTGGAGTGTTCGGTGGTGGTTTTCACAAATATGGATTGGAGGGTAAGAGGAGGACGGCATCATCAACCTTTGGTTATTTGTTTTAACTGTTAAATTGATATTACATGTGTTAAATTACTGTATTAAATATGCACTCATATATTATGCTATATTCATACACTACACATATGTGCACTACAGCCTCACTAAGTTGGACGACCAACTTATGCATTCCCGTTTACTTCTTTTCAGATACAGGTACCCCAGAGTCTGACGTCTAGGGTTGGTGTTCGTCTCCGAGATCCTGTCTGTCGGTCTTCATGGGTCGTCACGTTACTTTTGATTTTTGTTATGTTATGTATTAATGCGTATCAATCATGATTAAGTACTTAAAGACTATGCTTGTTGGAACCCTGTGGTTATGCGCGGTTTGCGCCTAGGTTGTATTTTGTGCCCGCTCCTGCATATCGCAGCGTACTGGGTTTTATTTTGTTATTTATGAACTATGATTCGAATTACTGTGTTGTATGGAAAAAAAAAAAAATCTGGTCAAAATTTGGTTGTGTTTACCGCATACGGACCCGGACTCGGGGGTGGATCCACGTCGGACCCGACCTGGGGGCTCGGGCTGTCACAGATTTAATCCATTTGACCCGATATTTGAGCAATGCCACCAAACATTGTACTGACATATATTAACACATGTAATATGACCTAATATCCTCTATTAGTTCTTACCTAACGAGCCCTGTGTGTACTATGATTTTGTATAATAGTGTGTTCGAATATTATTGTGTTGTACATATATAGTACATACATCTTTCTCCCCCATTTTCTTTTTATTATATTAATGTGATTAGCTTAGTAGTTAAGTTAAGAGCTTTTTACTTGTATAATTACTGTTGAAAAAGAGATTTATTAATGAAAAGATAATCGATAAACAATGTGATTAGCTTATTAGTCAAATTATTATGATCTAAATTGGTAATTAATACAAGGGAATTACACTTTTCATAAAGAACTTTTACCTACTTTATACATTTGGTATCATATTTTCAAAGAAAAAAAATAATAATATCATGAATTCACTCTCCTTGACACAATTCATTTTTTCGTCTTCATTACAAGGCCAAATTCGTGTTCTTTATAAGAATCAAAAACTCTTAACAAGAGATTTCTAGCGGTATAAGTATCATTTCATGAAACGCAATAAACTATCAGCAGAAAATTAACAAAGTTTCGAGATATTAATCAAAATTAAATTATATCTCATAATCTACAATGAATCATATATGTCATAATAATTTCCAGATATGATATAGGACACATAAGCGTGCCATTAAGGTGACTTAATGACTGTTCATGTCCAAAAAAATTGACAGAAAAAAAATGTGTCGAGGGGATGAAATCATGATATTAATGGTATTTTTTAAAAAATATAATATGAAATATAAAAATTAAGTAAAAGTTTGATTTTTTTTTTTTTTTTTTTTGTTTCTCAAGGGTTTAATCCGAGACGCGTCGAGCACATAAAGTGAAAGTTTGATACGAAAAGTCAAGTCCCTCTAATTAATACCCAGAGTTCCAGGCTCAATACATGGGCCCATATATAAACTGCAGTTATGATTTATTATCTAATAGCCCATTCCAAATTCATTTTGTGATGGTAGATTTTTTAGGATATTATGCTCGGCCCATGAATACTAACATTAGCACAATTCATATTTGTTTCACAAGAAAGGCTAAGGCCCAAAGAAAGGGACCAAAATAAAAGAAAATTATTAATATAAATCAAGCCTTAATAATAATTTTAATGCTTGATAATTTTATAATCTCAGTTAGACTTCAATTCGATTAGTTTAAAAGTGACGAAATAATTTGAACAAGCTAAAGATCATCTGATTTCAGTTACAATAAATTCAATTTAAACATCATTTCATTATCGATAAAAAAAAAATCGAATCAATTTTAAATAATGTGTTGCTCAACGCTCTCCAACACAGTCAACTCACACCTTTACTCAATCTAGAACCAAATTATCTAATACATACCCAGTGTGGTTATACACTAGTAATTTTTTTTTTTTTTTTTTTTTTTTTTTTTTTTTTTGATAAATCTTAAAACACCAAAAATAAATGTCAACTTGTCAAGCACCAACTCCAAACCTCAGGTTCTGTCATCCTCCCAAAGAACATTTTTCTTTTCCTATAAATGAACAAACAAAATTTCTAAGACTACCTTCCAATTTAAGTAGGAAAAAGAAGCGATAATAATATGCTCAAATGATGAAAAATAATAAAAAGAAATGGAATAAACATGACTCCATCCCTCTGCAGCAATCTTACCCTTGGATTCTATTTTACCTATTCCAAAAGTCACCCACCGTAATTATTTTGTCATTAACAACTCGGGAATAAATTATTGCACTATTTTTAGTGAAGATAATTGATGGAAAAAAATGAAATGAACAAAAGGATAAATCATAAAATATTATCATCTGAAGTACGTTCAATATTTTTCAGAGTAAATTCTATAATTCAAATATAACCTATTTAAGAAAATGAAAAGGAAAAAATCCTTATCGTATGAATGTAACATGTTAAAAAATCTCACTATATACATGTAGTTTCAATATTTTTGCTTCGTTGTCAAACTTTCCATGTTTTAATATAATACTAAATTGTTATGAAGAATTTTATTAGATTAAACAATCAATTATGGAAATATATTGTACATATTTAATGATTTTTTTTCTATTTCCCGATGATATTCATGTTTTGGGCTTAATTTTATTTCTTTCAAGGTACATTGGTCACATAATGTTAGAACATGTACCAATCAAGAGGTTCATTATTTTTTCGGGACTAGTATCTTCCAATAGATAAATCAAGGGGTAAGATAGGTAGTTTATTTTTTGATCTTGGCAATTTTTCTGTTGGATGAAGATGAAGTTGAAGAGCAAAGAAGACAAGTAATTAAGGGAAGGTTTTGATGAATTCCAAAACATCATAATCAGCTAAGTATGGAAGCTTAGTTCCCTTAGAAGAATTTTGAACAAGTAAAAGAAGATATCAGAAGAGTTCAAAGTTCAAAGCCCAGAAGACTAGTGATCTCATGCTGAAACAGCGAACAGAAGGGTAGGTCATCAGCCGAGTCAAATCAGATTAGTTCAGTATTTGATCAGCAGAGTGCCTATCAGATGAGTCGTTTTGATCAGCAGAGTTCAAGAGATCAAGAGATTAGTTCAACGGTAATAAATGCCCCAAGTGAAATAAATGCTGGAAGAGAAGGGTAGTAATGACAAATGATTGGAATTAACTCTCGGATCAGCAGAGTGCATTTAATGCAGCTACAGAGAAGTACAGCAGAAAAGGTACTGTAGCAGGTTACCGTTCTAATTTCGGGCTAAGGCTATGGATTTGAAGATTTGATTTGCTTCAACGGTCTTATTTTCAAATTCAAGTATAAAAGGAGCTGATTTAAACGAGCGAGACACACAACAACAATCAGAGATTTTGCATTCGAAGCAGAAATTTATCTAAGTCTCAAAAGCTCAACAGCTCACTCGTCTGGTGGAAGTCATCTGTTGACAGAAACCCAGTTGAAGAAATCAGAAAATTATGATCTGAGTGATCTTGTAATAGCTAAGTGTTGTGCGAAGTTGTGATCCATCTTTGTGAGTGATCAAACTTCAGAGAGTAGAATTTCTTAGTGATTTTCTATTGCGAGCTTATAGCCTTTTCATTAGTTGTCTAGGTATAAGTGGAGAAATATTGTAATCTGTGTGATTATAGTATAACCCAGAATCTAAGTGATCTGGAAGAGTGGACTAAAGGATTTTTATCCATATAACCACTATAAAAATTCTTTGTGTTGATTTGCATTTAAGTTTTTCTTGCATATTTCAAACTGCATATTCAAACACTTTGAATTATCTAAAAGATTTTAAAAGGAGTTTGTAAAACTGGGGATAAAATCTTTTAAGAACTTAGTCTACTTGTGAAAAACACTTTCAAACATCCGCTGCAAGTATACTCTTTGAAAAACTGTTTTGCTGAAAAACAGCTAAGTATTTGTAAGAAGAGTGGTCAGTCTGCTGTTCAAGATTTGTTCACGATCAGTCAAGTCTGCTTACTGTTCTTCATCAGCTTAGTCTGCTGACAGAAGACTGAAAAGTTTGTAAGTTCAAAAATTTTTCAGAGGTCTATTCACCCCCCCCCCCCTCTAGACCTCATCTGACCACTTGGGACCAACATTTTCTTTAATTACAAATTTTACAAATGTCAACGAAAATTTTAAAAAGAATTCAAAAATTTTAATACATAAAATTTCCCGAAAAATATCATAAAAATGAAATTTTAATCCAAGTTTATAGTATGGATAGGTATATTGATGAAAAGAAAGATGGAGCGAAAAATGAGTATTCTAGTATTCATAATCGTATTTTACAAATTTAAATGAAAAAAATGAATTACCTATTTTTCCCCTGGAGACGCTAATTATTGAGTTTTTCTTAATTTGAGGGTGCTAAGTGTTGATTTTGTTTCAGGGGTGCAAATTGCCCATTTATCTTGTTTCTAAGGTGCAAGTTGTTGAGTTCTTCTTAATTCGAGGGTGTTAATTCTGTTTCAGGAATGCAAAATGCCAATTTCTCATGTTTCGGGAGTGCAAAGGGCAAATTCCTATTTTGGACGGAAAATTGATGGAAATTTTACAGAATTGATCCTATAATTAAGTCTAGCGATATTGCTAGAATAATTTTTAAAAAATTCCAGACTTACCCTTATTGGTCAAATATATTAATAACATAGCCAATAATTATTCAAAATGTTCTCTTTCTTCATAAATATATATGTATCTTTATTTTATTTTCAGTATTTACCATAATCATACTATAATTATGGAATTCATATTCTTCTACCTCTTTATTTATAATTCTCTTGGCCAAATAAAATGGGTTCATCTAAAATGTGATTTTGAGGGATGGAGAGCACATGAGATAGTATTTATCTTGGTGACACGTGTCCCCATAAAATTTAATTAAAATAATTTATTTTCTTCAAAACAAAAATGAGTGAAATTTAACACCACTTTGAGTCTTGCCTAACTAAAACAAATGTGCTATTTTTATTAGCAATACTTTTTTTATTATTAAGAAAAATATTTCTCTCAATTCAAAATAACAATTTTACACAATCAAAGGATGAAAAAAATCCCCTTAACTTAAAAGATTACCAATAACCCATCGTAGCTTTATAATTTTACAACTAGAGTCTATTTTCACATAATTTGAATTAGTAAAAGTAAGAAAAATAAAAATTGTTAAGTTAAAAAAGAAATAAAAAAATAAGTTTCTTAGTTACAAATATGTAAGGCAGCAAGTTAGGTATTCAGAAAAGTAATTAAGGCCCGGGGTGAGCGATTTCACCTTTTGGAACAAGAAAAGTAATTAAGGAAAGATGTGTGTTTATGAAGAAAGAGAACAACATTTTACATTAGCTAATGATTGTGCAGTTAATATTTTTGAACATGAAGGGCGCATTAGGAATTTTATTAAAATTGCTCTGGCGGAACATTTATAGTTCTGGCGATATTACTAGCATATAATTAAAGATTGCTAGTAAGATTTGCCCCACGTATATTTTGGCCGACAAATTTACCCGACAAGTTTGAAGAATTTAAGTTTCAATTACAAAAATTGTTAAATTATTAATCCTATTTAATAAATTGTAAGAGTGTATTTTATTATTAAATCTCTTAAACTAATTAGATTTTATATATAATATCATAATCGGCAATATGACATTTATATGATTAACAACGAAAACTCGGGAAAACATTATTTAAATATGACAACAGAATAACTAAAAGAAATATTAATAATTTTTCCGCTTAATCTCGCACCCCTGAGTTTTAAATTATGGCTCCGCCCATGCAGCCAAATCCAATTTGGGTAATAATTTCGAATTTACTAAAGTATTCATTAAATATATATATAACTAAGAGAGAAGTTGACTTCGAATTAAGAAAGACTTTAGGTTGAAGTTGTACATCAATGGGGTGTATCTTTGTAAATTGATGGACATGCATGGGTTTTTATTCCTGCCATTTTCCTCATTACTGGAGGTTTTTTAAAAATATTGTACCGATTTTATGTTAAGGCAAAATTCACATTATGAGATATGTGAACAGTTATAGACTTTATGTCGCTTATACTAAGTTATGTTCCATGTTTTCGATCTCAAACTCAAATTAATGATTTAAAAGGTAAATTACCTCCATGTGATTTTAATTTGTAAAAAATACTTTACACCTTATAATTTTATAAAAGTTTCACATTGTCTCCCTGATATTTTTTAACGTAAAAAAATATACGAATTGACAAAACTACAACTCTCACATACAATTTAATTGAGTCAACTAATAATTGTGGCACTTTACCATATGTATAATTATAATGTGTAAGTTTACCTTCCTGTGTTATGATAAATGTCACATCGTACCCTCTGTGTTAAGATAAATATAATATTATATTTCTTGTATTATGATTAATGTAACATTTTTTCTCATGTGTTGTGATAAATGTGATAATTTACCTCGTAAGGGTACTTTTATTTTTGTACGCAACACTTTCACTCTCAATTTTATGTTACACTTCTCGTTGTACAAAAGTAATTACTCCTTTAATTTTTTTACAGGAAGATAAACTGCTATTTTTAAAATTTTAGGGTTACACACTTATTTTTCTTATCTTGAACAAGTCATGTTCATTCAACATCAATAAAGGGCCAAAAATGAAACAAGTGTTCTATACTATCAAAATTTCAACCGCACATTTTCCTATCTTATCTTATTGAGAGATTTTGAAGTGATCTTACAAATAAATTATATATTTATACATACATATATATATATATATATATATATATATATATATAATTTAATATGATTGATAATTTAACTATTTTTGCAATTGGGACTGAAACAATCCAGATTTATGAATTGTGGGGTAAATCTGTCGGCTAGAAAACATATGGACCAAGCTTTGCCCGCAATCTTAATTATTATGTAAAATTTTCATAATTTTTAGTTCAAAATTGGAATTTTCGTAAAAAATTTGGCGAAAGTACCAAATGTATCGAGTCCCGCAAACTTTTAATACCAAATGTATTGACATTATAACTTATAGTACCGTAATCTTATGATACCAAAAATGAAATTTTCTATTTCAAAATTGTAATAATGGTGAAGAATTGTCTCATTCAATAATTCAAGGATAAAATTGTAATTTAACCAGGCACAAAGAATCAAATTAAATATCTAAAGCCACTATGCAACTACATTTATAAATGGTGCATACCAAAATCATCAGATCTAGTATATAATAATATATTACTTAAAATGGTTGATACTAGGATTGACCAACCACCCATCGCAAGCTATAGGCCCAACATGTGGGAAGATATTATAAACTCATTTTCCGTAGATGAACAGGTATATTAGAATTTACCGATTGGGTTAAGTCCACTTACTTGGCTTGGGCCTAACTCAACCTCAAAAGCTAGCTTGTAAGGTGAGGATTGCCCAAGTTCTTATAAGGTGGACTTAACTATTGTTTTCAACCAATGTGGGATATTTAGTCTTAATAAGGTATGCATGTGGTATCTCTTTAGAGTTGATGGCAATTATAGACATTAAATGTGATTTTAAATATGAAATTCTGAATATCCTTAGAAATAAATTTTAAGTAGATAGAAAAAGATAAAAAGTGCACGTACGTTGTACGTGTCTAGTTAATTTTATTGATATTTTGTGTAAGTTAGAGTAAAATTAATTTTATTATGTCATAAAATAAAGTAAATTAACATGTTTTCACCTATTTAATTCATTAGTTTAATTCATTTTTCACCGATTTAATCTGTTTTTTAATAGATTTTATTCATTTTTTTACGTTTTTACCATTTTTCTTTTATCAATTATTACTTATTTTCATTGTTTTTAGAATTTTGTCCTCTTGTTTTATCTGTTTTAAACTAATTTGCAATCGGTAATTCACCTTATTTTGTTTGTTAAAATTTTTTATTGGATCAAACGTTTTTATCATATTACCCGTTTTCCATCTATTTCACACATTTTTTGCACTGATTTTACATGTTCTTTTCAACAATATCACCTGAATGTTCATTGATTTGTCACGTTTTCGCAGACTTAATTCATTTTTTCACCGATTTCACCTACTTTTCACTATTGTTGTCGTTTCACCGGTTTCAACTTTTTTTTATGAATTTTCATCGATTTCAGGGGTATTTTTTTAATCATTTTCAACCAAATTTTCATCAATTTCTCCAGTGTTCATCAATTTCACCCGAATTTTCATTGATTTCACATTTTTCAATGATTATATTTTATCTATTTCACCATTTACCACGAATTTAAGCCGTTTTTAACCAAAATAATTACATAGAGGTTATGCATGTCTTGAAATTATTGAATATTCTTCATATTTTATATTCTAGCCAAAGTAAAATTACATAATTCCTTTCATAGTAAGATGGCGGTTCAATTTTAATTAATTAATTTATTTTGTAACATAATGATATTTAAGAGAATTTCATTTTAAATGTTTATATTTAGAGTGTTTATGACTTATGTTGTACTAAATCTTTAAAGTAACATTTTCTTACTTAAATAAATATTGATGCTAAAATTTGATAATTTTTATATATATTTAGGGGCTATTTAAAATAATAGTGTTTTCTTAAGATTAAAATTACAAAAATTCATGAAAAAGAGAATTTATAAAATTTAGGATTTTATGTAGGAGATAAATATATATAATAAGACTTCATATCTAAATATACCTCTTCAATTACTTTTATTCTTTTATATATTTACTATTTAATTAAATATCACTTTACAATTTAAATAGGGGTATTTTAGTCTTCACAAAAAAGTTAAGAAATATTCATGCTTTTATAATAGTAGAGATAGAGATAGAGATAGAGATAAAGATAGAGATGTAGATAAATATATGAGCATGTATGTAGTTAATTCTCACAAAAAAACTAGTCTTTCAATCTGAAAGTACTATTGATCTTACAGGTGCAAGAAAATTATATTGAAACCATCAAAGAATTGAAGAAAGAAGTAAGGAGTTTGCTAATGGCTGGAAAAAAAAATACAACAATTGAAACGATAATATTAATCGACATTATCGAGCGTTTAGGACTGAGATATCACTTCAAAGATGAGATCAAAAAACAATTAGAACAAATCTACAAATTTCATCATTTGAACTCTCAAGAATATGACTTGTATACTACTGTGCTTCAATTTCGTCTCCTAAGACAACACCGTTATAATATTTCTTGTGGTAATTTATATATATAAGTACATATGTTCTTAATTTAATTTATATGGAAATACATACATTGCTAGCTGGAGTTAAGTCAGGTTTAAATGATGGATCACTTGCTGAAACAGACGTTTTCAACAAGTTTAAAGACAACAACAACGATGATAAGTTTGATGACAAATTTGCTAGTAATGCTAAAGAACTTTTGAGCTTGTACCAAGCCGCACATTTGAGGATGCATGGGGAGAACATTTTAGAAGAAGCATTGGTCTTCACCAAACATCATCTTAATCGCATGCTACCACAATTTGTGTCACCTCTTCGAGACGAAATTAAGCAAGCTTTAGAGCAACCGGTTCACACGGGCATTCCACGAATAGAAGCCTGAAAATACATTTTCATATACGAAAATAATCATGATGCAAAGAGTGAAATGATTCTTAAGCTTGCCAAACTAGATTTCAACTTTCTCCGGTACTTGTATAAAAAAGAGCTCATTCTTCTCATGAGGTATGTAATCACCAATTTAATTAGTTAAGAGAAAATTATAAAACTATTAATACTACATTAATACTACATTCATTCCTAAATACATATGGTTTAAAGTTGTTGTACAAAGATTTAAAAAACTATTAATGGCCTAAATTTTAGGAGAATTAAAGCCCTATGATACAAAATTACCCTTGAAAAAAAATTAAAAAAATCTTCAATTTCCCATATCAATCATTAATGACAAAGGGTAAACTTGTCAAAAAAGAATTTAATTATAAGTCTCTCTAAAATTTCTAAAATGACATGTAATTAAGAATATTTTTTGTTTACGAAAATGACATATATAAATTTAGAAATGAAGGTAGTATTTAATTAAATTGATATATATTATTCATTTCTCTCAGGTGGGATATTAATGAAATCGATAAGCTCCCAACTGACTGCATGAGAATCATTTATAAATGCACTTTCATTCTATATGAAGATTATGAGCATGAAGCAATCGAACAAGCAAAAATATTTGGTGTTCCTTATGCCATAGAAGCGGTAAGAAACGTCCCCTAAAACCTGAAATTCTTATTCAAACCGGACTTAGCCACATCCTAAGTAACTACATGGCAAGTGAAATACCCTTGCATTATGATTGGATGAAACTCCTATGAGAGATACCAATCACAAAGCAATTGCAATACACTTACCTCTGGACAAGAATTTTCCAAACGTTTTGCATTTAATTTGGCTATATAACCAGCTCATTTGTTTTCCTCTTAATTTCTTCGTCATCTTAATTCATATTTATTTTTATTTTTGGTTGTGTAGTAATTTATTACTAACATCAAAGTTTGGTGAAAGGTGATACAAATTTGTAGGGCATACTTCTGAAAAATAAAGTGGTTTATGGAGCGACAATTGCCGACGTTTGATGAATACATTTCAAATTCATGGATCACTAGTTGCATTTATTGTTCTACACATTTATCGTTCCCGGAATGAAATCTGTCACCAAAGAAAATATCGATTGGCTAACGAGTGATGAACCTAATAGATTGCTTGTGGGTGCATCAAACGTTACTCGATATTTGAACGACGTGACAAGTTATGAAGTAAGTACCTTAATTAATAAATCATTTTTCAAATATGAGACAAAGCTTGAAAAACTACTGCAAGAAAATCCTAATAAATCGGACCGGATTCAGAAGGATCCGGATTGAAATCTGCCTCATTGAAAGTCCTAAATCAAACTATGTAATTCGATTGACACGGTACAATACATGATAAATTTAAGGAAAATGTGTTCTTTTTTTTATTTTTTTTATTTTTTTATATTCTGATGATCCAATTTAATCAACTGAATTTGATGTAGCGTGAAAAGAGAGGGGGTATAATGTTGACGGGGATTGAATGCTACATGAAACATTATGGTGTATCAAAACAAGAGGCTATGAAAAAGTTTGTTGAATTAGCCGATGAGGGATGGAAAGATTCGAATACAGAATGGATTAATTCAAATAATAATAATAATTGTTCAATACCAAAAGATTATTTTGAGGGGGTTCTTAACTACGCACGATCAGGAGAAGTTTTCTACAGAAAATCGGATTTCTATTCGGATCCGGAAGGTTTGGCACAACAGATTATTGATCTATTCGTGGATCCTATAATCATTTGATGATTTTGATTAACTTTTTAAATCATGTGTGAGTGTTCATAGTCCTGGATGAATAACTACTTCTTGTATCAATATTGCATGTATGATCACTAGCTAGCTAGAATTGGGTTGAACTATTTGGATGTTTGTAAATTACCTCTTATATATTATGTGTACTATAAATTTGAATAATAGTATGTTTGAATAATATTATTGTTGCACATACATTTTTCTCCCCCTCTTCTTTATATATATATATATATATATATATATATATATATTAATAAGGGTGAAATACAATTTGCCATGGATATTACCAGGTATCCCCTAAAGTATCAATTGTAACACTTACCCCCTATATATTGGTTTTTAACTTTTTATTTCAAAACTACCTTCGTCCCTTTAATAACTAATAAATTGGTTTTCTTTATTATAAAATATAAAAAAAATCTTTATTCATTATGAATTCCTCTATCAACCAAAGAATATTACATTTCAATTTGTCTACAATTTTTATTTCGATTTTTTTCTTTACAATTTGTTTAAGTTTTTATTTGGTGATAATTATCACCTTTATTTTGTTACAAATTACTATTGCAAATATTAAGTAATTCTCCCTCATATTCCAACTTGAAAATTTTCGAACTTGACACATGCTCGTATCATCAATTCTTCAATCTATAATTACCCTAACTTCTTTATACGTCTATTACCAATCAGATATAGAACCAACACAAATAATACAAATATTAAGAGCTTGTTTCAAGCTTGAATTTTGCAAGCAAGATTTTGAAGGAGAATTACTCAGCATTTGAAATAATAATTGTTGTTGGTCCCAAGTGGTCAGATGAGGTCTAGGGGGGTGGGTGAATAGACCTCTAAACTTTTTAACAATTTTTAACTTTAAAACTTTTGTTCTAACTGTTTAGGGGGTGGGTGAATAGACCTCTAAACTTTTTAACAATTTTTAACTTTAAAACTTTTGTTCTAACTTAAACAGACTAAGCTGTTACCAAACATTAAGTTACTTGGCTGATCGCGAACAAATTTTTGAACAGTTTCGGTAACCACTAATCTGATAATTACTTAGCTGATTTTTGATAAAATCAGTTTCAATACTTAGAGTACTTGCAGCGGATTTGTAAAGTGTTTTTCACAAGTAAACTTAGCAATTTGAAAGTTTGTTCCCCAGTTTTATAAAACTCCTTTCCTTATAAAACTTTTCAAACAGTTAAATCAAAATGTTTTTATGCAACTGAAAATATGCAAATAAAAATGCAAGTAAAAACACACAAATTTTTTATAGTGGTTATATGGATTTAAATATCATTTAGTCCACTCTTCCAAGTCACTCAGATCTTGTGTTATACTATAATCACAAAGTTTACAGTATACTCTGCTTGCGCCAATCAACAAATGAAAAGGCCACAAGTGCGCAGTAGGAAATAACACAGAAACTCCTACTCTCCGAAGTAATATCACTCACAAAGATGGATATCTACTTCTCACAACACTCACGATTACAAAATCACTCAGAAGATGTATTTTTCGTTGTTCTTCAACTCTGCTTTTGTCAACAAATGACTAAGCTGATGAGTGAGCTGTTCTTGAGACTTAAAGAATTCTGCTTCGAAATTTTCTCAGAGATTGTGTTGTTGTTTTCTTTTCGTCTCTACAGCTATTTATACTCAAGGTTTGAAAAATGTCCGTTGAAGAGAGACAAGATTCAAAAACCTCGGGTACTGGTCCTTAATTTCCGCGAGCGGCTCTTTGCAGTTTGTCCGTACTGTCAACAGTACTTTTCTGCAGGCAGCATTAAATGCACCCAGCTGATGCGAAGCATTTCTTCAATCATTTGTCTTTAATAACCTTGTACTTCAGCATTTATTACCGTTGGGATGGCTTCTTGATCTTTTCCACTTGGCTGACGAAAGGACAAGTCTAATGGCGAACAAAGTTGATCTCAAAGTTGAACAAATCTGTTTTGAGTCGGCTGATCTGCACCAGTCTGATTTCTTTCCTTCAGCAAATCAGTGGCCTTTGGACCTTCAATTTTGACTCTTCTGATATTTTCTTTACTTAGTCAAAAATTCTTCAAAGGGTTATCAACTAAGTTAATTTATACTTAGCAGATTTAAAGTTTTGGAAATCATCAAAACCTCCCTTTACTTATTGTCTTCAGTGCTTCTTCATCTTCATCCTTATCCAACAATTGTAACAAAAACAAATGAGATAATTATCACCATACAAAATCTAAGCAAAAATATAAAGAGAGAAGTTGAGATAGAAATATAAAAAAAAAATTTGAAACAAAAAATGAAGTAAAAAATTGAAATGGAAATAAAGAAAAAAATGAGATGGAACTAAAGAAAAACACTGAACAAAAAACAAAATAAAATTTAAAAAAAAAAATTGAAACATAATGTTTCAAGTGGATAAAGGAATTCTTAATATATAAATAATTTTTATATGATAAACAATTTATTAGTTATAAAAGGGGTAATTTTGGAATAAAAAGTTTAAAACTATAATAGAGGGAGGTACGTGTTACAATTAATACTTCAGGGGGGTAACTGATACCACCCTAATACTTCAAGGGGGTAAACTGTATTTAACCCTATTAATAATGAGATTAGCTTAGAAGTTAACATATTTTTACTTGTATAATTACTGTTGAAAATGATATTTATTAATGAAAATATAATAGATAATTAATGTGATTAGCTTAGTAGTCAAATTATTATGATCTAAAATGATAATTAATACGAGAGAATTGCTCTTTTCATTCAAAACTTTCACCTATTTTATATATTTGGTACCATGTTTTCTTCAAATATACAATTAATACCATGATTTCACTCGCCTCAACACAATTCCTTTTTTCGTCTTCATTACAAGGCCAAATTTCGTGTTCTTTATATGACTGCAAAGCTCTTAACGAGATATTTCTAACAGTACAAGTTTTATTTCATGAAACGCAATAAACTATCCTCAAAAAATTAACAAACTTTTGAGATATTAATTAAAATTAAATCATATTTCATAATCTACAAGGAATTATGCTACAATAATTTCCAAGTATGTATAGGGCACATAAGTGTGCCACTATGGTGACTTCACGACCGTTTCTATCCAGAAAAATGACGAAAAAGAAATGTGTCGAGGGTGGGAAGGGGGGTGTTGAAATCATGGTATTAAATGTATCTTTTCAAAAAGTATTGTTGGGCACTCAAACTGAGTGTGCGGGTGACATCAATTGTCCTGTGGCACCCAAACTGAGTGTGCGAGTGGAGTCACAATCGAATACCTTGGGCGCTTGTGTGAATGCTTTATAAGGGAAGGATATGCGCATTTCCTAACACCATTGATTTTGGGGCAACGGTTAGAGGTTAAGGTCTTAAAAGTATGATATCAAATATATAAAGTACGTGAAAGTTTGATATGAAAGTGCAACTTCCTCTAACTAATACAGGACTTTCGGGCTCAATACTTGGGGCCTATATAGAAACTTCAGTTATTGAGTTATTATGTAATAGCCCATTCCAAATTTATTATGAAATTGTCATTGTTTTTTGATTTATTGTGCTCGGCCCAAGATTATTAACCTTAGCCCAATTCTTGTTCGTTTCACCAGAAAGGCTAAGGCCCAAATATAGGGACCAAAATACCGAAAAATTATTATTATAAATCAAGCTTTAATAATAATTTTAACGTTCGATAACTTTGGAATCTCCATTCGAGCTAAAGTGAATTAGTTTAAAAGTGATAAAATGTATGCAAATACAAACTAGTATTCAGATAAGCTATAGATCATCCGATATCAATATGTTTAACAATAAAATTCAACTCAAGCACCATTTCAATCTCCATATAAAAAATTTTAAAAAAAAGAATCAAACTTAATGTGTTGCTCAACTGCTGGGATTCGGTAAGAAAAACAGCCCTAGGCACAGCGGAATATAAAAATTTTCTAGGGCCTCTTAAAGAATCTTGCCAGGATATTCTCTAGTTGTATATATATATGAATATAAATAAATGACAGTATAAGTTTTCTCGTTTATACCTGTCTCCTTGCAAATCCTCGGCTAGCAAGATGAGCTCTGAATTCTGACCCTAGTTGATCGACCCACACCTTTTGGTAGCGCCCCACGTGTTGCGCCTCTACGAGTTGATACACCACAATATCACGAAAATTAATATATCCTAATCGACTAGAACATAGGGTATATTAATATCTAGGTTTTAGAACAACTTTGGAACGAAAAATCGAAGTCGAAAAATTCTTCCAAAGGAAGACAGGGTTCGGCCGATCTGGTAAGGGAGAGGGAGAGAATTTTTGCTCTTCTAATTTTCTTGTAGAGTTATGTATGAAATATGAGACCTAGTCTCTTATTTATAGATATCTCTCATACCCTAATCCTTCTAGGATTAGGATACTAATTCTCCTACATGGGCCATGGCCCTTTCAATTAGAAGGCTAAGTCTTCTAATTAATTCATGGCCCATATTAATTAATCTTTCAGGGCTTTATTTAATCTCCCAATTAAATAGCCCAATTAATTAAATCATCTCCCAATTAATTAATTAAACTCCAAGTCTAATTAATTAATTATTCCATTAATTAATTAAATCCTAATTAATTAATTCACTCATAAATTAAATTCCAATTTAATTTATAATCTTGATCCAATTCCAATTGAATCCATTTTCGTTCCATATGGGTCGACCCAGTCGACCCACCCATTCAATCGACCCAGTCGATTTTGACTTAGTCGACCCAGTCGACTCGTTCGTTCTTGTTTCCTCGCTTTCGCTTCATGTGTATTGTGTATGCCCCCGTAGGTTCACCACATAATTGGCCGTGGGTTGTAATTAAATATTATTTAATTACTCGAGCAATTAATACTCTGAATTAATCGAACACTCTGTCGATTAATCATTCCAAAATTAGCACCCCTGCTAATTTGGGAATTCTCCCACACTCCACGGTCGATGTCCAGTCACAAGCCCATGGAGCCCAATCACTGGTGAATTAATTCAGTGAACCTTTTATCATTTACAACTTCCATATACGACATAATCTCTCCATTGATCAATCTCCCAGTCGAGACTTAAGGGTATGGTCTTTCATCGGATTCCCTTTTTCTTTTGTCTTGACCTTATGTACTCTGATCTCGAAATAAATTCTCTTTGACTTAATCTTTATGAGCTACTTACATAAAGTCGTCAGATACCTTGGCCAAGGATTTTACCAGAATTAATTTCTCACAGAAATCCATAGGAGAATTTCCCAACCTATCAAGTCGGGTCAACGGATCCTTTGTTGATGATATGAATCTGCATACGAGTTCCTCTAAACCCAATGTGAGTCCACAGAGACTTTCTGGTGATCCCCAGTCAGTCGGAACTCATATCAAAGCATAGACGTTCTCGCACCAGATAAACCCTATCATCTCAAGTTGTTAGGGATCGTTCCTCGTATACTATTGTAAATTGGAATAACTTCAACCCCGATATGCGACTACCGCTTCCATGGTGAGTTATTTCCTAATTGGGGTATTCAGTGCGCCTGCCATCCCAGCAAGCCACCCACTTATGTGTATCGACTATCCCAGTCACGCTCGTGGACCCCAGCATCCTCCAGTTCATCGGAGTATACACAATAGTGAGAGTCTAACCGAATCCAACGATGTCCTATCTCGATTGGATTCTACGACTCTTGAATATGTTCTAGATCACGGCCTTAGAGATCAGTCCACGGGTTGTCCCATAGCCCTGTGATCTAAGGACTTCTATCCTTATGCGTAGACAAATATTACATAAGATAAAGTTGACCATTTAATAAAAGTGCATTTATTAATCTAAATTGAATAGTTCCTCATTAATTACAATTAATGCTAGCCATACAGCTGGCTTGCAGGACACTATTTCTATCAATCTCCCACTTGTCCTAAAGTCAGTCTTTTATGTTCTTGAGTCCCATCTTTCGCAGATGTTTCTCAAATGCCTTTTGAGGCAGAGGCTTCGTTAGCGGGTCCGCCGTATTATCTTCTGAGTCGACACGTTCCATCTTAATGTCTCCTCTACCAATGATATCTCTTATCACATGGTATCGTCTCTGTACGTGCTTGGATTTCTGATGAGATCTCGGCTCCTTTGCTTGCGCTATTGCCCCATTATTATCGCAGAAGATAGTAATGGGCTCAGCAATGCTAGGTATCACATCCAATTCCTGGATGAAGTTCCTCATCCAAACACCTTCCTTTGCTGCGTCACTCGCGGCAATATATTCTGCT
Source organism: Penstemon barbatus (assembly GCA_003313485.2). Taxonomy (NCBI): domain Eukaryota; kingdom Viridiplantae; phylum Streptophyta; class Magnoliopsida; order Lamiales; family Plantaginaceae; genus Penstemon; species Penstemon barbatus. The sequence continues at coordinate 10,603,591 of CM064884.1, read as the reverse complement.
TCAGTGGTTGAATCCGCGGTTGTTTCCTGCTTGGAGCTCTTCCAGCTAACCGCACCACCATTGAGGCAGAAAACATATCCTGATGTCGACTTGAAGTCGTCTACATCACATTGGAAGCTCGAGTCTGTATAGCCTTCCAATTTCAATTCTCCTCCACCGTATACCAAGAACAATTCTTTAGTCCTTCTCAGGTACTTCAGAATTGCCTTTACGGCTATCCAGTGCTGCTCACCTGGATCAGACTGGTAGCGACTTGTAACGCTTAAAGCGTACGCTACGTCTGGTCTCGTACATAGCATACCATACATTATGCTTCCTATCGCGGATGCATATGGTACTCGAGACATATTGTTTCTCTCTTTAGGCGTCTTTGGGGCCATAGACTTAGAGAGTGCAATCCCATGTCTCATTGGAAGCAATCCTCTCTTGGATTCTTCCATACTAAATCTTTTCAAGATTTTGTCTATGTACTGGGATTGGGAGAGGCCCAGCAGTCCTTTTGATCTATCTCGGTAGATCCTTATACCTAGTACAAAGGATGCTTCTCCCATATCCTTCATTGAGAATTGTGTAGACAACCATGCTTTAGTTTCAGACAATGCTTTTACATTGTTTCCAATAAGAAGAATGTCGTCAACATAAAGCACCAAAAATTCAACTGTACTCCCACTGATCTTCTTGTACACGCAAGGTTCGAACATGTTCTTGATGAATCCAAAAGTTTGGATTGTCTCATCAAAACGAATGTTCCAACTTCGGGAAGCTTGCTTCAGTCCATAAATGGACCTCTGGAGTTTGCACACCTTGTGTTCATCTCCTTTGGATGCATATCCTTTTGGTTGCTCCATGTAGATCTCCTTATCAATGTCCCCATTGAGAAAGGCAGTCTTTACATCCATCTGCCATATCTCGTAGTTATACCACGCAGCTATGGCCAGCAAGATCCGAATGGATTTGGGCATTGCGACGGGCGAGAAGGTCTCCTCAAAGTCGATACCAGGTCTTTGAGTGTATCCTTTCGCCACTAGTCGCGCCTTGTAGGTAATCACCTCTCCGTTCACTCCAAGCTTTCGCTTATAGATCCACTTGCAACCCACGGGAGCCACTCCCACTGGTGGATCTACCAAGGCCCAGACCTTGTTTGAGTGCATGGAGTCCAGTTCGGATTCCATGGCTTCGCGCCACTTTCCCGAGTCTATGTCTAGCATAGCCTCTTCGTAAGTCCTTGGGTCGGTTAGAGACTGTCCAGTCTCATGCAGCAGACCGTAGTACCTTTCGGGTTCTCTACGTTGTCTTTCTGACCTACGAAGTATCGGTGTACTTTCTGGTGCACTTTCATGCTCTTGTTCTCCCACTGCCTGTGGTGACGGGTCAGCTCGATCGACCTCTAAGGCCTTTTCAGCTTCAGTGACCTCATCTAGTTCTACGTTATTTTCTTTCTTGTCTACCAAGAAATCCTTCTCCAAGAAGTGAGCGTTCCTCGAGACAAACGTTGTTTGTCTTGTAGGATCGTAGAACTCGTATCCTATTGAGTTTTCCGGATACCCCACGAATTTGCACAAAGTGGATTTAGTTTCCAATTTATCTCCCACTAGCTTTTTAACGTAAGCGGGAGATCCCCATATGCGCATGAATGCGTATGAGGGTGCCTTGCCAAACCATAGTTCGTATGGTGTCTTTTCTACGGATTTCGAAGGTACCATATTCAGTATCTTCGTTGCCGTGAGGAGGGCATGTCCCCAAAATGAAAGAGGAAGGTCAGTGGCACTCATCATGGATCGAACCATGTCCATCAAGGTTCGATTCCTTCTCTCTGCTACTCCATTTAACTGGGGTGTTGCAGGAGGAGTCCACTGCGATAATATTCCATGCTCTACAAGATAATTCAGAAATTCGTTACTAAGAAATTCTCCACCTCGGTCAGAACGAAGAGCCTTTATCGTATGACCAAGTTGATTCTCTACTTCCATCTTGAATTCTTTGAATCGCTCAAAGGCTTCAGACTTGTGTTTCAACAAGAACACATATCCATAACGACTAAAGTCGTCAGTGAAAGTGATGAAGTAGTGATAACGCCGTGAAAATGTCGTTATTACTCATCTCTTTAAGCCCAAAACATCTTGTTTTGATCCGAGTTTTCGTGTGTCTTTGCGTGTTTGTCGCGTCTTTTGTGCTCTTGGCCCTTTGTTAGGCCTTTGTTCGGTTTTTGTGTTTAGTTCGTGTTTTTACCTTGTTTTTCGGTGTTTTGCAGTATTTGACGCATTGAAGCACTTCCGGAGTATTTCGTGCGCGAATGGCAAGTCACTTTCGACCGCGGGAAGTGCCAAACGATATTAAAAGTCAAAAGAAATCAAGTAGAGGGGCATACCTCACCTCGCCGCGGCGAGGTGGAGGCTCGCCGCGGCGAGCTTGTGCAGAAAAAGTACTCTTGCCTACGGCAAGAACCTCGCCGCGGCGAGGTGGACGCGGCGAGGCGGTAGCAGAAAAAAAAAATATTACTTACGGCATGAACCTCGCCGCGGCGAGGTGGGACCTCGCCGCGGCGAGGTCTGCTCTGTTTTTCTGCGTTTTTGAGGGCCTTTATGTATATAACCTTCCTCCCCACTTGTAATTAGAACCTTCCTTTAGGGATCTTTTGGGCCAAGTTGCTATAGTTTTTGGGGCAATTTAGGCATTGAGGGGGTGTTAGTTTGCTAGGTTATAAGGTTAGAAGTTGGAATTCATTGACAACTCTTGAACTTACAACAAAAGACTTGAAAAAGATTTTTATCTCTTGCCTCCATCAAAAAGAAGAAGAGTTCTTGCTTGGAGCTTTGGTTGGAAGACTAAAGAAGCTTGAGAGAAGAGTTGTAGTGGCTTCCATTTACATAAGCTTATTCTTACCTTTATCTTTATCTTGTATTATGAATATTTTGAATGTAATGAATATGTTATTTATAAATATGAGTAGCTAAGCATTTAACTCCTAGGTTTTCATGGAGCTTTGATGGATCTATGATTGAATGATAAGTTTATGATTGTTGCTATGCTTACATGTGTTTGTTAATCTAGTTTGAGCCTTTGTCAACTTGTGGTTAGGCCAACCATAAGATGAAATGGATTGATCTTTAATGGCTAGATATAGTTGATTAAAGATTAGATTATAAAACTAGGTTGTGATTTGATTTTAGGATAGAAATATACCTAGATCATTTCATGTTCTATTAAGATTTGGAAACTAAAGCATCATTTAAGCTTAATCCTTTTAGAAATAAATTGGATTAGTTTACTTTGGTAGGTTCGTACGATATCGAAAGATACGTATGAATAGATTATGAAATCTTGAACAACAAACATAAGTATAGTCGTCAACTTGCGAATCATTCGAGATTGGATAACTCTTAGTGACATGGAAATCTAGGAACCTTTATCTAATCGAATCAACGTATTGTGTTTTCATTTAATTCACTTTTATATGTTCAAACAAACAACAAACCAACTACTTTTAATCACTTAAGTTCGCGTAAGATATTAGAATAGATCTTGATAATTATTCGTTTTATTCCTCGTGGGTTCGACACCCTTTACCACTTTATTACTTGAAAGCGACCGTATACTTGCGTTTCTACGCACTCGTATTTGGAGCGTAACAAGTTTTTGGCGCCGTTGCCTGGGAGTAGTAACGATTATTGCCAATTTATATTCTTGTTTATCTTAGCTTGAACGTATTATTTATCTTGTGATCTTTGTATTCCTAGGTACCTTTCTCTTAGTGTATGCCAAGAGCTTCGTCATCACCCCTAGCTCTTGTTGATCCGGAGATTGAGAGGACTTTTCGAAAGCGAAGAAAAGCAAGGAAAAAGAAGGGTAAATCTTTACCCATGGACGATCAAGGAGTTAACCCGGCTATGGTTAATCCTATACAAGTTGCTCCCGAAGAGCCAAATAATAGGAATCGGCCTATTAATGAGTATGGTACACCTATGTTGAATGAGCTCGGTTCTTGCATCGTTAGACCGACGATTACGGCAACTAACTTTGAGCTTAAGCCAGTCATGTTCAATATGCTCAATGCCGCAGATCAATTTGGAGGTCATTCTAGCGAAGATCCTCACGCTCACTTAAAGAAGTTTATGATGATTAGTGATTCTTTCATCATAGCGGGTGTAACAAAGGAGGCGTTGAGGTTGATGCTATTTCCATACTCGTTGAAGGACCTCGCAAAAGATTGGTTGGATTCTCTTCAATCCCAATCTATTAATTCGTGGGAAGATCTAACGGGAAAGTTCTTGAGAAAGTTTTTCCCTCCCCCGAAAACTATAAAATTGAGGAATGACATTCTAGGCTTCCGGCAATTAGATCAAGAATCTTTATATGAAGCTTGGGAGAGATTCAAAGAGTTGTTAAAGAAGTGTCAACACCACGGCATAGCAGAGTATATTTTGATGCAAACATTTTATAATGGTTTGCACGGGCCTACTAGAGCTCTCGTTGATGCCACTGCGGGTGGTACTATGCTTTCCAAGTCCTACGATGAATCGTGGGAAATTCTTGACACCATGGCTTATAACAATCATTCATGGACGTCCGAGAGAGGAACTTCCGCTAAATCTACGCCGGGAAGGCTCGAATTGGATGCAATTACGGCATTAAGTGCCCAAATGGCGATCTTGAGCAACAAAGTAGACAAGCTTGGCCTAAAGCCGGAAGTGGTACAACAAGTACAATCTATGCCGCCAAGTTGTGTGACATGTGGGGGAGCTCATACTTATGACATGTGTCCCGGAAGTCCCGAGGCGGTGAATTACCTTGGGAACAATTATCGAAACAATCAAGGACATGCCCCCTATCAAAACAACAACTACATTCCTCATTGGCAAAAGCATCCAAATTTCTCTTGGAGTAATCCAAACAATGCCCAACAACCACCATATCAAGGAGGTCATCAATCCTCCGCTCCCCCCGGATTTCAAGATAGGCAAAAGCAACCCGTAGAGTCGAAGCCTTCGTGGGAAGATGCATTTGGTGATTTCATGAAACATACCACCAAATATATGGTAGCTAATGACTCTAAGTTGCAAGATGTCTTCAAAAATCAACAAGAACATTCGGTTGCCTTGAGAAATCTTCAAACTCAAATGGGGCAAGTCTCACAAGCCTTAAGTGCAAGACCTCAAGGAGCTTTGCCAAGTACAACCGAGTCACCTAATCAAGGCTCGAATGAACATTGCAAAGCTATTTCTTTGAGGAATGGAAAGAGGTATGAAGGTCCGGCTATGCCTAATGAAAATCCAATGGAAGCCGAGGAGACTCAAAGTGGAACTAAGGAGTCATTGGTTGAAGAAGTGGAGTTGGAAAAGGAGGTATCTAAAGAACCAATCATTTCAACACCAATTCCGGCAAGTATACCAACTCCTCCGTTTCCTCAAAGATTCCAAAAGAAAAAGGATGAAAAGCAATTTGAAAAATTCTTAAATATCTTGAAGCAATTGCATATAAACATCCCTCTAGTGGAAGCTTTCGAGCAAATGCCTAAGTACGTCAAGTTTATGAAAGACGTGCTATCAAAGAAAAGAAGATTGGGGGAATTTGAGACGGTTGCACTAACCGAGGAATGTAGTGCTATCTTACAAAACAAATTACCTCCAAAGCTCAAGGATCCGGGGAGTTTCACTATCCCGTGTACTATTGGTGATAAGTATTTTGGAAGAGCTCTTTGTGATTTGGGAGCTAGCATTAATCTTATGCCCAAATCTATCTTTCAAAAGCTTGGAATCGGAGAAGCAAGGCCTACTACGGTTTCTTTGCAACTTGCCGACCGTTCCATCACTTATCCGGAAGGAAAAATCGACGATGTCTTGGTAAGAGTTGATAAATTCATTTTCCCCGTCGATTTTATTGTTCTTGATTATGAGGCGGATGTCAATGTACCTATCATACTTGGGAGACCATTTTTAGCTACGGGTAGAGCTTTGATTGATGTACAAAAAGGTGAACTCACCATGAGAGTACATGATGAAGAAGTGAAATTCGATGTCTTTAATGCTATGAGATACCCGGACGACGAGGAAGAATGTTCTTCCGTTTGTATGATTGATTCATTGGTGGCTAGTACATTTGAAGAGAATCACTATGAGAATCTAATCGAAGGAGCTATCTTGAATAAACTTGATGAAGAAATTGATGAAATGGCTCAAGTCATCTCACAATTGGAAGCTAATTCGGTTGGGGAGAATTATAGAAGAAGATTTGAATCTCTTGACTTGCCGTTGTCAAACCCCAAGCCTTTGAAATCTTCTATTGAGGAGCCTCCAATCTTGGAGTTGAAACCACTTCCATCTCATTTGAACTATGCTTATTTGGGAGATTCTTCTACTTTGCCGGTTATTATTGCGGCCGACTTAACGGATACTCAAAGGGAAAAATTGTTGAGAGTTCTCAAGTGTCATAAGAAAGCCATCGGGTGGACTATTGCCGACATCAAAGGGATTAGTCCCACCTTTTGTATGCATAAGATCAACTTGGAGGACAATTTCAAGGAGTCCGTTGAGCACCAAAGAAGATTGAATCCAATTATGAAAGAGGTGGTCAAAAAGGAAATAATCAAGTGGTTGGATTCCGGAATCGTTTTTCCTATTTCCGATAGCAAATGGATGAGTCCGGTGCAATGCGTTCCGAAGAAAAGTGGAATGACGGTAATTACGAATGAAAAGAATGAGTTGATACCATCTAGAACGGTTACCGGGTGGAGAGTATGCATGGACTACCGAAAACTGAACCAAAATACGAAGAAAGATCATTTTCCGTTGCCTTTCATTGATCAAATGTTGGATAGACTAGCGGGAAGAGCTTTCTATTGCTTTTTGGATGGATATTCGGGTTTCAATCAAATCTTCATCGCCCCTGCGGATCAAGAGAAAACAACTTTCACATGTCCGTATGGTACGTTTGCTTTTAGAAGAATGCCTTTCGGCTTGTGTAATGCTCCCGCCACTTTTCAAAGGTGTATGATGGCTATCTTCACCGACATGATCGAGAAGTTCGTAGAAGTCTTCATGGATGATTTTTCTATCTTTGGGGATTCATTTGATGAATGCTTGGGTAATCTAAGCAAAGTGCTTCAAAGGTGCGAAGAAACGAACTTGGTATTGAATTGGGAGAAGTGCCATTTTATGGTTAAAGAGGGCATCGTCTTAGGCCACAAGATATCAAGTAAGGGTATCGAGGTTGACAGAGCAAAAATTGAAGCAATAGAAAAGCTACCTCCGCCTGCATCTGTGAAGGGAATTCGAAGTTTCCTTGGGCATGCGGGTTTCTATAGAAGATTTATCAAAAACTTCTCGCAAATTTCCAAACCGTTATGCAATTTATTAGAGAAAGACGTTCCCTTTTTCTTCACGGATGAATGCCTGCAAGCCTTCATAACTTTGAAGCAAATGCTAATCTCGGCACCGATTGTTGTAGCACCGGACTGGAGTTTACCTTTCGAAGTAATGTGCGACGCGAGTGATATAGCAGTTGGAGCTGTTTTGGGACAAAGGGAAAGCAAAGTTTTCCATTCTATCTACTATGCTAGCAAGACTTTGAACGACGCCCAACTGAACTATACAGTTACGGAAAAGGAGCTCTTGGCGGTGGTGTTTGCTTTCGACAAATTCCGAGCCTATTTGGTTGGTACGAAGGTAATAGTCTACACGGATCATTCAGCTATTCGATACTTGATGACAAAGAAAGATGCGAAACCCCGATTAATCCGTTGGATCTTATTGCTTCAAGAGTTTGATTTGGAGATCAAGGATAGAAAAGGGTCCGAAAATCAAGTAGCCGATCACTTATCTAGGCTTGAGAATGCTAAGACTACGGAGGATCCCGAGATTATTAACGAATCTTTTCCGGATGAACAACTCTTTGCCCTCGCACTATCTCCAACTCCATGGTATGCCGACTATGTGAATTATCTGGTATGTGGCTTATTACCCCCTGATTTTACTTATCAACAAAAGAAAAGGTTTTTACATTATGTAAAGAGTTTTGTATGGGATGAGCCCTTTCTTTTTAAGATTTGTGCAGACAGGGTCATAAGGAGGTGCATTCCCGAGGAGGACATAAATGCAATTCTAAAAGATTGTCATGCCGCACCCTATGGAGGTCATTTCAAGGGAGATCGTACGGCTGCAAAGGTGTTGCAATCGGGATTCTATTGGCCTACTTTATTCAAAGATGCGCACATGTTCGTGTCTCAATGTGATCGGTGCGAAAGGGTAGGAAACATTTCCCAAAGAAATGAGACGCCACTAACGACCATTCTTGAAGTGGAGTTGTTTGATGTATGGGGAATTGACTTCATGGGACCTTTTGTACCTTCTAATGGGAACCAATACATTTTGGTGGCCGTTGATTATGTTTCCAAGTGGGTCGAGGCAAGTGCATTTCCTAAGGATGATTCAAAAGCAGTCATGAGCTTCATAAAGAAAAATATATTCAGTCGTTTTGGCACGCCGAGAGCATTGATAAGTGACGGTGGTTCGCACTTTTGTAACCGTTGGCTTGATGTTCTTTTGGCAAAATATGGAGTAAAGCACAAGGTTACGACTGCGTATCACCCGCAGGCAAATGGGCAAGCCGAGGTATCCAACCGTGAAATAAAGAGTATCTTGGAAAAGACGGTATCTCCTAACCGGAAAGATTGGTCGCTAAGACTTGACGATGCTCTATGGGCCTATCGTACCGCGTACAAGACGCCAATTGGGATGTCTCCTTATAAGCTTGTGTTCGGAAAATCTTGCCATCTACCGTTGGAGTTGGAACATAAGGCTTATTGGGCTGTCACGAAGCTAAACATGGATGCAAGTCTAGCCGGAGAAAAGCGGCTCTTCCAACTGAATGAACTTGATGAATTTCGTTTGGAAGCTTATGAGAATGCCAAGCTCTATAAGGAAAAGATGAAAAAATGGCATGATCGACGTATATTGGAGAGGAAGTTTGAACCGGGGCAACAAGTGCTACTTTTCAATTCAAGGCTTCGATTATTTCCCGGAAAACTCAAATCTCGTTGGTCGGGACCCTTTCAAGTTGTTGAAGCGTTTCCCTATGGAGCCGTGGAGGTTTCCGATCCATCAACCGGAAACAAGTTCAAAGTGAATGGTCAGCGCCTCAAACACTATTGGGGTGGAGAATTTGAAAGGAATAGGACTTCCGTAGTCCTATCGTAAAGATATCATACCGTATCCAAGTCAAGCTCATGACTATAAACAAGCGCTTCTCGGGAGGCAACCCGAGCCTATTGCTTTTGTGTTTTCTGTTTTGTGTTGTTTTTGTGTTTGTTTTGTTGTTTCGTTTTCGTTTTCTTTTTGCGTTTTGTGTTGTAGGTAAACGAGCACGCGTGAAGGATCGAAGTTTGACAAGCACGAATCGAGCGAGGTCAAGCGAATGAACCATTGGATCGCAACCGTCGTAAGGTTTGGGGTGGGGTTTTTTTTTTAAAAAAAAAAAAAAAAAAAAAAAAAAAATAACCTCGCCGCCGCGAGCTGTAAGCTCGCCGCGGCGAGGCAGAGGCCGTAAGCTACGGCACAAACCTCGCCGCGGCGAGGTCTGACCTCGCCGCGGCGAGGCGTGGGCAGAAACTTACGGCACAAACCTCGCCGCGGCGAGGCGTGCCCGAAAAATTTTTTTTTTTTAAAAACCCCCACCCCAAACCCGACCCCTCACTCCCTTTCTCCCTCACTTTTTATTTCAAGCTCTCTCTCAAACACTCCCTCTCTCAATCGTCCCTCTATCACTCTCACTCTCACTCAATCTCTCATCTCTCACTCTCATCTATCCCACCCCAAATTCATCCCTCTCACTCCACACTCTCAATTCCCCACATACACATCAACATATCCAAGTCACCCACGGTTTCGAAATTTCGCAATTCTTCGATTCAAATCCGAGGGTAAGTGTGGCTAAACTTCTCTTTTGCTTTTGTTGTATTGATTTGGTGTAATTGGTATTGGTATTGTTGGTTTTGAATTTTTTGGGTTGAATTTATTGAAAATATATTGGGGATTTAGTAGAGTGGGAAGTGCACTCTAAGTGTTTGACAAATTGTGTGTGAGAAGTTCTTGCTCATTGTGCTAGTTCTTGATTGTGGTATTGCCGGAGTGGTTGATTAGTTGTTTTTGGGTGGTTGCTACTTGAATTTGGGAAATTGGTGCACTTTGGTTACAAAGAAAAGAACGCTTTTAAACACAATGACGAAAAAAGGCGCAAGTTCAAGTGCACCTCCGAAAAGGAAGAGGGAGTCGAAGGGAAAGAAGAAGGTGGTCGAGGAAGAATACGACACCTACAAATTCGGTGATAAGTCCGCCTGGGAGGCTTACAAGAAAATCAAGAATTGGTCATTTGTTAAAGAAAGGTTTGTTGACTACGAAAGGGAAGCCTTTCCGCATTTACAGGACCAGATTGAAGCAAGGGGTTGGACAGAATTTTTGAAAAGGCCATCTAGGGAAACCTTCAACGGCGATATTGTCAGAGAATTCTACTCAAACGCCACTTGGACTAGGGAAAATAGTATCACATATGTGAGGGGAACGGAGGTCAGGTTCGATCCGGACACTATCAACGCCTATTACAGTATCGAATGGCCGGCTAACCAAAGCAACGATTATGTTGAAGATCAGCGGTGGTATACTATCGATCAAATGAAGGAGTTCATTACTCTGCCGGGCACAGTAGTTCGTGGTATACCGAGGGTGGCACAAAACCGGTTAACTCAAGAAGCGAAAGCTTGGACTTTAGTCGTGCTTTCTCACCTCCGTCCTTCCACGTTTAACACAGACTACGGTGAGGATCGTATCCCCATACTCTATTCACTCGCCCGGGGACGTGCACTCGACGTAGGTCGGTTAATCCGTGAGGTGCTCGAGGAAACCATTTCGAGGAAGAATTATAACAGCAGGAGCTTCTTGTTTCCGCACCTCATAGACGGATTATGTAGAGAGGCAAGAGTTGACTTTGGAGAAGTAGATGAAGTTATTAAGTTACCTACCCCGATCAACACGTTATCTATCTGCAGGACCTTACAGTTGGACTATACGAGTCCGTACAACCGTAAAAGGTATTTGTACAGTCAAGCTGAACCAGAGGATCAGGCAGAACCTGAGGATCAACCGGATCAAGAGGGCAGGGATGGACAGGAAGAGGCACAGGTTGATGAGCAACCAAGCGGTCAGGCGCAGATGGGAACCAGAGATGATATTGGCACACTGATTCAGCTTGTTCAAGCCATGAGTAGTAGGCAAGACCAGCTGGCTCGGTATGTATATGCCATGAAAGACAGGGATGATTCTGTGTACCGAACATTGCTCGGAGACGACCGGTATAATGCCCTTCCCCAAAATACTTTTCCTGAGCGCATCAATTTGCCTCCACAGCCTCCGATGGATCAAGGAAACGAGCTACATTTTGATGATGCAGAAGAGCGTGCACGCAATGCGCGAAACCGTTAAAGACAAGAGCAACCACGGGATGCATACAAAAAGGGACGTTGGTTTTAAATTTACGCAGTCCCGTCGGTTTCTATTGATCTTACAACGTTTTATTCTATTTTTCGTCTTGTACTGTTTTGCTACTTCTCTCTTTTGAGACATTAACTTGTTTACTTGTTTTAACTTACAATTTGTACTTGTTGAACTTATTTAGAGCCGTGCTCGCTCGTTTACCGTTTCGTTTCATTTTGTTTTGTCTTGTTTTGCTTTTGTTTTGTCGTGTCGTACCTTATTCCGTCACTCTCAATTCACACAATGGGGACATTGTGCATTTTAAGTTTGGGGGAGTAAGATCTTTTATTGCATGCTAGGTCGACCCACCAAAATTTTTCAAATTCTTATTATTATTTGAACATGCTCTACAAAGCTTAAGACACATTGGCTATAGCTAAGATTCTATTTAAAGTGGATAATGAACTTTAACGATAATAGGATCTAGGACTCCTTTTTGCGTAACCTAAAATCCCTCCAATCTTTAGCTTGGAAATTTAATGTAAAAAGAGCATAAATGGCCTAAGTTTGGGGGAGTAACTTTTTTTTTTTTTAAGAATAAAATACCTTTGAACACCTAGCTCTTAAAAGAAACGAGTAGAGAAGTTGCTAAAATGTATGCACTTCTAAGAGAGAAAAGAAAGGCAAAGCCTTCAAACGATGAAATTCATGAATCAATTTTTGTAATTACTCTATTTCGTTGGAATGGTGCTAGTAGCCTAAAAAGTTAACAATCATCATGATTTGTGTTAGTTTTGTATTGTAATTTCGTAAAGCACAAAGTGCTATGTTATCGTTGTAAATCAAAAGAAGAAAAGCAAAAGTTTGGTGAGAAAAGAGCTAGGAACTAAAATCGTCAATAATTCAAGAAAAGGGACAACACTCTTAAATTTCCTATAACTTAGTGTCGTGAAGTGATTTGAACGTTAAGTTTGCAATCTACGGCTAGGAGGGATTATTTGTTAAACATTAGAAGCCCATGTAAATAGAACCGATGATTTTGACCTATCGGGAATTATTCACTTAAGATAGAATCTAGCCAAAAGCCAACACACACACACGTGGAGCTTGTTTTGAGAATAATTCGAAAGTGTTAAGCTTTGGTGATTTGATATCGAGCATGCTAGTTTTGTTTTTGTTTTGTTTTGTTTGCTCGAGGACGAGCAAATGTTTAAGTTTGGGGGTGTTGATAACGCCGTGAAAACGTCGTTATTACTCATCTCTTTAAGCCCAAAACATCTTGTTTTGATCCGAGTTTTCGTGTGTCTTTGCGTGTTTGTCGCGTCTTTTGTGCTCTTGGCCCTTTGTTAGGCCTTTGTTCGGTTTTTGTGTTTAGTTCGTGTTTTTACCTTGTTTTTCGGTGTTTTGCAGTATTTGACGCATTGAAGCACTTCCGGAGCATTTCGTGCGCGAATGGCAAGTCACTTTCGACCGCGGGAAGTGCCAAACGATATTAAAAGTCAAAAGAAATCAAGTAGAGGGGCATACCTCACCTCGCCGCGGCGAGGTGGAGGCTCGCCGCGGCGAGCTTGTGCAGAAAAAGTACTCTTGCCTACGGCAAGAACCTCGCCGCGGCGAGGTGGACGCGGCGAGGCGGTAGCAGAAAAAAAAAATATTACTTACGGCATGAACCTCGCCGCGGCGAGGTGGGATCTCGCCGCGGCGAGGTCTGCTCTGTTTTTCTGCGTTTTTGAGGGCCTTTATGTATATAACCTTCCTCCCCACTTGTAATTAGAACCTTCCTTTAGGGATCTTTTGGGCCAAGTTGCTATAGTTTTTGGGGCAATTTAGGCATTGAGGGGGTGTTAGTTTGCTAGGTTATAAGGTTAGAAGTTGGAATTCATTGACAACTCTTGAACTTACAACAAAAGACTTGAAAAAGATTTTTATCTCTTGCCTCCATCAAAAAGAAGAAGAGTTCTTGCTTGGAGCTTTGGTTGGAAGACTAAAGAAGCTTGAGAGAAGAGTTGTAGTGGCTTCCATTTACATAAGCTTATTCTTACCTTTATCTTTATCTTGTATTATGAATATTTTGAATGTAATGAATATGTTATTTATAAATATGAGTAGCTAAGCATTTAACTCCTAGGTTTTCATGGAGCTTTGATGGATCTATGATTGAATGATAAGTTTATGATTGTTGCTATGCTTACATGTGTTTGTTAATCTAGTTTGAGCCTTTGTCAACTTGTGGTTAGGCCAACCATAAGATGAAATGGATTGATCTTTAATGGCTAGATATAGTTGATTAAAGATTAGATTATAAAACTAGGTTGTGATTTGATTTTAGGATAGAAATATACCTAGATCATTTCATGTTCTATTAAGATTTGGAAACTAAAGCATCATTTAAGCTTAATCCTTTTAGAAATAAATTGGATTAGTTTACTTTGGTAGGTTCGTACGATATCGAAAGATACGTATGAATAGATTATGAAATCTTGAACAACAAACATAAGTATAGTCGTCAACTTGCGAATCATTCGAGATTGGATAACTCTTAGTGACATGGAAATCTAGGAACCTTTATCTAATCGAATCAACGTATTGTGTTTTCATTTAATTCACTTTTATATGTTCAAACAAACAACAAACCAACTACTTTTAATCACTTAAGTTCGCGTAAGATATTAGAATAGATCTTGATAATTATTCGTTTTATTCCTCGTGGGTTCGACACCCTTTACCACTTTATTACTTGAAAGCGACCGTATACTTGCGTTTCTACGCACTCGTATTTGGAGCGTAACAAGTAGTCATAGCCTCCTCGGGCCCTTTTTCTTAGTGGTCCACATACGTCAGTATGTATTAAGTCCAATGTTTGCTTGGCTCGCTCAGGGTTTCCCTTAAACGGCAACTTAGCCATTTTACCCTTTAAACATGGTTCACATGTCGGCATTTCATCAATGCGATTGATTTCAATCGCGCCAGATGATGCTAACTTTTGAATCCTTGACTTAGATATATGTCCAAGTCTAGCGTGCCATAATTGGGCAGATATTTCATTATCTTGTTTCCTTTTGTTTTGTTGTACATGCATCACTAACTTAGGCGGTTCAATGGTATATAGTCCATCTTTTAATGTACCAGTGAAAAACATATTATCATTCATGAATAACGAAAAGGAACCTTTATTAATAGTAAAATTAAAACCTTCATTATCCAAAACAGGAATTGAAATAATGTTTTTCACCAAACCAGGTACATAAAGAACGTTCCTAAGGACTAATTTATTACCACCTAAATCTAACTCCACTTCGCCTATGGCCTCGGCAGCAGCTCTAGCTCCATTGCCAAATCTCAGGATCCAATCCCCTGGCCTAAGTGTGTTGGGATTCGGTAAGAAAAACAGCCCTAGGCACAGCGGAATATAAAAATTTCTAGGGCCTCTTAAAGAATCTTGCCAGGATATTCTCTAGTTGTATATATATAAATGTAATTAAACGACAGTATAAGTTTTCTCGTTTATACCTGTCTCCTTGCAAATCCTAGGCTAGCAATATGAGCTCTGAATTCTGACCCCGGTTGATCGACCCACACCTTTTGGTAGCGCCCCACGTGTTGCGCCTCTACGAGTTTGATACACCACAATATCACGAAAATTAATATACCTAATCGACTAGAACATAGGCTATATTAATATCTAGGTTTTAGGAACGATTTGGGAACAAAAACGAAGACGAAAAAATTCTTCCACAGGGAAGAACAGTTCGGCCGATCTGGTAGGGAGAGGGAGAGAGAATTTTGCTTTGCTCAATTTTTGCTCAAGGAGTTGTGTGAAAAATAACTAGAAGAAAGCTATTTATAGTTTTCTTTCTATCCTAGTCCTATTAGGACTAGGTCTTCTCTCTCCTACATGGGCCATGGCCCTCTTTAATTAGAAGACTAAATCTTCTAATTAATTCATGGCCCATATTAATTAATCTTTCAGGGCTTTATTTAATCTTCCAATTAAATAGCCCAATTAATTAAATCATCTCCCAATTAATTAATTAAACTCCAAGTCTAATTAAATTAATTATTCCATTAATTAATTAAATCCTAATTAATTAATTTACTCATAAATTAAATTCCAATTTAATTTATAATCTTGATCCAATTCCAATAGGATCCATTTTCGTTCCATATGGGTCGACCCAGTCGACCCACCCATTTAATCGACCCAGTCGATTTTTGACCCAGTCGACCCAGTCGACTGGTTCGTTCCTGTTTCCTCGCTTTCGCTACTTGTGTATTGTGTATGCCCCCGTAGGTTCACCACATAATTGGCCGTGGGTTGTAATTAAATATTATTTAATTACTCAAGCAATTAATACTCTAAATTAATCGAACACTCTGTCGATTAATCATTCCAAAATTAGCACCCCTGCTAATTTGGGAATTCTCCCACACTCCACGGTCGATGTCCAGTCACAAGCCCATGGAGCCCAATCACTGGTGAATTAATTCAGTGAACCTTTTATCATTTACAATTTCCATATACGACAAAATCTCTCCATCGATCAATCTCCCAGTCGAGACTTAAGGGTATGGTCTTTTATCGGATTCCCTTTTTCTTTTGTCTTGACCTTATGTACTCTGGTCTCGAAATAAATTCTCTTTGACTTAATCTTTATGAGCTACTTACATAAAGTCGTCAGTTACCTTGGCCAAGGATTTTACCAGAATTAATTTCTCACAGAAATCCATAGGAGAATTTCCCAACCTATCAAGTCGGGTCAATGGATCCTTTGTTGATGATATGAATCTGCATACGAGTTCCTCTATACCCAACATGAGTCCACAGAGACTTTCTGGCGATCCCCAGTCAGTCGGAACTCATATCAAAGTATAGATGTTCTCGCACCAGATAAACCCTATCATCTCAAGTTGTTAGGGATCGTTCCTCGTATACTATTGTAAATTGGAATAACTTCAACCCCGATATGCGACTACCGCTTCCATGGTGAGTTATTTCCTAATTGGGGTATTCAGTGCACTTGCCATCCCAGCAAGCCACCCACTTATGTGTATCGACCATCCCAGTCACGCTCGTGGACCCCAGCGTCCTCCAGTTCATCGGAGTATACACAACAGTGAGAGTCTAACCGAATCCAACGATGTCCTATCTCGATTGGATTCTACGACTCTTGAATATGTTCTAGATCACGGCCTTAGAGATCAGTCCACGGGTTGTCCCATAGCCCTGTGATCTAAGGACTTCTATCCTTATGCGTAGACAAATATTACATAAGATAAAGTTGACCATTTAATAAAAGTGCATTTATTAATCTAAATTGAATAGTTCCTTATTAATTACAATTAATGCTAGCCATACAGCTGGCTTGCAGGACACTATTTCTATCAAAGTGGCCTTGTTGCTCCCATCACCTGTAAATCATTACAAAGATGAGAACCACAAGCAGTGTCTAGCACCCATGATGCACAGTTAATTGATAAATTAACTTCAACAAGGAATATACCTTTCGAGCTCTCCAAGAACTCTTTGCAGTTCCTCTTCCAGTGTCCAGGTTTCTTGCAGTAGAAACATTTCTGTTCACCAGACGAAGCTTTACGCTTCTTTCCCTTCCCTATGGGCCCAGATGGTGCTTTGCCTTTGCTTGAAGAAGCATTTCCTTTCCCCTTCCCTTTCTTTGTCCTTTTGGACTTGGATTGGGTTGAGGTAGCAACCATCACTGGCTTCTCTCTTTTCATGGAAGCCTCGGCAGTGGCGAGCATATTAGCCAACTCGTGAAGTTCAACATTCATCTTGTGCATGTTGTAGTTCACTACGAATTGCTCGAATGATCTTGGCAACGACTGGAGGATTATATCTTGGCAGTAGGTTTTGTCCATCTTTACCTCAAGATGACCAAGCTTTTCAATAAGCCCAATCATTTTGATGCAGTGAGATCGAACATCAGCACCTTCAGCCATCCTCGTTTGTTGCAAAGTCTTAGCAGTTTCATACCGCTCATATCTACTTTGCACCCCAAATAAACCATTCAGGTGCGTGTAGATTTCAAAAGAAGACTTCATATGCTCGTGCTGCTTTTGAAGCTCATTCGACATGGATGCCAACATGAGACAACGTGACTGCAAGTCATCGTCAAGCCATAAATCCACGGCTTCTTTCTCAGTATCATCGGCATCCTTAGCAAGTTCGGGAGGGGGCCCATCAAGGACAAAACCTCATTTTTCAGAAGCGAGAATGATCTTAAGGTTCCTGACCCAGTCATGGAAGTTTGGTCCAGTCAATTTGTTATGTTCAAGTATGATGGAAATCGGATTCTTAGACATTATATCTACAAAACGACGATAGAAGAAATAAATACGCGAAAGATTAACTTAAAATGCACAATTCACAAACATGGATTTTATTTGCAAATTACTCCCACTATTTTAATCAAAATCTTATGCCCCCACATAAGTTTCGGGAATTTAAAATATCCTAGCGGGCTTAAGGCCCAAATGCAATCTCCTAGTACCCACGACTCGTTGGCCATACTATTTGATTCACTTGGTGGTCGAATACGTCGACGGTTAACCATCGCAGCTAACCCTTAAGTTCATTCAGCCTCGTTTTTCGATATGGACCCACGACTCGTGAGACATCCATATTTACTAGCGTTAAATCATGTCCAATACTCGTGAAGAGAAATAGTTCAATCCTAGACGCCCCACGACTCGTGAGACAGCGCCTAAAACCTTGCTATCCCCTCCCTTGGCACTAAACTCGTGCATCGAGGCAATAGACATATTATCTTCTTATAGCTCGACCCACGACTCGTGAGACATCGAGATATATTCGTACAATATGCCTAAGACCTAGTAATTGGATAGGCTCGGACCATAGACACTATTCATATGCGCCCGTTATTCGATTTAATATTCTAATTGAATTTTAAGTTCAATTGGAGGTTTCTTAGTGTGCGAGGTCTCATCAGATTATGCTTATCTTGTTTACGTTTTCAATCCTAAGCATGCATCTCATACATCAAAGAATAATGTGCGAAAAAGTAAACATTCATCACCTAGCAAGATATGATTGGTCGATTGCCCATCCTATGCGATCCATCACGAGCCACGTGATGAATCAATTGGTCAGTCTAGGGTGAAAATTAAATGTCCTAACTATTACAATTTTTAAACCCATACATCATGGGCCTTCTTGTAATATCCAGCTTGATTGGGCCTCCATGTAATGAATTGGGCCTCCATGTCCTCCAAGGTAAATGGGGTCTTCTCGGCTCCAAGCCTAATCTAAGCCTAGCTTACATAATTTAAATGGTCCTATTCTATTACATTTGTTTGCGCAAGCAAGGGCACCAATCAGGCCCATTTAATTACAACCCAAAAGTAAATAAACCAAAAAACATCACAGGGCTTAAGGGCAAAATCGACCAGTCCACATATTCACTCAAGAACATGCATAAATTCACATAAGGGCAAAAATGTAAATTTACTGGCTCCTTTAATTTTAATTCATAAAATTTATCCAAGTTAATTAATTTTGAATTAACAATTAACCTCTAAGATTAATTAGCTCTTACTTGAGCTCCAAGTAATCTACAAATCCTATCTTGATTAAGATTGGTTAATTAAGGTAATCTAAATCTCTAAGATTCTTACCTTATCCAAAACTCTAAGTTTCCCAATATTCCTAAATCTCCAAGATTCTCAAGATAATCCTATTTTGTTTAGATTAGTTTAATTAAGGTAGTGTTTAACTCTAACAAGATAACTACCTTATCCCAAAACTCCAAGTTTCCTAATCTTCCCAAAATTCTAAATTTCCAGAATTTTCAAAATAGGCAGAATTAGAGTCCAACCCAAACATGACCAGTCGAAGCTAATCAGGAGCTGCCACGCGGACAACCCACGCGCGACCCCGCAGAGGCGCGTGAGCTGCCACGGGCAGCAGCCGCGGCGCGTGACAGCGCGCGGCAGCCACGCGCAGACAGCAGCCCGTGGGCTGCTGCTGTGCGCAGCGTGCGCGGACAGCATGCTGTCCGCATGCTGCCGCATGCCGCGGCTTGCGGTGGCCGCCCAGCCGCGGTGCGCTGCCGCGCACCGCTGCGTGCCACCGCAGGGTTGGATCTAAAATTTTTTTTTTTTGTTTTTGATTACTTTTATGATTTAATTAAAACAGTCCCAATTAAATCACAATCCAAAATTAAAATAACATGATAAAAATACGAATCTAAAATTTCCCATTAACTCTAAGTTAACAATAAAGTCCTAAAACATGCAAAGTTATAGAACTAGCCACATAAATCAAACATATGATTTAATAAACACAGAATTTGCAAATTCATATATATACAAAGCCTAGAGTTGGCTCTGATACCACTGCTGGGATTCGGTAAGAAAAACAGCCCTAGGCACAGCGGAATATAAAAATTTTCTAGGGCCTCTTAAAGAATCTTGCCAGGATATTCTCTAGTTGTATATATATATGAATATAAATAAATGACAGTATAAGTTTTCTCGTTTATACCTGTCTCCTTACAAATCCTCGGCTAGCAAGATGAGCTCTGAATTCTGACCCTGGTTGATCGACCCACACCTTTTGGTAGCGCCCCACGTGTTGCGCCTCTACGAGTTGATACACCACAATATCACGAAAATTAATATATCCTAATCGACTAGAACATAGGGTATATTAATATCTAGGTTTTAGAACAACTTTGGAACGAAAAATCGAAGTCGAAAAATTCTTCCAAAGGAAGACAGGGTTCGGCCGATCTGGTAAGGGAGAGGGAGAGAATTTTTGCTCTTCTAATTTTCTTGTAGAGTTATGTATGAAATATGAGACCTAGTCTCTTATTTATAGATATCTCCCATACCCTAATCCTTCTAGGATTAGGATACTAATTCTCCTACATGGGCCATGGCCCTTTTAATTAGAAGGCTAAGTCTTCTAATTAATTCATGGCCCATATTAATTAATCTTTCAGGGCTTTATTTAATCTCCCAATTAAATAGCCCAATTAATTAAATCATCTCCCAATTAATTAATTAAACTCCAAGTCTAATTAATTAATTATTCCATTAATTAATTAAATCCTAATTAATTAATTCACTCATAAATTAAATTCCAATTTAATTTATAATCTTGATCCAATTCCAATTGAATCCATTTTCGTTCCATATGGGTCGACCCAGTCGACCCACCCATTCAATCGACCCAGTCGATTTTGACTTAGTCGACCCAGTCGACTCGTTCGTTCTTGTTTCCTCGCTTTCGCTTCATGTGTATTGTGTATGCCCCCGTAGGTTCACCACATAATTGACCGTGGGTTGTAATTAAATATTATTTAATTACTCGAGCAATTAATACTCTGAATTAATCGAACACTCTGTCGATTAATCATTCCAAAATTAGCACCCCTGCTAATTTGGGAATTCTCCCACACTCCACGGTCGATGTCCAGTCACAAGCCCATGGAGCCCAATCACTGGTGAATTAATTCAGTGAACCTTTTATCATTTACAACTTCCATATACGACATAATCTCTCCATTGATCAATCTCCCAGTCGAGACTTAAGGGTATGGTCTTTCATCGGATTCCCTTTTTCTTTTGTCTTGACCTTATGTACTCTGATCTCGAAATAAATTCTCTTTGACTTAATCTTTATGAGCTACTTACATAAAGTCGTCAGATACCTTGGCCAAGGATTTTACCAGAATTAATTTCTCACAGAAATCCATAGGAGAATTTCCCAACCTATCAAGTCGGGTCAACGGATCCTTTGTTGATGATATGAATCTGCATACGAGTTCCTCTAAACCCAATGTGAGTCCACAGAGACTTTCCGGTGATCCCCAGTCAGTCGGAACTCATATCAAAGCATAGACGTTCTCGCACCAGATAAACCCTATCATCTCAAGTTGTTAGGGATCGTTCCTCGTATACTATTGTAAATTGGAATAACTTCAACCCCGATATGCGACTACCGCTTCCATGGTGAGTTATTTCCTAATTGGGGTATTCAGTGCGCCTGCCATCCCAGCAAGCCACCCACTTATGTGTATCGACTATCCCAGTCACGCTCGTGGACCCCAGCGTCCTCCAGTTCATCGGAGTATACACAATAGTGAGAGTCTAACCGAATCCAACGATGTCCTATCTCGATTGGATTCTACGACTCTTGAATATGTTCTAGATCACGGCCTTAGAGATCAGTCCACGGGTTGTCCCATAGCCCTGTGATCTAAGGACTTCTATCCTTATGCGTAGACAAATATTACATAAGATAAAGTTGACCATTTAATAAAAGTGCATTTATTAATCTAAATTGAATACTTCCTCATTAATTACAATTAATGCTAGCCATACAGCTGGCTTGCATGACACTATTTCTATCATCAACACCATCCAACCCAGCCAATTTACACATTTACTCAATCCAGAACCAAAGTATCTAATACATACACCAGTAAAACCTCCCAATGAACATTTATCTTTTCCTATAAATAAACAAACAAAATTCCTACAACTATCTTCCCATGAAAAAAAAAAAAAAACTAGAATAATAATCTCAAATAATGAAATAATAACAAGAAATGGAAAAAAGCTCTGCACAAAGGCTTCTGAAAAAACATGATTTCATACCTCTGCAGCAATCTTACACTTGGATTCTATTTTACCCCCTCACCCATCCCAAAAGTCACCCACCGTAATTATTTTGTCATTAACAACTAGGGAATAAATTTTTGTACTATTTTTGTGAAGATAATTGATGAAAAACATTAAATGAGGATAAATCATAAAATATGATCATTTGAAGTACGTTCAATATTTTTCAGAGTAAATTATGTAATTCAAATATAACCTATCCCTTTGCAACGTGTTTTTGTATTCGTGTTTTAATAATACTAGTATATTCTCGTGCTATGCACAAAATTATATTAAAATAACTTTCTTATGATAAGATTAATAATGAGTTCTCAAAATTTGTAAAGAAAGAATAAAAATGTGGCATGATAATATATTAATTATTTACACAAAGTACATTGTTAAGCTCAATAAAAGAACATTATATTAGCAATAATTCAATTGACATATAATGTAAATAAGTAATAAGTCATGTTTATTGACAATTTGTAGGCATACAACTACTATATTTGCTTGGTTGTTTTGCATGATTATAGTAAAAAGGAGTCAAACACAAAAGTATATGACATCTATATTTTATAATTCGTAAGAAAAAAATTCCAATAATTTTTTTTCTCAAAATATAAAAACATCCAAATTTTAGGAAATTAGGATTTGTTTAGATGAATTATGTAGATGGGGAAAACAAAAATACATCTAGCATAAAACATATATTCCAAAAGATTAAAAAAAAAAGTGCAAAATTATTGATATCCGGAATAAAAAATGAAAAAAAAAAAAAAAAAAAACGATGACCCTGCAAAATGAATAAAATTTATTAGTCTTTTCTGAGATTTCCAATTGATTAGAAAACGACATAGATGATAGATCTTTTTGCAACGTGTTTTTGTATTCATCTTTTAATAATAGTATTGCCACACATACACATAGTGCTTATATTTTTCATTTAAGATCACTACGAAACTATAAACTACATTAAATTTTCATTGTTGTGGTAACATATTACAAAATTTTCAAGAAAATTCTTTAAGACGCAAGAAAAAAAAATTATTTATTCAAGCTACTTAACAGGGACTTATAAGTCTTTCCGAGTGCACATATCTATTTGTCATAGGTAGAAACCGTTTCTTTATTAAATCATTCAAAGAAATATCAAATATATCATTCTCTACATATACATTATGTTATGATTTAAATTTACATGAAGCTGGGGTTTGATATTAAACTATAATGATTTTTTTTATATAAAAAGAGTATACCGTAACTCAACCTTAAAAATTATGATATGTCTCGAAGCTGATTTCAAATTTGTAGTATTTGACTTTTTTATTTTCCTTAAAATCATCAAAATAGTTTGTCAATATTTTACTTAGAAGAGTAGAAAATAAATCTTTTACTATTATCGTATTAAAAACAAGAACCCTCCACTATTTTTTGAGAGAAAAGAGTTGTCAATCTTATCTAGTGGAGTTCATTAATAAATGAATAAAACAAAATTATATTATACCTATACGTGCACGGCTCCCCCTAATTAACCTACTTAAAATTGTAATAATGGTGAAGAATTGTCTCAGTCAATAACTCAAGGATAAAATTGTAATTTATCTAGTCACAAAGAATCAAATTAAAGATCTAAAGCCACTTTAGCAACTACTATAAATTAGTGAATGATCCTTCATTAAGAATAAATAGTGCATACCAAAATATAATCATCAGATCTAGTATATTATATAATTTATATTACTTAAATCTCACAATGGTTGATAGTTGGTAGTTAGTATCGCACGATTCGCGATACGATACGTGCGATACGATTCGATATTGGCCCAAAACGATACAACTCGAATGGCCCAAAATGATGCGATTCGCGATACGATACATACGATACGATTCGATACGAGAAGAAAACGATACGCGATACGATACACGGTTTGATAACCATGGTTGATACTAGTGTTGACCGGCCATACATCGCAAGCTATAGCCCCAACATGTGGGAAGATATTATAAACTCATTTTCCGTAGATGACCAGGTATGCATGTTTATTTATTTATATATATAAGATACTCCTTTTTTTTTTTTTTTACTTTATCGTTTTGTTCATTTTTATTTGTCATTTTAGAAGTTAAATGTAAAATTAAATATTTTTTTATTATTTTATCCTTTTTATTAATGCTTGTAATTAATGTTAATTAATAATATGATTATTTAATTAAAATGGTATTTTTATTTTTGCTTTTGAAAAAGTGGCTATTTATTATACTTCTTAATCTGTTTGCAATCTTCCAAAACAAAAATAAAGAAAAAACGGAGGGAGTAGTAATTATTCTTAACGAAAGCAGTTTAGCATCAAATTGTTTTCAAATGAAAATGAGGAAATTGAACTTTTCATACAAAACTTTCACCTACTTTATACATTAAATATCATGCTTCTGGAAAAAAAAAATTAATACCATAATTTTAAAGAGTCAATACCAAATTAACTCCCTGTGATATTTTAAATAGGTAATTTAACTCCCTGTGATAAATAAAAGGGCAAAATGACTCCATGTGATATTCTAAATAGGTAATTTAACTCCCTGTGATAATAAAAAAGGCAAAATACCTCCTTGTGTTTTTATAAAAGAAGCACATTGCCTCTAAATTGCTTATTAATTCATATTATAGGGAGTTAAATTGCTCATTATTTCATTTCACATAGAGGTAAATTGCCCATTTTCATATCATAAGGAGGTAAATTGTTCATTATTTCATTTCACATGGAGTTAAATTGTCTATTTTTATTTCACAGGGAGTTAAATTGCCCATTAGACATATCACAAGGAGTTAACTTGCAAAAAACCCTAATTTTAAACTACCCCCCCCCCCCCCCACACACCTCGACATATTTAAGGCTAACAATATTATTGTAAGAGAAAATAATTGCTTTTTTTTTTTAATTATAGGTGGATAAATTGAACATTAGATTATCACATGTGGTAAATTGCCATTAACCCAAGTTATTAATTCAAAATTCAATTTTTTCTGATCAAATCGATTATTTTTGTGAAAGAGCAATTAACTCAAGATTATTAAGTTAAACTCAAATGCAACTATTATATTTGATTAATATATTCTCACTTCCTGTGGGGAGATCCTGAAAAATGGTAGAAGAAAGAAGAATACGATAATGGCAGAATAAATGGGTAGTCGACAAGACACTAAAAGAGAATAAAGAGAGATTGCCCGCATGGGCAGCTCAACTGGTCTCAGAGGTGGAATTTGGAACAAGAGATCAAGGATCGAACCTCACCAGCGGCAGTGTGGGAGCAACCTCTCAAAAAATGAGGGGGGCTCCTTGTGCGCAGTGAGCACTGGTCCTAGCCGCTGTTGTCGGTTGAATCACCATGATTTACATCCTCTCACAATCCCGTCAGGCAAGGGGTGAGGGACGTCCGGGGTGAGCGATTTCACCTTTTGAAACAAGAATAAAGAGAGAAAGTGAAAGAAAATAACTAAGGTAATTAAGATATCACATCAATTTAATTTAATTAGTGGGAATATCAGAAAATAGCTAGATAAATTATGCTCGAAAAGCAAACAGTATCGCTAAATGAAAAATATATATATGAGACCCATGGTTGTTGACGAGACTAAAAAATATGGAAGTAAACAAAAAAGGGTATATTAAATGCTTGGAAAGCTCCCATATGAAAGGGTTTTTGTTCGGTTTCAAAATAATTATTTAGGTGGTTTCTTTAAAACCTTTGAATCTATTTGGTTAGATTTTGAATATTGAGTTTTGTGGTTTTTAAAAGCTGAAACCTCAATTGAATTGGGTTTGAATGTTGGGATTCCAGGAAAAAGTAGGTGGTAGGTGTCAAATCGAAGTTTTATAAGTTTCAAGAGTTTGGATGTGAGTTTCTAAATATGTTTATTGGGTCTGATGAAATCTCTTTGGAAGGATTTTGGCCCGATCTCATAAAACCCGGGAGATTGGGCCAAAACGTTTCCACCTATACCTCAAAAGTTTGAAGAAGCAGCCGCACATTGCGGTTTTATATATCTTTGGGGTTGAACATATATAATTATTTTAAGTAATGTGCATAAATATATGAGCATGTATGTAGTTAATTCTTACAAAAACTAGGCTTTCAATCTAAAAAGTACTATTGGCTTTACAGGTGCAAGAAAATTATATTGAAACCATCAAAGAATTGAAGGAAGAAGTAAGGGGTTTGCTAATGGCCGAAGAAAACAATACACCAATTGAGACAATAATATTAATCGACACCATCGAGCGTTTAGGATTGGGATATCACTTTGAATATGAGATCGAAAAACAATTAGAACAAATCTACAAATTTCATCATTTGCACTCTCCAGGATATGATTTGTATACTACTGCGCTGCAGTTTCGTCTCCTAAGACAACACCGTCTTAATATTTCTTGTGGTATTTTATATATTTAAGTACATATGTTCTTAATTTAATTTATATGTTCATACATATATTTCTCTATGAAGTTTAGTCAGATTTAAAACCGGTGAAACATTTATTAAAACAGATGTTTTCAACAAGTTTAAGGACAACAACAACGATGATAAATTTGATTACAAATTTGCTAGTAATGCTAAAGAACTTTTGAGCTTGTACCAAGCCGCGCATTTGAGGATGCATGGGGAGAACATTTTAGAAGAAGCATTGGTCTTCACTACACGTCATCTTAATCGCATGCTACCGCAATTAGTGTCACCTCTTCGAGACGAAGTTAAGCAAGCTTTAGAGCAACCGCTTCACACGGGCATTCCACGAATAGAAGCCCAAAAATATATTTCTTTATACGAAGCTAATCATGATGCAAAGAGTGAAATGATTCGTAAGCTTGCCAAACTAGATTTCAACTTTATCCAGAACTTGTACAAGAAAGAGCTCATTCTTCTTATGAGGTACGTAATCATCAATTAATTAACCTTTTCCTTTTAATTTATAAATTTGCAATTCTATCTTGAAAATTAATTAATTGTACGATTTTACTAATATATATATATATATATATATATATATATATATATATAATTGTATTTATAATTATGTATATTTTTAATTAAGGTGGTGGAACAATTGTGGTCTTAAGTCAAATGTATCATACTCGAGGGAAAGAATATTGGAGAGCTATTTGATGGCTGTGGCATGCCGTTTTGAACCTCAATACTCTTATGTTCGAACTGCATACGCCAAATGCACGGAATTGATTACCAAAGTAAATGATACATATGATAATTATGTTACAACTGAGGAAGCAAAACTGTTCACTGATATTGTGGAAAGGTAAATTTTTTTAGTTAACACTTACCCCCTCATATATTCTAAATGTTGCGATTGCCTAGGCAAACAATTTGCGATTTTATTTTAACTAGAAAAGTGCACATACGTAGTACATGTCTTGTTTTAATTTTATGGGTATTTTTCGTAAATTAAAGTAAAATTAGCTTCTTCTTTTTTATGCCATAAAATATCATATATTTTTTATTGATATTTAATTTTTTCTTATGAAAATTATTTTTATTTATTATTATTGTTTTGTAATAAAATATAAGATGATGGCTAATATGGTCAGGACATATTATAGAATTTGTTCTATAATATTTATTTTCATGTTAAGTTTATCCACTATTCACCGATGATGCATGTTTCATCGGTTTCTTCATAAATTTTACCCGAACTTTCATCGATTTCACAAGCATTTGTTTTTACTGGTTTCACCGATTTTTTTAGTAACTTCACCAGTGTTCAGCAATTTCACCCGAAGTTTCATAGATTCATATGTTTCCAGTGTTTAATTTTTTTTACTAGTGAATATATTTTTAGCAATTTTCCATTTTTTTTATCGGTTTTAACCTTTTTCATTGTTTTTCCATTTTTCTTCGATTTTTTTTTCCAATTTAAACTTTTTCCACCCGATTTCATCTTATTTTTGTCGGTTTAGGTTTAATCCATTTTCAATTATTTCACTGATTTCGCATGTTATTCACCTGAATTTTCATTGATTAAACATGTTTTCACCGACTTATATATGCTTTTTTGACTGATTTTACCCCTTTTCACTAATTTTATACGTTTTCAGTTTTCATCCGTTTCTTTACAAAATTCAAGCATAACCTCGTTAATATTTTTTTTTTACGAAAACGATATAAATTTTAAAATTAAATGGAAGTAGTAATTAATTCAATTGATATATATATTACCCATTTCTCTCAGATGGGATATTAATGAAATCGATAAGCTCCCAACTGACTGCATGAGAATCGTTTATGAAGGCACTTTAAATCTATATGAAGATTATGAACGTGATGCAGTCGAACAAGAAAAAATATTTGCAGTTCCTTATGCCATAGAAGCAGTAAGAACACGTCCCCTAAAACGTGAAATTATTACCCCAACCAGGTTTAGCTAGCCACATTCAAAGTAACTACATGTCAATTGAAATACGTTTGTTTTACTGATTGGATGAAACTCCAAGGAGAGTGACCAATCACAACTACAACAAAAATCATCTTTAGTGACACCATGCTTGATGGCATTTTGAAGAAAATGTCACACCTATAATTGAAATCAAT
Source organism: Penstemon barbatus (assembly GCA_003313485.2). Taxonomy (NCBI): domain Eukaryota; kingdom Viridiplantae; phylum Streptophyta; class Magnoliopsida; order Lamiales; family Plantaginaceae; genus Penstemon; species Penstemon barbatus. The sequence continues at coordinate 10,574,891 of CM064884.1, read as the reverse complement.
TTTTTTTTTTTTTTTTTTGATAATTACAAACTATAAATGTTAAATTTACTGATTAGTTACATTTTTATACTATTGTGATATTTTATAATTGTATTTTTGTGGCATTGATACATTTAGCTACACCGCTACAGATGGCATTTTACTAGTGACATTTTATATATAACGATATTTTTCAATCTGCCACTTGTAGCGGTGTGACTAAAAATTCAATGTCACGATCATAATAAGAGGTAACATTATAAAATGTCATAATACTATAAAAATGTCACTAGCGTTTTAAGAAAATGTAATTGTATTCATGTTCTTTTAAATTTTCTTCAAAATGCCATCCAATTTTATGCCACAAAAGATCAATTTTTTTGTAGCGCATAAAGGAAATGCAATACACTTACCATTTGATTGGATGTGTTTGGTCAAATCAGGTCTGGACAAGAATTTTCGAAACGTTTTGCATTTAATTTGGCTATATAACCAGTTCATTTTTTTTCGTCTTAATTTCTTAATCGTCTTAATTCCTATTTCTTTTTATATTTTGGTTGTGTAGTAATTTATTACTGACATCAAAGTTTGGTGAAAGGTGAAACAAATTTGTAGGGCATACTTCCGAAAAATAAAGTGGTTTATGGATCGACAATTGCCGACGTTTGATGAATACATTTCAAATTCATGGATCACTAGTTGCATTTATGTGTTCTACACATTCATCGTTCCCGGAATGAAATCTATCACCAAAGAAAATATCGATTGGCTAACGAGTGATGAACCTAATAGATTGGTTGTGGGTGCATCAAACGTTACTCGATATTTGAACGACGTGACAAGTTATGAGGTAAGTTTCTTAATTAATAAATCATTTTTCAAATATGATACCAAGCTTGAAAAACTACTGCAAGAAAATCCTAATAAATCGGATCAGATTCGGACGGATCCGGATTGAAATATGCCCCATTGATAGTCCTAAATCAAACTATGTAATTCGATTGACACGGTACAATACATGATAAATTTAAGGAAAATGTGTTTTTTTTTTTATTTTTTCTGATGATTCAATTTAATCAACTGAATTTGATGTAGCGTGAAAAGAGAGAGGGTGTTATGTTGACGGGGATTGAATGCTACATGCAACATTATGGTGTATCAAAACAAGAGGCTATGAAAAAGTTTGTTGAATTAGCCGATGAGGGATGGAAAGATTTGAATACAGAATGGATTAATTCAAATAATAATTATTCCATACCAAAAGATTATTTTGAGGGGGTTCTTAACTACGCACGTTCAGGAGAAGTTTTCTACAGAAAATCGGATTTCTATTCGGATCCGGAAGGTTTGGCACAACAGATTATTGATCTATTCGTGGATCCTATAATCATTTGATGATTTTGATGAATTTTTTAAATCATGTGTGTGTGTTCATATATAGTCATGAATAACTACTACTTGTATCAATATTGAATATGTGATTTGGGTTGAACTATTTGGATTTTATTTATTTATTTTTTTTTTTTGAGGGAGGTTGAACTATTTGGATGTATGTATTTTATTACCTCTTATGTATTATTATGTGTACAATGAATCTGAATAATATTATTGTGTTGTATATACATCTTTCTCCCCCTTTTCTTTTTATTATATATATTAATGTGATTAGCTTAGTTTAGATCTTTTTACTTGTATATATAATGTTGAAAATGAGATATATTAATGAAAAGATAATCGTTAATTAATGTGATTAGCTTAGTAGTCAAATTATTACGATCTAAAATGATAACTAATACGAGAAAATTACACTTTTCATATAAAACTTTTGCCTACTTTATACATTTAGTATCATATTTTCTGAAGGAGAAAAAATACAATTAATACCATGATTTCACTCTCCTTGACACAATTCCTTTTTTCATCTTTGTTACATGGCCAAATTTCGTGTTCTTTATATGACTAGAAAGCTCTCGACGAGATATTTCTAACGGTACAAGTTTCATTTCATGAAACACAATAAACTATCCGCAAAAAATTAACAAACATTCGAGATATTAATCAAAATTAAATCATATCTCATAATCTACAAGGAATTATGCCACAATGATTTCCAGGTATGTATAGTATAGGGCACATAAGTATACAATTATGGTGAGTTAACGGCTGTTTCTATCCAGAAAAATGACGAAAAATTAAAGAAATGGGTCCAGGGTAGGGTGGGGTGGGGTGGGGTGGGGTGAAATGGGGTGAAATCATGGTATTAAATGTATTTTTTCAAAAAGTATTGTTGGGCACTCAAACTGAGTATGCAGGTGACATCAATTATCCCGTGGCACCCAAACTGAGTGTGTGAGTAGAGTCACAATCGAATACATTGGGCACTTGTGTGAATGCTCTAGAAGGAAATGCATTTCCTAACACCAATTGATTCTGAGACAACTGATAGAGCTTAAGGTCCTAAAAGTATGATATCAAATGTATAGAGTACGTGAAAGTGTAATATGAAAAGTGCAACTTCTTCTAATTAATATAGGGACTTCTGGGCTCAATACTTGGGGCCCGTATAGAAACTTCAGTTATGAGTTATTATCTAATAGCCCATTCCAAATTCATTATGAAACTGTCATTGTTTTTCGATTTATTGTGCTCGGCCCAATAATACTAACCATAGCCCAATTCATGTTCAAAATTGATCAACACCATCCAACCCCGCCAATTTACACCTTTACTGTCAATCCAGAACCAAAGTATCTATTTTTTGTTATTTTGATAAATCTTAAACACCATAATAAATGTCAAGCACCAACTCCAAACCTCAGGTTCTGTCAACCTCCCAATGACCATTTTTCTTTTCCTAGAAATGAACAAACAAAATTTCTACAATTATCTTCCAATGGTTTTGACGAGAATAATATTCTCAAATAAAAATTGTTAAGTTAAAAAGAAATAGAAGAATAAGTTTCCTAGTTACAAAAACATAAGGTAGCAAGGTATTCAGAAAAGTAATTAAGGAAATATGTGTATTTATGAAAAAAGAGAACTACATATTCCACTAATTAGTGATTGTGCAGTTAATATGTTTTGAACATGAAGGGCATAGAAATTTTATTAAAATTGCTCTGACAGCAACCTTTATTGCTATAGCAATATCACTAGCCTATATTAAAAATTGCTGGTAAGGCTTGCCCTACATATATTTTGGCCAACAAATTTCCCCCACAGTTTACAAGTTTGAAGCATTTCAATCCCAAATAATTATTAATCATATTTAATAAATTGTAGGAGTATATGATATAATAACTTTTTGATTGTTATTCAATTATTTCACTATTAAATATTAATTATTACTGATGTTGTAGAAAGATGGTACAAGTTTCATTATTGAAACGCAATAAACTATAGGCAGAAAATTAATAAAGTTTCGGGATATTAATTAAAATTAAATTATATCTCATTATGCCACAATAAATTTTAGGTATGATATAGGGCACATAGGCGTGCCATTATGTTGGCTTAACGACTATTTTTGTCCAAAAAAATTGACAAAATAAATAAATGTATTGAGCGGGGTAAAATCATAATATTAAATATACTTTTTCAAAAAATATAATGTCAAATATATAAAATAGGTGAAAGTTAGATATGAAAAGTGTAAGTGCATCTAATTAATACAGGGACTTCCATACTCAATACTTGGGCCCATATATAAATTGCAGTTATGAGTTATTATCTAATAGCCCATTCCAAATTCATTTTGTGATAGTAACTTCTTTAAGATATCATGCTCGGCACATGAATACTAACATTAGCCCATTTAATGTTTGTTTCACCAGAAAGGCTAAGGCCCAAAGAAAGGGACCAAAACTCATGCAAACATTATTTAAATATGACATTTATATGATTGACAACGAAATCTCATGCAAACATTATTTAAATATGACAATAGAAAAAATAAATAAATATTAATAATTTTCCAGCATAATCTCGCACCCTTGAGTTTTAGGGTCTGTTTGTTTGGCGTTTTCCAAAAAAAATTTGTGTTTTTTTGAAATGCCAAACAAACATGTTTTTTATTTTCTAAAATAAATTTTTCATCTCTCAATTTTCTCAAACTACTCTCTCAAAACCCAAACAAACAATAATTTTCTTTTCTCTAAATAAAACCTACACAAACACTAACTCTGATTTGACATAAAGTAAATTATCTCTTACACAATTTATCTCACAACAAGCATGATTTGACATAAAGTCTTATATATATTACACCTACAAAATAACTCTTAAAAAAAAACCCTACATCTACTTTATTTCTCAAATCACTCTCTCAAAACCAAAACAACTAACATTACGTAAATAGAGATTATTTCACAAACCTCCATTACTCTCCCAAACTACTTTCCCAATTAAACACCAAACAAACAGGCCCTTAAATTATGCCTCTGGCCCAACCGTGAAATCCAGTTTAAATAAGAATTTCTTATTTACTAAAGTATTCATTAAATATATACTTCCTCCATCCCATTTATTTTGCTCCTTTTGCTACAGTACCCGATCAAACATTTCAATCTTTTAAGTGACTTGTTATATTAAATTATTCACATTTCTGGTGTATTAAAGCTTTTAAATATTAATATATATGATGTCATAAGATATTATCAACTTATTATTGAAATATATTGATTAAATTATTTATTATAATTTTTACAAATTTAGTCAAATTGACTGGTCAACTGTACCATGAGAGCAAAATAAAGGGAACGGAGGAAGTATAATTAAGAGAGAAGCTGACTTCGAATTAAAAAACACTTTAGGTTAAAGTTGTACATCAATCGGGTGTCTCCTTGTAAATTGATGGACATGCATGGGTTTTGAAAAATGATTATTTCACAGCCCAAAATTTCACAGCCCTTTATACAGCTCATGTTTTATGCTTTTAAAGTTAATTTTATTAACCACTAACTGTTTACCAGGTTTTTTCTTGAAATTATTTTTTAATTTATTAACAGCCCACTCAATTTTCAAAAATTACAAAAGAACACCACAATTTTCCGATATTACTCATATAAAAAATAATTTAATCCTTCCAAATGAACTGAATATTCATTAATATTTGAATATAAATATCTCGAAAATTACAATAAAAATATAAACTCATAATTTAAAAGCATTACAATTACTAGATTTTTCATTGACCTTTTCTAGAAGACGTTCCACAATCCACCTTGTGTAGTCTTAATCCATTCTACTCTGATCCACCTCGTGAAATTCACTATACACAAAAAAGAGGAGTTAAAAGTTACAGCAAATCATATTGATAAATACCATTGAGTAGAAATAATAAAAATATAAATGATGGAGACTAATATTTAACTCACTAAATAATATATAATACCTTTAGGGCCCATTTGGATGGATGGATTTGAAATGAAGAGGGATTTCAAATGAATGGATTTGAAATTCCAATGATTTGAAATCCATTCATTTGCAATCTCTTGTTTGGATAAATATTTTTACAAAGAATTTCAAATCCATTCATTTAAAATCCATTGTTTGGTATATATCATTTGTCTTATTTGAAATTCTCAACCGTGCCTTATAATTTGCTCTATGAGTTAATTCTTGTTGTTGATTTCGGGATACAATCGCATAAATCGATTTGGGGCAAAATTATAATTTTTAAAAATTGAGGGACCAAAAGTGCAAATTCGGATTTCAGAAAATCTGGGGCCGAATTTAAAATATTAATTTTCTGAAAATTCCAGACTGAATTGGAACTTTGGGTTTTTCGAAAATCTGGGGTCAAATGGCAATTTTTGAAAATTAAGGGACTAAAGTGCAAATTTGGATTTTTGAAAATCAGGTTCCGAATTGAAAATTTTAATTTTATGAAAATTATGGACTGAATTGCAGTTCTGAATTTTTTAAAATATGGGGTCAAATTGCAAATTTTGAAAATTAAGGGACCAAAAGTGAAAATTTTTATTTCTGAAAATCATGGGCCGAATTGAAAATTTAATCTTCCGAAATTAACTGAATAGCAATTCTTGGTTTTTCAAAAATTTGGGGTCAAATTTTAATTTCCAAAAATTGAGGGACCAAAAGTGCAAATTTGAATTTCTGAAAATCAGGGGCCGAATTGAAACTTTTTATTTTCTTTAAATACTGGACTGAATTGCAATTATTGATTTTTCGAAAATCTAGGGTCAAAATTGCAATATCCAAAAATTGAGGGACCAAATGTGCAAATTTGATTCCTGAAAATCAGGGTCCGAATTGAAAATTTTAATTTTAGAAAATTCTGGACTGAATTGTCATTCTGGGTTTTTCAAAAATCTGGGGTCAAAATTGCAATTTCCGAAAATTAAGGGACCAAAAGTGCAATTCGAATTTCTGGAAATAGTAGCCGAATTGCAAATTTTAATTTTTTGAAAATTATGGATTGAATTGCAATTCTAGGTTTTTTGAAAATTCGGGATCAAATTATAATTTTTGAAAGTATACAATGTGGACTTTTTTTAAAATGGATTTCAAATGACTAGTTTTAGGAGGAATTTCAAATCCACTTAAAATTGGCATGAAATCCATTGGACTAAAATCCAGGATTTCAAATGAATGGATTTGATTTTGCATCCAAATAGCACGATGGATTTGACAAGGGATTTCAAATCCACCCAACCCAAATCCATCCATCCAAATGGGCTCTTAAAAGAAATTCAACTTTTTGTTGATGGTTGTTAATAATCTTTTTCCTACTTTTCTTGACAGGGAAGAAGCGTTGTGTTGATTGTCATATAATTAGAATTATATTAGTAATGAGTTTGTGTTGATTAACATATAATTAGGCCCTATTTTTACTTTACCATTAAGTATGGATTTTTTTTGCAATTTTATGTTCTAGAGTCCAATTTCAATGATGATTTCACGGACTGTACATAATGGCTGTGACGCTTGGCTGTTTTGTTTTGGTGTCCGGAGAAATATTCAAAGTCGTCTTTGTTCTTCAAAGGCGACTCTTCTTTTGTTGACTCTGACATCACGTTGTGGAACCTTCTTCCCTTTGATTCATTTTCATATTTACTTTTAAGGTAAAATTGCAGAAAACGTCACAAACTAATTACTGATTTTGGATTTTCGTTTCGAACTATTTAATTTGGCGAATTGCATCCCGTAATTTAATATTTTTTTTGGAATATCGTCCCAAACTAATTACTAATTTTAATTTTTCGTCCCAAACTATATCAACTCGCCAAATTTCGTCCCATAATTTACCATTTTGTATGAATTTAGTCCCAATATTAAATTTCTAATTTAATGAAAATGACGTTCAATCTTGTAATTAATTTGGGACGAAATCTGCAATATTATATAATTATTCAGGTTAAAATTTACCATGTCATGACACTTAAGCAGCCATGTGATAATTCATCGGCAAATGCGCAATTCCGTCTTATAATTATGGTGGGACGATATTCCGAAAAAATATTAAATTACGGGACGAAATTCGCCAAATTAAATAGTTTGGGACGAAAATCCAAAATCAGTGATTAATTTGGGACGATTTTTGCAATTTTACCTTACTTTTAATTGGTAAAAATAGCCTAGAACATATTTTCAAGAAATTATATTAAATCCCTCAATTATGCTTGGAACATCAGTACCGTGTTTAACCTAAAATTAGCTCATGAGTCTGACAGATTATTTAAAAACACTACTATACCTTAAATTTGCCCAAGTTATTGCGAAAATCGTCTAATACAACCATCATAAATAAATTTCATCGAGAGAATAGAGCTATAGATTAATTTCCACTTTTGATACTGAGTTTTATGTGTCCAACACATTTGGTACAGAGCTTTAACAAATTATGATACATAATCGTTAAAAATTACCGTTAAGTGATGACGTGGCAGTTAAGTCTAATTGCAAAGTTGATGTCATTACTTATGTTTACTGATGTTTTTACCCCATAATATTTCAGGTTACCAAAAAACCTCACACCTCCAAATATAATGACGATTTTAGTCTACATTGTTGTCAAATTTCAAAATGGACTCAGATTTCGAATAAGACCATGTGCGGACCAATTTGAAAGTTTTATTTATTTTATTTAAATAACTAATTTGATTTATAAACAATATTGATAAATTAAATAATACTTTAACATAAATATCACCAAAATTAAGAAAACATATTCTTTTTAAATATGAAATTTATATAATAGTATTAATCTATTTAATATCTATAAAAAGAAATTATATAATTAAAAATTATTTAATATTTATTAAAATAATTAATAATTAATAATTTTAATAAATGAATAATAAGATGATAACACCATAAAATTAAATATATATACATAATTACCTATTTATGTGTGGTCCATGGTCCAAAGACTGATTAATTAATGACGCCCCTATGTTTTTTTCCCCAATAAATGCAATTAAGTCAAGCACTGTCCTTTTTTCTGGTCTTTTGTTTGGTTTGGAAAAGATAAATAAATTTAGAGCTTTAACAAATTGTGACACATTTTGTACAACCGTTAAAAATTGATGTTAAGTGATGACGTGGCAGTTAAGTATAATTGCAAACTTGATGCCATTACTTATGTTGACTGATAATTTTACCCCATAATATTTTAGGTTACCAAAAAAGCCCCACATCTTCAAATTTAGTGACGATTTTAGTCCACATTGTTGCCAAATTTCAAAATTGACTCGGATAAGACCACGTGCGGACCAATTTGAATCTTTTACTTATTTTATTTAAATAACTAATTTAATTTATACATAATATTAATAAATTATTTAACATAAATATCACCTAAATTAAGAAAATATATTCTTTTTAAATATAAAATTTATATAATGGTATTAATATATTTAATATTTGTTGAAATAATAAATAATTATAATTTAAAAAAAAATTCTCATCCCTACCCACCTCCTTCCCTCCCCCTACAGGCGGCATGGAAATTGGGGTAGGGTTAGGGGTGGGTGGGGTTGGGAAATTTGTTTTAAAAAAATTATAATTATTTATTATTTTAATAAATATTAAATAGTTTTTAATTATATAATTTATTTTTTATAAATATTAAATAGATTAATGATATTACATAAATTTTATATTTAAAAAGAATATCTTTTCTTAATTTTGGTGATATTTATGTTAAATTATTATTTAATTTATTAAATTTTTTTATAAATCAAATTAGTTATATAAAATAAGTAAAATATTCAAATTGGTACGCACGTGGTCTTATTCGAGTCAGTTTTGAAATTTGCCAACAATGTGGACTCAAATCATCACTAAATTTCGAGATGTGGGGTTAACTTGAAATATTATGGGGTAAAATTATCGTTAACATAAGTAATGGCATCAACTTTGCAGTTAGACTTAACTGTCGCGTCATCACTTAGTGACAATTTTTAACAGTTGTATCAAATGTGTCACAATTTGTTAAAGCTCTATATCATATGTGTTGGATCCATAAAGCTCAGTACCAAAAATGAAAATTTACCTATAATTTTGTACAAAAATGCAATTCTCACAAGGATAAATTGTACAGAGGCATAAGGAATCAAATTAAATATCTAAAGCCACTTTACCAACTACTATAAAGTAGTGAATGATGGTGCATACCAAAATCATCAGATCAAGTACATTTTATATTACTTAAAACTCAAAATGGCTGATACTAGTGTTGCCCGGCCACCCATCGCAAGCTATAGCCCCAACATGTGGGAAGATATTATATACTCATTTTCTGTAGATGACCAGGTATGCATGTTTATTTATTTATATACATTAAATGTGATTTTATATCTGAATATCCTTAGGAACAAATATATATATATATACAATCTGAAAGTATTATTGGCCATACAGGTGCAAGAAAATTATATTGAAACCATCAAAGAATTGAAGGAAGAAGTAAGGGGTTTGCTAATGGCTGAGGAAAACAATACACCAGTTGAGACAATAATATTAATCGACACCATCGAGCGTTTAGGACTGGGATATCACTTCGAAGATGAGATCGAAAAACATTTAGAACAGATCTACAAATTTCATCATTTGAACTCTCAAGAATATGATTTGTACATTACTGCGCTTCAGTTTCGTCTCCTAAGACAACACCGTTATAATGTTCCTTCGGGTATTTTTTATATATATAAATACATATGTCTTATTTTAATTTATATGTACATACATACATTGCTGGTAATTTATATATATAAGTACATACGTTCTTGATTTAATTTATACGTAAATACATACATTGCTAGCTGGAGTTAAGTTAGGTTTAAAACTGATGGATCACTTGCTCAAACAGACGTTTTCAACAAGTTTGAAGACAATAGCAACGATGATAAATTTGATGACAAATTTGCTAGTAATGCTAAAGAACTTTTGAGCTTGTACCAAGCCGCACATTTGAGGGTGCATGGGGAGAAGATCTTAGAAGAAGCATTGGTCTTCACTACACATCATCTTAATCTCATGCTACCACAATTAGTGTCACCTCTTCGAGACGAGGTTAAACAAGCTTTGGAGCAACCGGTTCACACGGGCATTCCACGAATAGAAGCCCGAAAATACATTTCCATATACAAAGCTAATCGTGATGCAAAGAGTGAAATGATTCTTAAACTTGCCAAACTAGATTTCAACTTTCTCCAGAACTTGTACAAGAAAGAGCTAATTCTTCTCATGAGGTACGTAATCATCAATTTAATTTACCTTTTCCTTTAATTTATGTATTTGCAATTCTATCTTTTCTACTTATATATATGGATAGATCTATTTGTAATTATATATATATTTTTTAATTAAGGTGGTGGAATAATTGTGGTCTTAAGTCAAAAGTGTCATACTCGAGGGAAAGAATAGTGGCGAGCTATTTATGGGGCGTGACATGCCGTTTTGAACCTCAATACTCTTATGTTCGAATTGCATACGCTAAAAGCGTAGAATTGCTTACCAAAATAAATGATACATATGACAATTATGCTACAGTTGAAGAAGCAAAACTCTTCACTGAAATTGTGGAAAGGTACGTATACACCTCAATTAATTTTAGAGAAAAAACATACTTTCCCTCCTAAATTTTGAGTGTTGTTTCACTTTCCCTCAGACCTTTTTTAGTTAACTCTTACCCCCTCGTATATTCTAAATGTTGCAAATTGCCAACTTTGGTTGACCAATTGTCAATCTTTGCGAGATTTTTTGTTAAATATTCACCAATTGAGTTTATTTAAGGAAAACATAGTATTTCAAGCCTATTCTTGATGAAAGTTGTAGCTTTCACTTTCTAATTACCAATGGTCGTTAATTAGTATTAATATTTATATATCATAATTGTTGTACCCATTGTAATTGACTGTCTTGACCTTAAATATGCCCATGTAGCTAGATAGCATATATAAAACAAAAATAAGAAAATTATGAATTCGATCATAGGCCAAGAAAATGTGACAATATGCAACATTTAGAATAAGTGAGGAAGGAGTGCTAACTAAGAAAAGTTACGGGCAAAGTGCACAAACACTCAAGCTTTAGGGAGGAATGTGTTTTTTCCCCTTAATCATAGTATCAAATGGGAAAAAATTAATGTTGCACCAATATATTGATACTACATTCATTCCTAAATATATATATTGTTGTACAAAGATTTAAAAAACAATTAATTGCCCAAATTTTATGAGAATAAAAGCCTTATGATACAAAATTACTCTTGAAAAAATATTGTAAAAATCTCCAGTTACCATATCAATAATGAGAAAGGGTAAACTTGTCAAAAAAGAATTTACTTATAAGTCTCTCTTGAATTTCTAAAATCACATGTAATTAAGAATATTTTTTGTTTATGAAAATGACATATATTTAGAAATGAAGGTAGTAATTAATTAAATTGACATATATTACTCGTTTCTCTCAGGTGGGACATTAATGAAATCGATAAGCTCTCAACTGACTGCATGAGAATAATTTATAAATGCACTTTAAATCTATATGAAGATCATGAGCGTGAAGCAATCGCACAAGAAAAAAAATATGCAGTTCCTTATGCCATAGAAGCTGTAAGAAACGTCCCCTAAAACGTGAAATTCTTATCCAAACCAGACTTAGACACATCCTAAGTAACTAAATGGCAAGTGAAATAAATTTGCTTTATGATTGGATGAAACACCTATGAGAGTTATCAATCACAAAGCAGTTGTAATACACTTATCATTTGATTGGATGTGTCTCGTCGAATGAGGTCCGGACAAGAATTTTTCAAACTTTTGTCATTTAATTTGGCTATTTAACCAACTCATTTGTTTTCCTCTTAATTTCTTAATCATCTTAATTCATATTTCATTTTATATTTTGGTTGTGTAGTAATTTATTACTGACATCAAAGTTTGGTGAAAGGTGAAACAAATTTGTAGGGCATACTTCCGAAAAATGAAGTGGTTTATGGAGCGACAATTGCCGACGTTTGATGAATACATTTCAAATTCATGGATCACTAGTTGCATTTATGTGTTCTACACATTTATCGTTCCCGGAATGAAAAATGTCAGCAAAGAAAATATTGATTGGCTAACGAGTGATGAACCTAATATATTGATTGTGGGTGCATCAAATGTTACTCGATATTTGAACGACGTGACAAGTTATGAAGTAAGTCTCCTAATTAATAAATCATTTTTCAAATATGATACATAGCTTGAAAAACTACTGCAAGAAAATCCTAATAAATCGGACCGGATTCGAACAGATTCGGATTCAAATCTGCCCCATTGATAGCCCTAAATCAAACTATGTAATTCGATTGACACAGTGCAATACATGATAAATTTAAAGGGAATGTCTTTTTCTTTTTCTTCTGATGATCCAATTTAATCAAATGAATTTGATGTAGCGCGAGAAGAGAAAGGGTATAATGTTGACGGGGATTGAATGCTACATGAAACAATATGGTGTATCAAAACAAGAGGCTATGAAAAAGTTTGTTGAACTAGCCGATGAGGGATGGAAAGATGTGAATACGGAATGGATTAATTCAAATAATAATAATTATTCAATACCAAAGGATTATTTTGAGGGGGTTCTTAACTACGCACGCTCAGGAGAAGTTTTCTACAGAAAATCAGATTTCTATTCGGATCCGGAAGGGTTGGCACAACAGATTATTGATCTATTCGTGGATCCTATAATCATTTGATTTGATGAACCTTTTTAAATCATGTGTGCGTGTTCCTATATAGTCATGAATAACTACTATTTAATTTGTATCAATATTGCATATGTCATTGGGTTGAACTATTTGAATGTATGTATATTACCTCGATCTTATGTATTTTTAGCTTGGTAGTTAAGAGATTTTACTTGTATACTTATTGTTGAAAATATGATTTATTAATGAATTGAAACGAACTTACACGTGGTAAATTAATTTCCACATGATTTAAAGTGCTTAACTTAAACCATGATGTACTTAAAGTATCAAACAAAAAAAATCATGTTAGTTTCAAGTAATTACAATATATTTTTTCTAATTTTCCCCATCTTTTCACGTATTATTTGCAATGAAATAACGAAGAAAACACATCAACTGTGTGCTATATATATATATGCACACACCCAGTAGAAAGCCAATCGACACCCCCCTTTGGAAATCTTTTCTCTCAATTTCTCTTTCTTTTCTCTCTTTATGTGTTTCAATTGCTTTGCGAAGTGCCCATTTATGATGTTTCGGGAGTGCAAAGTGGCGAAGACTTAAACTGATTTACGTACCTATTATACTCCTAGGTTTTTCAATCCGGTGGTCAACTTTGTCGGAAAATAAGAGAGGGTGCAAAGTGCTGAATATTCTTATTTCAGGGGTTCAAAATGCTAAATTTGTGTTTCGAGGATATAAAGTGTCTATTTTCCATTTTTTAAGCGTGCAAAGTGCAAAAAACCCACCGTAATAACGTTGCCAAAATTCCCAAATTCCCGATAATCTGTACCGATCCCACCTTTGTCTTAACAAAACATCAAAGTGAACATGTAAGTTAAATTTAAAGTTAAGGATTTTGATAATAACAAAATAGTTAAGTTCAAATAACTAAGTAAATTAAAGTTATCAGCCTAATTAACAACTAAGCTATGGAAAGTGAATCAAACACGCGGGTATTAGTCAGAAGTGTAATATTGAAGAAGTCAAGTACTCAAATAAGAAGAATTAATCAATGTGATGTTATTGATTAATTATGAAGAAGTCACCATCAAAGTTTAAATGAAGAAATCAAGTCAGTAGAAGAATATTTAGACCTTTTGCCAAGCAAGCGATAACGTTGCGATAGTAGCTCACGAAATGGAATGTTTCGAGATAGAAATCACAAAGTCGAGATAAATAGGACAACCGATGCAAGTCCATACCCTAGATCTTGATTGGGAGACCTTCTAATGGAAGGATCATATCGTACATGAAAACTTACAAACTGTAGAAAAGATTAAAATGTTCACTAAAATAATTCACCAAAGATGGGGTTCCACGGGCTTGTGGTCAGATATCAAGTGTGGAGTGTGGGATAATTTGTAAATTAGCAGGGGGTGTTCAAATGATTCATAAAGTAATTAATTACTCGTCTAATAAAGTAAAAGTTTAATTATCACCACGGCCAATCATGCAGTGAATCTACGGGAACACAATACACACAGCGAAAAATAAGAAAATGAAGAATTGTGAGCTCGATTGGATTTAATTTTTAATTGTTTGGCCTATTTAATTTATAAAGTGGAATATAATTAATTGAACTTGGAGTTCGAATTAATTAATTAGAAATTAATTAAATGACATTACGGGTCAATTGATTGGTTAATTAAGTGTGGCAATGTGTAATTAATAGACAAAGTTCATTAATTAATTGCAAGTTAATTAAGACTTAAGTCAAACTAAATTGCTAGATAATTTAATTGGGGAGGAGTTACCTCATTTGGAAAGGAGATAATCTCGCAAGAGGTTAGGCCGTCTTCTATGAGGCAAGGGGAAAGAGAAATTATATTTAGGGGATAAAATGAAGAAAGAGGTAGTAAAGGTGATTTTGCATTGAGGTGTAATTAAACACCTTGGAGGGGTATCGATCCAGCCACTTGTTGTGCGGGTGAGTGAAACGCACTCGCCTGCCCAGCCTCAGTTTTTTTTTTTTTTTTTTTTTTTTTTTTATTGGTGGCCTACACTTGTTGTTCGGTTTTTTTTTTTTTCTGAAATAGTTTTAAATAAAAACCTTTTTGTTTCAAAAAAAAATTCTTCAAAATATCTTATTAAATGATTTGTAATTAATTGTTGTATTATTGTGAATTTTTTAAAAAAATTATTGGTTGTCAACTATTTAATTGTTGTATTGTTGTGTATTTTTAAAAAATGTATTGGTTGTTAACTATTTAATTGTTGTATTATTGTGTACCAAATTTAATTCTTATTAATCTTAAATTACTTTTATTATTCCTAAATTGGTTTGTGTATTATTATCCATTATTAATATTGTTAATTATTATTTATTTATTTATTATTATTATTAAGTGAGAGTGGGGAAAATGAGAATTGAAATTAAATGGAATTGATAGATTGAATCATTTGAGATGACTTATAAAAAGGAAAGGGGAAGCTGAACTTGAAATTTGAGGAAAAGCTGGACTTATGCTGATGAGTCACTAAGATGGCCTTAGGGACTTATGGAGGAGAATCTAGGATTCTCTAGTGCCAATAAATAAAACATGAGGGGCTTGTGGAAAAGAGTTATCGAGTTCCTATGTTCCACAGATAAAACGGAAATATGGATATAGTATAATACGAATATGACGATACGAATTATTGAAATTTATTGAATATGATAAGGTATGTATACGGATACGGATGTAAAAATATAATTTATATTTAGTGCGAAATACAGTTTCCTCCCTTAAAGTATGGGGATGGTATCAGTTACCCCCTTAAAGTATCATTTGTAACACTTACCCCCCTCTGTTATATTTTTAAAGTTTTTATTCCACAAATACCCCCATCCCTTTTATTAAAAATAAATATTTTTATTAATCTATCAACAAAAGGTTGTCTCTTTATTAATTATGAATCCATTCATCCACCAAACAACATTATGTTTCCATCTCTTCATTTTTTTTTTGTTACCTGCTGCTTTTCAATCTCAATTTTTTCTTAATTTTCATCACATTTTTTTTCTTTCTTTATGTTCAGTTTGTTTTCATTATTTTCTATTTCAGTAACAAAAACAAAGAAAACAAATATAAATAAAGAAAAAAAATTTGTAACAAAAACATAGGAGATAATTATCACCAAATAAAATTTGAGCCAAATTGTAAAGAAAAAATTGAGATATAAATGAAGAAAAAAATTGAAACAAAAAATAAAGAAAACAAATATAAACGGGAATAAAAAAAATAGAAAAATGAAGATAAATTGAGACAAGAAATGCAAAGGAACTAAATACATGAAAGAATTGAAACATAATATTGTTCGGTGGATGGATGGATTCATAATTAATAAAGAGACAACTTTTTATTGATAAATTAATAAAAATATTTATTTTCTATAAAAGGGGTGGAGTTATTTTAGGAATAAAAACTCGAAAACTATAACAGGGGGGGGGGGTAAGTATTACAAGTGATACTTTAGGGGGGTAATTGATACCATCATCATACTTTAGGGGATAAACTGTATTTCACCCTTATATTTATGCATAAACAACTACATCCTTCAATTTAAGCTCCAAAATAAAATAAAAATATCCACTCGATCTAACATACAAAAAAGTTATATAACTCCATAAGCAAACAATTCATTCTTAACATACACAATAAGAGTTGTCTAGTAGTCTAAATCAAACGAAGTTAGATTATCCCAATAAAATAGCTCAAAAAAGTTATATAACTCCATAAGCAAAAAATTCATTCTTAACATACACATAAAAAAATAAGAGTTGTCTAGTAGTCTAAATCAAACGAAGTTAGATTGTCCCAATAAAATAGCTCAACAATGGAAGGAATGTTGATTCTAAAATTTCTATCATTCAACTTTGGGTTTTCATGTTTAACCTAGGAGAGAGACTTTATCATTTTTTTATAATTTAAATATGACCCTTATTTTAAAATATTATATAAGAACCCTCGGCGTGTTCTGGATGTTGGACAAGTATATATAATACCTTGTCTATTTTAGTTTTTATTTATTTTTATTACTGATATGCTACATGCGTATCTAGGCCATATATGTGTCCCTCGTGTATCTGATAAAGTACTTTCTATTTTTTTTGGAGTATCCGTACATCATAGGTGAGTTCACAACACATCAAAATCTACAAGATAATTTCCACAAGCCCTGCAAAAACCAGGGGCGGACCTCAAGAGGGACTGGGGGCCATGGTCCCCCCAGAAAAAAATATATTTATACTCTATATATGTATAATAATAGCATAAGCGTATAAATGGTGAAGTGGTTGGACGGTTTAGTTGGTCGCGAGTTCGACTCCTCTAAAGGACTTTATGTTATTTGTTTTAACTTTTTTGTTTATAATTAATTGCTTTTTGGGCCTAGTAACTATCTTTCTATTTTCTGGAGATTTAATTGATTTCTCTATTTTGACCAATCTTTTTTTTACCTCTTTATGGAGATTTATTGCTTTTTTTGGCCCAGTGATTAACTTTTTTTTTTTTTTTTTTTTTATCTCTTTATAAATATTCACTGACATAAGCTCATCTACTCATGTACATTAGTATTTATTTTTTCATTTCAGCCTAAAATTTATCTAGTTTTTCCTTTTTAAAGTATTCTTTAATTGATGTTTCACATGAGTTTTGCCTTTGTGCAGGCTTCAAGTTCCTTAGTAGATATAATTTTATTGAATTATGAGATCATAATTATATTATATTTACAAAAGTCATAGTATAACTTTAATAGTATATTATACATATTAGTAGGACATTCGACATTTATATGTTTTGATTAAACAACATATGTTTGTTTTTAATTCAGCTAGATTGCATCTTAAACATCTGTTTTGAGTGTTCAAAAATTCATATTCTTAAAATATTGAAAGTATATTTTTTCACTTGTTCTTGAATAAAATTATAGTATTACTTTATCATAAGTTAATTTTTCTTATTTTATCAAAATATTAAAAAAATACCAATGTTTTGTTACCATAAAATCTTTGGCCCCCAACAAAAGTAGTCTAGGTCCGCCCCTGGCAAAAACCCTAACCTTACCCACATGCACAACTGCCGCTCCAATTGTTTCCTTAAAAGAATCCCAACACATAAGTCTCTAGCTGTGGCACTTCTGCTGGATGACAGCCTCACATGAATTCAGTATGAATAAGTAAAGAAGAAATAGGTGACATATCTTGTTTACTATATGCTCAAAGTCAAAAGAATAAGTAAAAATAATACAAATATGATGAAGGGTTAGTTTGATCTGGCGATACGAGCTCTCAAAACACTTATAAATCTCTATCGTGAGGAATTTACATTTATCACTTTTAAGTTGTAATTAGCATCAATTATTTATATATAATATCAAGAGAGAATGCTAATACTAAATCACAATGGCAACTTTTATTTTTACGATGTTGTGACTTAATACATTGCACCAATTGTCATATTGGAAAATTCTCATTTAATTAAGTTGCATGGCTCACACGTGACTTAATTGGGAAAATTAAGAATTTTTGGCTGATACAGGACTAAAATTGTCAAATGAATTTAGCTGTAAAACTTAGTTGTTAATTTGAATCTTAAAATAATAATAATATATATATTAGAGCATAATTTTCTCCAACTAATATAAACGAATATAACATTTAAATTTGCAGTTAGATATCTTGATAACAATTGATAAATGTTAAAAAAATGATAATGCAAATCAAATACTATGATAAAAATTAAAAGCGTAGTTGATTCAATTTAAAGATATTACTTCCTTGTAGGAATGCTATAATAAAAATTATTAATGACTGATAAAATTTAAATACTAATATATAATACTTCTATTGGGAAATGGTGACATGAAAATAGAGAAAACAAAAAACCAAGATAACAAAGAACAATGAAAAGCACTGTACACTTGCCATAAGCCATGGTTTGGGCTGGTTTCGGTCATGGGCCGAAACTTGGGTCTGCACTGAAACCTGTCCAGACCTTTTATCCAAACTGGGTTAATTGGCCCAGGGTGAAACCAGACTGGATCAAACTACTCCATATGAGCCCTTGGTAACTGGCTAGCTTTGCAATTTTATGAATATGATATTGTAATCTAGAATTCTCAATTAATCCACATATGATTAGTTAACACTCTACAAAATTAAGATTGATTTTCCTGTAATAAATAAGTCAAAATATGAAAATGCTGAAGGAAATCAAGTTTTTGGGATGCAGTCATTATTATGAAACGTGCAAATTAGCACCTGTACTCGTATAAAAATAAAGGGGAAATTTGCTTTTTTAGTACCATAGGATAGGCTGACTTGCACTTTTGGTACCATTGGATATGAAAATGCATTTTTGGTACCATAGGATAGGTTTTCATTGCAATTTTGGTACCAAACCCAATTTTTCTACAAAGTTAATGGCAATTTACCCCCTACTAAATGCGTAAAGTTCAATTTAACCCCTCGTGGTTTAAAAAAAAAACATTTTACCCCTTCAAATTTTGTAAAAATTTTACATCGCTTCCCTGATATTTTTATAGGCGGCACTTAATCCACTTTTATTATGATAATGTGATTTTTTACCCATTGAGTTATGATAAATGTGGCAATTTATCACCCTATGTTAAATAAAATAGTTTGCATGCATACTCTCAATTTCGACAAGTGAGTTACAATCTCCAGCTGAAGGGGGTAAATTGCTTCATTAAAATTTTACAGGGGTAAATTGATTTTTTTCGAATTATAGAGGGATAATGTTGGTCCCAAGTGGTCAGAAGAGGTTTAGAGGGGGGGGGGGGGGTGAATAAACCTCTTTAAAATTTTCTCAATTTTAACTTTAAAACTTTTGCTCTTAACTGAACAGACTAAGCTGATCAGATTAGTTATTAACAGTTCTGTTCGCGAACAAATCTTTGAACAGTCTTGTTGACCACTCGTCTGATTAATACTTAGCTGATTTTGTTAAAATCAGTTTTAATACTTAGAGTACTTGCAGCGGATTTTCAAAGTGTTTTTCGCAAGTAGTCTTAGTAGTTTGAAAAATGTTTCCCCAGTTTTACAAACTCCTTTTTAATTCTTTTTCAAACAGTTAACTTAAATGTGTTTTTATGCAAACAGACAATATGCAGGTTTTAAAAGCAATGTAAAAACACAAGTAATTTTTATAGTGGTTATATGGATTTGAATATCCTTTAGTCCACTCTTCCAAGTCACACAGATCT
This sequence comes from Penstemon barbatus, assembly GCA_003313485.2. Taxonomy (NCBI): domain Eukaryota; kingdom Viridiplantae; phylum Streptophyta; class Magnoliopsida; order Lamiales; family Plantaginaceae; genus Penstemon; species Penstemon barbatus. Next base: position 10,554,496 of record CM064884.1, on the reverse strand, counting down.
TGGGTTATACTATAATCACAAAGTTTACAGTATACTCTGCTTGCGTCGAACAACAAATGAAACGACCACAAGTTCGCAATAGGAAATCACACAGAAGACCTATTCTCTGAAGTTTGATCACTCACAAAGATGGATCACAACTCCGCACAACACTCTTGTTTACAAAATCACTCAGAAGATGTATTTTTCTTGATTCTTCAACTGTGCTTTCGTCAACAAATGACTCAGCTGATGAGTGAGCTGTTCTTGAGACTTAAAGAATTCTGCTTCGGAAATTTCTCTCAGAAAGTGTGTTGCTTCCTTCTTCTTCGTCTCTATCAGCTATTTATACTAGAGGATTGAAAAATGTCCGTTGAAGAGAGACAAGATTCAAATTCCTCGAGTACTGGTCCTTAAAATCCGCGAACGGCTCTTTTGCAGTCTGTCCGTACTGTGAACAGTACTATTCTGCAGACAGCATTAAATGCAGCATTAAATGCACCCATCTGATGCGAAGCATTTCTTCAATCATTTGTCTTTAATAACCTTGTACTTCAGCATTTATTACTCCAAGGGGCATTTATTACCGTTGGGAACACTTCATGATCTTCTTTACTTGGCTGACGAAAGTACATGTCTGATGGCGAACTTGGCTGATCTCAAACGTGAACAAATCTGATTTGAGTCGGCTGATCTTCATCAGTCTGATAACTTTACTTCAGCAGATCAGAAGTCTTGGACCTTGAAACTTTTGACTCTTCTGATGTCTTCTTTACTTAGTCAAAATTTCTTCTAAGGGACCATCAGCTAAGTTACTCCATACTTAGCCAATTTCTGAAGTTTTGGAATTCTTCAAAACCTCCCTTTACAAATTGTCTTCAGAGCATTCATCTTCATCCTTATCCAACAATTTCCCCCTTTTTGATGATGACAAAACTTCAGCTAAGTACCTGTTAAATACCTAAGCTAAAGAATGTAATCCTCAAAATTTTCTGAGATAGAAAAAGTTTATTGGATTGAACTTGACTTTTCATTAATATTGAAGAATATTACAATGCAAGTTCATCAGATGAGATTTCTGAAGAAATAGATAAAGTAAACTGATTACAATGATATTTCAAGTTCTAGCTATCAGCTTCTTCATCTGATCCTTCAAGCTCTTCTACATACTCATAAGATGACTCTTCGTCATCTTCTTCTTCATCAGCTTCTTCTTCCAAGATTGCTTTGGCAGCTTCCATCTTTTCTTTAAGTTGTTGCTCTTTAATCAGCTCCATTGCTTTCTTGGCAGATTCAGTTTCCTTGTACTTGGTAGTTTCTTTTTCAATCTTTTCTTCTTCTTCTACCTTTCCAAGATTTTCTTCAGTCTTGTCAGTTGTGTCTTCAGTTTCCTTGGCTTCAATAGTTTCACCAGTAGTTTCCTTAGTTGTTTCTTCAGCAGCAGGTTCCTTAGCTGTTTCTTCCCTTTTATCTTCCCCCTTTTTGTCATCATCAGCTTTGATGACATCAGAAGGTGCAACAGCAGGGTTGAGCGTAACTGTTGGAATCTTTGCTTCTGCACATAAAGCCTTGAGATTCTGATTGACAACATCGTGACTAGCTGTAAGATTAAGAATATCAGTGCTGATGATGTCAGTCTTGTCATTGAAGTAGTCAATATTCAGGTTGACAGTTGCAATTTCATCTTGTACAGATTGTACAACATTTCCCACTTCATTCAGCAACCCTAGATTGACTTCCTTTTCTTCTTCACTGACTTTGATGAAGGTTGTAGTCAGATCAGCGATCTTGTGTTCAGCTCTTTGAAGTGCAGCATGAAGATGATTAACATCGATCTTCACATCCTCCACATTTCTGTTCATTTCAGTCAAGCTGTTCACTAACTGCAAGGAGTGATCTTCAGGAATAGGAATACTTGTGATTTCAGTCTTGATGATCTTTTCTGTAGACTGTTGCACAGATTCCAGCTGAAGTCTATTTGATTCTGTCAATTCTTCCTTAAGCTCTGTCTTCAGCTCCTCTTTAACCTTCAATAGCTGCTTTTGATGCTTCTCTTCCAGTTCCCTTAGAGAATCTTCCATCAACATCTGGAAAGCTTCCATCAGTGATGAGTGTTCATCACCTGATGAAGCAGAAGCAGCAGCTTCATCCTTTTCTTCATGTTCCTGGTGGACAGGAACTTCTTCCATCTTCACATCCTGATGATTTTCAGAATCCTCAGCTTTCCACTCAATGGCTAAGGGTTCATCAGCAATCTTTTCAGCAGACTTGTCAGTGGCCTGTTCAGCAGACTTGTCTTCATGCTGGTCAGCAGACTTGACTTCAGGCTTGTCCGCAGCTTTATGTTCATCAGTAACGTCGTCGTAGAACAGATTAGTGATGGTTCCATCATCATTAAAGCATGTTGTCTGTCTAATCTGTCGTACAATAATCCAAGGGTTAACAAAGGCATTGTTTCCCTTAGGAACTTCATAGAATGGTTGCACTTCCTTGCCAAAAATGATTTGCTGGATGCTTGGCAGTAGTGGCAAGTCACTTGAACAGCCTTGCTGATATTTTGACTTTTTAGCCCATCTCTTCAGGGCAGCCATAGTAGCAAACTTAATTGCTCTTTCAGTAGCATCTTCAGACTTTTTCTTCTTGTCAGGCAAGGTGCTTTTAATTTTCTTGGCCTCCTCCAATGCAAAGCCTTTTGCATAACTATGCATCACATCTCTTACATAGCTGGGATCAAGGGCCTTTTGAATGGAGTTTGTCTTCAGCCAAGTCAGAACCCAACGTTCTTCCTCAACCAACTCCTTCATGCTTTGAAGTTCTGCTATTGACTTATTCAACCTGTTGTCTCTCCAACTGATGTATCTTGGTTTCTCCTGGTTGAACAGAGTCCTTAACATTAGCTTTTGATCATAGTAAGCTAGAGACTTCTCAAACTGCTTGAAAAGCTCCTTATCAGCATATACTATCTCAAATGCTTTTCTGACTTCAAATTTATCCTTGGACTTGACTTTAGGGGCAGGCAGTAAGATCTTTTTCTTGTCTTCTTCTTCATTCTTGCCTTCTCCGATCTTGATGCCACCACCATGGACAGGTCCATAGGCATCAGTCTTGCTCTTTTCAATCACCATAGCCAGTTCAGCATCTTCAGCAGCTTTTCTCTCTGCTTCAGACATTCTTCTCCTGGCCTCATCCTTAGCTTCTTGAGCTTTGCTTAACTCAAGTGCTTTCTTCTCTTCCAATTCATCTTGTTTCCTTTGTTCTGCCTCCTCCCTTGCTTTCTTATCAGCTTTGGAAACTTTCTTTTTCCTTAGCACAAATTTTCTTTTGCCTTTATCAGCAGGGGCTGGTCCAACAGATGATATGGGATCAGCAGCTATAGGATGTATGATTTGAACATCTGGATCTTGTTGAGGTTGAGCAGCCTCAGCAGTTGGTACAGACTGAGTAATCTGTTGCTCATCAGCTTTGTCAACAGTAGAAGCTTCAGCAGCTTCAACTGGTCTTTCAGCAGATTCTGGACTTGATCTCACCAAATCCACCAACTCAGTATCTTTCTCTATGAAGGACATCTGCTTCCTTGCAGAACTCTTGGTTCTTCCTTCACGGTAGTTTAAAGCAGTTGTATCTCTTTGTTGGCTCCTCGTTCTTTTAGAGACACTTTCAGCAGGCTTCTCTGCTGATGGAGTTCTTGATGGTGATGCAGGGGATCCAGTCCTTACATCAGCAATTATATTCTCTATGATCTTAGTGGCTTCAGTAGCAGAAGTCACTTTCTCCATCTGCTTTACTTCTTTCTTTTTAGGCGCATCAGCAGCCTTCTTCTTTTTAGTCTCAACAGCCAGGCTAGCTGTTTTGACTAATCTTCTTGGTCTTTTGGCAGGGACTTCCTTCTGTCCCTCATCATCAGCTTCCTCAGGCTCATCAGCCTTCCTCTTCAGAACCGGCAGATACTTATTCATGGCCTTAGATTTGTGAATCTCCTTGCCGTTCGTCATAGTACAACCCAGTTTGGATAGCATGTAACTGATAGTAATCCTGTGGTTAGTGTGAGGACCTTTTCCCTTCTTATCATCCAGGAAATCAGCTAAGATGTACCATACTATGATGGACCAGTTGACTTCCATTCCATAGTAAATGGCAGCCATGATGCTGAACCTCTTCATGGTAACAGCATCCAATGAGAATGTGCAGTTTTCAATCAATTTTGATACCATATCAGCCATCCGCTGATATTCATCCCTCAGTTGCTTCTTCCTTATGTTTCCAGAGAACATTTCTCCCTCTTTGGCGCAGATCGCCCAGAACTGTTGGTGCTTGTCCTCTGTCAGTATAGTGACGTCATGCCTTCCATGGTTAGGAAGCCCAAACGTCTCATGAAGAACAGCAGGAGTGATGGTGATAGACTTGTCTCCCACTGTAGCTTTAATCTCCAGTGAGTTGTAGTCAGCTTTCGCTGTGTTGTAATACTCCATCACCTGGTCAGTCCAGATAACTCCTTCGTGATTTTCCATGAAATTCACCAGCGAAGCAGCTTTGAATTTTTCCAGCAGTTCTTTCATCAGATCCGTACCGGATTGGTAGTACGAACCATACACGAGATACATTCCTTCAGCAGCCATCTCAGATCTGTAGGAGTTAGAAAGAAAACAGAGAGAGTTTTTGCAGAAAAATTGCTCAAAAATTCTCACAAGTACTTTTGAAATTTTAGGGTGCGTAAAGAATGACTCGACTGATCAGATGAGAATTTATAGAGTTGGGGTATGTCGGTTTCCGTGATAACCGCCAACCGTTAGATTCATTTTTCTGTCAGTGATGATCGTGTGGCTTCTGTTACGACCTTTCAAATTCCAAAGATATTTTACTGAAGAGCGGGAAGATGTACCGCCCGACAGCTATTTATAAAAGCGTGTTTTGAATAAAACGTTTTGTACATCTCGCTTTTATTTAAGAAATCAGATGAGTATAATAAACACTTATCTGATGGACTACTGTCCTGATGACAATGCTGTTATCAGAGAATGCCAATAACTGATAACCTTCCTCAGCTGTTTGTCAATCCAGCTAGATAAAATACTCTTGATCTTCGATAGTTAAGTCTTCTGTTGAAAACATAACTTCAACTAACTGTCATTAACAAATTTCATCTTTAATTCAGAAGTACCGCTAGTCTTACACGTTCCCCCTGAGTTTAAGAATTCATAAGTTAACTAGTCTGTTGAAAGTTAATCCTTGAAGATAAGTGAGATGAGTAAGCTGTTGAACTCTAGTCTTCTGATGAGTTCCCCCTCAGCTTATGCATCTAATTTTAACAAACCCAGTTCAGCTCTGAGAGTTGAAAACCTTGTCTCGCTTAGAGGTTTTGTGAAGATGTCAGCAATCTGATTTTCAGTAAACACATATTCTATCATGACATTTCCTTTCTCCACATGATCTCTAATAAAATGATGTTTGATCTCAATATGTTTAGTCCTTGAATGACTTGTAGTATTCTGAGTAAGTGAAATTGCACTCGTGTTGTCACAGTAGATTGGAATTCCACTGATCTTGATGTTATAATCTTCTAGTTGATGCTTCAACCAAAGTATCTGTGCACAGCAAGCTCCAGCAGCTATATATTCAGCTTCAGCAGTAGATATAGAAACTGAAGTCTGTTTCTTACTCATCCATGAGATCAGACGACTACCTAAGAACTGACAGGCACCTGTTGTGCTTTTTCTGTCAATCTTGCAGCCTGCAAGGTCAGAATCTGAATATCCAATAAACTCAAATCCAGACTCTCTAGGGTACCACAATCCCAATTCTTGAGTGCCCTTAATATATTTCAGTATCCTCTTGGCAGCTAAGAGATGAGATTCTTTGGGGTTTGATTGGAATCTTGCACAGACCCCAACAGAGTACATGATATCAGGTCTGCTGGCTGTTAGGTATAACAGTGACCCAATAATGCCTCTGTATTTGGTTATGTCTACTGATTTGCCATCTTCATCTTTATCCAAACGAAGACTTGTAGACATTGGAATTGTAGCAGTAGAGCTAGTTTCCATACCAAATTTCTTGAACAGATCCTTTGTGTATTTTGCTTGGCTGATGAAGATTCCATCAGGCAACTGTCTAACTTGCAGACCAAGAAAATAGTTAAGTTCTCCCATCATGCTCATTTCAAACTTGTTCTGCATCAGCTTTGAGAACTTATCACACATCTGTTGATTAGTCGAACCGAAAATAATATCGTCCACATAAATTTGCACAAGCAAAATATGTTCTTCCCATTCAATAGTGAACAAGGTCTTGTCAACTTTACCTTTGCGAAATCCTTTAATTAAAAGAAAGTCAGATAAAGTATCATACCATGCTCTAGGAGCCTGTTTCAGTCCATAAAGAGCTTTCTTCAGACGATATACTTTGTCCTCTTCTTGATAAACTTCAAATCCAGGAGGTTGTTCAACATAAACTTCTTCTTGCAATTCTCCATTGAGAAAAGCTGATTTCACATCCATCTGATAGACTGTGAAATTCTTGTGAGCAGCGTAGGCAAGAAAGAGTCTGATTGCCTCTAGTCTTGCTACTGGTGCAAAAGTCTCATCAAAGTCAATGCCTTCTTCTTGGCAGTAACCTTTGGCCACTAGTCTTGCTTTGTTTCTGGTGACTTCACCATCTTCATTCATTTTATTCCTGAATACCCACTTAGTGCCAATGACTCTTTGATGACTTGGTCTAGGAACTAAGTACCAGACTTCATTCCTTTCAAATTGATTTAGCTCCTCCTGCATAGCTTCAATCCAGTTGGAGTCACTAAGAGCTTCTTCAATCTGTTTAGGCTCAATTTGAGATAGAAAACTAGCAAACATAGCATCTTGTGCAGCAGCTCTTCTTGTTTTCACTCTGTCTAAAGGATCACCAATCACTAACTCTGGTGGGTGATTTCTGAGCCATCTGAGATCAGGTTGCAAATCATGATGTTGTCCTTTGTCTTGATTTTGCAACACTACTGTTGGAGATACAGTAGTAGTCTGTTGAACATTTGCCGTCTGTTGAACAGTCTCTGGTCTATCAGCTGTTAGAAACTCGTCTGTTAGACAATCAGCTCTGTGATTTTGAACAGCACTTGAGTTATCAGCTGAGTTGATATCAGGTAGTATGATGGGTACATATTCTTCATTCTTTCCAACATTCATCTTCTGTAAATCAGTAGACAGATCTTGATTAACATTTTGATTCTTTTCAGAAGATTGACTTGGCTCATCAAATACTACATGAATGGATTCTTCTATTAGTAATGTTCTTTTATTGAAAACTCTATAAGCCTTACTAACAGATGAATATCCTACAAAAACAGCTTCATCAGCCTTTTCTGCAAATGCAGTAAGGTGATTTTTACCATTATTTAAAACATAGCATTTACAACCAAATATCTTAAAGTAATGAATGTTTGGCTTCCTGTTGTTCCAAACTTCATATGGAGTCTTGTTTTGGTGCTTGTTGATCATGCATCTGTTTTGGGTAAAACATGCTGTATTTGTTGCTTCTGCCCAAAATATTTGAGGCAGTTTAGCTTCAGCTATCATGGTTCTGACAACTTCTTTTAGTGTTCTGTTTCTCCTTTCAGCAACACCATTCTGTTGAGGGGTTCTGGCAGCAGAGTACTCATGATGTATTCCTTTGATATTATAATACTCTTCAACAGTAGAGTTTGTAAACTCTGTCCCTCTATCTGATCTGATCTTCAATATTTTAATAGTCTTCTCATTCTGGATCAGTTCCATCAGATTTGTAAGATGTTCCTTGGTTTCACTCTTCTTTTTCATGAAAATCACCCAAGTATATCTTGAATAATCATCCACAACAGCTAGGCAGTATTTCTTTCCACCGTTGCTGACTGGATCAATGGGTCCAAATAAGTCCATGTGTAACAGCTCCAATATCCTTCCAGAAGATTTGTGCTTCTTGCTTTTGAACGATGACTTGATTTGTTTACCCTTCTGACAGGCGTCACAGAGCTTATCTTTGCTCATGACTGTTTTAGGAATCCCTTCTACCAAATCATTCTTGATTAATCTGTTGATGGTCTTGAAGTTTAAATGATTCATTCTCTTGTGCCACAGCCAACTGACTTCACTTGGTGCAGATGCAACCAAACAAACACTTGAATTCTTGTCAGCAGAATTCCAGTCGACTATGTAGATATTTCCTTGTCGTCTTCCAGATAAAATTACCTTCTTTGTACCAATCTGTTCAACGTAACACTTATCTGTTGAGAAGATGACTGAATATCCCTTGTCACAAAATTGACTTATGCTCAGCAGATTATATTTGAGGCCTTTGACATATGAGACGTCAGATATCTCTATGTTCCCTCTGATTAATCTTCCTTTAGCTTTAATCTTGCCTTCTTTGCTGTCTCCAAAAGTAACCTTTGGACCATCCACAGCAACTGCATCAGTCAGCTCATGTATGTTTCCACACATGTGTCTTGAACATCCACTGTCCAAGTACCATATCTTCTCTACTACTTTACTCCTACTCCTAATCCTAACCTACAAAACAAAAGTAAAATTGTTTTAGGTACCCTTATTGAGAGGGTCCTGAAGGATTAGTTTCACCTTTGACAACCCAAGATGTTGAACTCTTAGGTTTCTTAGGTTTCTGAGTTTTGACAGGAGCATGAACAGTTTTATTTTCATCATAATTATCAGATAAGTCATGTTGATGATCAGTATGATAAGAATAATGTTCATAAGCAGGGTAAGGTGCATGATATGCAGGATATGCATGCATTGGATGAGCAGGGTAAGGTGCATAGTAACTAGGAAATTGAGGTGCATGATACATAGGATGATATGCAGCAGGTTGCACATAATATGACTCATTTCCATACCAAGCATTTTGATTTTTCTTGTTCTTATGCTTCTTTGGCTTACTAGGTGCTTGCTCAACTTGTTTAGACTTAGCTTTACCAACAGATTGATTCACTTTAGCTTTATCAGCAGACTTCTTAGGACTCTGCTGTTTGGTCTTACTAGTCTGATTTCCTACACTAGGCTCTTTGCTCTTTTTAGCCTTAGGAGATTTCTTCTCCTTTAATTCTTTCTCAGGTGAAGTAGGTCTAGCAGTTTGAACATACAGAATGACCTTACTATTGTCAGCTGATATGAATTTTTCAGTATGGTTCAACTCTTGCTTATCCTGTTCTAAAGGCATCTTCTGTTTACTAGATGTATGCGTGGATGCAACAGATGATTTCTCATGAGACTCGATAATCTTTTCAAGTTCCATGATTTTTCCTTTATAAACTTCACATTCAGCTTTCAGAGATTCATGCTCTTGCTCAAGCTGTTTATACTCGACTGATTCTTTTGGCTTTTCAGCTTTAAGTTTCAGTGAGTTATTTTGCTCTTTTAGCAAGCTCATCTCTTCCTTAAGCTTGACAAATTCTCCAGCAATAGTGGTATTATTTAACATCATTTGCTCTAGAGAATCAAACAATTCATTGTTTTGAGGAGTTACCTCATCCTCAGAGTCATCAGAGTCCTTTGCCATCAGGCACAGGAGAGCAGGTTTTTCTTCATCAGAAGATTCTTCATCAGACGAGTCCGAGTCTGAATCAGATGAGTAGACAGCAGCAAGCTTTTCTGCTTCAGCCATCATTGCTTTCCCTCTCTGATGCTTTCTTTCTTTTCTTACTTTCTTCTCCTCTTCAGTGTACTTTTCTGCTTTTGGATATGGGCAGTCTTTGATGAAGTGTCCCAATTTCCTGCAGTTGTAACACATTAGTTTTGATTTATAATCATCTTTATCTTGAGAAGAAAAGTTAGGTTTAGAAGTAGAAGCAGCATGATTGTATTTGTTTTTCATCTTTCTCTTATAGAACTTCTTGAAGTTGTTCATCAATAATGCTACGTCTCCAGCAGTGTACTCCTTTTTGTTGAGTAGAGATGCTTCATCAGATGAGTCCACATCTTGACTTCTGTGTGCTGGTCTCCTGGTGTTTTCAGCAGCAACTAAGGCAGCTGTGGGTCCTGAAGTTGAGGTTTCTTCAATACCCATTCTAGGCAGTTTATACTCGAATGCCTTGAGTACAGAAAACAGCTCTGTAAGAGAGATCTTCCCCAGATCCCTTGATTCTTCCATTGCTGTCACTTTCATATTGAACTTGGGGGGCAGGGCCTTTAGAACTCTGACGGTGATCTCCTTGTCAGTAAAGGTCTTTCCCAGCTTTAGAACTTCATTTAACGTTCTGGTAAACCTGGTATCCATCTGATCAATGGTCTCTCCAGATTTCATCTTGAAGTTGTCCAGCTTTTCCAAGGCAACACTGAGCTGATGCTCTTTGATGGCGTCGTTTCCTTCACTCATGTCACGAACCTTGTCCCACATCTCCTTTGCAGTTTTGCAATGTTTGACCTTGTCAAACCGATCATTATCCAGGGCTTTGGTCATGATGAAACGGCCAACTTTATCCAGATTGAACAGCTTTATTTCCTCGGCTGTCATCTCTGTCAGATCTTTTTCCACCACCATTTCAGCTTCATCTACTATGATGGTCTTGGTGAATTTGAATGGACCTTTAATGATACATGTGTACATGTTATCATTATAGGCAGCAAGGAAAATATCCATTCTGATTTTCCAATCCTCAAAAGACATACCAGCAATGTGGGGAACATGACTGATACAATCCATTTTTCAAAAAGTTTTAGTTTTTCAAAAAGATGCTCTTTTGAAAAGTTTTGTAAACCTTTGAAAAACACTCGGATCAAGCTCGTTGATCAGGCAGTTGATTCAAATGAACCACCTGCTCTGATATCACTTGTTGGTCCCAAGTGGTCAGAAGAGGTTTAAAGGGGGGGGGGGTGAATAAACCTCTTTAAAATTTTCTCAATTTTAACTTTAAAACTTTTGCTCTTAACTGAACAGACTAAGCTGATCAGATTAGTTATTAACAGTTCTGTTCGCGAACAAATCTTTGAACAGTCTTGTTGACCACTCGTCTGATTAATACTTAGCTGATTTTGTTAAAATCAGTTTTAATACTTAGAGTACTTGCAGCGGATTTTCAAAGTGTTTTTCGCAAGTAGTCTTAGTAGTTTGAAAAATGTTTCCCCAGTTTTACAAACTCCTTTTTAATTCTTTTTCAAACAGTTAACTTAAATGTGTTTTTATGCAAACAGACAATATGCAGGTTTTAAAAGCAATGTAAAAACACAAGTAATTTTTATAGTGGTTATATGGATTTGAATATCCTTTAGTCCACTCTTCCAAGTCACACAGATCTTGGGTTATACTATAATCACAAAGTTTACAGTATACTCTGCTTGCGTCGAACAACAAATGAAACGACCACAAGTTCGCAATAGGAAATCACACAGAAGACCTATTCTCTGAAGTTTGATCACTCACAAAGATGGATCACAACTCCGCACAACACTCTTGTTTACAAAATCACTCAGAAGATGTATTTTTCTTGATTCTTCAACTGTGCTTTCGTCAACAAATGACTCAGCTGATGAGTGAGCTGTTCTTGAGACTTAAAGAATTCTGCTTCGGAAATTTCTCTCAGAAAGTGTGTTGCTTCCTTCTTCTTCGTCTCTATCAGCTATTTATACTAGAGGATTGAAAAATGTCCGTTGAAGAGAGACAAGATTCAAATTCCTCGAGTACTGGTCCTTAAAATCCGCGAACGGCTCTTTTGCAGTCTGTCCGTACTATGAACAGTACTATTCTGCAGGCAGCATTAAATGCAGCATTAAATGCACCCAGCTGATGCGAAGCATTTCTTCAATCATTTGTCTTTAATAACCTTGTACTTCAGCATTTATTACTCCAAGGGGCATTTATTACCGTTGGGAACACTTCATGATCTTCTTTACTTGGCTGACGAAAGTACAGTCTGATGGCGAACTCGGCTGATCTCAAACTTGAACAAATCTGATTTGAGTCGGCTGATCTTCATCAGTCTGATAACTTTACTTCAGCAGATCAGAAGTCTTGGACCTTGAAACTTTTGACTCTTCTGATGTCTTCTTTACTTAGTCAAAATTTCTTCTAAGGGATCATCAGCTAAGTTACTCCATACTTAGCCAATCTTGAAGTTTTGGAATCCTTCAAAACCTCCCTTTACAAATTGTCTTCAGAGCCTTCATCTTCATCCTTAT